>CM062805.1:217300078-218500078 GCA_031772625.1 Pinus tabuliformis
GTGTCTCCAACGCATAGGCCTAGTGTCTATTATGCAATTTAAATGTTCAAGGATCTTAAAAGGCATGTAACCTTGGTAGTAAGTTGGTTTTGGGTTCTGTTAAAACTCAAGCAACACAAATAAGATATGATATTTGTAGCTTGAAAAATCTTTTAGTAAATCTTTTTGGCGTTCTCAAACATGAATTTCTTATTAAAAAAATTGCTATATTATAATTAAAATAAAAGTTGTTAATATAATAAATTTAGTGTTCTTTAACATAATAAAATTTACATTAACAAAACAATTTAAATTATTAGAAAAACAAAAATTAAGTAAATATATGTAAAGTTAATTTAAATTATTAGAAAAACAAAAATTAAGTAAATATATGTAAAATTAATTTTATCTTTATAAAAAATTAATTATATTAAATAAATAAAATTTATATTTAATAAAATAAGATAACTTATTTTATAAATATTTTTTTCTCGATTTTTTTAAAATAATTTTTTTCGTAAGTTTAGCAAGATTATATCTTCATCATGTTCAATATATCATCTAGTTCAAGGCGGGGAATTGAACCAGTGAATTCACATCAAGGAGTGCCTTAACAAAATATATGATCACCATCTATTAAAGACCCCATAGACTTCAATTAAAACTCTTTATTAATAAAGAGAATTATCATTAAATAGATGTAAAATCTTTCACAAATTTCCAGTATTAAAAAAAACACAATATATATCAGCTATGGGACTTGAAATCAGGGCACAAGCCAATTTATTTATGTTTCTCTTGTATTGGAAATAAACAATTAGAGTAAAAAATTCAGCATATCCAACGGAATCTCCCACAAGGCTAAATTCTTTTGACCCTAGAAAATTGTAATACCTTTAAAATAACGCTAGAGAGGCTCTTCGAGAAGGAGAAAATTACAATTCACAACCTTCATAGTCATGACTTAACACATTTAATTCAATGCGCACTTGCAAAGTGCAAAAGAGAAAAAATTAAGAAGTCTGAAACAAATTGCTTTCCGGTTAATGCTTGGTTTGACGAGGAATGCAAAAGGCAAGGAGAATGTGGAAAGAGTCAAACAATGATAACATAAAGCTCAAAGCTTACAAGCAGTTATTAAGCAAGAAATGTCGATTTCATGGTTTCAAGGAGGGAAGAAGTAATCTTCCTTGGGAAAAAGAATCCCAAATTATTTTGGAAGGAGCTCCAACCGAAAAAGATACAAATTGGAAATAATATTACAGCTTCTAAATGGTTTGACTATGCAAGACAATTCTATGAGCAGGTTCCCAAATTTGACCCTCCCCCCTTGGTCAACACTGATACTAATCTCTTCACGGTACAAGAGGTAGAGATGGGTATCAAGAAGTTGGGTGTTGGAGAAGTAAAAGACTTAGTTGAACTCTAAGCAGAATATCTAAAGTGGGGCTCAAAGATTCTTGCACCTCACATTACAAAAATCCTCAACAACATCATACAACAAGGGCTCCCCACAGATTGGACAACTAGTCTGGCAATACCTCTTTTCAAGAGCGGTGATGTCAATAATCCCTCCAATTATAGGACCATCATGATAAACCCTTTATTTGCAAAGCTATTTGGAAGCATACTGGGAAACAAAATTAGAAAGTGGGCAGAAGAAAGAGATAAGTGTGCTAAAGGGCAAGCAGGTTTTAGACCTAAACATTCCATAGTTGATCATTGTATAACTTTAAGGCACATCATTGAAAAAGTTTGGGAGAAAAAGGAAGAAGTCTTTTGTTGCTTTGTTGACTTCAGAAAAGTGTTTGACTTGGTTCCCAGGGATAAGCTTTGGCACAGAATGGAGGAACTTGGGGTTCCTAAACATTTGAGAGCAAATGTGTGTAGGCTGTATAAAGAGGTGAAAGTCAAAATTAGAACTTTAACAGGCATTTTTGAAAGTTTTAGAAGCGATATCTGTGTCAAGCAAGGTTGCCCACTGTCTCCTACCCTTTTTGGTTTATATATCAACAAGGTTGAGGAGTGATTAAATTCGCAAGGGGGTGATGGTATCTATTTGGGCAAGTTTGTTATAAGGTTCCTTTTGTATGCAGATGACCTTATTCTGATTGCTAAATCAACTCTTGGTTTGCAAGAGCACTTACTATCCCTTGAGCATTTTTGTAGAAGTGTGGGGATGCAAGTCATTATCAACAAAATTAAAGTAGTGGTATTCTCTAAGAAAAGAAAACATAACCAACATACATTCTACTTTCAAGGCAACATTATGGAAGAAGTTGTGGATTACAAATACCTTGAAATTGACTTCAACAAAAATCTAAGTTGGAATGGTTGTAGAAAGAAAAGAACTTTGGGGGGTTGGAAAGCATTTTATGCCTTTCAAAATAGGTGTAGAGAGGCAGAGTTATGGGACTGGAAAACCACTCAAACTCTTTTTGGGCTTCTAGTGATTTCGGTGATTCTCTATGGTTGTGAACTATGGGCCAGTGGCACATCCGATATGCAGTGGAGACAAATTGAGAAAATTCAGAAGCATTTGATTACAAACAAATTTAAGATTAAAAAAATCTTAGCATTTGATATTTGTAGCTTGAAAAATCTTTTAGTAAATATTTTTGGCGTTCTCAAACATGAATTTCTTATAAAAAAAAATTGCTATATTATAATTAAAATAAAAATTGTTAATATAATAAATTTAGTCTTTTTTAACCTAATAAAATTTACATTAACAAAACAATTTAAATTATTAGAAAAACAAAAATTAAGTAAATATATGTAAAATTAATTTTATCTTTATAAAAAATTAATTATATTATATAAATAAAATTTATATTTATTAAAATAAGACAACTTATTTTTTAAATATTTTTTTCTCGATTTTTTTCAAATAATTTTTTTTCGTAAGCTTAGCAAGATTATATCTTCATCATGTTCAATATATCATCTAGTTCAAGGCGGGGAATTGAACCAGTGAATTCACATCAAGGAGTGCCTTAACAAAATTTCTGATCACCATCTATTCAAGGCCCCATAGACTTCAATTAAAACTCTTTATTAATAAAGAAAATTACCATTAAATAGATGTAAAATCTTTCACGAATTTCCAGTATTAAAAAACACAATATATATCAGCTATGGGACTTGAAATCAGGTCACAAGCCAATTTATTTATGTTTCTCTTGGATTGGAAATAAACAATTAGAGTAAAAAATTCAACATATCCAACAAAATCTCCCACAAGGCAGAATTCTTTTGACCCTAGAAAATTGTAATACCTTTAAAATAACGCTAGAGAGGCTCTTTGAGAAGGAGACAATTACAATTCACAACCTTCATAGTCATGACTTAACACATTTAATTCATTGCGCACTCGCAAAGTGCAAAAGAGCAAAAATTAAGAAGTCTGAAACAAATTGCTTTCCGGTTAATGCTTGGTTTGACGAGGAATGCAAAAAGGCAAGGAGAATGTGGAAAGATTCAAACAATGATAACATAAAGCTCAAAGCTTACAAGCAGTTATTAAGCAAGAAAAATGCCGATTTCATGGTTTCAGGAAGAAGTAATCTTCCTTGGGAAAAAGAATCCCAAATTATTTTGGAAAGAGCTCGAACCGAAAAAGATACAAATTGGAAATAATATTACAGCTTCTAAATGGTTTGACTATGCAAGACAACTCTATGAGCAGGTTCCCAAATTTGACCCTCCTCCCTTGGTCAACACTGATACTAATCTCTTCACGGTACAAGAGGTAGAGATGGGTATCAAGAAGTTGGGTGTTGGAAAAGCAAAAGACTTAGTTGAACTCCAAGCAAAATATCTAAAGTGGGGCTCAAAAATTCTTGCACCTCACATTACAAAAATCTTCAACAACATCATACAACAATGGCTCCCCACATATTGGACAACTAGTCTAGCAATACCTCTTTTCAAGAGTTGTGACGTCAATAATCCCTCCAATTATAGGACCATCATGATAAACCCTTTATTTGCAAATTTATTTGGAAGCATACTGGGAAACAAAATTAGAAAGTGGGTAGAAGAAAGAGATAAGCGTGCTAAAGGGCAAGCAGGTTTTAGACCTAAACATTCCATAGTTGATCATTGTATAACTTTAAGGCACATCATTGAAAAAGTTTGGGAGAAAAAGGAAGAAGTTTTTTTTTGCTTTGTTGACTTCAGAAAAGTGTTTGACTCGGTTCCTAGGGATAAGCTTTGGCACAGAATGGAGGAACTTGGGGTTCCTAAACATTTGAGAGCAAATGTGTGTAGGCTGTATGAAGAGGTGAAAGTCAAAATTAGAACTTTAACAGGCATTTTTGAAAGTTTTAGAAGCGATATATGTGTCAAGCAAGGTTGCCCACTGTCTCCTACCCTTTTTGGTTTATATATCGACAAGGTTGAGGAGTGATTAAATTCGCAAGGGGGTGATGGTATCTATTTGGGCAAGTTTGTTATAAGGCTTCTTTTGTATGCAGATGACCTTATTCTGATTGCTAAATCAACTCTTGGTTTGCAAGAGCGCTTACTATCCCTTGAGCATTTTTGTAGAAGTGTGGGGATGCAAATCAATATCAACAAAATGAAAGTAGTGGTCTTATCTAAGAAAAGAAAACATAACCAACATAAATTCTACTTTGAAGGTAACATTATGGAAGAAGTTGTGGATTACAAATACCTCGAAATTGACTTCAACGAAAATCTAAGTTGGAATGGTTGTAGAAAGAAAAGAACTTTGGGGGGTTGGAAAGCATTTTATGCTTTTCAAAATAGGTGTAGAGAGGCAGAGTTATGGGACTAGAAAACCACTCAAACTCTTTTTGGGCTTCTAGTGATTTCGGTGATTCTCTATGGTTGTGAACTATGGGCCAGTGGTACATTCGATATGCAATGGAGACAAATTGAGAAAATTCAGAAGCGTTTGATTACAAACAAATTTAAGATTAAAAGCGCAATTCCGTATGATATCTTGTTAAGTGAAACAGGGACTGCTCCTATTGAAGCAATTTCTATGGTGCGAGTCATAAGGTCTTTAAAAAAAATTGAGCAAATGGAAGAGGGTAGATGGCCTAAGGTTGTCTTTAATGATAGATTGTGCAAGAGCAAAAAAACTTGGATGCAACAAAATAACAAGTGGTTTAGTAAATGGGGTATTTGCTTGAACGCGTGTCCCATAAACAACAAAGAGATAAAAGCTTTTGTTATGAAAAAGTTCCACAAGCGTACTTGGGATAAGGAGCTAGGATGAAAGAAAAATGACTATATTGAAGTGTTTAATCCCACTCATAGTCATCAACCAAAAGCATACATAGAGGCCAATATCTATTGGAGAGCCAAAATTCTTATTGCTCAGTTAAGGACTAATTCTCATCAACTCTGTTGTGAAACAGGGCGCTGGAAAAGGCCAAAGGAAGTGTGGGAGGAAAGAGTATGCATTTTTTGTTCTTTCGGAAAAGTGGAAACAGAAAAACATTTCATTTTAGAATGTGAGGCCTTCAAAGACAACATGGAAAGTTATGTAGATATGCTAGCAACGAGCTCTTGGGATAATCTATTTAGCAAGGGGTTTGTCGAAAAGTTGGGAGCATTTATTTTGAAGCTTCACGGAAAAAAGGCCTAATACATCAAGCACATGAAGAAGCAATCTGTCCTATAGGCTATCTTTAACCTCATCAAAGGCCAAAGGAAGTGTGGGAGGAAAGAGTATGCATTTTTTGTTCTTCCGGAAAAGGGGAAACAAAAAACATTTCATTTTAGAATGCGAGGCCTTCAAAGACAACATGGAAAGTTATGCAGATATGTTGGAAACTAGCTATTGGGATAATCTATTTAGCGAGGGGTTTGTCCAAAAGCGTTTGACTCGGTTCCTAGGGATAAGCTTTGGCACATAATGGAGGAACTTGGGGTTCCTAAACATTTGAGAGCAAATGTGCGTAGGTTGTATGAAGAGGTGAAAGTCAAAATTAGGACTTCAACAGGCATTTCTGAAAGTTTTAGAAGCGATATCGGTGTCAAGCAAGGTTTCCCACTGTCTCCTACCCTTTTTGGTTTATATATCGACAAGGTTGAGGAGTGGTTAAATTCACAAGGGGGTGATGGTATCTATTTGGGCAAGTTTGTTATAAGGCTTCTATTGTATGCATATGACCTTATTCTGATTGCTAAATCAACTCTTGGTTTGCAAGAGCACTTACTATCCCTTGAGCATTTTTGTAGAAGTGTGGGGATGCAAGTCAATATCAACAAAACGAAAGTAGTGGTCTTCTCTAAGAAAAGAAAACATAACCAGCATAAATTCTACTTTGAAGGCAACATTCTGGAAGAAGTTGCGGATTACAAATACCTCGGAATTGACTTCAACAAAAATTTAAGTTGGAATGGTTGTAGAAAGAAAAGAACTTTGGGGGGTTGGAAAGCATTTTATGCTTTTCAAAATAGGTGTAGAGAGGCAGAGTTATGGGATTGGAAAACCACTCAAACTCTTTTTGGGCTTCTAGTGATTTCGGTGATTTTCTATGGTTGTGAACTATGGGCCAGTAGTACATTCGATATGCAGTGGAGACAAATTGAGAAAATTCAGAAGCATTTGATTACAAACAAATTTAAGATTAAAAGTGTAGTTCCTTATGATATCTTGTTAAGTGAAACAGGGACTACTCCTATTGAAGCAATTGCTATGGAGTAGTCATAAGGTATTTAAAAAAAATTGAGCAAATGGAAGAGGGTAGATGGCCTAACGTTGTCTTTAATGATAGATTGTGCAAGAGCAAAAAAACATGGATGCAACAAAATAACAAATGGTTTAGTAAATGGGGTATTTGCTTGAACGCGTGTCCCATAAACAACAAAGAGATAAAAGCTTTTGTTATGGAAAAGTTCCACAAACGTACTTGGGATAAGGAGCTAGGATGAAAGAAAAATTACTATATTGAAGTGTTTAATCCCACTCATAGTCATCAACCAAAAGCATACATAGAGGCCAATATCTCTTGGAGAGCCAAAATTCTTATTGCTCAGTTAAGGACTAATTCTCATCAACTCCGTTGTGAAACAGGGCGCTGGAAAACGCCAAAGGAAGTGTGGGAGGAAAGCATATGCATTTTTTGTTCTTTCGGAAAAGTGGAAACAGAAAAACATTTCATTTTAGAATGTGAGGCCTTCAAAGACAACAGGGAAAGTTATGCAGATATGCTGGCAACTAGCTCTTGGGATAATCTATTTAGCGATGGGTTTGTCCAAAAGTTGAGAGCATTTATTTTGAAGCTTCACAGAAAAAAAGCCGAATACATCAAGCACATGAAAAAGCAATCTGTCCTATAGACTATCTTTACCCTCATAAATGTTAAAATAATTTCTTTCTATATTTTTAAGTACTTCACTATAAAACCACCTTTATTCTAATAATAAAAAATATTTTTAATTACTTTACTCACATATCTATAAAAATTTATTCTACTAATAAAAAAATATTTCCAATCAATTTTACAAAATCTCTCGATTACAGCTTACTGTCACAAAATTTCTTCGTTCATCGAAAAATGTATCTTTAAGTTGCTTACCTTAATTTTTATTTTATAAAATATTAAAAAATATATTAACAAATATCAGTGTCTTTTATATGGAACATTTACAAATAAGTTTATTTTCAACACTATCCTTTATATGGGAAATTTATAGTAAAACACTGAGTTTATTTTCGTCACCGACTTTAGAGACACAGATTTCAATTTTCATAGCCAAGGTCATGTTTTGATATGCAGTATTTAAATAATTAAAAGTAGGAGGAATATTATTATTTTTTAAATAAATTATTTTTAATAAGTAGTCTGATTTATATATGAAATAGTTTTTTATCGGTATTTTGAAATATAATTTTAAGTAAGATTGTTATTTTTTGTTTAAAATGTATTTTTGAATGTAAAATTGGATTTAATACCTTGAAAAATGGTGAGACATTCTATTTTTACAAATTAAACAATTTAAATTTAAATTTAAAATTTTAAAAATATCTAGGTAATTTTAACTAAAATTAACCATAAAAAAATAATTCCATCTATGAATTTAATTTTCAAAATCATTAATAATAACTATTTAATTAAAAATAAAATTAATATTAACAATTTTTTAAAATAAACTATTCTTAAATTATCATGGTGTTAGATACGATAAAACCTTATATTCTTCTTTAGCCTTCTAGGCAGCTGTGGTACAACTTGGACAGTGAGATGCCGTGCAGCGATCTTGGTAACAACTAAATCCGCTCTCCTCGCATTGGGAGATGTAATACCCCACAATATTAAAAAGAAAGAATCTCTTATTTTATTTTATTACCGTGAAAGAAACAAGTACACCAGAATAATTTGCTAATGGTTAATTAAAATAAAAAAATATTTTTTTTCAACTAATCCGGAGCAATGAGAGCAACCTTTATAATGGAGACTTCTTTTAATATCCACCACATGCTTGCCCATCACAACTTTATTAAATCTCGATGCATGTGCCGAAATTCACGCCGAGCTCGATGAACAATGAACACTGAATGGTTGTGATGAGTAGGAAGAATTAAAGGCAGAATTTAAAAGTGACAAAAACCAATAATTCGACCCTAAAAATAGGGAGTATTTATTTGCACATTTTTACTGTTATTACACCGGTTGCTTTGCTCAGCCCATGTTAAGTTTCCGGATATAAATAATTTAATGTGCAAATTAAACTAAGATATTATCATAGCAATTTCTAAAAATCTGAATGTTTTTTTTTTCACAGTCAAAAATTAAGTGAAGTGTTTCGGAAAATACTATTTTTTTTGGGCCAAATTAATCTAAACCTAATCCAGAAAACGTCTAAGGAAATTAAATTTATAACTTCCCAATAAAAAAATGCTTTAGCATGAGAGTGATTTCTTTTATGTCAGGGATATAATTTTTTCTTTTCTACTTTTTATTTATAGTTTTTAATATTATTTTTAAATAAAATTTAGAAATATTTTTAATATTTTAAGTATTTTAAATGTTATTTTGTAAAATAAAAATTTACTGTTTTATATTTTAAAAATAATTTATTAAATAAGTGATAAATCTAAATAGATATTATGATTGAAAACTACCAATTTCGATATGACTCACCATGATTTTTCTAGGTCAATCTATAAATAAAAATTAGATGGCACTTAGGTGGCATCAACAGCACCAACAAATGCGCCACATCAGATTATCTCTAACTTCCAACAAAAATTAAAGACTTTATGCTAAAACTCTAACAAAACGGTATGGTAACGGCCATGTTATGTAACAAAACTTTATATTCTCTTAATATAATCCATGATGTTTTTCTCTCTGAAAAAAAACTTGTAATACATTTTGACTACAAATTGGCATGGCTATGAACTTCCACTTTATTCTAAATCTAGTAAGTAGAATCTATGTTGATGAGATTCATAAAATGCCATCTCATTTATCTTTTACCATGGGGGTGTGAGTTTCGCTGCCTAGAGTATTATGAGAGATCTCAATGTAGAATTTGGTGAAGGGATCTTTGGGTTCCAAGAGGTTTTGTCACCATTTAAGTGTGATATTTTCCAGATGCATAGTTATATGTTGGTTAATTTTTATATAAATTTAATATTTAATGATAAAGATTATAAAAAAAATTGACTATTAAATATATTTCACAATTCAATCGAGGAACTTTATAATATATATATATATATATATATAAATTAATTTTCACATAAATTTAACATTAAACGATTAAAATTAAAAAAAATAATTACTAAATACATCTTATATATAGATATATAATTTATTAATTTTTTGAATTAATTAAATTAACCATTTAAATTTATATTCTTATTTTAATTATTATTAAATATAATTCCCTTTTCAATTTTTATTATTAAAAATATTTAAAATTAAATCTCATTAAAAATATATATTTTAAAATTCTCATATTATTATTCAATTATCTCATCTCCCATAAACTATATACATATGTTATTTAAAGGTAACATAAATTAAATTAAAATGATACTCTTCGTTTTTTTCTATGTATTAAGAAATATTAACATTTATTTTTACTAGGTAGGTAATTTGTTTATTTAAAATAATAATTATATAAAATAAGTTAATAAATAAATAATTTTATTAAAAATATACAAAGATCAAATAATTAAATTAAAAAAATAAATAATCAAAGTTAAAAAAACATTTTAGAAAACAAATTAACTAAACAAATTTAATTTATCTTTTCTTAATATTTATCATTATTATATATTTAAAAAATGATTATATATATATATATATATATATTTATAATTATATATTTAAAAAACATGATTATTTATATATATAGTTTGTTAAGTTGTGTGAGTTTTTAGATCTAAGTTGTCAAAGTCATTTGGGGATTGCATTCTACTTTGACCACACCAACCCTTGACATGCTAGATTTTTGTCCATTGTGTCTCAAACCAATAACTTTCACGTCACTCATCACCACTGATTGACTTTATAGTAGGCCCCATCACCTTCTATTCTAGGCCAGATACATGCTATTTAAATGTTTTTGTTTTATTACATTGTTTAAATATATGACATAAAGTAAAATGGAATTTAATTATTAGATATTTTATTTTTTACTATAATTTAATTTTAATTTTTTTTTGGTAAGATTGTGAATTTTTATTATTTAAAATATATTTTTGAATATTGAAAAGATTTAGCCTTCTCAAAAACTCTTGAAATCTCTAGATTATAAAAAATTTAAAATTCCAAAAAATCTCTTAAAAATAAAAACAAAAAAAAATATAATCATAAGCTTTGTTGGTGTTTTAAGGCTGGTTTTTTTTTTTTTTTTTTGCCCAAAATCGCTGGATGGATTCATGTCACTACAACACTTCACTTTATAAGTGTGGTTTCCTTTGTGGCATGGATCCTCGGATGGTTTTATATTTAGCCAATATATGGTTATGTTTCAATTAGTGATGTTAAGTTTGCTCATGGCGTATATGGATAGCCAATATATGGTTATGTTTCAATTAGTGATGTTAAGTTTGCTCATGGCTATATGGATTGGTTAAGTCATTATTTGTTGGTGTGAGTACCGTTCAAATTGCTTTTTATGCATGATAAAATTCTTGGCCTTTTTGCTTATTGGTTGGGGTTAGCACGATTCAAATTGCCTTCTATGAGTGATAAAGTTATGGGCTTAGAAGTTTTGCTGAATAAGGTACTTTGGATGTGTTGTTCTGTTTTATTTCTATGCGCAGAATGGTTAAGTATTGTATGTGAGGAATATTGGAAGTTATGATGTACTAGAGGTGCCTCTTGTTCTTGGATATGAGGGATATGGACATAACTACCATATTTTCATTTTGGTGCTATCTCATATGGTTGGAAAATTACTGGTGAAGAAACTATATTATTATATTTTACTATCTTGAGAAGCATATTATTGCTCTATCTCTTTATTTTCTATAGATTATCAAGATTGTATTGGAAGATTTGGATATACACATAACGACTATGCAACTTTTTTTTCCTGCTAATAAATATAAAGTATTCCAATTAAAAAATAAAAATAAAATAAAATAATTCAAACCAACACTAACACTCACATTGATCTCTTAATGTGTTTTTGCTTGGCTAAGAACTCGTCTTTCTCAGACTCAAGGAAACAAGTTAATGGCACAAGACCTAGAGACATCTGGCACTAATGAAACCCTATGGGTCATCAAGATTGTATTGGAAGATTTGGATATACACATAACAAATATGCGACTTATAAATATAAAGTATTCCAATTAAAAAATAATAATTCAAACCAACACTAACACTCACATTCACCTTTTAAGGTATTTTTGCTTGGCTAAGAACTCGTTTTCCTTAAACATAAGGAAAAAAGTTAATGACCCAAGACCCAAAAATATTTAACACAAATAAAACCTTACACTTACAAACCACCAAATAATTATTATGATAATTTTTCCATTGTAAAAAAAACAAAAAACCAAACAAAAATTTCAAAAAAAAAAAAAAAAAACAAAATTTCACTTCTGTAAATTCATTGAATACTCCTCAACTAATATTCAAACCAACACTAAAACTTATATTCACTCCAAATATAAGTTCATTGAATGCTACTCGATATCCCTTGTGAGCTCATTCAATAGTATTCAAGATCCCTGGTCAGTGCATTAAATTGACTTATTCTTTTTCCCCTCTTCACTGTTCGGCCAGAAAGAAACGAAAAATAAGAACTTTTAATATTTAAATAAACGTTCGGAATTTTTGTTTTTTTTTTTACATACCATTTTCTATTAATGTAAATCCATTAAATATCATTCCAAATTTATTTTATTAATTTATTATTTTAATATAAATTTATTAAATAAAAAACATAATTCTTATTGAAATTCTTAATAAGTTTATAATTATAATTCTATTAGAATATATATAAATATAAATATATATATATATTTTTCTTTTAAATACAATATAAGAATTTTGGTTATCAAAGTAGTATTGGAACAATTATTATTGGTTATTATTTGTAAATATAAGTTGATTCATCACTTTTATTCAAAGAAACTGTCATAGAATTAACCGTTGGCAATTCATAAAAGACATTCTTTCACTTATTTTAGATGTCTCTGGATTTTGGACCATTAAGATGTTTCCTTATATCCAAGAAATACTAACTCTTACCCAAACAAACATGCTTTCACTCCTCTTAGATGTTTCTAGATGTATGAGAAACACTATCTCTTACCCAAACAAAAACAATTTTAAAACATACCCAGACCTAATCTTTACCATCTTGTTTTATAAATTTATCCATTTCACTTTAATATTTATCTATATTTTTTACTAGTCTTTCATCATCTTTTCTCGTAAATTTGTCCATTTCCCTTTAATATCTATCTATATTTTTTAATAAAATATCTATATATCACATATAATATTTTATTAATTTAAAAATATTTTCCATAATTTTAGCCTAATTTGAGTTTTTTAAATTCAGATTTATCCCCTATTCCATAGTCAACACTTATTTTGTTGTCATATAATAAATACTAAATTGGTCGAAAGATAAAAACATAATAGACATAGGAGACAGGTGAGAAGTACAAACATAATAGACATATGAAGTATACAAGGATAATGAGCCCGACACAGATATTTCTGCTTATCCAAAAATCTAGAGTAAAGCGATAGTTCACCTAAAATAACTTAATGGGGTGGTGGAAAATGTTCCCTTCGTCATGGAGATTAATACCAAATTAAACCACTGCGGAAGCGGGGCAGCATGTGGAATGCGTTGTGGAAAAATCCAAAGAAAATGAATTATAGGATTCGCACATGGGAACTTGGAAGGGGTAGGGGAGCGCACATGGACTTCTCATCACTCAAATTCCGGTCGCCGGTTTCAACGGTATCCGGGCTTCGTCGCCGTTATTTTTACGCGACGGCGGGCTGTTCACCGTTCCACGGTAGTCGGCACTTGGCGTCTACCCTCCGCGCTCCGTTCAGCGGCTAGTCGCGGAGGGCTTTAGAATCCACATGGCTGTCCAGCTTTAATTAAACAGGCAGGCCCACACATTCCAGGGGAGCCACAGAGCAATGGTGTCTGAATATAGGCAGGAAGCACGTGATGTTGATCGGCCATGGGCCCGACCCGTCGTTTGTAGGTGTAAGTACTCTCTAGTGTGCAGGGTAGTGTGAGGTTTGAATGCTTAGCTGGACGAAACCAGCCATCCAGCTGTGCGCCTTGGTGGAAAATCTGGCCGACATTACGGCAGGCAGGCCACTTAGGACTCACTCATAACGTCAGCTCCGCTACTGGACTGGTGTTCGAGGTCGAATCTGCTTGAGCTTGAATAATGAATAATGATGCTGGTAAAGCTTGACCGACGATGAAGCAGGCAGTAAAAGAAGCGTTATGCTGAAATTTTGCTTCATTAATGTTCGCTGAAATAATTTTTGCGGAACGTGTGGTGTTCCATTCTTGCCGAGTACAAGCATTATGAGGAAGAAAATGGGAATGAGGCTAAATATATTTGTGGCTCAAATGTCTGACAAGGCCCGCATTTGGCCATTTAACCTGGCGACCAGCGGGACGGGAGGGTCGAGTCTCTGTACTTCACGCGCTTTCGTTAGGGCCGGTAACTTGTAGCAGCTGTGGATAATTGTTCACTCTTTGCAAACGGAACGCTATTCAGAACAAGAGAAAGGAAGGTTAGGTGTCTAGATATTAAGGAATATTGGTAAGCTTGGAGAGTAGAGAGCTGGATCTGACGAGCAATGGAGTCGAGAATGGAACAGTATGAGATAATGGAACAGATTGGCCGTGGGGCATTCGGTGCAGCGATTCTTGTTCATCACAAAACGGAGAAAAAGAAGTAAGGATTTGTGGCCTTTAAAGATCCCTCGAATTCGAGGAATTTTAGGATTTAATGCTCCAAAGTTTCTATCAATGCACGCTGTGTAGTCTGTTACACTAAAGTTTTGTAGTCATTTGAAGGTGCATGGACATAAGCTTGGAATGTAAGAAGTTCTGGGGCTTAATTCCGCAAAAAAAACTATCTGGCCGTGCTCGGTAGTTGACACACTAAAATCTTTTAGATTTTTCAGGATTCTCGACTTTCGCCTTCTAGAACTTGCCCGTGCTGAAGGAACAGAGGTGTAATTTAGTAAAAACTGAAAAATGAACTTCCAACAGCAGCTAAATTGTTTTCGTCTTGATTTTCAGGTATGTTTTAAAGAAGATCCGTCTTGCTCGACAGACTGACAGATGCCGACGCTCGGCGCATCAGGAGGTATTTTATCTTTACTCCTCTTAGTTGCTTTTCTTGAATATCGACACCGATCCTTCACGCCTGGTCATGTTGAGTCTTTGCCGGTAGATACATTGATCAATTTTAATTTATATTCTATGCATACCGTCCATCTGCAGCATTAATGGAATTCGATAAATTTTGTGTTCGGCATTTTTCTAACCTAGTAAAATCAATTGATCTTCACCGTTGGCTCCAAACTTTGACGCAAATTTGATTTTCTTTCCACTCTGCTATTAGGTGTCCGTTTACTGTCATTACGGTCCAGTATTAGGTGTTCGTTTTCTGTTATTACGGTCCAGTATTCAGTGTTCGTTTTCTGTTATTACTCTCCGGTATTCTCTGTGAATTATCCACATTAATTCATGAATTCGCAGTACGAGCTTGACATTTCAAAAACTTTCCCGATAAATTTTTGATTCAAACATCGTTTCAGGTATTTTCTTACCAAGATAATGCATTGTAATGTCTCCAGATGGCTTTAATTGCGCGTATTAAACATCCTTATATTGTGGAGTATAAAGAAGCTTGGGTGGAAAAGGTGGGTGTGCCTAAACTTCGAATCGAGCTTGTCCACATCAGTAGTGTGCTTCAACAAATATTTTATAGTATCAGTAAATCCCAACTACTTGTGTCTTCATAAAGCTTCTCAACAACTGAATTTTATTTTCCTCTTCTCTGTACTTGCAATGCTATCTGTACTTGCAGTGCTATCTGTGAGAAACTTTATTTGCAAGAATTTATTGTTTTATTATTTGCAAGAATACGGTCCCAACTACTTGTGTCTTCATAGGAAGCTTCTCAACAACTGAATTTTAAGTTCCTCTTCTCTATACTTGGAATGCTTTCTGTGCACACATTTATTGTGTTATTTGCAAGAATCTATTATTTTATCAGTTGCAAGAATACAGTCTTTTGTTTTCCTGCCTTTTTAGCTTGCTTAACACTTGATATTTGCTTGAGCTATATTGCTTGCTCAATTTTTAGTTTAGAATTACCTGTTGCAATTATTTCTGTAATCTCCTTTTGTTTTGTATATTGTTTCAGGGATGCTATGTCTGCATTGTAACGGGATATTGTGAAGGTGGAGACATGTAAGCAAACTTATTATTTTGATTTTAATGCAGCCTGTTCTTGTGATTGTTTTAGGAAATCTGGATGCAGTGCAATCTTATGTCTCCTAACATGCTTTGTAACAAACTTTTACTACCATGCTTGCAAGTGCAGGGCTGAGATGATTAAGAAATCAAATGGGACATTATTTCCGGAGGAGGTTGGTTTTCTCCCAATTAGATTACTCAGGTGTGTTTGTACTTTCCCAGTGTGATGCTGACTGTTATTCTTTGTTGCCTTGTCAGAAACTGTTGAAATGGTTTACACAGATGCTGTTGGCTGTGGAATATCTGCACTCAAATTATGTTCTTCACAGAGATGTGAAGGTGAGCGAATTGTGCTCATGTCATTCCTGATATCTTGTTCACTAAATGTTGTTTTCATTTATGGTTATGCTTTCCTAGCCATCTTAAGTTTTCAAAATGTATAACCTGTACCATCTTACACTGTTTTTTGTAAATATTTTCTCGTTTATGACTAGTTATTGAGGGTTGGTCTGATTTAAATACATTTTGTTTGGTCCAGTGTTCTAACATATTTTTAACCAAGGAGCATGATGTTCGACTTGGTAAGTTGCATATACAAAGATTGCTAGTTTTCTATAACAATCACTCTACACTATCGTGAAGCAACATATACAGCCAGCAGTGCCTGTTTTTTATTTTTTGGATTTCCCTGCATCTTTTTGTAAAGGGATGCAGCTTTCAATTTCCTTTTTGCAATTGAAAAATGAAAGGATATAGTGAACAGTGCTTGTGCTCCTATTATCGTTTAGAGTGAGATGCATCTATGTTGATCTAGCTTTTGAAACGACAACTTTCTTATTACTCAAAAAAGCATATGCAGGTGATTTTGGAGTGGCAAAAACACTCAAGGAAGATGATCTAGCTTCTTCTGTAAGTGATGCATTCCAAATTTCTCGACTTAGATATTCTACTCACCCATTTCAGTTCTTTTGTAGAGAAAATGAAAGCTACACGGAAAATATTACTTTCTGTCTCTCCTGATTTATTAGATTTCTTGTTATTTTGTTCTACCTGAGATGGAACAACTGCAGACAAAGCAGTGCAAGTGTATTATCATTTAAGTAAAAATTGATGCCAATTTGATTTCTGTTATAAGTCCATTCCTGTATCATTTTATCTGTCTTTGCCATTGTCTATTGAGTTGTAGGCAAAGAAACAATAATAGACAAGACAATAATGCTGATATAACTCCTGTTCTGAAATTAAAGTGCATAAATGGCTGCAGCCTCTTTTATTACAATCTCTATCCATTTCCATTTAAAAAATAAAAATAAAGTGCATAAATGGCTGCAGCCTCTTTTATTACAATCTCTATCCATTTCCATTTAACAAATAAAAATAAAGTGCATAAAACCCAGTATTCCCAGGAACAAAAGCATTTGCAAACCTGCTGGCATTCTAATGTAGAAGACGAACAGAAGCATGTAAATCACATATTGGGAGTCCAGCGATAGATATTGCAAGGTTGCTGTTTGGTTGCAATTTGCTGAGAGTGTCTTTTATGACAGTGGAAGGCTAGCAAAGGATGTCAGGTGTGTATGTCATATATAAAAGTTTATTGCTACAAAAGTAATGTGAAGGAATTAGAAAATCACAAAATGCTTCCATCCTTTGGCTATACAGATGTCCAAGGGCTCTCCTGTGAAAGGATCATTTGAAGCCTTTTACAATTTTAATCCAGAGACTTGCATATAGTTTGTACATTTGAATGTTCGCTGGACATTGATTGCTTAACTATCTAGGAAGCCAGAAGCTCCATTCCACCAACAAGATTCCAGAATAATCTGTTATTTCTGTGTGAATATTTATAGCCAGTCTATGGAAGTCACATGCTGGGCAGCTGGCATTTTTAAAATCTTCCATCAGTTTGACATTTGGATCACAGCAGTACTGGTATCTTTGTTTTGATGATTAACTTGTTAACTGTTATGAGTAAATTGCACATGATATGAAGCATAACATTAAGAAGAAGCAGTGTTTAAAAATAAATTCTTTTGAAATGGCTGAACTATACTGCCATTGTAGCTGACGCTGCGGATATTTTATCTCGGATTGGAACCAAAAGCAATAATGAAGGATATGTGGAACATGGACATATTTGCAAGGATGCTTGAATCAAGTTCATGTGGCTTTTTATTCATACTCATATCTCCCTCTTCCCCTGTTATTCGCACTCTCTCTGCCATCTCAAATTAACATGTGCTATAAATGTCCTCCTCCAGGGCAACTGTTAATGTTCCTCATACTTCTTATATTCCTGACTATGTCAATGCCCCTTTCTCTACCCTAGTCTTCCTGTCATCCCCCATGCAACTTTTATTCTTGATGTATCCATCCCTTCACTGTATAAATCCTTATATATACTTCCTCATCAGCATCCTTGTTTTCTTCCCACCCAATTCTTTACCTTACTAATCTGTTACTAACCAGCTGTGGAACTTTTTCTTTCTTGTTACCTCCTTTCCACTCAGCCTGGCTGCCTACCATAACCGAGACATGCTATATTTTCCCCAGCATTTTTCCATTTCTGGTATTCACCACATTTGCATGATTGCCTTATATCTGTCTCCTTATGCTTGTATCATTCTCCTTAATGCCCTAGAAAAACATTTGATCTACTATCACCGTCTTCTCTGGTGGTCTATTTGTCTGTTTTCCTTGCCATGCAGGCATTCTATTTATGTGACCATTCTCCTCTCTCTCTATTCACCCTTTCAGATCTCTTAATTCTGTTTTGGATATATTATTTGATTCTTCATTATTCCCTTCTATTTTTCTTTGCTGTTCCTCTATGGGATTCATATACAAGTCTTCATATCTAGCGCACAGCAGTTGTAAATACGGCCAACATTTTGATTTGTATTCACTAGCATCTATTGTGTTTTGCAATGGTATACCTCTTTCAAAGGCAATGAGTATTGGAAAACAATTTTTTCTTGTTATTAGATGGTTTGTTAGTGACTGAAGGGTTAAAGTTATTGAAGTCAATTATACATAGCAAGGGATATAATTGTGTTCTAAGTTGTCTCCTTTCAATTATTCTTGTACCTAGGGTGTAGAGGCAATTTTCATGGTAAATAAGTTGATATAGAGAGCTAAGTTGAAGATGTTAACTGAGATGTAAATGAGTGTGGTTATAAGCTTTGTTTACTGTTAGATTTTACCTGGTTTAGCTCAGAAAGTCTTCTCCACTGCACCAGGGTGCACACGATCAGCAGGTACAGCAGTAGGAGAAAGAGCGCATTCAGTGCAGGTCCCTGCAGCAGCTGTTTGTGTAGGTTCTTGTGCGCAGCAGCATGAAGGAGGCACAGTTATGTAGGGGAGCAGAGTGTGAGCATGCATACACCAATCTTAGTGTATTTCTAGTTTTTCTGCCGTCAGTTAAACTCAGTTCATCGCTCTTTGAAGGTCTACAATTGCTTTGTAGACTTCCGAAGAGCATTTGACACAATTCCAAGGGAGGCCTTGTTCCAAAGGCTCTGCGACATTGGCAGCCATTATGAGACTGTATGAGTCAGTCTTGGGATGGCTCAAGATGGCAAATGGCCTTTCTGATTTCATCCAAAGTACCATCAGAGTCAAACATGGTTACCCCCTCTTGCCGACCCTCTTCGGGATTTATATTGTCTTCTACACCAAGTGCTGATTTTGCTCCTTTTTGTCGATGACTTGGTCTTGTTGGCTTCTTCTCCTGAGGGATTACAAAGACAGTTCAATGCATTACCTAGATATTGTGATCTTCAATAATTGACAGTCAACTTGGGTAAAACCAAGGTTCTGGTCTTTAATGCATCGAAGAAATCTCTTATAGACTTACATTTCTACTATCGGGGCGTTGATTGAGATCACCATTGCTTACACCTACTTGGGGGTACAATTCACATGACCTTGTTTTGGTATGCGACAGGCACTCCAGCCTCGGCTTAGCAAAGGATATGATTCCCTAGCCTTTAGTGAGAGAGTGTTTTTAAAGTCAGTTTCAAGATATTTCATCCAAACTTATTAGACCCAAAGATTTTTATGGCTTGTAAGTCTAGGGATCGAGCTTGTTGTAGATAGATTGAGGTAGCCCGGAGAGAGTGCAAACCCTGCTTTTTAGATGCATCATCCGTTGTAAGTAGACAATTTCATAAACCATTATTCAGGTAGAGTTCGATATCCACCCATTTCGCCTTGAGATCATTTTCCGTTTGGTTTATTTCCTTCATAGAGTTTTGTCTGTCTCTCAGACATCGGGAGAGAGAAGTACCCCTATCTTGCTCTTTGCTTAACAGAGGCTCTTGCCTCAAATCTCCCCCCTCGTCAGGACAGGCTTGAGGTTGGTTCTCATAGGCTTCTCAACTTCTAGTTGTTGACTATCTCCTTAGAGTGCCTACCCCCATTCAGTTTCTCCCTCGATGTGTTGAGCCACCCCTTACTGACTCAACAGGTACTAAAGCAGGCCATTAGATAGGATATTTACAGATTGTACATTTAGGTCACTTGGACCTCACCTCGAATGAGTTTGAGCTCGAAGATGTCCTTCTACCTAGAGCACTTTATGGAGTTATAGGATGGTATCATAGTCTGCCCCCCTTACACATGTCGACATTGGATGCATTCACTTAGGATCCTGTTGGGACAATTTCGTGTTCGTTCTCATAGACTCCAGATCATAGTTATTAGAACCGGACCAATCATTGAACCGATAGACCCTCGGATTGGGAATCGGTCGGGCTTGTATGGAAATTGGTTAACCAAAAACACATAAAATATTCAAATTTTAAAGAAAAACATATATATTCATGTGCATCCATATGAATCCAAACCAGTGTTGCGAAAATCGTGATAATATCGAAAAATCGCGGTTTTTTGAAAATGGCAATATTATCGCTTGATTATTACGTGATTTTCTTTTTCCGCAAAAAATCGCAAAATAATCGTGATAACTTGAAATTATCACGATTATTACTAAAAAATTGCTATTTTTTGGGAAAAAATCTTGGATTTTTTATTTTATTTTTTTTGTGTGTGTGTGTAATTTTGCCGATTTTTTGATGATGAGGAGGAGGAGGTGACACAACCTACCTAGGCTACCCTTGTCACTAGTAGAGGACGTGGTCTACCTCTTGTAGCTCCTAGTTCTTCAGCTTCTAGGGCACAACTGAGTCCACTGCCAACTCCATTGGCATCTACATCTAGAGGGAAAGCTTTTGCATTTTCTCGCAAGAAGGGTAGAGGAAATCAATGGTATTAGTTATTTGGTTCATTTCATTGTATATGACATTATGACTCATGATATGAGATACATTATTATATTTTTTGTTGATATTTTGAGGCTAAGTTGGGACTCAGGAGTTAGGATTGACTATTCAGGACATGATTCACTGTTATGTGTGATGTAGCACTGGAAATGATATTACACATCTTATATATTAGTTCTTTTATCATATTTATGTGTCAATGTATTTATTTTATGTTGTAGATGCTTTAGATATTAAAAAAATTGAAAAAAATGAATATTTTTGTATTTTACGATTTTTTCCCGATTATTTTCCGATTTTTCCGAATTTTTTTGTTTGTTTGTTTGTTTTAATTTCTCCGATTTTTTCCCTCGCTGATATTACGCCAGTAACGATTACTACAACATTGATCCAAACCATTTATACACAAATAAGCAAAAGTTCTCATTTATATAACATGTAAGGGTGCATATAACCAAAATAGCACCGAGTCCAATCAATATCTAAACCAAAAATACATCAGCAAACAAACTCCACATGGCCTTTCGCATCCAAAAAAATATTACGCTACAACAAATACCTACATATTATCAAAATCATTTCCTATATTGGGATCTTCGTCATCAATATCACCCTCTAAGCGTTAAAATAAGATAGAAAAATCATAGCATGTCAAGTCAAAATTTTGTTTGTGATGGGTTTTTTTTTAGTATGCTCATGAGTCATTACTGAGGAGTTTGACAACCAATGACACTAACATCAAGGTACATAGAGGACTTGGTGCTCTTGATTAAATACTAGTTCCATACCCTCGTACACGAGAAAATTCAATGTAGCGTTGCAATCCCCCCAATCCTCAAATATTGGAAAAGTGTTAAGTCTACTGGATTTTGAGTGAGATCTAAAATTCTATTTTCTCCATATGAAATCCAATGAGGTCAAAACCACTGTCAAATGTCCTGAGTCATTTCATGGTAATGTTAAAAATTTAAGTAAAAGTGACATTCTTCGCTTTTACTTTAAGAATTTAACATTACCACAAAATGCATATTAGACACCTATTCTGGGCTAGTGCCCAACTAGACAAACATTAAAAGGAAAAAAGCTAAGTTATCAGGATCTGGATCCGAATACTGATTCGGATTCGGATACAGATTCGCCAGTTTTTTGAAAAGCCAGGATCTGGACACAACAAGTATAAACAATATAAAATATTTTATAATTTTAAAAATTAAATTTATTTGGAAAAAATATATATTAATTTTTAAATATATAGTTTTTATACATAATACTTATAGAAATATTTGTTAGATGATTAATATCAGAATTAATATATTATTGATAAATATTAATTAACTTTATATAAAATAAAAAATTGTATTTAAAATTTTAAATATAAAACTTCTATATAAATCTTTTAAAATAATTATTAATTTAATAATATTAAAAATAAATTAATAATGTATCATAATATTCAAACATTAATTACTATTGAATTGATTATCACCGATGAGATATACACAACCTGGAGAGAGATCTGACGGGGAATGGAGCTAGGGTTTAGAACAGGGAGCAACAGGAGTGAGCTGGTAACAATGGAGGGGCTAGGAGGAGGGAGTTCCACTCCCTCCTACAGTAACGTCGTATCAAATAGAAGCAGGGAAACGAGTTTGAATGGATTTAGGAAACCCTTGGAGGCCGGAAAAAAGAAGACAGACTCAAAAGAACCGGAAAGCAGCAAAGCTGATGAATAGGAAGAAACTCACGAGGCGGTCAGAAGGGAGGAGAGACCAGAGACGACAGTCAGAAAAATGTGTACAAATCTGCAGCAGGACCCTGTAAGCCCAAGTCAACCATCAAACCCCGGGTGGTTCTGAATGATCCTGCACTGCAGGTGCACAGAGATCACATGGTGACGTATGCTATTATATGCAAGTTTATGGGTATATGGCCCACAGAGAAGAATCTGTACACATGGATAAGAAACAACTGGAAACCAAAGGGAGATATAACTCTGCATCTAGGGTCCAAGGGTTTCTTCACAATGGTTTTCACTAGCCTAGAGGACAAAGACAGAGTGTTTGAAGGAGGACCCTATTTCTATGCTGCAGGACTATATATGCGACCCTGGGTAATGAACTTTGTCCCGGAGCGAGAAACGTTCACATCGGTCCCGGTATGGATAAGACTTTACTCCCTACCTCTAGATTATTGGCTGCCTGAATCCTTAAAAGCTATAGGAAATAAATTAGGACATTTTCTAAAAATATCAGAGGCAACTCTGCGAGGTAAATATACCTCCTTCGCACGAATATGTGTGGAAATGGATCTATCGGGAGCACTCTCGGATGAAGTTGTCATAGAAGTTTATGATGAGGAATGGGTACAGGCGGTGGACTATGAACATGTCCCTTTTAGATGTTGGAAATGTCATGAACATGGGCACCTATTTAGAGACTGCCCACAAAACAAAAGGGAGGATAATCCGAGAACCAACACAGGCAAAGATCCTGAAGGATTCACCAAGATGGGAGGCAGAGGGAAAGGAGGGGGAAGAAAGTACCAGAAGAAACATAGTGAAAACAAGCTATCAAGTCGCAACAGTTTTGAAATTTTAGAAGAAGAAGGGGGGGGATTGGAAAGGTCGTTACAGTAGACAACCATCCTAAAGAGAAGAAAAAGGAGGACAACATGGAAATAATACAGGAAAACAACGAACAACAAGAAACCATACCAAGCAACATGGAACTAAGTAGGGACCAGGAGATGACCCCAAGTGAAGTTGGGACAGAGGACCAAGAACTACATGAGATTCTTGAGAGGGAGAATCTTGATCTAGAAAAATTCTTAAACCAGGGAACCAACAAAGGGATAGACTCCCTACCACAAGAGGAGTTTGACAGAGTACAACAGCTCTTCCTCTGGAGATCTCAGACAAAAGCCTCAGGAATCAAAAGAAGCCATGAAAGCCAAGACCATAGAGGGGTCAAATCAATGGAGGAAATATCAGGACACTCGGCCAAAAACCCAGGCAGGAAAAGAGGAAGAAAAAGACAAAATGAGCTGCTAACAGAGTGTGGAAAGCTCATGATCAACTCAGGTAAGATGAAAGATCTCACCAGTTACTTATTCAAAAACCCATCATTATGATGCTCACAACTTGGAATATCAGGGGTCTAGGAAGTAAAAGGAAACAGAGGAATCTTAGCAACAGATTAAAAGAAGAAAACCCAGATATGGTGTTCATACAGGAAACAAAATGTTCCATAGATAAAGTCCGGAAGATACATAACAAATGGCTTAGTAAATATGAGCACCTAGAAGTCAAAGCCAATAACACAACGGGTGGGATTCTTACTCTTTGGACTCCTTAAAAATTTGGCATTTTGGATACGGAAGCATCTAGGAACTACCTTTCAATGGTTATCCAACCTTTTTGGGTGACAAGGAAATCTATATGGCCACAAATGTCTATGGTCTTCAAAAACCTGAAGACAAACTCAAGCTTCTCACCTCACTAGAGGAGCTAAGGGAGAGACACCCAATAATGCCCTGGATTCTGGGTGGAGATTTCAACATGATCAAATCTCTCACGGAAAAAAAGGAGGAACTAGAGTAATAGGAAGAGACTCTATTGCTTTCCAGAACTTCCTAATCAACTTGAGGCTAGTGGACTTAGAAACAGCAAATGGAACCTTCGCATGGAAAAATAAGAGGGAAGGAGCTTCCCAAGTTGCCTCAAAACTAGATAGATTCATCATCTCGGAGAACCTCTTCCTCTCTGGACCTAACTTGAATGCTTTTATCCTTCCTTTTGGAGGGTCGGACCACTGGCCGATTCAGCTAGAAGCTTCTTTTATTGGCACTCCGAGGAACAGACCTTTTAGGTTTGAAAATGTTTGGCTCACTCACCTTGACTTCATCTCCAATATTGATAAATGGTGGAAGGAAGATTTACCTGTTCAAGGCACGAAAATGTTCCTTCTGCAACAGAGACTTGAACACATTAAGGTCAAACTCAAAGATTGGAACAAAAGTGAGTTTGGCAACATTTTTAAAGCCAAAAGAGAAGTGGAACAAAAGTTACAGAAAATTAACCAAATTCTTATCAAGGAAGGCTTTACTAAGGATAGGAAATTGCAAGCTGACTCTCTCCAACAGGAATGGGACATCAGATGTCAGTAAGAAGAAATCTTCTGGAAGCAGAAATCAAGAGTGCAATGGCTTAAAGAAGGAGAAAGAAATACAACGTTTTTCCACAAATCAACCATGGAACATTGAGCTCATAATTGAATCACAAAGCTCATAGATCCTCAAGGGAAAGAGCTAAGCACACACAAAGATATGGAATCCATTCTGGTACAACATTTTCAAAATATAGCAGAGGAGCCTATCTTAGACATATTGCTAGCTATTAAAAGATTTACGCAACAGACCAGTGACAGAAGAGGAGGTAAAAGAAGTAATAAATGAGATGCACAATGGGAAATCTCCTGGACTGGATGGTTTCAACGTTGACTTCTTCAAGGCAGGCTAGGAAATATTCAAATAGGACATACTGGAGGTGGTGGAGGATTCAAGAATTTCAAGAACAATCCTAAAAGTGCTAAATGCCTCCTTCATAGCCCTAATTCCTAAACTGGATAAAGCAATGACTCCAGATCGATTTAGACCCATAACCCTCTGTAATGTAATATACAAAATCATCTCCAAAGTTATTGCAAACATACTCAAGCCCCTTCTTCCAACTCTCATGTCGGAGGAGCAAACTGGATATGTGGAAGGCAAATTCTCAATAACATCATTCAAGCTCATGAAATAGTGCACACTCTCAAGAATAATAAGCACGCAGGGATGATCATACAACTGGACGTAGCGAAAGCTTATGACAAGCTAAGTTGGTTATACATCAAAGAAGTTCTAAAAGCATATGGCTTTGACCAGAATTGGATAAGATGGGTTATGGCTTTGGTAACATCTGCTAGCTTTTCTATCCTTCTCAATGGTTCTCCTTCCAGATCCTTTCGGCCCTCGAGAGGTCTCAGGTAAGGAGATCCGCTCTCTCCCTTTCTCTTTATCCTTATGATGGAAGGATTAGGCAAAGCGATCATTTCTGCCAAAAGGGAAGGCACAATCCAAGGTCTCAAGCTCACCCAGGAAGGAGACTCTCTGACTCATCAGCAATTTGTAGATGACACCATGTTACAGGGCATACCAACGGTCAAAGAAGCCAAAGCTTACAAACAAATTTTGCAAGATTTTGCTTTGGCAGCTGGTACAAAGGTAAGTCTCACAAAATCAAAAGTATTTTTTTTCAATACAAATATTGCCATTCAGAGAAACCTCTCCAGAATTCTCTACTTTTAGAGAGACCATCTTCCCTCCAAATATCTGGGAATACCTCAATGACAAACCTCTGAGCAAGGAAGTTTGGGAGCCGTTGACTAATAAACTGAAGGACAAAATCAGCAAATGGAAAATTAGATCTTTAAATCTAGCTGGCAGGCTCGTTCTCATAAAGGCGGTCCTGTAATCTATTCCAATCTACATGTTTTCGGCTCTTCCTGTCCCTAGAGGAGTAGCTCAACAAATCAGGAACATGCAAAGAGATTTTCTTTGGGGAAAAGGGGAGGAAAAAAAGAAATGGGCTCTGGTAGCTTGGGACAAACTGTGCAAACCCAAACCTCATGGGGGTCTAGGTCTCCATGACTCGGAAACTCTCAAAAAATTTTTGGGGGCCAAACTTTGGTGGACATGGCTGAAGGAATCAAGCAACCCATGGGCCAAGCTCTGGAAACAGAAATATGCAAAGGACTGGTAAGAATGGGACCTGATCAGAATGACTGGGCATATTCAGGGCTCCCATATTTGGAACAATGCTTGGGAGAACAGAGCTTTAGTTCAGAAACATAGCTTCTGGGAGATTGGAAATGGGAACCTTGCCTGGTTTTGGGAGGATAACTGGCAGTAGGAACCCAACTTAAGTAGAGAAGGATTGGATATTCTCAAAGAGGACACTGTCAACAAAGGACTAAAAAAGGTCAGTGACTTTTGGGATAAGACAAGGAACAATGATAAATGGAGAACATGGAAAGTACCAGTTTATAGTGAAGAGACTCCTCTGAAGACCCAGGCTGAAGCTCTTGCTACAATCCTGGAAAAGAGGAAAATTTTGATCTCTACTTTCACAGATCAACTTAGATGGGGAAGAAGCAGTGAGGGCAACTTCAACCTCAAAGAAGCCAAAGAAATTGCCACTGGTTACAATTTTTCAAACCCGGATAAAATTTGGAAGGACCTATGGAAGCACCCTCACTAGATGAAAATCAAGCTGTTTATGTGGATGGTTCATCACAAAAAGATTCTGACTTGGGAAAATCTTAGAAAGAAAGGTTTTGCGGGACCATCTAGATGCCAGTTATGTGGTATCCAGGAAGAAACGAGGGATCACCTTCTCAACCTCTGTACCTTCACCTCAACCTTATGGAACTGGGTTGCCTCTATTTTCAGGCAAACTGACAAGGATGAAAATGACATCTCCAAAACTTTAAAGAATTGGAGGCAAAAAATTTCTGAGAATGAGACGGTCAACATAGCCTGGACATTGATACTAGGCTTTTTAATCTGGAATGTCTGGAAAGAACGCAATAACAGAATTTTCAATGATAAATCTGGCTCACCCCAAAACATAATAGCTCAGCTCCTAAGGCAACTCAAAGAAACTATAAATACCATTCAGAAGCAACCTCCTGAGAATCCTCCATCACACCAGGAGGCTCGCATTCTTCTGCTTTTGGGCCTACAGAAGCTTGTCCCCCAGGGCACAATCCGGATTGCAACACACTCTACAATGAGGCAGGATTACTGGCAACCACCCCCCCTGGCTACTTGAAATTCAATACAGTGGAGCCTCAAAAGGAAACCCAGGGGTTGCGGGTTATGGAGGAGCTATAAGAGATGACAAGGGGAATATAATAGTCATCTTCCACAGTCATTTAGGGAATGCTACCAACAACATGGCGAAACTAATGGCCATAGAGCAGTTCTTAGAGATTCTAAGAGATCTCAATATGATGAACACTATAATAGAAGCTGACTCTGAATTAACAATTAATTCAATAAAAAAAATAGCAAATGGCTCTGCACCAGAGAAAGTCTCAAACCACTGGCGACTTTTGTAGGTCTATCATCGTATTCAATCACATCTAAGAATCCTGAGAACCCTAAGTTTTGTACATGTGCGCAGAAATGCCAACAGATTAGCGGACCGACTGGCAAATGAAGGGGTGCTCTGTAAAAATGATCACAGTATATACAGGTGGGAGCTAACACCTGCAGGGAATTTGTGAGAGGAATGCCATAGTTCGGCGTGTGCAAACAATGAGCATTATCACAATATGAAGGAGACGCAGCAATTGGGCAATTAAGCGAATGGAGGACCTCAAGCAGAAGACCTCAGCATCGGCGCGACGAAAGATTTCTAATGGACGGAAGGATGCAGAGAAAGAGCGGTTTCCTTTCTCAAAGAAAACAGAGGTCAAGTGGTTTAGTGGTTTATCGGGCGTCCCCAAGATCCCAAGCGATTTTTTATGGTTTGCCTCTGATGCCATTCATCAATCACCACGTGGCGGCGGGCAGAGAGAGAAAACCGCCTATATCGGGCGGGTTTTCCTCGAGCTTCTTCTCCGCCCGATATTCTCCTCAACTGTCGGATTCGGTGGGTGAAGATCTATAGCCACAGTTCATCGAGCTTGTTGGATGCGTTATCCTCCGAGCTTATCGTGATCATTATGGTGGCTCTTGGGTTTCGGATGTCAAAGTAGCACGGGATTTATCTCCCTAGACAGACCCGATTGAACCCTTGAATTGGGTTTAATTTCCTTTCAAGTCTGTGGTTTTTGTCAATTTGTAGGCATTTTGAGTTGCCGTTTTCACCCCCCAACCGTGTGTTCTTCAGATTCAGATCCTACGGCCGTAGGTGTTCACAGAGTTTTGTGGGACTGAGGCCTGATTTTTGAGGCTTGGCGGTCACCAGCTGCTCCCGTTGACTTTTGTGCTGGGACTTGTAACATAGTTTTGTAACTTTTTAGCCATTGAATGAGAAGGAAACACTCTTGCTTTAGCAAAAAAAAAAAGAACATTAATTACTATTATTATATTTAAATTAAATGACCATTAAAGTTATTTTATATTTAAATTAAATGACCATTAACCATTATTATATTTAAATTAAATGATGTTAAATTTGGACAACTAGGTCCAAACTCCATGTTCTGATGCTCAGATTAAGAGGCTAATATTTTTGTTGGATTCCTCTTTCTGAGAGGTGTAAAATCCATATAAAAATAGTCTTAATCCGATGAGCAAAACTTATATTTTGAATTTATTATTCTTAATAAATTATATGTGCAAGGTCAGCCAGTTTTGTAATGTAGGCTCACATGCCCAACAGATGTGTCACACACCCTCATTGATGGATATATATACAGGAAAAGTTGGTGAGAATTTGAACACAACTCAACTCACATCTTCCTCTCTCATCTACTGGTTGGAGGGTTGTTGTGACACATGCTGGGCTGGCTGACCAAAGGAGACTTTGCTGGTTAAAGCATCCTGTTGACCGCCGAAACGAACACATACATTTTTCTTGTTTCTGATTTGTCTTCTGTAAGATCCGCTTATATGTTCTATCTGCATTTTGCTTATCTACATATATGATTGATGTGAGAAAAGTGAAATTGCTCTTAGCATAGAACATCTACAAAACTTTACATGGTATCAGAGCTGAGGTGAAGACAAACTCTATCTATAGCAATCAAGGAACCAACGAAGTCTCTCATGTGAGATATGTGGTCGACAGTTGTCTCTAATACGCTCGAGGAGCAAAGGATTGCGTAGATCGAGGCTTAGAGAACGGACTGAAGACGAGATTCGAGTAAGCAGTTTGGGTATATGATAACGTAGGTTATATGAGCGTTTGAACGCTCGGATAACAGCGCCAGGAGGTTATATATCCTCGGTCAGGTATCTTGGTAATCAGAGTTCGGGCAGCAACTGAACATATATGGTTGCAAAGGTTTATATGAGCGCTGAAGCTCTCGGATAAACGCGCAGGAGGTTACGTATATGCAGCCGGCTGTCGGACGGATTAAACAGGAGGATTGTCACGGTTGAGTTTCGGAATTCGAGCAACAGTCTCGGTGTGTGAATGCGCAGGTTTACAAGGGTATATCGGGCAATACATGCAGGTGCCCGCTCTTGGGTAAACGTGCAGGAAAGCATACGGGGTTCTGAGTTCCGGTAGCAGCGAACGTATAATCGTGGAGAAATATCAGAAGCGTTAAGATAGCCCGTAGGGGTATCAGCTCTCGATAGAGTCTCAAAGATTATACACAGTCGAATCGACTTATTGATTGAGCGGTTTGCTGAAGGTCTGTCACGTAGACAGAATGATATGGTAAGTGCAGATTGGATTGCACAGATATATCAGATTGCTGGCACGTGGACAGTAGCATACGTAATCGTGCAGAACCGAATTGGAAGTCCAAAGAGGATAGCACGTGGACGTAAAAGCGCAGGTTTATGGGTGTTTGGGTGCTCAGGTAATAGCGCTGAGATCTATATGTATTTGGCAAGTTGTCCCGGTCGAAGGAGGCTGTATATGAATGTAGATTATACGGCTGTTCATATCTGAAGCGGGGAGCATGCACAGTCGGTAAAACATCTCACGGGTTGTGGGATGCAGGTCTCGGTGGATAAGCTCAGAATCGGGACAGTAGTTCGATAACCTCAGTGCGTGGACCTGTCGGAGTGGCTGGACTGCACAGGGGTTTTCCAGACTGTTACGTGGCAGCTGGAATATAGGACAGCGGTCGATGTGCCATTGCGCAAGTTTATGAAAGCGTGGAACGCTTGAATAAACGGCGCGAAGATTATATAGCAGATTATCGAAGGATTGTCACGTGGACGGAGGTCTGCAATACAACGCAGAGTTATCAAACGGACTGTCACGTGGACAGAGAACTTCAGAACAACACTGAAGTTTACATACGCAGTGAGCAGTCGGGTTTTGGTAGTGACACGTGGTCAGAGATCTATTGCACAGGTTGCTGGTGGTCTGACGCGTGGGCAGTTATATATATACACGCAGGTTTATATACATACGCTGGGCAGCAACTCATAGAAATGAATACACGCGTTTAGGGTTACGCAAGGCATAAGATATATATGCTGGACATGACGTTGTTCATGGTGAAGCCGCAGATAGAAGGAACCCTGCCATAGTTATATGCAAGGCATAAAGACTCCTCATCTATACACAGGTCATGAGGATGAGACCTTACGTAGAAGATATAGGTAACATTGTTCTGGAAGATACAACACAATCAATGGAGCTATCCAAGACCTCGCTGTTCTTGAAGACTCCTTACCCGTGAAGACACGTACACGCAGTTCTTATACGCTCTCGGATGAAGGAATGGAAGATACGCATTACTATGAGCTAGGGTATCCGCTAACAGCAACTCAAATTCTTTCGTGTGGATATTAGCAGATCCGCACTATATGAAGGTTCATATTAACATGATGGGAGCCGCAGTGAATTAACATAGTGGAACCCACTGAAGCACGCAGGCATGAAAGCACACTCGGCCGCTGTCATATAATAGAGCCGAAATTTCAAGATCCTGTGCACTGGCCGAAATGTATTTATGGACAGAAATATGATGTCTATCACAGGTATGTGCTTGTCTTTTCTAATGATGAATTTGCCAGATATTATGGTCCAGATTAAACAAGTTTGCAATTCTGGTATAATGGGTTGTATGAAGATGCTTGGTAAAGCTCCAAGTATAGTCCCTTGAGAAGGACAACAAGGGCTGTTAAGAGGCAGATGATTTGGAATCATAAAAAAATAAAATAAAAAAAATGGATATATGGAAGAGCTTAAGGGTAGACCTCATCTTCTGTACATATGACAGTGAAATATGGCAATATGACAAAGTTTTTTGACAGTGATCTTCTGCGCTTATTGTAGTGTCACTTACTCTTATGAAAGTTATGCATAGTAGTGATATTGTTCTCTTGACAAGTGATGAATGGAGATAATATATGTCAAAGATATTTGTTCCTATGACAATAATGTTTGGGTAACGACTTTAGTGATATTTGGACAATGTGTCTTGATGTGCTATGAAATGTTGAAAAGAATATCTCTGTATCCTACAACATGATGAATGAGATCATGTGCATAATGATCAAGGGCAACGTGATAATGAACCAGATTATGGTCATGGACAGCATCATGATGGATGTAATAATAAGTAAAGGGCAGCATGATTGGCAATGAGACTACATGCTGATGTATGAGGGCAGCATGATGATGGATAAGATCATGGACATGAGCAACGTGATTAGTGAAGTATGGTGCAGTATGAGTGGTACAGCAAGAGAACCAGATGCAGTGAGACTTCTAAGGCATATAGAGTCTATGTACCTGGTCAAAGGGAAGTAGAGATAAGCCATGATGTCACTTTTGACGAAGATGCTTCCTTGAAGAAAGTAGTAGATCTTCCTAGATCTGAAGAAAACCATGAAGAAAGACCTGGAAATCTGGAAGAACCCCAGGATGAGACTATGCCTGATGTTGAAGGGCCAATGGACCCTATTGATCCTTCCCCTTCTCTAGGAAAGAGGCCATCATGGCTCAGGGACACCCTCGAAGATGCTGAGGGTCATGCTGCCCCAAGGGGAACATTCCGAGAAAGCAAGAAGCCGTGTAGATACCAAGGGTATCTAGCTGCCATGAGTACTATTATACAATCTGAACCTGGATCTTTTGAGGAAGCCATCAAGCATCAAGTCTGGAAGGATGCCATGCATGAAGAATATGAGGCTATTATGAAGAATGATGTCTGGGATGTGGTCCCGAGACCGAAGGACAAATCTGTTGTCACCGCTAAATGGCTCTACAAGATTAAACATGGATCTGATGGGAGTGCTGAAAAGTTTAAGGCAAGATTTGTTGCCCGTGGCTTCTCTCAAAAGGAAGGAATTGACTATGACGATATATTTGCACCTGTGGCTCGATATACCACCATCCGATCCATCATAGCCCTTGCTGCTACGCAAGGGTGGAGTCTTCATCAGATGGATGTCAAGACCGCTTTTCTGCATGGTGCAATAAAGGAAGAGGTGTATGTAGAACAACCTCTGGGATTTGAAGTTCAAGATCGAGACACTTATGTTTGCAGGTTGAAGAAAGCCTATGGGTTAAAGCAAGCACCCAGAGCATGGTATGAGAGGATGGATAGTTACTTGATGAAGCTGGGCTCCACTCGAAGCAATGCTGATCCAAACCTTTACTTTAAGGTTGAGGAAGGAAAGCCTCTCATTCTAGTGCTGTATGTGGACGACCTCTTCCTGACAGGTGATGACCCTCTCATTCATCAATGTAAGAGGGAGCTTGCTGCTGGGTTCGAGATGAAAGACCTAGGACTGATGCACTATTTCCTAGGCCTGGAGGTCTGGCAGAGACCTGGAGAGATTTTCCTTTCTCAAGGAAAGTATATTGTGAAGCTTTTGGAAAGATTTGGGATGGTGGACTGTAAGTCCGTGTCGACACCAATGGAACTCAACTTTAAGAAGTTGAGTGGCAGCGCTGCAGGGCCTATCTTGGCCAATCCTATTGAGTATCGTCAACTCATAGGAGCTTTGATGTTCTTAGTGAACACCCGTCCGGACATATGTTTTGCAGTGAATACTTTGAGTCAACAGATGGTTGAGCCTCATCATTTTCACTGGGTTGGTGCCAAGAATCTTTTGAGATATCTTCGGGGCACGATAAACCATGGGCTGAGATACACTGCCGGGAGTGTGATACTCCGGGGATATACTGATGCCGATTGGGCTGGCAGTGTGGTGGATCGTAAGAGCACATCTGGATGCTGTTTCAATCTTGGTTCTGCTTCGATCTCATGGATGAGCAGGAAGCAGAAGTCGGTGGCTTTGAGCACCGCGGAGGCCGAATACATTGCTGCTAGTATGGCCTGTTGTGAAGCAGTTTGGTTGAGGAAGCTCTTTAGTGAGCTGTTCCAACATGTGCTAGATACCACTGTAATACTCTGTGATAATCAGAGTGGGATTCGTATGACTGAGAATCCTGTGTTCCACTACCGATCCAAGCATATTGATATCAGGTACCACTTTATCCGGGATATGGTACAGCGAGGCGCCGTAAGGCTCGATCATATAGGAACTGATGAGCAGGTCGCGGATATTCTCACTAAGCCCCTGGGGAAGGTCAAGTTCCTAACCTTCCGTGAGAGTCTTGGTGTCGTGGAAAGACCCTATGATGTGGGTCCTGTTGGACGATGAGCTCTGGGAGCTCTGGGGGGCTTTGGGGATAGCTTCTCGGAGCTATAAGCACTCATAATGCTTCTGCCCCATCCTTGTGATTATTGAGCTGGTTCGCCACTCATTTAATCTGTGCCCCGTATGCATCCTACCCATTGAGTTCAGGGCTCATGGGAAGTACCTCTCATTTGGCCAATGAGGTGTGGAAAAGCTAGAGACTATTAGCAAAGACTGATGGACGCATCAGAGATTGCCGTACTCTCTATCTAGGATGGCATGGTCCAACCACTTGATCTGGGATCAAGATTTGTGAGGTCTGGGACCTCTGGACTGATTATGTCAGTCGGGGAATGATGTCTTTGTGACTGACCCACTTCTGTTCTGAAATAAAGAAGCCAGCAAAGCAAGTTTCGGCGGGATGACTCACGATGTTAATTGCACTAATAGATGGAGTTCTCCCTAGTTGAGAGGGAGTGTTAAATTTGGACAACTAGGTCCAAACTCCATGTTCTGATGCTCAGATTAAGAGGCTAATATTTTTGTTGGATTCCTCTTTCTGAGAGGTGTAAAATCCATATAAAAATAGTCTTAATCCGATGAGCAGAACTTATATTTTGAATTTATTATTCTTAATAAATTATATGTGCAAGGTCAGCCAGTTTTGTAATGTAGGCTCACATGCCCAACAGATGTGTCACACACCCTCATTGATGGATATATATATAGGAAAAGTTGGTGAGAATTTGAACACAACTCAACTCACATCTTCCTCTCTCATCTACTGGTTGGAGGGTTGTTGTGACCAGTGTTGCAGGAAGCGCCCCCCCACCCCCGGATCCTAGGCCGGAATCGCGTCCCGTACGGAAGCGTTCCGGAAGCGCCCTAGGAAGCGCGATTCCATTTTTTCCGAAGCGCGATTCCAAAATTTTAATGCGCTTCCTGGTTTTTTTTAACGCCCTGTGACATGATACTAGCCTATTCTCTATGTGAACCTCCTATAGCATTTCATGAACTACCTGTGAGCTCTATGGCAAGGTATCCAAGGAAATCGAAGGGTAAATAAATGAAGACAACCTTCATTCTCCATCTCTTCTAAAACCTTATCTAAGTTCGAATCCTATACTACTCATTAGATCCGAAGAACAAAGTTCAGAGGCTCTAAGGTATGCCCCTTATCCAAATTATTCAGAGAACCTTGCTTGCCTGTGGTCCGAGAAGATCGGAGACTGATATCTGTAATTCGTGCCTTCTCATTCAAAATGATCCAAGTCAGATACCAGGGCTGTTAAAAAGTATACTTCGAAGTTGCCAGATGTTACAGTGAGTATGCTGCTGTAAGATCTGATTTGTTCTGAGGTGACAAATGCTACAATTGCTTGATCCATGCGTTACACAGTTTATATGATCCTGTGACAAAGGTATGTCATATGGAGTGCTCAAATTGCAAAGAGTATATATCGTGTATAGCATGTACAACATAGTATGTATGTGATGCAAGTGGTATGTATATAATCCAAGCCATCTCCCAAGGTATGACTGTATATGATGTGAAGTATGCTGGAGTATGTATGTGAGTATCTTGTAGCACTGTACATGATCTAAAGTTGCTATAACAATTGCTATGTAATGATGCGAGTATATGTACACCCTTATAGTAGGCATGTCATTAATTGTGATTCGTATAGAAGACATGGCAGACAATATATATATATATATGACATGACAGACAACCTTGGCATGCATGACATGGTAAATAGTATGTATGACATAGCAGACAATATGTATGGCATGGCAGACAGTAATATAACTGTGACCTGAGTTTTACCATGTCAACATCCGAGTTTTACCATGTCAACATCCGAGTTTTGAGTATAAATGCAAAAAAATATAAAAAAATATATATATATAGCAGACGCTTCCGCGGACGCTTCGCTTCCTAGATTTTTGGAAAATGACGCTTCCGCGCTCCGCGCTTCCGCTTCGCGCTTCCGCTTCGCGCTTCCGCTTCGCTCCCGCTTCGTGTAACATTGGTTGTGACACATGCTGGGCTGGCTGACCAAAGGAGACTTTGCTGGTTAAAGCATCCTGTTGACCGCCGAAACGAACACATACATTTTTCTTGTTTCTGATTTGTCTTCTGTAAGATCCGCTTATATGTTCTATCTGCATTTTGCTTATCTACATATATGATTGCTGTGAGAAAAGTGAAATTGCTCTTAGCATAGAACATCTACAAAACTTTACAAATGATCATTAAAGTTACTTTATGGAACTTACTTTATGAAACTCACTTTTTTTACACTTTAAATAAAAGTAGAACTTAATTAGAATATCTAAACGGTCATAGCTTATAATTTATAATATGGTCAACCAAAGAAAAAATTAATGAACTATCGCAACCAACTCCCTTGTTAATTATTCGCTACGCTGGTTTTTCCATTATCACGTGATTTGTACGCTGACCTGGAATTTTCTGCTGACGTCGAACAATTTTAGACATGGACAAATGCTGGGCGGATCTAGGCGGATCCGAATCCGAATCCGTCTCCAATACTGGGATCCGTGGATCCAGCCATTGGGGCTGACGGATTCGGTAACATAGAAAAAAAGTAAAACAGGCCCCACTAGCCATGTTCTACAACATTTTATCTTACCGAACCAGACAAAAACAATTGAAGTCACTGGTTCAAACCAGTTTTTGCCTCAAAACGATCGGACTGTTTGAACCGACCGATCCGATTCGGTCCTTATAACACTGCTTTGGATAGAGATGTATCACCATATACCATGATAGGATAGGATTTGCCAACTATGTCATCCGCAGGAGCCAGAGACAGAGACACACCTCATTTTTAAGTTCCCCTTATGCCATGAGATTAGAGGATGCTATCACTATCAATATCGGGATTTAGGAGGCTCCTTCTCTACCTTCTTCAGGTACCAAGACCAATGATCCTTAACTCTCTTCATCAGGGAGATTTTCAGCCACATATCTCAACACCTACACACCATGCCCTACCCTAAGATTACGAGGACAATCACTTTATACTTTCATTTGGATTCGTCAAACTAGGGCCGTAAGCGATAGACAAAGGTTTAGAGCGCTCCAGACAATAAAAGGGGGAGATCCCGGGTCTCTTCTCAACCCTCCCTCGGGGTGATCAATCGATACCATTGAGACCAATATGATAATGTTGAACCGTACATTAGTTCACAGGTTTTTAGAGCACCAGAGAGACTAGCTCCAGACAACTCAAGAGCAGGGTGCCCATGGCACATCCGACTACCTCCCAGTGCTATAGGAGTGGGCAGAGACCTATTAAGAGTTTCTTCTTTCCAAACTTGGATGCTAGGAGTATCCCTCACTCATACACCCCCCTAGGATCATATGGTCGGACCCATTGCTAGCCCTTGGGGACTTTGACAACGAACTTGTACCCAGTTCGCCTCCATTGCCATCAGTCATTAGGCTCAAAAGTCCTTGACATCTCTAGCTCCATTGTGATACCTTACCATCTCATTCACTCATTCCTTTTTAGCAGGCCATTATTATTTTGTATTGTGATGTAGACTATTGAGTATTTTGTATTATACCACCATCTCTTATATGTGTCGTGGCAGCACTACCACTGATTTCTTTCTCTCTATATGTTATTTTTAACATTTTTTTTAGGAGATGCACTTGCACTCCCACATTGTAGTCATATTGACTGTACTCTTCTTCAGTCCCATTGACCTACTATTGTGGTCATCAGTTGGACATTAGTAAATTTACTTACTTAATGCTGTTTCAGATTTCACAAGTTCCAGTTTCAGTCCAGTCCAGTTTCTGTTTCAGTTCTAATTCAGTTCAGTTCAGGTTAGAGTGCATTCATGATCTATTCATGGTCATGGGGCAGATTCCAAAGCTACCTGAGGCACTTGCATGAGAGCTGTCTTTTACGGGACAAGGGTGCATTTTATCTAAGAGGCACCAGTGATTTGCTTGATGTGGTTATCTCCAGAAAGAGGCACACTTCTCTAGGCACTGTTATTCATGCACCCAGGGCACACTAGGTGTTGATGTTAAGGTTAGAGTTTAACAATCATTTCTAATGCTTCTTTCATGTGTCCAGATAGATTGTATCTTCCCTGGTCTCTTATTTATAAAAGAGGTGAAGGGCACACCATTGGGTTGGTTAGCAAGTTAAAGATTTGAGCCTTTTGCTTTGCGATTTTTTTTTTTGCAATTAGGAGAATATAGATGCTCACCCAGGATGAACTCGCAAAACAGCACAACAGGAGTAGGTTTCAGTGACATTGAGTTCAGCAGAGGTGGAGTACATGGTAGCCAACACTGCTAGCTGTGAAACTATTTGGCTTTGCAAGTTGATAGCAGAGTTAACATGTGAGGTGTTGGAGCCTATTGTGGTCTACTATGACATCAGACTTGTATCAAACTCCTTTAGAATCTAGTATTTCCATGACTGCTCCAAGTACATTGACATTAGGGACCACTTTGTCTAGGACACAGTTTAGAAGTTTGTAGTGGATCATGAGTATGTCTAGACAGATTAGCAGGTTGCTAATACCTTGACTAATCCTATGGCAAAGGGGAAGTTTGAGATATTCAGAAAGAGATTGGGATTGGTTGGAGAACACTTTCCTTACCAAGAGGATTTGTTAGATTTTACCCGGTTTAACTCTGACAGTCTTATCCACAGCACCAGGGTGCACACAGTCCACAGTTACAGTAGCAGGTCCATACAATATTACGAGGAAGAGCACATTTAGTGCAGGTCCATACAAGTACAACAATGATTATGGCAGAAGTGTGCCTACCTTCTTGAATGCGACAAAATGTGAGGTAGTTGCAATTATATAGGGGAGTAGAAGGTGCATGCACAGCTTCAGCACTTGCACTAATTTGAGTATGTTTCCAATTTCGCCAGTCAGTTAAAGCTCAGTTCAGTGCTGTTCCAGATTTGGCAAGTTCCAATTTCAGTTTAGTTTCTATTTCGGTTCTAGTTTGGTCTAGATTACATGCACGATCTTTTTGTAGACAGGGTGCAGATTCCAAGGCTATCTGAGGTGCTTGCATAAGAGCTGTCTATTACAGGATGAGGGCACAGATCTCTATGAGGCACCAACAGTTTTTTGCATGATGCAGTTATCTCTAGGAGGAGGTATACCTCTCTACGCACTCCTATCCATGCAGTTAGGTGCATTAGGTGTTCAAATTAGGGTTAGGGTTAGGAGCTGTGCTTGCACTCTAACATTGTATTCATACTGGTTGTATTCTTCAGTCTCATCGACCTACTTTTGTGGTCATTTGTTGAACATTAATAAAATTGTTAATTTATCTTGCATGTGTCTAGATACATTGTATCTTCCCATGCCTCTTCGTTTATAAAACAGACATAGGGTCACATCACTGGGTTCATAAGCCAGTTAGAGATTTTAGCCTTTTGCATTATGATTTTATTCTTTAGAATTAGTAGAATACAGATGCTATTTTGAGAGTTTGGATCTGTGCGTTTGCTGTTCATATTATGAGCAGTATTTGTTTGTAGGCTAACATGGTCAATAGCTGTTATCTTGATTGGTATGTTCAGTTTTAAGGTATCTTGGATTTAGGTTAAATTCCTGATGCACAATCTGCTTACCGTGGTCTGATTTTTGAGAGTGATAAAGCTTGAAACGAATTCTTGTTTACCTAAATTTCTTGGCAGTGCTAGTCTCATGTAAATGTTTTCATTTAATAGTTTGTTTGTGATTGTAGGATTAAAGAATTGAGGTTCAATCATGATTATGCATACAAGGATTAAATGATCTCGTTTCAAGCTAAACCTCCGTTTAACCATCCGTGTTTCCTAGGTCATAGAGGTAAACCTGGTAATGATGGGAACAACACATCTTACTTGGAGATTGAAACAATAATTGAGGAGCAGTGAAATGTAGATAATAGTGAAAGATCCATACAGTTAGATGCAAACAGCTATGGCTAATTTGTTTTGCTGGTAAACCATGGTTAAGGTATTGTTTGTTAGATAAAATTGGCTGTGTTACTGGCCCTTTATGCAAACTCTGAATTTGTGTGAGAAATTATCTTATTTTTTGAAAATCTTTGTTTGCTGTCTTGCCTCCAAATATAGAAGCTCTGCATATAGTTATGTAGATATTGTTGATGAAAATAATTCAATGATAGAAGATTTGTGATCTATAGAAGCATTGAAATCAAATCTGTTTAGGATTTTATTAACCACTGACACTTGGTTAACATGTGCAGGTTGTGGGCACTCCAAACTACATGTGTCCAGAACTTCTAGCAGATATCCCTTATGGTTTCAAATCAGATATCTGGTCCTTAGGTGATAAATTTTAACTTACCATTCCTGAACTTTATGTTTGCTTTTTCCCTATATTTTCAGCAAGCATTAGACAGTCTTGTTGACTGTAATTTTGCAATGTATGAACAGGATGTTGCATGTATGAAATAGCTGCTCATCGATCTGCATTCAAAGCTTTTGTAAGAATTTCTTTGTATTTATTATGTTCAAAGCAACTCTTTATTGGTAGTTAACAGAGATGTACAATATATAGTTCGATTCTGGTATAAAGCCTACTTTAGGATGGGTGAACATGCATACTTGAGGCACATTTTTTCATGTTCATGTTTTAAAGCTTTACAAAAGTATTGAATGCAAAGAGTGTTTGTCCCTCTTAATTAGCTCTAAACACAACCTTTTATTTATAAAACTTTAGCTTATTAAAGGCACCTCATGTTGAAGTTCAAAGCTAGTGCTTTACATCTGTACATATTTGATATTCTTTTCTCAGAGTTCGCTATATTTGTGGTAGCCTTTGTTTACTTGCCCTATTTAGTAGTGACTTACTAAGATGTTCTTCAATATTTTACCTTCATCAACATTTCAAATATTTTTGTTGAAAATAGATTCCATTATCTCAATATAACAGAAGGCTACATTGAACAAGCAAACCAAAGCAAACCAAAGCAAACCACACTAAACCAAGAAAACCATGGAAGTCAAATGTATCTCATGGCATATTAACCTTAATGCTTGCTGCACCTGGTAACAAGCTTCCTTAAACTAACACAAAATAACTCGTTAGGCTTACTGTATATGGAGCACTTGCAGGTCTTACAACTAGAAAACAAGACTGTGAACTTAAAACAAACAAGAGAAAGAGACCCATTAAACCTTTGTTACCAAAGACAACCATAGTCAACATGTTGATGAGGGTCGAGTCTTGACCATGAAAGATAGTAGTACACCCATAATGTAAATTGTATGGTCTGTTCTCTCTCTTGAGTGTGCCCAATATCTAGGGTTAATTTCAAAAACCTTGCAAAAGTAGGGTCTGTATGTAGCCTTTTGATTGACAAGCTTGCATCTACAAAAATGAGAAGCACAAAAGAGTTGAAGAAGATAAGGATAGGATTAGGAGACACGTTCTTCCACTACCTTTGCCTTACAACTAAGTGCCCTCTCTAAATGAAGGCTTTAGGCAAAATGAAGCTCTCATTAGCTGACAAAGTTGCAATCCTAAATGGGTAAGGTGCACCACTACAAATGATTTAGCATGGACTGAAGAGTAAATCCTAATTGCCACCTTAAGGAGGCTCCACAAATTTTGCTCATGGAATCCTATACAGAGTAAAATTTTAGTGTCAAGTTATTTTCCTAAGGCATCAAAACTCACATGAGGTCCCCGCTGTTTCAGATTGTGGAACACTCACACCTTCTCTTGAGGAGGACCTATTACTGCTTGCATTTTGCCTCCCTACATTAGCATGGAAGAAAATCATTGTCTAGGGCTTCCGGTAGCAAGAACCTATTAGAGGCTTGAGACGTAGTTCTTGGACTTTGTTGTACCCACTCTAATTAACACTTTTATAATCAATAATAGCTTTCATTGATTACAAATAATATGCAATAATTACATGCTATAGTTGTCAGACACCACCCATCATAGTTGTCAACCTATGTTGCACGAAATTTCTAGGAACCCGACGTTTCGGGCCGTATCTATACCCAAAACTCGGAAACTCGGTTGAAACTCGACCATCATGTAATCATGTATGAGAGTTAATATAGACTTGGTTTTCCTTCTAAATTGTCATCTATGGGTCTTATTCCCTTTTTTCTTGCAAGATAATGTGTTATTCACTTATTTATAACCCTTTTTTATATATATCTAGACATATATGGCGTTTCAACCAGTGTTTTCAGAAACGGCCGGCTCGGAACCGAATCGGTTGAGTTGCTCTGAGCCAGAGCCTCCCCGAGCAACCCGGCCTATGAAACAGTTTGGCTGGTCGGGTTGTCTAACAACTCTGCCGGCTCGGTATTAACCCGGCCGGCTCGATCGAGTCTGAGCCTACTCGGCCGGATTGGAAACTGCGGCCTGTTAACATCAAGTGTTTCAAAGAGGCCAAAATTTCTGATGGAAGACAACAATTGTTGTAATTTATAAATGAAGAACAATCATCATACCATTCTTAAGTTTTAGCACATACTGCATCGATGTACTCTAAGTTCATATCTTGACTCTTGAGATCGCATTTCAAATCACTGTACCACCCTCGGATTATGTATGTTCTCGAACAAGATTATGTATGTTCTGATCAATAGAGGAATTATCTTCCTAAATATGGTCTTATTTATGAGATTTATGAATTTATATGACTTATGTCAATGATTGTAGTAAAGACAACAGGTCCTTCAGGTTGTCATCTTTGCTTTTTGCATTTCATTACTTCTCCAAGTCCCAACTTAATGTGCTATTAGTTCATAATTCAATCTTCAACCAGACTTTGACTCTTGTTCTCTTGAGTGAATATATGACCAAAATCTTTTGCATATGGAGCTTTAGTATGTTCCTTGATAGACTCATTACCTCATGCCAATAGATGTTATAGGCTATAGCTACCTTCATGTTTGGAAACATGAATGAAAATCTTTAAAATTATGTTTTTTTATAAAAAAGTTAAATATTTAATGTATTTTTTACAATGACCAAGTCATTCAAATCGAGTCGACTGAGTTGATACAGAGACGAAGTCGGAGTCGGAGTCTACCCTCGACCAAGTCGGAGTCGGAGTCGACCCTCAGCCAAGTCGGAATCGGAGTCGGAGTCGGAGTTTTAAAACATTGGTTTCAACTGACGTTTCGGCCGATGTTTCCATTTTTGGGAGGTGACATTTCTAAACGTCCCTGTTTTGGAAACTGTGAAACATTTCGGCGTTTCGTGCAACTTAGTTGTCAAACAAGATCAATAAGTTTAATAGTGAAATGCACCACCTAAGTGCATAGATATCAAAATTGGTGCATTAAAAATCCAAATACTTGTGGTGAAATCCTAGTCATGATTATCGGGACTACAACCATGTTTAGTGTATCCGTTGGGGATTGGGAGATTCCAATCATTGACCTCCATCTTATATTCTAGCCAACCGAAGTGATATGATTGGGTTCACAATAGGGTACTTGTTTTTCGACATGTCTTTCTCAGCCACACTTTGGCTTCTTTGTCTTGGCGTGTACAGGTGGTAAGATCTATTGAGTGTGCCTCATCTCATAGCCTACACACTGCCACTGGGTTGTGGTAAGACTGGTTTCACTTCTTTCCCCTTGTACACACAAAGGCTTTCTGTAGTGACATTTTGCTCATTGTACAAGGCACGTTGCCTCATGGTAATAAGGTTGCACTAGTTCTCTAATTTCATTGCCATTCAATGGGCTTGGATTTGCATCTCCGTGGTAGAATTGGACAAAAAGATGAAAATACTAGTGAGAGAGAGAGACTATCAAATATGGAAACATCCATTTATAGCATGACTTTGTTCCCTCCCCAATAAATATATAGTTTCATTTCTTAACTCTGCCATGTAGTATAGAAATCAGAGAGAAGGGCATAATCTTCTTTAGCTTTATATCAGCAAACAACGGCTATTTCATTTGGGAGTGCACAAATTCTCCACCAACTGCCATGACGCTTTGACTTCTGTAAAAAAGAAAGAACGATGGAAAATTATTTTGTTGTCCTTATTACAAAAAGAAACACAGAGGGAACATTGCCAATCTTGGCTAGTTGAGATTTAGTGGCCAATTCTTGAAAGCTAAGAAAATAATGACTTTCTTGTGCTGGACAGCGGCTTTCCAAAATTTATAAAGTCCAACACACTAAGTAGACAAATTAGAGTTGGTATTCAATTTCTTATTTATGTTCATTGTGGCCCTTGATTGAGGTTGGCATAATCAGACACATCTATAGGTAGCAGAGGGAGAGAATCTTGTGACAGGTGTGGACCAATTCCAACACTGATCTTTCTGTCAATTGGCTTCGAGCTCAAAACATGTTAGGAGCTAGAATATTTTGTTAGAAAAAATATGGAAAGCTATTCATTGCTAATTGCAAAAGGTACAGGGAAGAAGAATGTAGGTGCAGAGATGGCACAAACACACCAACACTATCTCTAATGTGGTTCAGTTTTAGTAGACTAGAAATTGTGGTGGAGTATTTTGGTGGTAGGGTCAATTGGGCATTGGAGCTGACATGATACAGTCTATTCATGTGGAAGTGATTGCGAGACAAAGATTGACTTGGTAAAAAAGACCTTGTCAACTTTGATCACTCATCAGTTGGGTCAGTGCTAGATTTCATGGAGAGGGTATGGAAGATTTGGTCAAACTCGATCACTCCAGAAACAACTTTTTTTTCCATGGAAAAATTTATAATTTATATTCAAGGGTGAGAATGGAAATGACATTCTTTATGTGCTCTAGGCATGTATCGAAAAGAATGTGGAAGTAAAAGGCTCTCTTCTTTACCCACAAAACACATGGATCAAAAGATCATAGCTCGAAGTAATAAGCCCCCCGAACATTCTATTGTGGATATTATCCTCAAAAAATAGACCTTTTAAAGTAAATCTCACGACAGTCTTGAGACAATTACATATTGATTTGAAAATACAAAATAACAAAGATAGAGAGAATGATTCCTCATAACTAGTCTTCAAATCATAATGCTGGGGATCTTGACTGTGTCAAGGTTCCAAAGATGGATTCTTCCAAAGTAGATAGTCTACCTTCAACCTGCCGTCCTTTTGAAACGGTATCAACGAACAAATTGTGTTCATGATATACATGAGTGTATGGTATAGACTCAAACAAGGATGATACCTCTTTTAATTGATTTTCCAAATCTTCCAACTGAACGTAGTGAATTTGAATCTCTCTTTTCAACCATTAGATAACCAAGGAGGAATCCCCATGTATCTACAGTTTCTACAAGCTCCCAACCCCTTTGTACATGGCTATCTTAAAAAAGAAAGATGAAGGGTCATCATTTCAACATAATTGTTTGATGCAGTTCCTAGCCCAGACTTGATCTAATTAAATGCACGTTAGAGAGAAATAAAACATCTCCTACATTGCTAATGTTATCTTGGCTTTGTCTAGCACCATCAAAGAAACCCTAAACAGAGGTTTTTGTTGATACATAAGTGTTAAAGATGGGAAGCTAGGGAAGAATGCCCTAGCCCATTTGATCCAGCATCTAATGGAACAAAATTGGACAAAGAATTATTTCTGGACAAAAGAAATATCAAATTCATCAAGGTCGGCTTCTTGGAGGGAAAATGAAATATTTTAATTTGAATTATTAAAAGTGAAATTTAAGATTGGGTCAAAATTAATGGGTCGGCTCCTATGTCGGATACCCACCTCAAGGGACATGTCCCTTGGCTCTCATCACTATAAATAAGCATCAATTTGTCCTCCAAATGAGAATTCGGTCAAGCACATCTGAGGCCTATCTCTGAGGCTTAGTAACCCGAGTTCTGAGACAAATTATCTGAGATAGGAGGGTCTGGATTTCTGTGAATATCTGAGGCTTCTAAGGATGAATGTTCTGGGCATAACTGAGGCACAACTAATGTGACGTCTGAGGCTAAAAGGAGCCAGCATCTGAGGCTTATGAATACAAGTTTAAGGCTACAGGAGTCCGAGTTGAGGGTCCAAATGACTGAGGAAAAAAGCCACAGGTCTGAAGAGACTAGGCCGTAGGTCTGTGGAGACCTAGGCTGCAAGACTGAAGAGACTAGGCCGCAGGTCTGTGGAGACCTAGGCTGCAGGTCCAGGCTAGACAAAACTGCAGGTCTGAGGTTGCTCAAACTTGAGGAAGATAAGGAGGCCACTATCTGAGGCTTGACCAAGACCAAGGTAAGGCTACAGGCAGAAGACTGAAGGGATGGGTTCTGAGTGCTTTTGTGAGACAGCATGACAATTCCTCTTGTGACAGTTGTGATAACTGCCTTTGTGACTACTCTTGTATGACAGCATATCAGTACCATTATAACAGCTTGTATGACAGCATGTCCATGACTGTATAAAGATGGCAGTAACACTTGTGACAGTATATTGATGATAGTATGATAGTACCTACATGGCTGTTCTGGCATCATGACTTTGACAGTTTGATTATGACAGTGACTTGGCCCAGTGACAGCAGAGTGATATTGATTAGGCTTGCTGGGCAAGCATATGCTGTTAGCCCTAGGTGGCTTGATGTTCTACATCTTATTGTATCTCTTTCTGCTGGACTCTTGATATTAAATAAGAAGAATTGATTTTGGGTTTTCCCCCTTGTGGGGTTTTGCCCTGCTCTCCGATCTAAATACTGGTGTCCTTATTGTATCTGTTTTTCTTCTATGGGTCCTTTCTGTTATACTGCACTATTGTTATATGTTGCTAATAATGATGAAATGGTATTGCTAAATATTCTGTAATGAAGAGAATTTCAAAATGTCTACACCAAACACCATAATTGAATTTGAGACTATCCTTACATTCTTCCCATTGCCAACCTTCCATGTAAGAAAGTTTCCAATGACAAGAATGGTCAGTAACATGGTCTTCTACTGACTTGAAACATTCTGAATGCTTTTCTTAATCCCTATCCAGTCCAGTTAAGAAGTAGGGGCTATGTACTTTTGAAGTATGGTAACTTTCCAAAGACTTTCCTTTATAAAGAGATTCGAAAGACTCTTTACTATTAGAGCCTACCCCAATACGGTATCTACTTCAAATCCCATCCTCCCTTGCTTTTTGGAAGAGCTATGGTCTGCCAACAGGAATACCTCCCCCACCCCCCCCACACACACCATCTTCACCTTTACCACTCCATAATTGTAACAAAGCTTTTGAAATTTTCAAGCATTCGCTTCAGAACCGAAGTTAGTAAATGCCAGTACACTAGTATGGCTTCCAGTACAGCCTTGTCAAGGGTTAATCTGTCCCTCTTGAGAGCCACCCGTTACACCAGAAATGAATCATTTTGTCTATTTTATTTGGCAAACATCCTCAGTCACTTCCTTTGCATCCATTTGGCTTGAGGTTGGAACCTAGGTATTTGAAACCTTCTCATATATCAAAGTGTTTAAAAGGAAACAATACATTCGGGAGTGCTTCAGTCTCTATATTGAAACTGATAACTGACCTTTGAACATTCACCTCCCTACCTATAGCTACACAGTAGAGATTGAGGAGTTCCTGTTTTTTCAGGCTTTCCTCTCTAAACCATTGGAGAACAACAATATATCATTCACTGATAATTAATGTGTCAGAAACACAGAATTACCAATCTTTACCCCTCTTAAGTATTCCAATCATTTTGCTTCCGATATTGCTCAACTGAGCCCTACTGCAACCAGCAAAAATAGAATGTGAAAGTGGACAACCTTGTCTCATATTCCGTATAGGTTTGAAGAATGAGAAGGCCACTCCATTGATGGGAACAACATAAAAGACAGATGTGACACATCCCGTAATGCACATGACCACATGATAACTGAACCCTATGTGTAGTGACATCATTATGAGATATAACTAGTTTGTTTTACATTTTACATGTAAAACAAAACAACATTAGAGCTTCTAAATGGTTCGACTATGCAAAACAACTTTATGAACAAGATCCCAAGGTTGACCCTCCTCCCTTGGTCAACATTGATACAACTCTTCACGGTGCAAGAGGTAGAGATGGGTATCAAGAAGTTGGCTGTTGGAAAAGCAACAGACTTAGCTGAACTCCAAGTAGAGTATTTAAAGTGGGGCCTAAAAATTCTTGCACCTCACATCACAAAAATTTTCAACATCATACAACAGGGGTTCCCCACAAATTAGACAACTAGTCTGGCAATACCTCTTTTCAAGAGTGGTGACGTCAATAATCCCTCCAATTATAGGACCATAATGATAAACCCCTTGTTTGCAAAGTTATTTGGAAGCATGTTAGAAAATAAAATCAGCAAGTGGGCAGAAGAAAGAGATAAACGTGCTAAAGGGCAAGCAGGTTTTAGACCTAAACATTCCATAGTTGATCATGGTATAACTTTAAGGCACATCATTGAAAAAGTTTGGGAGAAAAAGGAAGAATCCTTTTGTTGCTTTGTTGATTTCAGAAAAGCCTTTGACACGGTTCCTAGGGATAAGCTTTGGCACAAAATGGAGGAACTCGGGGTTCCTAGGCATTTGAGAGCAGTTGTGCATAGGCTGTATGAAGAGGTGAAAGTCAAAATTAGAACTTCAACAGACATTTTTGAAAGTTTTAGAAGCGATATCGGGGTCAAGCAAGGTTGCCCATTGTCTCCTACCCTTTTTGGTTTATATATCGAGTCTTGACAAGCTTGAAGAGTGCCTAATTTTTCAAGGGGGTGACGGTATCCATTTAGGAATCTTCGTTATAACGCTTCTTTTGTATGCAGATAACCTTATTCTGATTGCTAAATCTGCTCTTGCTTTGCAAAAGCACTTACTTTGTTATGCAACCAACTCACAAAATAGAAGAAAGAGATAGATCAACAACTTAAAACGTAGCCTCTTCGAGGGGGAAACCTCCTTTACATTACACAAATGAACAATTCTTGGATGATACAAATGACAAGACCTCCTTTCTATATATAGGGGTCTAAGCGTCACAATATAATCAGAGTCGACATAACAATAATAATGTAAGGCACAACAATAACAATATTGGGCTTCTATGGGGCACAAAAATAACAATATGGGGACCACATGGGCACAACAATAACAATAAGGGGTACAATGACAATAATAATAAGGGAATACACTAGTATTATAGGGACCTAACATGCCCCTCTCCTTCAAAAAAGTGTTGTCCTCAACGCTTGAGTAGTTTTGGATGCTTCTGTATAAAATTCTCATCCTCCCATGTAGAATCTTCAGCGGGTAAGTTCTTCCACTTGATGAGATACTCTGAAATTGATCGATTTCGCAACTGTCGAGTTCTTGTTTCTGTGACTGCTTCAGGTTCCAATATGATTTTTCCTTCCTTGTCAAGCTCTGGCAATATTGTTTGAACTGGGAGCTTGTCACCTATAACCTTCTTTAAGAATGAAACATGGAAAACTGGGTGCACTCGGGAAGATGCAGGGAGTTCCAATTTGTATGCCATAGTACCAATCTTTTGCAACACCTTGTACGAACCATAATACTTCGGTGATAATTTATTATCCTTCTTAGCTTGCTTGAGGGACATTTGTTTGTATGGTTGTAGCCGTAGAAATACCTAGTCACCTACATCAAAACGTCTTTCGCTACGATGTTGATCTGCTTGTTGTTTCATTCTATTTTGCACCAAAGTGAGGTTATCCTTTAAGAGTTGGAGAACTTTTTGTTGATGCTCGATGTGATCTTCCACTACTTGAACCTTGGAATTTTCTCTTAAATATGATGTGATGGAGGGTGGATGATATCCATAAAGCGCCATAAATGGGGTCATTTTTGCTGCAGTATGGAATAAAGTGTTATACCACCATTCAGTGAGAGGCAACCATTTGACCCATTGTGTCTGTTTATCAGATACAAAGCAACGGAGATATCCTTCCAAACGTTTGTTCACTATCTCAGTTTGCTCATCAGATTGAGGATGATAAGATGAGCTATGAGCTAATTGAGTACACAGAGAAGAAAATAATTTTGTCCAAAAATTTCCACTGAAAATAGTATCTCTGTTACTTACAATAATCTTTGGGTTTCCATGTAACTTTTGAATTGGTTCCATAAATGCAGTAGAAACTGTATTGGCTTTAAATGGATGAGATAATGTGCAAAAGTGTGCATACTTGGTAAGTCTATCAACTACCACTATGATGACACTCTTTCCTTCGGACTTGGGTAAATCTGTGATAAAATCCATTGAAACCTCCTCCCAACATTGACTTGGAATGGATAAAGGTTGTAATATACCTAGGGTCTTAATTGTCTCAACTTTATTTTGTTGGCAAACCAAACATTCCGCCACAAACTTTTGAATATCGGATTTAATGCCACCCAAAAAAATTCCTTCTTAACCCTGTGGTAAGTTTTTAAAAATCCTGAATGCCCTCTTAAGGGAGATGTGTGCAATTCCCTAGGAATATTTTGTTTGAATTGGGAATTCTTACAGAGGTATAAGCGATCTTTGTACTTTAATGAATCATTTTTCTAGCTAAATGTATCAGATGTACTAGGATCTTGCTGCAACTTTTGAATGAGTGCCCTCACTTCTTCGTCATTCTTCCATTCATCCCTTGCTTCGTTTATCCAATCTGGTTGGATAAGAAATGGCACAAAGCAATGCTTCCACATCTTCATTCTTTCTTGAAAGTGCATCTGCAACAACATTTTGCTTTCCTTTTTTGTAGATGATTTCAAAGTCATAACCCAACATCTTTGTGATCCATTTTTGCTGCTCTTTTGAAGATAATCTTTGTTCTAAAGAGTATTTAATACTATCATGATCTGTTTTTACCTTGAAGTGTTTTCCCATTAGGTAAGGTCGCCATTTCTTAAGTGCATGTAGTATTGCCAACATTTCCTTCTCATAAATAGCTTTGTGTAAATATTTTCCTTTGATTGGACGACTTTTGAAAGCAATGGGTCTTTCTTCTTGCATTAAAACAACACCAATTCCATTTCCCGAGGCATCACATTCCACAATAAAGGTTTTTGTGAAGTCTGGCATAGCTAAGATCGGTGCTTGGCACATTGCCTCTTTAAGATGTTCAAAGGCCTTCGTTGCTTCTGGAGTCCAAGAAAATGAACCTTTCTTCATTAATGTTGTTAGAGGTGCTGCTATTCTCCAATAATTCTTAGCAAACTTGCGATAATAACCTGTCAACCCGAGAAATCCTCGCAGATGCTTTATGGATGTTGGGATTTTCCATTCCTTAATGGCTTTAATTTTTCTAGGGTCTACCTTAACACCTTCATGAGCTACAATATGACCCAAATATTCCACCTCTCGTACTCCAAAGAAACATTTGGAGGTTTTTGCATATAATTGTTTCTCCTCCAATAGTTTGAGCACGCTGTCAACATGTTGAACATGATCCTTCCAAGACTTGCTATAGATTAGTATATCATCAAAAAATACTAACACAAATTTTCTAAGGAAGGGTTTGAAAATGGAATTCATCGAACCTTGAAATGTAGAAGGTGCATTGGTAAGGCCAAAAGGCATGACCAAAAATTCATAATGATCCTCGTGAGTTCTAAACGCTGTTTTCAGAATGTCTCTAGTCTTCATTCTGATTTGATGATATCTTGAACGAAGGTCTAACCTGGTGAAGTAAATTGCTCCATGCAATTCATCCAATAATTCATCAATGACAGGAATGGGGAATTTATCTTTAATAGTGAGCTTGTTGAGCTCCCTATAATCTGGACACATGCGCCATGATCCATCCTTTTTGTGCACCAGTACTACTGGAGCAGAGAACGAACTTTGACTAGGTTGAATTATACCAGCCTCTAGCATTTCTGCAACCATTCGTTCAATTTCACTCTTTTGGGCATAGGGATATCTGTAAGGCCTGATGTTTGGAGGAACACTTCCTAGAATCAAATAAATAACATGATCATGATCACGAATAGGTGGGAGGTCTTTGGGAGTCTCAAATACCCTGGAATGATTGTCGAAGACTTTTTGGAGATATGGAGTAATAGGTGATTCCAATGTGGGAACATCTAGCGAACATAATTGTGCAATTATGCCTTGTTGTTCTTTTTTTAGAAGCTTTGTCATGCCGTTAGTGCTGATTATATTCCCCAGTTTCCCTGTGATACCCCTTAATTCAACTTCCTTTCCTTCTGAAACAAATTTCAAGAAAAGTTCTTGAAAATTAAAAGTTATCATACCCAAAGATTGTAGCCATTAGACTCCTAGTACAACATCAACACCACCCATTGGAATGGAAAGCATTGGACTATTCAACACATATTCTCCCATGGATAGCTTGATATTATGGCACTTTCCAGAGCAATTTATGGTTCTTGCATTTGCAACCATCACTTGACACTTTAGTGCTGGATATAGGAAGAAATTCAATTCCTTGGCTATCTTACAATGAATAAAATTATGGGTACTGCCCAAATCAATCAACACTATTACCTTTTTCTTCTTGATATGTCTTTCTTATCTTGATAGTTTGAGTTGTAATTCCGGCCAATGCATTACAATCTATGGTTGGATTCATTTCTTCTTTCTTTAGGGTATGTTCCTGGTGTGTATCCTCTTCTTTTGATGTTTCTTGTTCCTTTTCTTCCTCTTCTTCACAATCTATGTAAAATAATTTCTTCTCAGCACACTTATGACCTTCAGTGTATTTGCTATCACAACTGGAACAAAGCCCTTTTGCTATTTTTTCTTCCAATTGTTGTGGTGTCAACCTTATAGGTTGTGGAAGGTTAGGGGCAACAACACTTCCATCTTTATAGTTGTGAGTGGTAGGCTTCCTTGTTGCCATAATTTTGCTTTCAAATTTTCTTTCCAACCTGAATGTCGTCTCCAATGAATCAGGTTCCCAAAGGCGAACCTCATGTTGGATGTTATCGTTTAAAGTCCCTATGAACACATCAATCTTATGCTCCTCTGGAATATCTTTTACCCTTATATTCAATTTTTGGAAGTTATCAATATGCTCCACCATTGAACCCTTTTGTTTGAGATTTATCAATTGGCTAAAAAAGGTGTTGCTTTTTGTATCTTCATAAAGTGCTATAATTTCTTCCATAAAAATTTCCGAAGTGACAATTTGTTTACGAGAGCAAAGCCATCGATACCATACAAACTGATTGGGTTCCAAATATAAAGCTTCAATACGTACCTTTTTTGTGCTTTGCATATTATGGAGATTGAAATATTGCTCCATCTGTAGTATCCATGTTACAGGATCCTTGCCATCAAACTTCCTCATATCAATCTTTGGAACATGGTGGTTCTTCAATCCAACGTTAGAGTCTATGAAATCATGACTAACATTTCTTTTGTTCTCATCACGAGTTTCTTCTACTACCCTTCGCCATTAGTAAGCATTTCTTGTAGCAACTTTGTCAAATCCTCCATGTTGCCTTTAAGCTTTTTTTCTATACCATCCATCTTAGATTCCATTCCATTCTTTAAACCATCCATCTTAGCTTTAGTTACTTTTTGTGAGAGCGAAATTTTTGCATTTGGTCTCGTAATTTTGATATATCATGTTGCATTTCTTCCTCTTCTTCATGTGTCATAGTAGAGATTTCAGGTTGCTTACTAGGTGTTTCCATTTTCTTTCTTCGGGTCATCAATGAATGATAATTATGCTTCACAATGCCCTTTGAATCACTTCAAACTACTTTCTCAAACAAGGCTTATGCAAATTAAAAAAAAAAAACTACACACATTTTTTTTTTTTTTTTTGTTTGTTTGTTGTTGTTGTTGTTTTTTTTTTTTTTTTTGTTTTCCGCTTTGTATGAGCTCGATATTGAAATGCCTGTAACTCTGTAATTTCAGATCTCCAAGTTCTGAAATTTTGGCCTGTGATAGCCCTCTGAGTCTTCTTTCCAACCCCACAAGTTTGATCACAATTGGATTCCCGAAGAAAGAGTTATGCCCAATCTCCTGCGATGACCTAATTATAGACTGGTTCAGTAGAGCGAACTTGTACAACATGCCACGTGTCACTGTTTCGACCTTAGGTTTTGAAAATGATACCCAACAAACTACAATCCGTCTGCTTTTTGTCACTTTTTACGAAATTTGAATCAGATGCTTAGAGAGAAAGTTATGACGATTTTCCCAAGGTGACTTGTTTGAGATCTAATTTGGGAGCCTGCAAAAACCCTAACTTCCTCAGTTCATATCTCCGAAAATATAGTGAGACAAGATTTGAAATTCAGTGATGCGATTCATCACGATTTCGTCTCAAATGAGTTTTAATTTCAACTTCTCAAGCTAAGTAGAAAAAAAGTTATAGCGAAAACGCCACGATGACCTGTTTGAAGCAACGAAACCCTATAATCCAAAGTTCTGATACCAATTGTTATGCAACCAACTCACAAAATAGAAGAAAGAGGTAGATCAACGACTTCAAACGTAGCGTCTTCGAAGGGGAAACCTCCTTTACATTACACAAATGAACAATTCTTCGATGATAGAAATGACAAGACCTCCTTTCTATATATAGGGGTCTAAGGATCACAATGTAATCAGAGATGACATAACAATAATAATGTAAGGGTGCAACAATAACAAAAGTGGGCTTCTATGGGGCACAATAATAACAATATGGGGACCACGTGGGCACAACAATAACAATAAGAGGTACAATGACAATAATAATAAGGGAATACACTAGTATTATAGGGACCTAACATACTTTTCCTTGAGCATTTTTGTAGAAGGGTGAGGATGCAAGTCAATATTAGCAAAACGAAAGTAGTGGTTTTCTCTAACAAAAGAAGCATAACCAACATAAGTTCTACTTTGAAGGCAACGTTATGGAAGAAGTCGTGGATTACAAATACCTTGAGTTGATTTCAACAAAAATCTAAGCTGGGATGGCAGTAGAAAGTAAAGAACTTTGGGGGTTGGAAAGAATTTTATGCTTTCCAAAACCGGTGTAGAGAGGCAAAGTTATGGGACTAGAAAACCACTCTAATTCTTTTTGGGCTTTTAGTGATTCTAGTGATTCTCTACGGTTGTGAACTGTGGGCCAGCAGTACATCCGAGATGCAGTGGAAACAAATTGAGAAAATTCAGAAGCGTTTGATTACAAACAAATTCAAAATTAAAAGTGCAATTCCTTATGCTATCTTGTTAAGTGAAATAGGGGCTTCTCCTATTGAAGCAATTGCTATGGTGCGAGTCATAAGGTATTTAAAAATATTGAGCAAATGGAAGAGGGCAAATGGCCTAAGGTTGTGTTTAATGACATATTGTGCAAAAGAAAGAAGACTTGGATGTGACAAAATAACAAATGGTTTAGTAAATGGGGTATTTGCTTGAGCATGTGTCTCACAAACAGTAAAGAGATAAAAACTTTTGTTATGCATAAGTTCCACAAATGTACTTGGGAGGAGTTATGGAGAAAGAAGAAGTACTATATTGAAGAGTTTAATCCCACTCATGATCATCAACAAAAAGTGTACATAGGGGCCAATATTTCTTGGAGAGCCATAATTCTTATTGCTCAATTAAGGACTAATTCTCATCAACTTTGTTGTGCAACAGGGCGCTGGAAAAGGCCAAAAGAAGTGTGGGAGGAAAGAGTACAAATTTTTTTGCTCTTCCGGAAAAGTAGAAACAAAAAAAAAAGCATTTCATTTTAGAATGCGAGGCCTTCAAAGACAGCAGGGAAAGTTATGCAGATATTCTGGGAGCTAGCTCTTGGGATAATGTATTCAGCGAGGGGTTTGTCGAGAAGCTGGGAGCGTTTATTGTGAGTCTTCACATGAAAATGGCCGAATACAAGAATCATATGGAGAAGCAATCTGTCCCATAGGCTATCTTTAGCCTCGTGGACGTTAAAATAATTTCATTTCATCAATGTTGTTACTATTTAAAGGTCTGTTTCTAAAACATTTTTTTCACAGACTTCAAGAGTTATCTAGAAGAAGATTGGGCACCAAACTCCTGAGCCTGTCATTATTGCTGTGTTTAACATCATTTCCTGAAAACATATCGATGCCATAAAGGTCACAATTACTAAGTCTTAAAGGAGCTTTAAATCACCTTAAAACTACGCTTGCTGGAATAATTTTAGGATGAAATGGAATTCTAAATTGTATCTATGGAAACTCATGCAAAGTTTAGAATCCAGATTTGAATTTCATTTCTAGTTGAAGCAACTAATTGAATGGTAAGAAGTTGTAATTGAAATAAACTCACGGCAAATATCTCATTTTTATTTGTTCTGCAGAGAACATTTGACATTGTGTTGATAACAGGATTGAATATATTGAATTGATTGCCAACAGCACCTTAAGTTCCCTTGATCGAATACATTGGCACAGCATAGTCTGGAAATATACACAGTTACAATTGAAATACACAAATTTGGTTGATGACATAATTGCTGGTTACTATGAAGAATTTATGGTATCTCTTGGTTACCCTATTTGCTTAATAGACTGCAGATATGGACAGTTTTGTGGACCTTTTATTCACAGCAGAACAACTCAGATATAAGATTGATACATCTTGTGGATATGAGCTGATTGCTTATTCACAAGTCTAAGTAGCATCCTGTGAATCAAATGAAATGGTCAGATCCAAAATGAGTTTACACATTTTTTTATTGCAGTAATCTATCCATAGCAACACTGATATCATACTCCAAATCTTTCTATGGTGTCAATATTAAGTATTAGATCAGCAGGTACAAGCATTCTTGAAAATCCATCTTAAGCTAACAATCTGGACTAATCGCAACATGTAAATTCATGTTGACCTAAAATAACTTGGGATCTCATTCAATTTTTCCTTGTGAGAGTGCTTTGAATTATCATAGTTCATAATCAATAAACCATAACGATTGGCTGTCCTGAGTACATTATGGCAATATGCAGGGTTATGATACTCTTTCATGAATAAGATATGGGGGTTATTTTAAGTAACTAATCTGCCACAGACAGAGTCACAGACACACACACTCTCATTGGGAGCAAGATATCTTTTGACTTTGAATCTTGATCGAATGTATGGTTATGAATTCATGTCAACGCATTTGATACATATAATTCGGTGTTTCTGGATAACTTACTATGACATTCAGACAGCCCTTTGATTCAGCATTATTTTGTCTCTAAATTGTGAGCAAACCCTTTGACATATTTAACATCATTTGGATACTGCATTAGCTGAAGACATATTCACATTTCCTTCTGGGATTGGTCCAGTAACTCATCTATATGGGTGAGTTGATCTGGTAAAGTAATCAATCTGAGCTAATTTATCTCCCACTCCAACTACAAAAGTTGGCTAGATTGAACTATAGGGATTCCCCCCTAGACTAGGGTAGCTTAGTTTCCTTAGTCTGAAGTGTGGGGCAAGGCTACCGAGGTGACAGTGGGTAGCTTGCCTATGGTGTCTCTAGTCTTTCTCATTGAGGTTAGGACTTTTCCTACTAGGGTAGGGTTTGAGTGATAACACGAAGGTAGAACTAATGATGAAGGTAGGTCAGTTTGGTTCTATCTTGTTCTCTTGTTAGGTGGGAAGAAATATGTATGCATTCGTTTAAGGATTCCCCAAAGTAGATGTCTTAGCATACTTGCTTTAATTTCTGCTTTAATAGAGCTGAAAGGATATCAGATGCTATTGCATATACCTTTCTGCTTTTGTTTTCAGCTTTCTAAATATTTCTATGTTAATATAAAAGGTATTTAAAAAAAGCAATCTCTGTTTCTTTTACAAAAGAAGATTAATCAGGACAGTTGGGAAAGCAACAAAATTATATGGGAAGCAATGCTGGGAACCTTAAAAAACTGAAGCCTTCAAGCTTTCTATGCAGGAAAGGCCTTACACCATGGTTTACAGAATATAAAACAAATGTTTAAAACTGCTTGCTATTGAGGCACACTTATGTCTATTTTTGCTTGTCAACCAAGTCTGACTTCTCCTTTAGATGATACCGACGTGCTGCAACAACACTTTGAGCTTAGCTGACTTCGTAAATTTTCATGTTTGATCTATCAAAGAACTCGGAGATGAAATTATTATGTCCACTTATAGAATTTCCAAACTCTAGAATCTGAGAAATACTAAGCATTTCTTAAGACAATAAAGTGAAGGAACAATAAGCAGTATTTGGTGAGATTTCCCTGGAGATACAGCATTGCCTTAAATCCAATAGTTTTGAAATAAGATGATACCAGCATAGCAGTTCAGATCATTGGAATCCTGTTCTAGAGATAAAATATTGTTTGCCATTGGCAGAACTGATGTTAGTCTTGCTGGGAATCATCTGTTTGGAGCTTCCAAATATGGTATTAAGTGTGAAATATTTCCAAGTTCTATAAGCAGGCATTGTTGTGAGAGGTTAAAGATTTTAAGTAGTGAGGATAATAATTTTTCCTTATTGAAACTTGCTATGAAGTTTCCTAAAGGTAGAAGCCAAATTCTAGTGTAGAACTTATTGACCTGAAAACTCAAGTAGTGGGCCTGTGAAAATACATCTTGACAACTTCAAAGCATTTCAGTTAGTAGCTATCCAAATGCTTCAATGTATATTGCAGTTTACAAAAGGTTATTGCATATGTTATGCTTATGCTGGTTACAATAGGGGAGCTCCCTTGTCAAATATGGCATGACTTCACTATGTACACTAGACAACTAACTGTACTTATAGTTAAATGTTCGTAATGTATCACTCTTGAATTCCTTATTTTTGCATTGGTGCTAGGTTGTTCTTCTGCTGCTTTTTGCATGGAAAGTTAGCAAATAATGTAAGCCAAACTTATGGATTTCTCTAATACCTCTTTTTATTGTTGGATTCAGGATATGGCAGGACTAATAAGTAAGATAAATCGTTCATCTATTGGACCATTACCTACTGTGTACTCCTCTTCTTTGTAAGTGGCATATTTCACTTTGGCTCTTTTTGCCTCTTCAAGACAGGGACTTTGTCATTGTCATTTCATGAATTTGAGCCTTCTATATCTCTAAGTGACAAGATATAAAGTTTTTTCTTACATATTTGACTCAATTTGGTTAAATAAGATAGTTATCATGCATTTGGCATGGCAATTTTTATCAGGAAATAAAGTACATAAATAAAAAGCTTCTTTTAATATTTCAAATCAGGTTCATGGTAAAAGTCAATAGAAGTTAAAGACATTATTAACTAAGAGATCAATTGTAGACATTAAATGTGCAAAAACATGTGATATGTGATATGTCGTAGTTTATTCATCATCCTTGCCACTATTAGGTAAGAACGTTGCATTTCTTATAACGATTTCTTTCCCTTAATGTGGTAATGCACACAAACAGTGTCAAGAAGATACCCTGAAGCATTAGCTTGCAATAACATACAAACAAAGGGACATTAATGTTTTGTTTTCATGTATTTGAATATTTGGAAGTCCAAGTGCAAAGGCCCTGTTACCACAAAATCTAGTAGCCTAGTGCGAAGCCTCACTAATTATTCTCCTGCTGTTTTTGGTTGGACGTTATCCCCACAAGGGAGGCTTCCCCAATACTAAATAGGCCTCATAGATTAAGTAGCCCAAGAAATTCCAGACTAAATACCCTCCTAGGAACCTGTTTATTAAACACCCAAGAATAATTTTCAATAAGGTAGGGCACCAGGTGAAAATAAGGCAGCGGGTTCAAAGAATCTATGGCTAAGTTTAAAGGGCTAAGATAAGTCCTGGAGATGCTCAAATAGATTCCAAATATACACTACCATTCAATTTAAAGATTACTGTTATAAATTAGGGTTTTAGATGAAGACAATTTTACAGCGTGCAAGTTTATAACAGCAATATAAAAACAGCCCATAAAATATGATATGTAATAAATTTTCAAAGGCTATTTAAAGAGTAAATAACGGATGAAATTTTAGCTACTTTCAATTGCTGAAAATGCACAAAACAGCTAGTAAACCCTAGCTAGTAAAATTATGGCTGAAAAATGCATGCAGTTGACATTTCCCCTTTTCCAATTTGTGATATGCAAACCCTAATCCTAGGATTGTAATGTTAGGTAAAATTTAGTTATCAAGTGCAGATTTTGCCAACCCTAACCCTATTTTATTACACAAAAGAAAAAAAAATTAAAGGATTGGCACACAAAGGCTAGTGGCTTATCCAACTTGGGTATATGGAGGGGTGAGGTCAAAGGCGAAGGACCTTGGTTGGAGCAGTTAGAGAGAGTATACTCTTAATCAAACTGGAGATATTTTCAATTTCAATGGAAATTTATGATCAAGTATACAACTCTAGTTTTCCTTGATGAATACCATGTGATAAATTATATAAAGGAAATTTTAAAGCTATTAAATAATCAGCAGAACATGAAAACTTCATAGACACCCTAATTTTACAACTTTGCAAAATGGAAGAAGATACTCACAGTGAACTTGCACAGTTCACCATAGCATCACTCTTCAATTCAAGATAAAATCATTCCAAGCCAAATTTATCCTCCCCAAGACAAGTCACTATCTTTTAGTGATCGTTTGCATCCAAGAAGACAAGACTACTAGTGCACACTCTTCACAAGAGTAAAAATAGGAGTGTGTGTGACAATGATCCTCCTAAGTTCTACTTCCCTCTATTTATGTGAGGGTAACCAAGTTGAATTAGAGTAAAATATACCTAAAACCCCTAAAATAATACTTTTAAGTGTTTAAAAGTTAAGTAGGTCACAAGCCAACCTAAAGATAACTCTCATATTTATAAAACATAAGAATTAGTCTCTTTTAGCTCACATGTGTGAGTAAAATGGCCTCCAAGGGAGACATCACCATCCAAAAGTGAAGATCTCCATCAACAAAGTGCAAAATATGAGCTACATGAGTGGTCCTCACTCAAAACCCCTCATCAATCTAGTGTTCAAAGTTCAAGCGAAACCCTCATCATGAAGATATCTCCATTATCAAGCCTGTGCCATCAATCTAGCCCTCATCATAGTGACGTCACGAGGCTAGGAGGTAAGATCATCATCAAGAAAGGTGCATGATCTCTCTCAAAGAGATCTCAAGTCATCATCATCCATAAACTAGTCCAGGAACAAAGCAATGCCCATTAAGAAGGTGCAAGGCCAGCTTGGGCACTGGGGCACTCATCTTTCTTGGTAATGTCTTGGATTATTTCAGCAGTGTCTCAAGCTCTAGAGCGAGAGGAGAGGGTCATCATCAGTGCTAGATCAATCTAAAGGTCAAAACCCTTGTTTGAGTGGTCAACATCTTGGCTACACTGCCCTAAAGTGGTTATCTAGTGGGCTAGATGTCCTCTCTAAAGTGTTGAGGGAGGAATTGATCAATCCCTCAAGGGAAAGTTGTTGTACCTAGGAGATAACACCTAGACATATCCGCATAATCAAGTGAGATCATCATCATATGTAAAGAAATCATACAAGTATCACAGTGGTCCATGTTTAATGTAAAAGGTACAAGAGTACTTCACACAAGTATTTTCAAAAGTCTTTCTAGCTTAGGGTTTGTAAACAAGCTACCATGCTTAGGTATTGAAGGGTTATCCAGAGGCCTTATTAGGTGCTTTCAACCTCAAGGGGAGAAACAGTTCCTAGGTTGACCCATCAATCAACAAGTGCTAGTGAAATATGGGATGGCGAGGGTTTACTTCATGGAGGATGCCACCATTTGAATATCAATTATGAATTACCATCATTCTTGAGCATTATAATGTGTAGAACAAGCAATCATGGGACTTGAGTTACCCCTTTCCTCGACCTATTTTTACCACCCCTCTTTAATGATTTTCCTTTTCTTGTGTAGCTTGGGCTACAAGCTTGATTTATGCATTTATTACCCTTTAAGATGAAGTAGTTTATCACCCATCAAGGCTGGGATATCAAATTTCCTTCTCGTTTTGATTTTCTCATGCATTATTGAGGAATTGGATGAGGGTTAATGAGGGGAGTAGATCTCACACGTCTTTTTTCCACATACTTTCTTTTATCACATCCAATTTTTTGCATTTATAATCTTTACGACTCATGCTTTTTCTTTTCTTTTTGTTGCATCCACCTCGGAGGGCAAAGTTTCCAAGCCCCACTCAAGAATGAGGAAATAAGAAACCAATATTGGTGATAGATAATAATCAACCCGAAGATTGGCACATGGAGCTAGGGAAAGATAGAAAGTGGTAAGTATGGGTTACCATGGACATGTGTTAAAATTGGCAACTAGGGCCACATTCCACTTTGGATAGTTCATTTGATGGAGATGATTATTGCATTGAATTCCTCTTTTCGAGAGGACCAAAATCGACCTAAAGATCATTAAATTTAGATAAGCAAAGATGTGTTTTTGAATTTATGCCCACACATGTGCATATTGTTAAGGTTAGCCACATCATCATGTAAGCTCATAAAGCCCAAGAGACATGTCTCTTCACCTTCAACGGTGTATAAATATGAGAGACCTCAAACCTCATTTGGCATCATCTCATCACACACATTCTTCTCTCTCCTCATTTGATTGGTTCGTACAACTTATTGGGCATCTCTTTTCCTCGCACGTGTGGCAGCAGAAGGACAAATTACAGGGCCAAAATTTCAGTCTGTTGCAGGTTTGACCAGCATTGACCAGGGGTGTTTTGACCACATTTGACTGTGATTTTTGGGTCAGAATTCGTTTTTGGTAGGCCACTTTTATTGGCACAGAAACTGAGGCATTATGTTGACTTTGACTGCAGACCAATCGCAAGGTTGACCGTAGAAGTTGACAAAGTTTGACCTTTGTTTTTAGGACTGTTTTGGGCTGAATTTGATCGGCTTAGAAGGCTGAGTTTGACTAGGTATGACTGAGCTGCATAAAGGGTGATTTGTTGTTGTGTTGACCTACGTTGACTTTCTGGTTAGGGAAAAATTTGACTGCTGTTGACTGTAGATTTCACAGGGCTATTTTGATTGTGATTTGGCAAGTCAATTTTGACTTTTGTACTCTCTCTCTCTGCTGAACATTTGATATAATAATAAGAAGAATTGATCAAAGGGTTTTCCCCATCTTGGGGTTTTTCCCTGGCATTTGCCAAATATGGTGTCCTCTTGTCTTGGCTTGTCTTCTGCATTTTATTATTCATGTTTTATCTACAGTTACTGTCAATGTGATTGCTATTGGAAATCTAAATTGGAAGTTGTCATTGGGTTGCTTAAAGGACATTGAAGTAATTGTGCTAAGCATGGAACATACCATTGTTAACTAAAATTGGCAACATGCAACATTGATCAATGTCTCCCATTAGTGCCCCTCTTGGGCAGTGGAAAGAATGGCCTCAAAGAAGGGTCACATTGGACTAGGACTAGGGAATAATCACCAAGTTGAAGCATGGGAGCAAGAATACAAATGATAAATGGTCAATCATCTAACTTAACCTTTGATTCATAGTAATATGCTCTAAAGCATTAAATGAAAGCACTTGATGTCAAGCATGATTAAAGTACCTTATAATAGATAATCCATCTTCATCTGATACGTACGCTAGGTGTCTCAAAGAACTGATCGGAACATACGCGGAGGGCCTCTGAGGCCGCCTATTTGTAGATGACATCGGTTGGCTAGAAAGTTGAACAACATGGGAGAAAGTTTTGTCCAAGGGGTCACCCTCTTGGGTGGGTAACATGCCCTATGTTAAAATTGGCAACTAGGGCCACACTCCATGTGGGTCATCTTATTTATGGCAGCTGATATTTTTCTTGGATTCCTCTCGACGAGAGGTGTAGGATTGATCTAACGATCATCCGATTCCGACATGTATTCATGGAGATATGAATTTATTTGTATTTCTTGACAATTTGTTAAGGTCGGCCAACAAGTTATGTTGTGTTGCACACCCCCAACTAACCTCAACGTTGCATATAAAAGGAGACATTATGTCTCATTTCACTCACTCTCATCCTCTCATCTCTTCCTTGTCTCTTGGGTATACACAAGGAAGGAGGACGCAGATCTCTTGGGCAGCTTTGAAGAAGGATGCAGATCTCTAGGGCATCATTGTGAGGACGCAGATTAGGGCAGCGAGGACGCAGGAGGGTACAACCATTTGTTTGGGGTGATTTAGGGCTGCTTTGACCAACGTCTTACCCTCTTTGATTGCGGCTTTACATCGACAACCTCTCCTAAGCATAAATGTACCATAATTTAACATGGTATTAGAGGTGAGGTGAAGACAAAGCCCAAGCAAGAGCAAGAGCAATCACCGAAGACAGTTGGAAAAAGTCAAAAGGCTTCGTGGGTTCCTCATCACACTTCCCCGCCGAAGACAAGCTCCATGAGAAGTCTGACTATCACGGATGGAAGATGTCTCTTGATCTGACATTGGAAGAGTAGGAAGTGTTGGATTATGTGAGAGGCAGAATTACGAAGCCTCCATCAAATACACCGGTTGCTACAAGGTACAAGTACACTAAGGGTGAAGTCAAAGCAAAGAAGATCATCCGAGACTCTATTGACAAGCCTCTGGTGGCCTACGTTTCCGAGTTGAACACCTCCAAGGAGATCTACGATAGACGAGTAAGCTTGTTTAAAGTTAGTGATGCAAATCAAGTTTTGTTCCTAAAAAATAAGCTAAAAGGAGAAATAATTCTGGGTCTAAATTCAAAGGAAAGGTCAGATCGAAGGGTGGAAGAAAGGGAAGATGCTTCGCTTGCAATAAATTTGGCCACTATGCGAGGGAGTGTCCAAATAGGAAGGACACATCTCATGATGATGATCAAAATCACTCTCGGGGCAACTCCAACCACAATCAAAGGAATGGCAGGTTCAATGGCAAAGGAAAGAGGAATGTCGGAAATCAAGGAAGTGGTCAACCCTCCAAGAAAGCAAGGAACTCCAGGTATGAATCAAATGTTGTTAACAATAAGCAAGATGAATATTATCTGATATCGGCCCTCTCCACTACCTCTCCTCCGGACTCGTTGGGAAATTGGCTTATTGATAGTGGTGCCTCAAGGCACTTCACTGGTTACAAGGAAGCTCTCTCTAATCTGATAGAGAAGGAGACAAACTTGGAGATTATTCTTGGAGACAATTCCACATATCTCGTAAAGGGTAGGGAATGTTACTCTTCAATTAAATTAGGGTAACACAATTCATTTGCAAGAAGTCCTATATGTACCTGATCTCAAGAAGAACCTGGTGTCCATTTCGGCAATGGAAGACAAAGGCTACAAGGTGGCCTTCATCGATGGCAAGGTATGTGTGTGGAAAAAGAATTTTAAAGATGCTTTCACTCTTGGGTTTCGAGTTGACTCTTTATATCAAGTTGGAGGAAGTCCGTTGGGAGTCATGTCTTGTGACACATCTCTTCAGTCTGAACTATGGCACTAGAGGTTTGCCCACCTTCATTATAAGGCTCTACCTGATGTGAGACAAATGGTGACAGGGATGCCCGAGTTCAAAATAGAGCATGAAGGTGTATGTCTGGGATGTGCCGAAGGAAAGCTCAAAAGGGGACCATTCCCCTCAAGCCATAGCAAGACCTCCGACATTTTGCAGTTGGTTCACTCTGACATATCTGGTATGATGCCCGTGAACTCTTTGGGAGGATATTTATATTATCTCACTTTTACAGATGACTATTCTCGCAAGACTTGGATATACTTCTTGAAAAAGAAGGATGAAGTGTTCTCTTGGTTCCGTCACTTCAAAGCCTTGATCGAGAATCAAACTGAGAAGAGGATCAAGATCTTAAGGACTGATAATGGGACTGAGTATGAATCCAATGAGTTCCATGACTTTTGCAAAGAGGCTGGCATTAAGAGGGAGACCACAACACCATACACTCTTGAGCAGAATGGTGTGGCGGAAAGGAAGAATCGTATGATTGTGGAAGTTGTTCGTGCCATGCTCCATGATCAAAGGCTTCCAAAGTTTCTATGGGCCGAAGCTGCAAATACCGCCGTATATGTTCAAAACCGATGTCCTCATCAAGCATTGGATTCCAAGACTCCCGAAGAGATGTTCACTGGTAAGAAACCTGATGTCTCTCATTTTAGAATTTTTGGAAGTCCTGTATATTTTCATGTGCCGAAAGAGAAAATGAGCAAATTGGGTGCATCTGGAAAGAAGGGAATTTTCGTGGGCTATAATGAAAATTCTAAGGGCTATATAATCTATGTGGCTGGTCAAAGGGAAGTCAAGATAAGTCATGATGTCACCTTTGACGAAGATATGGCTCTTAGCAAGGTTGACATTCTTCCTATTCTAAGGAAAACTAAAGAAGCTGACACCAGGAAGTGGGATGAGAAGGAAGATGAGACAATGCTTGATGTGGAAGAACCTATGGATCCCATTGATCCCCCTCCGTAAGAGCCTTCCTCTTCTAAGAAGAGGCCCTCATGGCTTATGGGGACACTTGATGATGCCGAAGGACATATTGCACCCAGAGGGGCTTTCCGTGAAAGTAAGAAGCCAACCAGGTATCAGGGATACTTGACCATTATGAGCACCATCATTCAAAATGAGCCTTCATTGTTCGAAGAAGTCGTGAAGCATCAAGTATGGAAGGATGCTATGAATGAGGAATACGAGTCCATAATGAAGAATGATGTTTGGGATGTGTTCCCCAGACCCTAGGACAAAACAGTTGTCACCTCGAAGTGGCTTTACAAAATAAAGCATGGAGCTGATGGGAGTGCTGAAAAGTATAAGGCTCGATTTGTTGCTCGAGGCTTCTCTCAAAAGGAAAGTGTAGATTATGACAATATATTTGCACTTGTTGCCCGATACACCACCATCCGCTTGATCGTAGCCCTTGTTGCTTCGCAAGGATGGAACCTACATTAGATGGATGTCAAGACCGTGTTCTTGCATGGTTCGATTAAAGAGGAAGTCTATGTGAAACAACACGAGGGGTTTGAGATTCATAATCGTGAATCTCACGTATGTAGGTTAAAGAAAGCTCTCTATGGGCTGAAGCAAGCACCTGGAGCTTGGTATGAGAGGATCGATAACTACTTGATGAAGATGGGATTCATTAGGAGTGAAGTCGATCCAAACCTTTACTTTAAGGTTGAGGATGATAATCCTCTCATACTGGTGCCGTATGTTGATGACCTCTTCCTGACCGGTGCAAACCCTCTCATTCACAAATGTAAGAGGGAGTTGGCTTCCGAATTTGAGATGAATGACCTAGGACTGATGCACTATTTCCTAGGGCTGGAGGTCTGGCAGAAGGCAGGAGAAATTTTCCTATCTCAAGGAAAATACGTGGTGAATATTTTGGAGAGATTTGGTATGGTGGACTGCAAGCCCGTGACTACCCCGATGGAGCTTAACTTCAAGAAGTTATGCGGTAGTGCTGCCAGACCTGCTTTGGGAAATGCTTCTGAGTTTCGTCAACTCATAGGAGCATTGATGTTCTTGGTGAACTCCTGTCCGGATATATGTTTTGCAGTCAACATGTTGAGCCAATATATGGTTGAGCCTCATCACTCACATTGGATTGGTGCCAAGAATCTTCTGAGATATCTTCGGGGCACAATCACTCATGGGTTGAGATACACTGCCGGAGATGTGAGGCTACATGGATATTCCGATGCTGATTGGGCAGGTAGTGTGGTGGACTGAAAGAGCACTTCCGGGCTGTTTTTCTTTGGGTTCTGCCTCAATATCCTAGATGAGCAAGAAGCAGAAGTTGGTGGCTTTGAGCACCACTGAGGCAGAGTACATTGCTATGAGTATGGCCTCTTGTGAGACTGTCTGGTTGAGGAAGCTCTTCAGTGAGCTGTTTGGACATACGTTGGATACTACCGTGATCCTATGCGACAACCAGAGTGGAATTCGTTTATCAGAGAATCTCATATTTCATGATCGCTCAAAACACATTGATATCAGGTACCACTTTATCCGGGATATGGTACAACGAGGAGCAATAAGGCTCCATCATATTGGGACAGATGAGCAGGTTGCCGACATTCTGACAAAGCCCCTGGAAAAGGTCAAATTCTTGACTTTCCGAGAACGACTAGGAGTCGTTGAGAGACCCTCTTATGAGGGTCATGTATGATGCATACATTGAGCTCTGGGAGCTTCGGGGGGCTTGGGGTACTTCTTGGAGCGACGAGCAACCATAGGGTGACTCACCCTCCCCTAGTGGTGCGCTGTGTATAGGGTGAATGGTTCAGCCTTCCCCTGTGATACCCTGTGGCGACATGTGGGCAGGATGAGTGGTTCATCCTTCTCCTGTCGAGACATCCTACCCATGCAGTCTGGGACTCATGGGAAGTACCTCTCATCTAGCCAATGAGTAGGGAAATGAGGATAGGGACCATAGTAGTACCGATGGATGCATCGTGTATCTACCGTACTCCCTATGCTAGGATGACATTGATTTGGGATCAATTGGAATTGACTTCGGGTCAATAAGAGTGATATAACTCACTCTCTTTTGGAACTGATCTGGGATCAGTAAGAGTGGTATGACACACTCTCTTCATTGGGACTGACTTCGGGTCAGTAAGAGTGCTATTGGGCACTCTCTTTTATCTGGGACTGACTTCGGGTCAGTAGAGGATGGTATGATACATTCTCGATCATTTCTTCTTCTTCATAGTTCAGCAGAGCAGAGCCGAGCAGTGTAGGGCAGCGCATTTGATGGCAGAGATGGTATCGACCAACAGATGGATTACCAGATGGAGTTCTTCCTAGTTGAGAGGGAGTGTTAAAATTGGAAACTAGGGCAAAACTCCATGTTGGTCATCTTATTTATGGCAACTGATATTTTTCTTGGATTCCTCTCGTTGAGAGGTGTAGGATTGATCTAACGATCATCTGATTTCGACATGTATTCATGGAGATATGGATTTATTTGTATTTCTTGATAATTTGTCAAGGTCGGTCAACAAGTTAAGTTGTGTTGCACACCCCCAACTAACCTCAACGTTGCATATAAAAGGAGACATTGTGTCTCATTTCACTCACTCTCATCCTCTCATCTCTTCCTTGTCTCTTGGGTATACACAAGGAAGGAGGACGCAGATCTCTTGGGCAACTTTGAAGAAGGACGCAAATCTCTAGGGCATCATTGTGAGGATGCAGATTAGGGCAGCAAGGACGCAGGAGGGAACAACCATTTGTTTGGGGTGATTTAGGGCTACTTTGACCAACGCCTTACCCTCTTTGACTGCGGCTTTACATGTGCAGCCTCTCCTAAGCATAGAACATACCATAATTTAACACCCTATTATTTGAGAAATTTTATTTTGATCATGTGGTGCAAAGCATGAAGTATAAAGGGACATATGATATAATGCTTAAATAAAGCTAGAAATCCATATGCATGATAATAAAATAAAGGATAATCCATTGCCCAAGGAAGAGAATGCAGAGTGAGGTGGGGTGGCGGGTGTATGTGTGACAAATGGCAAATCTCTCATGGAATATTCCCTTCATGGAACCCTATTATTGCCTATAAATAACCAAATGAGGGAAGCAAGTACTTACTGTACTTTCATGCTACATTCCTTTCCAAGGGCTTGAGTTGCACGCATAGGGAAAAAAGGAAGCAAAGGCTTTGGTATAGTAGTAGGTTCTATTTTTGATATCTAATAGTCCAACTCTAACATACTTGAGTTGCAAATATCAGGGAAAAATTTGGTTGTCTTGATCCTTGATGTACTAAAAAACAATGTCATAAAAGTTGGACTTGAAATAGGAATTGATTGAGAGTCAACGTAGGCTTGACGATGACTTCGACTGATTTGATTTTAGTGACTTAGTTTATTAAAAAAGATATAAAATATTTAAATTTTAATGAAAAATATATTTTAAAGATTCCAAGCCATTAGAGACAAAACATACGAAGTTTGTTCATGTACCATGTAAGGGTGAATATATCAAAATGGCTCCAAGTGAAATACATATTACCAACAAAATAAATAATCAATGAGGCTTGAAATGGCCTCAACAAAATACATAATCAATGAGGCTTGAAATGGTCTCGAGAGTCCTCTAGAGTTATGTCACATGGTTTGGGTTTGACTATGATTAGGTTTGATTCTAATTAGAATTTTCTAATAAAGCTTGAATGAGGTTCAACATTAAGTTAGAATACATGTTAACATATATTTTATAAAAAAAAGGTTCATATATATTATCATTGTATATTAGTAATAAGTTTATATTAATATAAGCAACATTAAAAATAATATTATATTATATAAAATAATATATGATTTTATGTTCATATAGAGACTTTAATTGATAAATTTTGTATTTATATAATATTGTAGATATGTAATCTTAAGTTTTTCCAAAGAAAAAAACCTGTAATTTCATTCATATAGTATGATTGAAAGTTACATTCTACATATACACATCAAGTGTGTATTCTTTAACCACCCCATAACCGTTAGCATTTTTACATAAAGTGTCGCCTGGAGAAAAGTATAAAATGGCCCATACATTTTGAAGATGCAATCTTAAGTTATTAACATAATCAACAACTTATTCAAATATCTCTTATTAAAATTGCAATCAAGAATTGGTGGCTTGCTTAATAACATAATATAGTGGTCTAGGGGAACCTAAATTAGGTGATTTCTCTTACTTTGATAACTATTTGTGATGTATTTTTAGTTAATTTGGTCAACTTCTTCTTTCACTTGATTATTACTAGTATTCTCTTCAAACAACTACCAAACCATAAAGAAGAATAAGACAAGAGGACACAAGATATAGGTAATCAACTAGAGACAAAACCTCTCCAACTAAGAGGAAAACCCATAAGAATTCTTCTCTTCTTATAGAACTTCAATTGATGAATTCCAAGGCCTATGAACCTTGACCAAGACCCCTCCAAGACCAAGTCAAACCTTTCCTCTTTGATGAGAGTTCCTTCCAGCAACTTGGACCTCAACAACTTCTGCAATTTCAATCCCCAGTAGTTTCTTCGACAACTTCGACTTGCCCAACAAATGCTTCTGGAACTTTGACCCAATAGTTTCTTTTGGAACTTCAACCTAGCAGTTTTTTCCTAGCGCTTCGACTTGCCTAGCAGCACTTTTACTTGTCCAACAACGCTTCGACTTGCCCAAAAGCGCTTCGACTTGCCCAACGACTGTAGAAATCCTAACAGAAGCGAGAGAGAGAGAGAGAGAGAGAGAGAGAGAGAGGCCCAAAACTTCGATCTTGCTCTTCTCCTTTTTTCATCCTTTTCCAACTTCTATCTTGAGGAGATCGAACTTGCTTTAGTGAGAGTGCTAATGAGGTCAAGTTCCTTCTTATTTATAGGGCTTTGAGGGGTACAAATTGCTTCCTTTAGGCCGACTTGATGACAAGGTCTTGGAGGGTATTTTGACTCTATTTTGACTCATATTAAATTTTTCTTTTGAATATAACGTGCCCAAAATGGTCTTTCATACATGACAATGACTCATTTGACTTGTAGACTGAATGACAAGCCCTAGAAGCACTTAATGGGTGCTTGACCTAAAAATAAATTTCCCTTGAGCATGAAACCCATGCCTCAAGAATAACAATAATAAATTTGTTTTTCTCATTACATCAAATACATAAAATCATGATTACATATGTCATTATGAAGACGAACCTAGTTACATATTTCAACAGGGGAAAGATGGTGATTTCGTCCCTCTTATTCCTTCGCTTGAATTGGTTCTTCTTTCTTGGGAAATCGACTTGTAAAGTAGACTCTTTGGTGCCCTAACTCGTCTTCTTTCTGCAATTCAGTTTTGTTGTAGTAATGTTGCCCTAATATTCGCACATGTGAGGAGAAGATAGCCCAAAAACAATACTCAAAGATTCATTCCTTTCCTTCTTCTAGTCCTCTTCTTCTTCGCTCTTTTAGGTCTCTTTCTCTTCCTTGATCGAACTTCTTGTGTGTTGAGTGATTGATCTTCAAGTGAGGTCAATGTTTCTTATATATAGGCTTCTTTGAAGGTCAAATTGTTGTCCATGAGGCTGACTTGATCATTCTTGTAGGCCGAATTGTTTGACAAGGTCTTGGAGGGTCTTTGTGACACTTTGGACTTTACAAATTTTTTTCTTTACAATATACAACATGCCCAAAGGGGTCTTACATGTATGACAATGACTCTTTTGACTTCATATCTCTATGACAAACCTAGAAGCACACAATGGGTGCTTGACCTATAATTAAACTTATCTTGAGCATGAAACCCATGCATCAAGAATAACAATAATAAATTTCTTTTCTCTTTAATATCAAATATGTAAAATCATGATTACAATAGACATTATGAAGACCAAACCTAGTTACACATTTCAACATGGGACTCCAACTTGTATTAGGGTCATAGATTGTAAACTAGTACTTAGAAAATTTAAATATTAAAAATAATTAATTATAATTTATAATGAATTCAAAAGTTTAATTCAATTTTTTTTACCTGTTGTGCTTTTTGTTGTGTATTTTGTCAAATACACTCCATTTGCGTTCACATCTAGAGGAACTGCATGTTTGGCTGAGCACTCGAATGGCAAGCTTTTGGAGATGGGGTACTCTGCCACCATAACTTGTCCACCAAGCATCTACAAGTTAAAAGGAAAAAGAGAAACATAAAAAAAAGAAAGTTAAAACATTGAAATTCTAAACTTGAAGCAAATTATGAAGAGACAATGAATTATGAAATTGGAAAGTTGAAACAAAACGAAGATTACCAGGCATTTTGGTTGTCCTATTCTTAATAACCATGGTAAAACCAAATGTGCCACCTGCCATCCTATATACCTCCATTTCTTTAGGAGTTTCTTCACATTCTTGCTCAGATGACACCATCCTCTCAACATAAGTGAGGAATCCATCCATCACCTCGACATCGAATTTGAAACCACAGGGGTAAGAAAATGTGGGGTTGAGGTAGAGACTTGCAACATGAATGGGGCCATGGAGGGTATTGTTCCATCGCTCATTAATCACTCTCCATACCGACCTTTGTTTGTCAAACCCCTCATCCCCCTTATCTTCATAATAGGCACAAATGGCTTCTTTGGCCCTATCCATGGCCTCGTACAAGTAGCCCATTGCGGGCTTGTCTCCACAACCAACCGAAGAACCTTTACCAGAGGTTCCGAAATGGCACACACCTCCTCCACTCCTGCCCAAAAGCTTTGATTATATGAAACTAGTTAGCATACACCCTCTCCCTCTGGGTTGCAGCTAATAGATAAAGCATGCCAATCTTGTGAAAAAAACATGGTCTTCACATCCCATATAGACTCCGATAGAGACTGAAGAGATATGAAACTAGTGGCAAATCGTGCAATCACAGGACACACCAACTCTTTGTTGCTGGTAAATCTTCTCATCAAGTGAAGAACAAATGCATGATCATATATAAATTTTGTTATGCTCTTGGATGATTCTACAATATCCCTCACAAAAGAATCTTCCCTATATCCTCTAGCATCAAGTCAATACAATGTGCACAAGGTGTTTAAAACAAGTTAGGATACCTCTCCATAAGCAACCTGCCAGCAGCAACATAATTTGCAGCATTGTCTATTATGACTTGGACAACATTTTGTGGACCTACTTCTTAAATGAAGGTGTCCAACAACTCACGTAATAGATGTGTATCTTTAATTTGTGCAGATGTATCAACAAATCTCATAAACATTGCCCCCTTGGGACAACTAACCAAGAAGTTAAGAAGGGTTCTACCCTTCTATTTAGTCCAACCATCTGACATGACTGTGCATCCAGTGTGTTCCATAGTTTTAAAAACTAGAACTGGTGACTGAACTGGTCCACCTAATAAACCGGGTTTTAAACCGAAACCGATCAAACTGAGACTGGTTAGATCTCAATGAACCGATTTTTAAAAAACACATGAAATAATTATTTTTTAATGAAAAAACTATTTTTAAGATTTAAAACCATGATTCCAAACCAATAGACACAAAATATGCAAAGTTTGCTCATATATATACCCATGTAAAGGTGAATATATCAAAATGGTATAGGTGCAATACATATCAACAACAAAATATATAATCAATGAGGCTCTAAATGGCCTCTAGAGTTCAAAAACAAAGCCTACAAACTATGGGGCCACTGGCCTACTACAAGTCTACATATATGATATTAGTGATCAAGATTCAACACTGTCACTTGAAACTTCTCATCATGATCAAACTTAGTTGGTTGAGTCTCGATTCCCAAACTTTGCAACTGCTCGAGTCACAAACTTCTCCACTGGTTTAGTGACTTGAGTCTCAAACTTCTGAAGGTATTCTGCCCTAATATGCCCTATTACTTCATTTGGTGCTCCACATGGCTTTACATGGCCTACTATCCCAACCAAGTGTTGCTTGAACCTGTTAATACCCCCTCCTTCAATAGATTTTTGGTAATATTTGCAGATCATTTTGCCATCAATCATATCAAAATGAGCCCATACAGTATCCTTGGCTTTTGGAGGCATGATGGCTACTACTTAGCTCAAACTCTCTGTTGTTCTACTATTCCAACAAAAACTCAACATTCTCCAAGCTCCCAATCAAACTCACAAAAAATCCAAATGAGATGAGTGAGGCAAATGAGGGGGGGTGAACTCCTTTTAAAGGCTTGGAGAGGGTGTTTATGGAGGGAAACAAATCTTACAAATCTTACTTTCCCTCCAGAACACCCAAGAAGCTTCCAAAAAGACTCTGTGTGGGTATATCGTGGCCTTGGCAATGAATCGGCCAATTTATGACAGAACCGGCCGGTTCCATCATAAACCGGCCGGTTTGGTCTAGTTTTTGTGTTTTTTTGGCTAAGTTGGCCCTTAAACTAGGTTTCTTGCCCGATTTGACCTGATTTCCTAATGAACCGCTCGGTTTGACCGGTTTCCGGTTCATCCCAACCGGTTTTTAAAACTACGGTGTGTTCCCATGATGCCCTAAACTCCTCCAATCTAGCAGTGCACTCAACCTTTTCATTTTGAAGAAGAGGCCCTCTCAACTCTGCAAAGGTAGGGGCTTTGTACCCGGGGCTAACAACAACACCAACATCAAACATAGGCTGGTAGAATGGGTTGGTCTTGGCAATGTTGAAAGGAACATCACTCCATAAAAGACACTTACTGACCATCTTGTCAGCGTCCTCTTTCTTTTTTTGAAGTGCCAATTTGATCCCAAGTTGTGCACCAGGTGTGGTTCTAGGAATAAAAAAGGATGAGAAAATTGAGGGATTGGGCCATGTGGGTGTGGAATGTGATGCTGAAGAACCACTCTAACTTCCTTCCACTCCTGAGGCCCCAACAATTTGACTTTTTACCACTGCCTTGTTGTCTTTGGCATTATCTTTATCATGCAGTGATTTAATGGCCTTCCAGATGATTTCTGGAGGTACATCTGCGCAAAGTTCTATATTTTGCCCCGAAATTTGCCCAGATGGAATTTTAATTTGTTGACACCCCTTGACATACACTTGCCACACAACTTGCAAATCAAATATTGTTTATTGACCCCCCCAAGTACAGGATCAGGGTCACTATATTCCCACATATTGTCCAAATTCCTCGACATTTTGTTGGAAACTTTGAACTTGAATTTGAACCTAGGGCACAATTTAAAAAAATAAATTAAAATTGCCCATCACATAAGCAAACATAATTGTAATTGTTAATTTAAAATTTTAAATGCCTCTTATCACTCACTGAAGTTAACAATCAACACACTCTGATTCACTAAACAAGGGTTTGAATTTTTGAAACATGTAAACAATCTAAACGTTTTGATTCAATCTAAACAATGTTTTGATTCAAATTTCAAAGCAACTGTTATCACTTAAGAATTCTAATGCCAAAATTTCTCATACTAGTTTGATGATAAAGGTCGGTGCTAGTCTAAGTTTGGTTTTGTTTTTCCTTAGAGTCTGAGTCTTAGGGGGTCTTGAGTCAAATATGCATTCTCATTCATCACCGGTCTCATAGCCATGTGTCAGTTTGGTTTAAAAATTACTATGTGCCACAAAGCCTTTTAGGTGATTTCGTAGCGCATGTAACCATTTTGAAGTGTTTTCGCAGCGCATAAATCCTTTTTAGCAGTTTCGCAGCACAAAAGTCCTTTAGGTGATTTCGCAGCGCGATGTGTTTTAGGTGATTTCGCAGCGCGACACGTCTTAGGTGATTTCGTAGCGCACAATTCAAAATTTACACTGACCGCGCTGCGAAATCGGAGATTCGTGCATTCCGCAACGAATCTTTCCCAATTGTCAAATCTATCAAGTTAAGTTATAGTTGCGTCATTCATTGTCAGTTTATGCACTCCACATATCATGTCCAACCGCTTATCTCCATTATTACAGCCACTAGGTACATTGGTACACACGGATTGCAAGTTCCAAGAAAAGCCAGGTATCCACAGTCTTAATGATGATTGTATTCGTTGCATGAGGAACAAGTCTGCAAGTTTTCAATTTGAATACATTGTTATCAAGCGAGGCAGCCATTCAAACAAGGCAGAGATTGAAATTTGAGCAGCGATAGTGTTTCAAACCTTCATGGAGGGATCGGCAGAAAGGAAAGACCACAGATCAGGCAAATGTTTGAGAAACGAACCTGAAGGTTTAGACATAACCTTGAAGAACAGAGAAGTTGAGCATGCGTTTAAACAAGCTGGATGTTGGATTTTTTGCAAAAAGCTCCAGGAAGGTCATGCACAAATTACTAAGGAATTTGCCCTGAATTTCACAGGACTAAACTCAAAGGTTGGTATGCTGGAATTGCAGGTCTCACCAGACATGATATCCACAGTTACGGAGATTCCAAGAGGGCAAGAAAGTTGGTTTAAGAATTTCAAATTTGATATGACACCATGCAAAGAATTTCTAAAGCAGGAGTTCATTAACTCAGATTTAAGCAAGTCTGTTCCTAGAAGTTATGTCAAAGAGTCATATGCCAATTTGCTTACTTGTATACAGAAGTACCTTACCTGTGAAGGGAGATATAACAAGGTGTATTCATATCATTTTAAACTTCTGTTGCATTTCACAGGAAAGACATCTATTGATCTACCTTTTTACTTATTCCGCAGCTTAAGCAAAATGTGTGACAAGGTGCAGCTAAGAAAAGAAGCCTGTGAGACTTCATTGTTCCACCATGGCTTGGTTAAGTTGATTGTTCTGCATGAACTCCAGAGGGTAGGTAGGGACTGGGACACATTCATATTCATGTTTGGTTTCAAGAACAAGACCGGTCTCAGCCCTCAAGCTGCAAAAGATCTTTCAACAACAATTGGTCATCGGGCAGAAACAAGATCCAAGAGGTTTTCAAAGTTAAAGGCAAGGAAACAAGTAAGAGAATCCACCAGGCCACTGACTATCCAGGATACACCCCAGCAGTCCCTTAAAGAGAAAACTCAGGTCAAAGAAATTGCACATGAATCAAGCACAGGTGAAGGAGTTCAAAGAAGAAGGACTAGGAGCCAGGTGGCTAAAGAAAAAGGTAAGTCAGTGAGTATTGAAGAAAGCCCTGTTTCAAAGGGAGACTTAAATGACTTATTGCAAGCCATTGACATTGAAGAGTCTCCACTAGTTCAAGCAGATTTGATAGAGTCAGGAAAAGACAAGGCTAAGAGAGTCAAAGCCTCGAAAAAACTCAAGTTTGATGATCAGGTTGAGCAATTCGTTTTTAAGCCCAGGAGACCCATAACGAGGAAGTTTAAACAAGTACAGGAGGTACTGCCAAGAGCAGATGAAACAGGGGAGGTGACACGACATCATGAAAGAAAGGATAAAGGCAAAGCAGTTGCCATTCAAGAAGAAGATAGTGTGGAAAACTTGAAAAGGAGATTGGAATCGGCCAACTTTGAAATTGCCAGATTGAAGAAAGCTGCCAGGAAATTTGCAGTTAAGGAGGCTTATTTTAACCAAATGCAAGCTCGGTGGGAGGACCAAACATTTCAAATTCCTGAAGTGGTTGATTTTAGTGTTCAATTCCGTAGCTGGACTGTTCCTGCAATAAAGGAAGCTCAATTTATCAGAAAGGTCAATACAAACCTCAGATCTGGGATCAAGGTCATGAAGAAACAAATTGAAGACTTAAAGATACAGTTAAGCCAGCTGAAAGAATCTCCTTAAAGAAATCTCACTTCAAGTAAGGCTATGTTTCAAATTTTGATGGTTTTGCTTGGTATAATCTTTCTTGAAGAATCATACATTTCCATTCAGTTTTGAAAGGCCTTGGAGCAGTTGAAAGAATGTTTAAATAGCAAAAGGCTCAAAATGGCAAAATTTTGGTTGAAACTGTGTTTTTTGGAATAACAAAACTGCTGAAAATGATGACTAACGCTCAGCAGTTTCGTAGCGCGCTACGAAACTGCTGAAGCTACACAATCTAATCTCAGTCAACCAGTTTTGAAATACAAGCGGAAATTTTGAAAAGGGAATATCTTCAAGGGGTCATCTGAAGCTATTAACTTTCAACAAGGTCAAGACAGGTGGAGGAAACATGTATCCGAATCCAACTCTAAACTTTTTGTCATAAAGTGAGCACATTTACTACAGTCCAAGATATGTCAGACAGCTTGGAAGAGCTTTTGCCTTCACACATGGAAAAGGTTGATAGCACATCAAGGACGTGGCAATCTGATATATTTTGGATAATCAAAGGTGAAGGGCATGGTTCTTTGGATTCGAACATTTTGAGGCAAACCAAAGACCGATAAATAGGGGTAGTTTCCTATGTTTCAGGGGCAATGGAGAAGATGTGACATTGAAGACCAGCATGGAGCTTTGAACATCCACCACAACCAAACTAAAAAGGGACCAGATGTCAAAGAACGAGAATGATTGTAATCAAGGCTATTATTAGCATAATATGGAGTTAGACTCCTACTTGATTTAGATCTCTAGGAAGTCTAGTTGCAGTTTGTTACATTTAATAAGCAGTTAAAAGTTGAACAGGTGTCATTAGAAGTAGATTTCGAGTTCCCCTCATGTTTGAGGAGGAATCTCAGTCAGGTAGAAGAACTCTATATATAGGAGAAAGGGAAATGTAATAAGGGTTGGAAATTTATGTAAAAAAGCTCTGTTATTAAGCTTATGTAAAGACTCTGTTTCTTTTGGTAATATAGTACTGGCTTTTGCTGCTCAAGAATCATAGAGAGTTCAATGTATGAGTTCCTTTTGTTGTCTTTTCATGTTGTCTATAGTATTATGAGTATTTGATTACTTAGAAATCACTTGCAGTGTTCTAATTTCCTTCATATACTCGTAAACTGTCCTTTTTGTGTTTGGTGTACTCTACCTATATTGAAATCTGAATGCCTTGATTTTATTGCAAAACCAATTCTACTGTTAATGCTAAATGACATATGACTCCATAAGCCCAATGGATGCTTGCTAATTTTGATTCCACCAGCTTCATTCCTATTTGTTTCACAAAGAGTTAGCCATCTTAATCATAATCAAAAGAACTTTAATCCTTTGAGAGAGCCCTCTCAGGCTAAGGAGGCTAAGCCTTAGCTAAAAGATTGGTTTGAAACAATTACTTGAAGTCTCCCTGGTCTGCAGCCTTCCAGGGCCTGATTTTGAGATAACAGCAACAACAAACTAAAAACAAACTGATAGACATATTTAAAAATCCATTTGTGTTACAAACACTGAGAGAGAAATTAACATAGTAACACGGGTACTGCTCCCAAGCATTGGAGAGCACGTACCCCACGCTCCCACGCTCTTGGGAGCTTGGGACGGTTCCCAAGCATTGGAGAGCACATACCCCACGCTCCTGCGCTCCTGCACTCCTGCACTCCTGGGAGCTTCAGAGCCGGTAGGAAACGTTCCAAAATTGCTGATAGCTTCAACGGGTACTTTGGAGCTTTTCGGGAACTTCACTACAACAATTTTGATGTCTTGGGTACCTTTTTTGAGCAGTTTCACCTTTTGGGTACCTATTTTGCGCAAAGAAGGTACCATTTGTTTATTTTCTAAGTGATACATGTTAGGTTAGGGGGTGGGCTGCCTGGGCTTTGTAAAGTGATAGAGACAGTGGAGATGTAGCAAACGTTTAAACAAAATATAGACAGTTGCCAGTCATTCCTTGGTAGCTTCTATTGCAAATATTGAAGTTCAACAATTGCAAATAAGTTTACTTTCTTGAAGTCTATCTTGAAGCTTTAATGATAAGATTCAACAAATTACAGCGATGGTCCGAAAGAGAAAGAGTAGCATGTTAGTCAATTTCATTTTATAAATTTCAAAACTTGAATTTCGAAGTTGAATATAATATAGTGTTGCATGAAATCACATAATAATCAAGTAATAATAGCCTTTTTCCCGGTTTGGGAGTTCTGCCTGTTTCTTTGCTGGCAAGGAATTTTATTCACTAATGGTTGATGGATTAATATTTTGACTTTTTTGGTAGTGTTTCAAAGTTCAATCTTTTACATATTTCATTGCAAGATGGAATTTGATTGACAAGTTTTGGATGGAAATAAATAAATTATTTTATTTTTATTTTTAATATATATTAAATTTTAATATATTATATTATTGCTGCTCCCAACTTGATGTTTCCTGTAAATTTGGGCAAAGCTTTTAGCCGTGCTGAATACTTGTTCCCCTGTACCCGAAGTACCCGTGTACTGCAAACTTGTGCAACATAGGAAATTAAAATACATATCTGGCAGTAGCAAATCGACACCCTGAGTCTCTCACATTAAGCAGTGAACAAATCCACGCCACAAACTGGTAAATCTCCTACTCTTGGGTAGTGGCAAACACCTCTCTCCACAAGGACGAATGGTAGAAGTTAAAGTGAAAAATGACTGAAAATTTCACCCTTTTCCTCACTTATGCACAAGCCAGATAGAATACACGATTTTTTGCATCGACTCTTGATTTTATCAGGACTTTTACGATAAAATTGCGAGTTTTTCAATTTTCAAAAAGTTGGCTGATAACATCGGCCATCTCAAAAACTCGGGTTTTGCTGATTTTATCGCGACTTTTTCTACATTGCTTTTTTGGGTGGATGTCCCGTCTTCTTCTAGGTACTTTCCATCTCATGGCTGCTACTATCATATGCCCATTTTTTATTTTGCGACATGTTTTTGGTGGTTACTCCTATAGGTGGTGATTCCCTTTTTGCATTCCCTGATTGAGGGGTAGAGAGAGTTGGCTAAGCTATCTCCGGTGTTGATTTTGGTGGATCTTCTCTCCTTATTCCTCATTTAGTTTTCCTTCTTTAGATCCTTCTAAAATTTCTTCCTCATTTTGATCTCCCATTTTCTACTCTGGGTTGGACGGATCTTGATCATGTTCAGAGGGATTTTGCAAGGCGTTAAACGGATTTGATGAAGTGGAAGCTCCATTCTTGTTCTGCCCATGTTGTTGCTCTGGCTGTTGCCTATTCCCATTGTCTTTATTTCTGTTCCCTCCTCTTTTTTGTGTCTGTCATTGTCCCCTTTGATCTACTGCTGTTGCAGATTCCTTGCTTGGGTCCTTCTTGCAATCCTTTAAAAAGTGGCCATACTCATGGCAATAACGACACTTAAAGGGGATTTACTCATAATCTAGGGTTTGACGGTGAGTCCAACCTCCTAGTGTGAGATTGATTTTTGAAGGCAATCCCTTCTCTAGATCTACTTCTACACATCTTGGCACATGCAAATTGCTATCCTTTTGGTTTTGCTCGATCCCAATATCACCCTACATCATTTCCAATGGCTCTGAAGTAGTCATCACTCCAGTAAGATAGAGGAAGCCAAGGTAATTTTATCCACATAGGTATCACTGTAGGAATATCTTCATTTGGGTTAAATCTAACGTCCATTGATTCAAATACATACCTCTAGATTCGAAAAAATACAGCTCGTTTATGTAAATTACATCCTTGTCCTCAAGTTCAAATAAAAAAGCAAAGAATCCATTGGCGCATGCATATAGCCTGATATCTCCTTTCATCTTCGATCTGTAGGTTGATCAATCCACATATCCATTGAGCTAGGGGATGGCCACATCCCTATAAATTTTCCGATGACAGCGCATTCAACGAAAGATAAGGTCGTTCTCTTAGCCCCTGCGGGAAGTGCTGCCAAAAGGTATTGAATCGACCTTTTTGACAAACTTGGTCTGCGACTCTTTACTTCTGGGCCGCTTTGAGAGGGCATCCAACATTGCTTGAAATGTCTTTCATCAGAGGGTGGAGGAGGGGGAGGAGCCCCTCCGAGGACGCCATTGTAGGCTGAGATTAGAGCAGAGGGAGAAACTAGGGTTTAGTAGAGCCGCGCGAGCAATATTTGATAACATTTTAAACATATAGGTCATGTTATACAAAAAAGATAGATCTTAAAGGCAACCTCCACAAGCTAAAAATCTAGGCGTCCAAAGATTAAAATTGCCCCATGTAATTATCTCGATTCCTTACCCATATGCATATCTTGGTAATTTAGATCAGGGAAGTATCTTGACTATACTAGGTACTTTGGTCGTTGTATGTGGTACTTAGGGATGTCCTAAACTCCAATCTAGGATATTCTCCAATGTTCATAAGTCCCAAGGGCTGACATTCTCCAACATCCTTGAGCTCTTGGGACACTGGAAAAGCATGGGGAAAATGTGCTCAATCCCTACACATCATTTTGTAGCATAGATAAGAAAATATAATTTTACTAATGTCCAACAAATGATCTCAAAGAGGTCAATGAGACTGCTTTTTCCAAAATATGATTTTTTTTTCTTTTTTTTACTAGTGATACTGGATTGGACTACTTAATCCATCAACCATATTGTTTTCTTATTTGCTTAACTACTTAAAATGCCACTGTTGTTACAAAATGGTTTGTAGTGTGCACTACTATTCTAGAGAAAAGCTTTCTACAGGGTTTATTAAGAGCAATTAGCTTGAGCTTTGTTAGTGAAATTTTGTATCTATCGCACAATGCACAGTGTAATATATGTGTCTACTTGATACACAATGCATGCATACATTTGCCCATCCCAGATTTTAAAGATACTGAATGTGTCCTATGTACCCGCGACATGCACTAAAGATGGAAAATAATCCAGTTTATGTACATTTTGTATCATATCATTTACTTGAGACAGACTCATTTTAGTCATTAATAATCTAAACATCTTATAGTTTGTAAAGAGTACTGGTCAAGGTTACTTGGGAGCAGGAGAGGGGAGTGACATTTTCAAAAGCTCCCAAGTCAGGAGCGAATTTTTATATAATATATATTTTTATATATTTTGATGCATATATGTCAACAAAAGCATGTAGAGTGATGAATTAGATATAAAAAGCATAAAAACATAGATTAAACCATATAACATCAATCATCTATAAGTTATAATTTTCATCAACCACGTCCACAAGTGACAAGTTCTCATTCATATAGCATGTCAGGGTGCACATAACCAAAATAGCATTGATTGCAATCCATCTTTGAACCGAAAATACATCAACAAATAGGCTCTAGATGGCCTCTAGCTTCCGAAAAAATCATGCTATAACAAATAGCTACATATCATCAAATCATTGTCTATCTTGGGATCTTTGTCATTAATATCTCCCTCTAAGCAATTAACATAAGATAGAAAAAATGTAGCATGTCAAGTCAAGATTTTGTTTGAGTGATGGGTACATTTTTAGTAGGTTCATGATAGAGGAGTTCGACAATCAATGTCACTAACATCAAGGTACATAGAGGGCTTTGTGCTCTTGATTAAATACGAGTATCATACCTTAGTACATGACAAAATCCAATGGAAACATTGCAATCCCCCCAATCCTGAAAAGCTAATAAGTTTGTTGGATTTTGAGGGAGATCTAAAATTCTACTTTCTCCATATGAAATCCAAGGAGGTCGAAACCACTCTCAAACATCCTGAGCCATTACATGTTAATGTTAAAAATTTAAGTAAAAGTGACATTCTACTTTCTCCAGATGAAATCCAATGAGGTTGAAACCACTCTCAAACATCCTGAGCCATTACATGGTAATGTTAAAAATTTAAGTAAAAGTGACATTCTCCTTGTGATGAAAGATAAAGGAGAATGCCACTTTTACTTTAAGAATTTAACATTACCATGAATGATGGACTTGAATATTAGGCTGCCCTACTCTAAAACTCTTGTTTCTTTGAAAAAAATTGCGTTTGGAACATCTTTGTGACAAAAAAATATTGTGAAAAAACTAGGGAGTGATTTTTTTTTTGCAGGAGTGCGATCTGCAAGAGCGAATTCGGGGGCGCACTCCCAGATCGCTCCTGCTCGGAGCGCGCTCCGGGAGCGCACTCCCAGATCGCTCCTGCTCGGAGCGCTCCGGGAGCAATTCCCCACAACCATGGGACTGATTAGAAACATATTTTGATGAATGATAGAAGCCTTTGTGAAATACAGTTGTTTGTCCCAAAGGTTATTGTTAGCGGCTGATCTAAAATTCATAGGCACTTTTGGGAAGAGTATTTTCGTCAAATGTGCACATTGAACTAATCAATGTACACATCTTACTTTTCCCAAACCGAAAGGCAACTTAAAGTCATCAGTGGATGCCTCAAAGTATTTGTGAAGTTTTGCTTTGGATAAGAGGACTCATTGGCTTAAGTGGCTACATTCTGGCGAAAGGTGGTAGAACACATATTACACATAGCAAATGGAAACCCACTTTACAACTTTTTCAGAGTCATGAGTCAACCAAACTCGAGGATTTTCTGGCATTTTATGTCAAGGTCATAATACTAACATACCATCTATTAACATAACATCTAAAGCAATCTGATAAAATCATTGAAATTTTAAAAGAGACTTAAAATAATGCCAGTCAAAATCTTAAAAAGAGCCTCAGATATCGCAAGAAACTTAATGAAATCATAAGCGCATCGAGATTGGTTAGAAAGACAATTTCAATTAGATGATTGGGTAACTCATTTGTCTTTAAATGGAGAGAATTCCAAGTAGAATATTGGTTTTTTTTGTTTATAAAACTTTCCCATGAACCAAGGACAAAGCATCTTATTTAACCAGTGTAAATCTATCTTAACTCGGTATTTACCAACTCTTTTTAGTAAAAAAATTGAAGGTTTGCATCTTGAGAGATTTCATTTTTCTCCGCTTTTAGTAAATATTTTGTTAAAATAAATCAATGCTAGGCCCATACCCTAGTACATGACAAAATCTAATGGAAACATTGCAATCCCCCAATCCTGAAAAACTGATAAGTCTGCTGGATTTTGAGTGAGATCTAAAATTCTACTTTTTCCATATGAAATCCAATGAGGTTGAAACCACTCTCAAACATCCCGAGTAACTACATGGTAATGTTAAAAATTTAAGTAAAAGTGACATTCTCCTCGTGATAAAAGATAAAGGAGAATGTCACTTTTACTTTAAGAATTTAACATTACCATGAATGATAGACTTGAATATTAGGCTGCCCTACTTTAAAACTCTTGTTTCTTTGAAAAAAATTTGCGTTTGGAACATCTTTGTGACAAAAAAATTGTGAAAAAACTAGGGAGTGATTTTTTTGCAGGAGCGCGATCTGTGAGAGCGAATTTCGGGAGCGCGCTCCCGGATCGCTCCTGCTCGGAGGGCACTCTAGGAGCGGTTCCCCACAACCATGGTACTGATAAAAAACATAAAAAACATATTTAGATGAATGATAGAAGCCTTTATGAAATACAATTGTTTGTCCCAAGGTTATTGTTAGCGGCTGATCTAAAATTCATATCACTTTTGGGAAGAGTATTTTCGTCAAATGTACTCATTGAACTGATCAATGAACACATCTTACTTTTCCAAACCGAAAGGCAACTTAAATTGTTTGTCCCAAGGTTATTGTTAGCGGCTGATCTAAAATTCATAGCACTTTTGGGAAGAGTATTTTCGTCAAATGTGCTCATTGAACTGATCAATTAACACATCTTACTTTTCCCAAACCTAAAGGCAACTTAAAGTCATCAGTGGATGGCTCAAAGTATTTGTGAAGTTTTGCTTTGGATAAGAGGACTCATTGGCATAAGTGGCTACATTTTGGCGAAAGGTGGTAGAACACATATTACACATGGCAAATGGAAACCCACTTTACAACTTTTTTAGAGTTAGGAGTCAACCAAACTCTAGGATTTTCTGGCATTTTATGTCAAGCTTATAATACTAACATACTGTCTAAATATTAACATATCTAAAGCAATCTGATAAAATCATTGTAATTTTAAAAGAGACTTAGATAAGGAGTTGTTTTTAGTGCGACTTTTTGGACTTTCTGTTGCTGGAATCTGGTGGAAACATTTGAGGTGAAAAATCCTTAGGGCGCTTGGATTGTGCAGGGGTTACCCATCAAACTTGTGATTTCAATAAATTCCAGCCGGATTTTAGAGAAATTAGACCGGAAAAACCCACTGGAAAAACTTAGAAATTAGACAACTTGCATAGATAATGCAAATCAAAATCTTAGAAAGAGCCTTTGTTATTGCAAGAAACTTAATGAAACCATAAGTGCATTGAGAGATTGGTCAGAAAGATAATTTCAAGTAGATGATTGGGTAACTCGTTTGCCTTTAAATAGAAAGAATTCCAAGTAGAATATTGGTTTTTATTTTTACTTTTATAAAACTTTCCCATGAACCAAGGACAAAAACATCTTATTTAACCAGTATAGATGTATACTAACTCAGTATTTACCAACTCTTTGTAGTAAAAAAATTGAATGTTTGCATCTTGGAAGATTTCATTTTTCTCCGCTTTTGGTAAATACATAGTTAAAATAAATCTATGCTAGTTTTGAGAAACACTTTAATAAAATCCACCCTCTCCGCCCAACAATAACTCAACGATTGAATCACCACGTCACACTAACTCAACGCCCAACAGTAACTCAACGATTGAATCGTGACGTCACGGTTGTAACTCCATGGGATTCACTAAAATTTGATCGCAAGGCGTTTGGACTATCTTTACATGTGCATTTCTAAGTTAATCATCTCCGTGAGGAATTCATATCATTTAAGCAATTTAAGTTGTATATTAAAAGAAAGAAACGGAAAATATATGAAACAGTAACCCAGAAGAGAATATTAATTCCTGGTATGTATATATAGGCAGGGACACGCGAGACCCTTTAAGTGACCGTTGCCCCTTGTCATAGCTTCAACTGGTCCAAAAACTCCGTCTCTAGTTTCATGTTAATTTGAACTTTGAATAATTGCGAATAATTTGAAAATAATTGTCCCTGTCAGATTGTTTGAGAGCATATTTTATGCTTTGGTGGCCGGGTAACAACATATATACATCGACATGAATGGGACGAGGTGAGAAAATGGAAATCTTTAATTACAGTAAAGGAAGCGGGGCTTGTTGAAGACAGTAAATATGTCAAGAAAGAGGCGTATACATAAATGTTGATGGCATTTAAGTTGTGGAACAGTCCATTACATACAAATGACAGCATTACGTAACTGTGACGTCTCAAAAGAGGATCTGGTTACATTTATTTTTCCACGTAAGTGACTTATAACACATACAATGGTACAAAACAGACCAAATCACAAGTGTACTTAATATCACAAATAGATATCCTACTCTGTCCTGAGACCTAGATCAAGTGCTCAACAATTGTACCTAATGATCTACTGTGCATCCATTTTAGGAACAAATTGGATGCATTTTGAACTTAAATTTTAAAATTACTCCACAACTTGTTGCTATTTGGCAGATATGGTTGAATTGTGCTTTGCACCGTTGACACGGATAATATAAATTACCACTAGAACATCTTCACACCTGGCATTTAGAAAGGAGATTGTAACTTGACATCTTCATGTCAGAGGAAGTTTTACATATGTTAAACTGATTGTTCAGATGAGATTTTTGAGATGCTAGAATAAATGGGTTAACAATAATTGAATTATGGGTAAACACTACTTGATTTTTTTTTGAATCATGGACGTGTGATGGCTGCAGGAGAAGTCTTATTAAAAGCATGCTGAGGAAAAATCCAGAACACAGGCCCACGGTAAACGTATTCGGGAAAATGCATAATGTTTGTGCTGTCCTACTAATTTATAATTTTGCATGGTAACACTTCCAACTGATCTTGGTAGTGCTTGTAGGCTGCTGAAATTTTAAGGCATCCTCATCTACAACCTTATGTGGCTCAATGTTCTGCTCAAGCTGGATTCGTAGTTTGTACAACACCTGATAGACCAATTCGTAAGGCTCGCCGTATTCAGGAAAACATGGAGGAAAGCCAGAGCAGTAGCCATTCCAACAGTGACAGGGATAGCTTCAGTGCAAATGGGAAAAACACTACAGATGTGGCCTGTGAGTGCGAAGCCAATAATGACTTTGCACTTCCAAGTGGCGATTTAAATGATTCCAGTGAGGCTGATGGCCAACTCTGGCAATTTTCTAGTTTAGAAAATAAAGCAGATGGGGCATACATCCAAACTTCTTCTACCACCAATATACCTGAAGAAGATGAAACCAAACTGTCGCAGATACCACAAAGGGAACATAGACCTAAATTTGATGCCAAACAGCTGAAACCTGCGAAAAGTCCAGTAGTGAATTTGAAAGAAGAAGCAAAAGTTCCAACAAATGGCTCTCCACTAAGAAGCAATCGTGTAAGCCGAACAGTGGCTTCTGCTATACCCAGGTTCAATTCAGACAAACCTGGGGCTTTGCCAAAAGCAAATGTAGATTCTTCTAAGAAGGCACAGCCAACATCTCTTTTGAAGCATGTGGTAAGTCAGTACGCGTTTTATTTATTTATATTGAAGGAATACGAAATGCAATATCTTTGTCACTTTTAAGAATTGGTTATAAGTTTTTCGCATTCATTTTAACTGCCCCTCATTGCTATTTTCTGGTATAGCTGCCTATTGCAGAGTCCACCCCAAGGAGTAAGCCTAGACAGGAAACAAGTCAACATGCATCCCCTTTGCAGCAGGCTAAAGATGAAAGAGCAGTTGCTGGAAAGACAAGGCAGCGTCCTCCACCCTCTGCCACTCCAGCCCGAAGGTCTTCGTTTCCAGTTTCCTCTAAACCTGTGGGTCCTGTAAGGGCTTCATCTCCAAACACTCGTGGTTCTCGCCCACAAAATGAAATTAAGGGAGCATCTGACAAAGCTGAAGTCTTGAATGAAGAAATACTTTGTGATTCCCTTGCTGAAGCCAGAAATGTGTCTAGACAATCATGTCCAAAACGTCCAAGTTTAGATGTTCAAGTAGTTACTGATGTTCAAAGGGTGCTGTGTATGGATGGAAGTGTGAAGCGGGATCAAGAAATTAAATTTTGCTCCCCGTTTTCTCAAAAAGTGACAAAACAGAATAGTCCTCCTGTTGACACTGCTGCTACCTTTGAAATTCCTGATCATCAGAGTACAATTTCTTGGGCCAACTCTGCTCCCAGATTACCTCAGGAAACATTCATGTCCAGAGTGTCAGAAACTGATCCACAGCTTTCAAACAACCATGAAGTCTTGAGGGAAACATACCCTGTATCCACCACTGTAAATGTCCATGAAATGCTTGATTTACAAAGAATGATACCTAATGATGTTCCTGCACAAGAAAAAGAAGACATTTCCATGCATCTTTCTGAATCTCAATCAGCGTCTAATAGTTTGAGTATTAAAGCTCTCTCTGCAAATGTCGATGTTATTTCTTGTGTACAGAGTCAAAGCGAATCTGGGCAGCCTTATCCTCTTGTCACCAGTACAACTGTTCAAGCAGTACCCATTGCACAAGGAGTGATATGTAATGATGTCTATGTTACGGCAGAGGAAGAATATGTTCATCCTGAACATCAACAATTGTCATATCAGCAATGTTCAACACTAGCGAATGGAAAGGTCCATTATGTTTCTGATGCTGAGAAAACGAAATTGACTGGTGAGTTCTTGCAATCAGGAGAAGAATGCAACATACAATTGCATCCAAATCAAAGTGTTGCCAGGCAATATCTCCCTGTAAAAGATTATGTATGTTCAGAGGCAGTCCCTGGTTTGTCAAGGACATCTGATGATTTATCAATGCAACTGGAGGAAAATGACTCAATTCCTCATTCTCAGAAGATGAGACAGTTTTTTACTTCCGGTAACAATACAACAGATGAAACTGTCTCTGTCATGCAAAATCTGTCAGATCTGCACATACAAGAAGAGGAAGATTGCAACCCACACCCTGAAACCTGTATATCGTATCAACAATCTTGTCTTCCTGTTAGCTCTGCAAATTTATTTATGACTTCCAACGCTTCAGGATGTGCACCAACCAATATCTTTGATGAAGGGGTGCAGAAAGATAGTCAGATGCCTTCTGAGACTTTGAGTGATCCATTACAGTTGTGCTCATTTTCCACTGTTACAACTTTTCAAGGGAATTCTGATTTGGAGGAGGTAACTAGTGTTACTTCTGTCAAGATAGGGCAAGAGAATAATCTAAGTGTTAGCGAAGTACAGAGTGCAAATTCCTTTGTATTTCCTACCACTTGTAATGTTAAAGTACCTCCTGATGTACAAACAAAGCCATCCAATAGTATTTCTGTTAGAACAGAACAGGAAACCTGTACAAGCAATGGTGATGGTGTGGTGTCAACAAGACCCTCATATATGTTGAACAATAAGCAAGATTCATGTCCTGAATCAGTTCAGCCTGTGACAATTAACGATCAATCTCCTGATGTGTCTGTAAATGCTCCTAGGTTGGATTTTATGCCAGAATTCAACATTTCTTCGTCGTCATTTTGTGAATCCAAAGCATTGGATCATGTCAAGTTTCCTGTCAAGGAAGTGCCTGGATCAAAGTCAAAAGCAATCACAGAATTCCACAGCTGTTCTCCATCTGCCAGTGGAAGAGACGAGTCCTGTTCATCGTGTTTAGCCAGGCAAGATTGTTATTCTGCTACTTGCTCAACGCCTACCAGCCATGGTAAGCAGCCGAGAACATTATATCAGGAAAACGAGGAAGATTATGGCAGAACTCAGGAGAAGGGAACGATTCAGACCAATGAGAAGCCACCTGTACATGTGCGCCCTGCCTTTAATGATGTTATACATGTGATTAGGCACAGCACTTTTAGGATTGGTGGGGAGCAGCCAGCAGTGGATGGTGTAGAGATGGATGTACCCACCTCATTGCCAGACTTGAAAAGGGATGATACAGAGGTAAAGAATGCACCATCAGGCACTAATGTATCAAGCCATTCCATATCACAACCTTCACAGAATGTTCCCCACAAAGAAGAAGAATATCAGGGGAAGGGACTTGATGTACGATCATATCGTCAACGAGCAGATGCTCTTGAAGGTCTGTTAGAGCTGTCTGCACAGCTTCTGCAGCAGCATAGACTTGAAGAACTTGCTGTTGTGCTCAAGCCTTTTGGAAAGGATATAGTTTCGTCAAGAGAGACTGCTATCTGGTTGACTCAGAGCTTAAAAAGAATTAAGGACGAAGAACAATAGAGTGGATCCAATGCCAGGGGATAGCATGCAGACTCTATATGAAGCTTCTATTACTGGCTTGGTAATTACACTCTTCTATTAAACAATTTACATCCTGAATTCAGTGTACCTTTAGTTTACTCTCTTCTTTCAGGGGATACATTTGTTGTATTCTCTATCCACTCATATTTCTGAGCTGCGAGAATAATATGTATTCCTGAAATCATTGATATTTTGCATTGTGGGTTTGCTTTGCCTACTTTTCAAGCCATTGTTGTACAAACTGTGACAGTAATGTGAGACTAGAGTAGAAAAAATGGGTAAAAATTGGAAAAAAAATTCTAAATTTTTTGTCCTCTGCAACTAATCACAAGGGAAAAATTACATCTTTTATTTGGAAAAATCATGTATTTTTCCTGAAATTCTTCACAAAAAAAATCCTAACAAATTTCCATCAATATCCCACAAGACCTAAAGATACTCTAAAACCCTTGATGTTCTTGGGAATTAGCTACTCTATTATAGACCTAATTTTTTGAGGATCAGACGCAAGCTCTTCCTGTAAAACAATATAACCCTAGTATTCCATCTCTTATTTACTACGATTACATTTGTACCCTTTATAAGTTGATTGTGCTCGATGTGTTGTAGGTGTCCTTTTCGTGTCTTCCTATAGATGAGTTTATCATTAAAGAAAACAAGCACAAACTTTTTAAGAGGGTCTAAAATTCTTGTCCATGAGCCTTTGGAAAGTAGATGGAGCATGGGTGAACTCAAAAGGCAGGAGTAAAACATCATTATGTCCTCCATATGTCCAAAAAGTCAACTTTGTAAAGTAGGTTTCCCATGAAGCTCATAATTTTTTTTTGGGAAATTTATCATTAATGGTGATTCTATTTAAATATCTATAATCCAAGAATATCCTCGAATTATCTTTTCTTGTTACCACCACTACTATTGGAGTTGTCGACACTTGGTCCAATGACACCGAAAACCAATATGTCTTATCCAAGTTTTTCAATCTCGGTTTTTTGATGGTACATAAATATGTAAGGTCTTGTGTTGGGAGGTGTATTCCCGGGTATGAGCTCAATTTGGTACTCATAATCTCTAGGGGGTATTTTTGAAAAGAATATGTGTTTCCAAGGTATGTAGCAAGTCTGATGAATAATTTCAACTTCATGCTGGACTTTGATAGAATAAAACCTTAGCTATAACTCTACAAGTACTTCTTTTGGATCCTTTCCATTCCATGTGAGCTTATTACTTGGGCGGGAGGTGACTTGAGGTCATTGAGTTGATATTCTTGTCCCTCCCAAAGAACCTCATAAGTAATTCATTGTAGTTCACGAGAATCACACTTAGAGGTTTAAGCCATTACACCACTAGAACCACATCTACCCCTCCAATAAGAATGGCGTAGAGGAGGTTGATAAGTTATAATCTCCCATGCTAAGCTTGGTGTTGTGGCATTTTCTGCTTGAGATAAGCTATTCATTCACCACCATCTCTCTTGGAAGTTTGGCACTAGGTACACGACAATTGAGACTGTTAATTTCTTATTGATGAAGTTTTGAGTGCTACTGAAGTCTACAAGGACAATTAACTTTTGATTGTGAATGTATCCAACAATCTTAAGGGCTTGCAAGGTGGAGATCCCTACCAAGGCACGTAATAATATGGTGCCCACTTTTTTTCGCGATAAGGGTTATTCAATTACTTCTTCAATCTCTTTTTGAGGTCCCTCGTCTTCTTTCTTGATTTCTAATATGAACAATCTTATTTCTAGGCTTCGTGTTGTGACGCATTTTTGCTTGAGATAATTCATTCATTCACCACCATCTCTTGGAAGTTTGGCACTAGGTACACAGCAATTGAGACGATATGTTAATTTCTCATTGATGAAGTTTTGGGTACTACTCAAGTTTATTAGGATAAATAACCTTTGATTTTTAATGTATGTAACAATCATAAGGGTTTGCAGGGTGGAGATCCCTACCAAGGCATGTAATAATATGGTGCCCATTTTTTCTCGCATGGATGGTTATTCAGTTACTTCATTCTCTTTTAAGGTCCCTCGCCTTCCTTCTTGTTTTCTAATATGAACAATCTTATTTCTTGGCACTTATAATGCCCTTTGGAATATTTGTTTTCACATCTAAAGCAACATCCTTTAGCTCACTTCTCTTATACTTCCTTGGGTAAGAGATTAATTTGTTGATATGTGGTTCGACCTTATTTGGAATGTTCTTGTCCTTGTTACTTGACACAGATCCTAGTTCTTAGGCATCTAGGTCTTGGCCATTACATTGCTATAATTATATTATTGTTGTTGTTAGTAGACAACTCATTATTTGGAATTGTACCATTCTCTCTCTCTCATACACACACCTCAAGGAGGTCTAGTTTTAAGGATCATCAAGAGATATTTGTATGTAATGTGTAATTGAAGTTGTTCTCTCGAAGTGGCATTGCAATTAATTTACCTTTTTAATTATTCTCAAGGTCTGACATATTATTTCTAATTTTATGTTATTTGAATTATTTAGACCTTAACATTTCATAGTAGAGCAAATGATGCTTGGTTTAGCTCCTTTAGAAAAGGCATCTTATTCTTTTCACTCAAACTCTTTTGGGGAAAATTGGAATTGGATGATAATTTTGTAATTGACGGAGGAAAGAATGAAGTGCATTGCATAAATCTTTCAGATCTGGCTTGCCATATTTTTGAAGTTACACCCTATACAAGCTGGGATTTTTCTCTAGTCCTCAAACAGGGCTTAAATAGGTTGTTTCATTAGAATAACCCGATTTGAATATTTAACAGTGCAAATTGAGTACTACCTATGGAATTTGAAAGAAGAAACATCCAAGTATCTCTAGTAATAAATTTAGGCTCGGGGATACCATAATTTTCATAATACAAGGTATATAAGTTAGGATTTTTTCGTAGTGTTGAAACCTTGCTTAACACACGGTCTACCAAAAAGATCAAATTTGGAGATTAAGAGGTTCAATTGAACTAAGCCTAGTGCTAATGGAAGGAGGACATTTACAAGTATTACATGTTGAAATTTCATATCTTGAGGTACTACACATGAGGAGTGAAGTTGTATGAGTTTGACTCTTGAAATAAGGAAAAAACAAGTTTTGGTAATCCAAACATTCTGTAAAGATTTCATCACCATTGGAATTGGAGTAGTTCTAATAGGAAAAAGGTTGCCCAGTGTTGTAGGCCTCAAAACAAAGCCTTAGAAGGTTTGTCAACTAAAAAATTATAACTCTCAATTGAAAGCTCATGTTGACGGTGCTGGACCCGTCAGCATGTTAGGGGATTTCCCCTGTAAGAAGTCCAACCTAGACCTTAGCTCGTTTGGAGTAGGAGTTCCAACAATGGGTAGTAAAGCTATGCCTTAACTGCGATAGCGCGTAGAGGTAAGCATGATATCTTTGTCGGAAACAAGGGTGTGACCTTGCATCGAGTCAAGAGAGAGATGCATGGGGAGGTTCTAACACACGGAAAAGAAAGTGTGCCCCTTAAAAGCCTGAAATAATATACAGCCTGAAAGGAACACACGAGTTGAATGACATCACACACTGGAAAGCATAATAATTGACAATCCAAAGTGATGAGTTAAATCAACAACACGCTTCAATGAGATTCATACAATTACATACGAAATAGTCCATACATCAATGCCTAAGTTAAAACTACATACATTGCTAAAGTAACCAAAATAGTCGAACTATAGTAACAACGTATGCATGAAATGTGCTGGCTCTGTTATATTATATAAAGTGAGAGTTCCATCCATACATACAACCATGACAACCACTAGCCCCAATAGTGGAACGTTACAGTCAACACCGCCTGCTCCTCCAAAGAGATGTACTCGCTGTGCACTGTGGAGAAGCCAAGGCTTGTCAAAATACTCTCCAAGCCCTTTTTAAGCAATTCCTAGCAAAAACTTGACTCCCAAAAAGCCCCTTCTATGAGTTATGAGGTTCTATTTATAACAAAGGGTGGGGTGACCCTTGACATTCCCCTTTGTGACTCTTGGACTATTGGAAAATACTGAGGGGGGGGGGGGGGGGGTTGAATTATTCTTAGTAATTGGCACTTTTAAATCTTTTCAGAGCATTAGTTAATCTTCAATTATCATTAATGTTTATGTAGTAACAACAGTGAATAAAAGAACACAGGAGGCACACAAATTTTAGGTGGAAAACCCCCTCCAAGTCAAAAACCACCGAACGCTTTTCTAATAATCTTTAATATTCAACTCTAATTGAAAGGAAAGCTCCAACTTCCTAGAATCTAGAAAAACATTCTTCTCTAGCTCCCACTGGATGGATGCTCCAACGCCCGAGATTCTTTAGTAGTCAATTGAACGGATGCCCCAACACCCAATGAGCTACAACTCATCCTAGCACCACCCTACCACCCTGAGGTTTTCACAGGCTTGAACCTGTTGGTGACTTCATGCACCAACCTAGCACCCTATAGAAGAATAAAAGAAGAATTGACTCTCGTACCAGGGAAAATGGTCCACTTTACAATGATATAGAATGATGTAGACGAAGATGACACACTAGACCATAACCCCAACTATGACACAACCACCTAATGATGATCCTAGACTTCCCGACATTGCCTCTTCAACTCTTGGCAGATAAACACTTGTACAACTTTACAAAGATGCTTTTACAATGACTCTGTACAATGATTGATCTGATAATCACCCTATGAGTGACCTCAGTTGAAGATTTATTAAACAAAAAGGTATTACAAACCCATGTGCTGGTGTGTGTGTTTTGTGTTATTGAAACAACGGATCGATCAGATTGCCAATACATAGAAAATAAGTGGAAAGACAGCAGAGAAATACAGTAAGCAACACAAAGACACAAACAACTTTTAATAAGGAGTTCACCCTATTCTTCAGGGCTACATCTCCGGTCCAGCTTCAGTGGTGGCCTTGTTTTATTGTGTCTTACAGCAGAGAAATTACAATACAGGGACTCAATGTGAGTTCTCCTGAAGCAGATTTTGCTTGGCAGGGTGGTTCTTGGATTCCCCAAGCCACTCGGAGTTCACAGACTCTTTTCCTTCCTACCAGCTCTGTGACCCTCGGTCTACAGTGGAAAGAGCCAACTGTGATGCTCAATCCGGACAGATTCCTCTATGGGAAGGCTTGAATCTTCAAGCTCTCTGGTGCTCGATGCTGCCTGTGGTCAGCTCGGCCCTCTGTCTCCTCTGCTTGGCTTTACTGCTCTCTGTGCTCAGTCCTCCTCTCAGGGTTCACTGTTCACTGTCTCTCTTGGTCGCTTGGACTCCTCTCTATTCCTCCTCTCTCAATCTCCATTCGACTGTCTCTGTTCATGGCTTTAGCCATTTGATCTCCATGCCTGTTCGGTTCCTCTCTCGCCTACATCGATTCACCTACTGCCTGTGTGCTTGGAGTTCCCTGTTCGGCGTCAGCATGAATGCTTGGGAAGTAGCCACGCGTCCCCATCGGAACAACGCCAACCTGCTCGTCGATTCGTTTCTTCGGTTATGTCGTGGATACGTTCTTTCTCCACCGTGGCGGTCAACGGATTCCAAATCCCCTTAAATCGCGGCTTAATTCCCTGTCGATTTTGCTTCTGTCTATCGGGCGCAATCTCAGCCGTCTGATCTGGGCTCCTCAAGATCCGACATCATACGCACGTCGAGCGCGGTTGACTTGCTCGACCGATAACGTGCGATTAACGACGGTTTTTCTTTCACCTCTGCTGCCAAGCGTCGATCGTTGAATGGGATCGCTCCGCTCTCCTCCAAAACCTCTTACCGTTCAAGGGTGCCCCGATCAAAACCGCCGGTTTCCAGGTCGTGGGTCCCACCTTCGTACGTTGGCGCTTTTCGTTTCTCCGCCCGCGGTTCTCCGGCTCCCAACGTGACCAAGGGCTTAAGGCCCCTCCATTTTGGATCAACTCCTTTTCCCGTTCTGGGACTCCTAGGGGCTACATCGACCTCCTGCGCAGTCTCCATGGGCTTCGGTCAGCGCGCTTTAACCGAGGTCCTCGTCGTTCCGCGCCCGCTGCCATGGCCATTGGTTCAGGGTGTTTCCGATCGCTGTTTTGGATTCGTCAAGGATTTGTTTCGTCCCGATACAGTCAGGGTTCTTTGACAATCATTTATGGATCCGATTTCGATCACGACCTCCCTACTGAAAAGCTTTTGGACCACCAAAAGTTGGTTTTCTTCAAGCATCAACTAAGTGAGGAAACTGCTGTCTCACTTGTCCAGTCTCAATCCACTTCACACTGCTCGGCTTCGAACCTTTAAGCCCAATCCTGAGGTATTCCACCTGTCCACTGCGCGTCGTCCTTACCTTCCTGTCCAGCGCTGTATCTTCCTGCAACTCATTAAGATATTCAGGTAGCATGTCATCTACAGAAGGCAATTGACTTTGCTCTTCAGGGTCCTCAATCATTGAAGGTTCAAACAACCTCAAGCAATCTGCGTTCACGACTGAGTAGATGTGCATGTAAGCTTGCAGATCAAGGCGAAAAGCATTTTCACCAATCTTCTCAAGTATCTTGAAGGGTCCATAGTTGATAGGTTTGAGCTTCTTACCTTCACCTTGCATCTTGTCCTTGCTGATATACAGCCAGACTTGGTCTCCAACTTGAAAACTATGCTCCATCCGATGCTTATCATGCCTAGCCTTGTACTTGGCCTGGCTCTTTTCCAGCTGTTCTTGTACTTCCTGGTGGATCTCCTGGATCTGTTCAATGAACCTAGTTGCCCTGTCCACATCACTGTGTCTATCAACCATGGTATCTTTACCAAAGACAAAATCCAAGGGAGACCTTGGTATGAAACCAAAGCAGGTCTCAAAAGGAGATCTCTGGGTAGAAGAGTGTTTGGCTCTATTGTAAGCATGCTGCACATAACACAAGTGTTCATCCCAAAGCTTAGGGTGTTTGCTGCAATATCCTCTCAGTAACTGGATCATTGTCCTGTTAACTACTTCTGTCTGGCCATCTGTTTGTGGATGAAAAGCTGTGCTTTTCTTTAATTTGGTGTCCATTAGTTCCCACAGACTGGACCAAAACTTTCCCACAAATCGGGTGTCTCGATCAGATATAATAGAAGTGGGTAATCCAAAATGAACCCATACATGTTCAAAGAATAATTTTGCAGTTTGTTCAGCTGTAATCTATTTACTACAGGGTATCAAAATACACATTTTGCTGAACCTATCCACAACAACATATAGATAATCATGACCTTTCCTAGATTTAGGCCGTCCTCCCACGAAATCCATGGAAATGCTTTCCCAAGGGTGAGAAGGAACTGGCAAGGGAGTGTATAAGCCTAGTTTTCTGTTCCTGGGCTTGCTTTTAGCACACATAGCACACCCCTTTACATATCTAGAAACTGTCTCACTCATTCTTGGCCAATAGCAGAACCTTTGCAGTGGTGCAACTGTTTTACTTACCCCAAAGTGACCTGATATCAGAGAAGTGTGTGCTTCCCTAATTATTTTTGCTCTCTCAGTTTGTGGAATGCAGAGTTTCCCCCAATGATATAAGAGTCGGTCCTTCACATGATAGTCCAATTCTTCTACTCTTTTGCCTTGACTCAAAGTTGCATATACATCTTTAAAGTCCATGTCCTGAGCATACTGTTCTATGTAGCTTTCATGCAGCACAAAATTATGCTTAAGTATGGTAGATGTTTATAATGGGTTTAGATAACATGTCTGCAACCTTGTTATGTATGCCCTTTTTATATCTAATGACTAAATGAAACTGTTGTAGAAAACCCATCCATCTATAATGTCTTGACTGCTGCAACTTAGTTTGGGAGTGTAGATATTGAAGTGGCTGATGATCAGTATGTATTACTGTTTCTTTGCCCATTAAGTAATGTTTCCATTTTTTCACACTCTGAACTAATGCATACAATTCCTTATCATATGTAGGATAGTTGACTACTGCAGAATTAAAAGCCTCAGAATGATAACATATGGGTTTACCGTGCTGTGTCAACACTGCTCCCATGGCATAGTCACTGGCATCAGTTTGGATCTCAAATGGTCTTTGTAGATCTGGCAGTGCTAGTACAGGTGCTGTACTAATTTTTTCTTTCAAGGTGTCGAAGGCTTTCTGCTGTTTGCCTCCCCACTGAAGCACCTTGTTCAATCCCGTCAAAGCATGTAAGGGAGCTGCAATTGAGGAAAAATTTGAAATAAACTTCCTTCAATACTGTGCTGCTCCTAAGAAGCTTCTCACTTCTGTAGCAGACTTGGGTTTAGGCCAGTTTACAATCACTGCCATTTTAGAGTGATCTATTTTCAATTCACCTCCCCCTACTATATGACCAAAATAATTTAGAGAGGTTTTGCCAAATTCACATTTGGAGAGTTTAACAGAAAGTTTTTCTCTTTTCAAAACATCTAATGTCTACTTAACATGCTTTAAATGTTCTTCCCACATTTTACTAAAAATCAGAATGTCATCCATATACACAATAACAAAATCATCAAGAAAAGGTCTGAGTACATCATTCATTAATATCATGAAAGTAGCAGGGGCATTGGTCAAGCCAAAAGGCATAACCAACCATTCATACAATCCATGCTTTGTTTTGAAAGCAGTGTTCCATGCATTTTGCTCTGCAACTCTGACCTAATGGTATCCACTGTGCAAATCCAGCTTGGTGAAATAAATAACTTCCTTTAGTTGATCTAAAAGATCATCTATGCGAGGAAGGGGATAACGATTTTTGATTGTTATTTTATTCAGTGCTCGGTAATCAATGCACATTCTCCACGAGCCATCTTTCTTTCTCACCAAAACGATTGGTGACCCACATGGTGATGTGCTAGGCTTGATGAACCCTTTCTCGAGCAACTCCTGCACCTGCTTCTTGATTTCAACATTCTCTAAAGCAGATAACCTGTACATCCCAATGTTACGCAAATGAACATCTTGCTGCAAAATAATATCATGTACTATTCGCTTTTTGGGTGGCAGACCTTGAAGTTCTTGAAACAAGACATCATACTCTGAAACAATCTTTTCTATATCAGCTTGCTGATCAGAATTACAGCGCTCAAATACATTGGTTTTATCAGTTTTCTTTTCCTTTACAACCATTAGCAAGAACTGTTTGCAGGAATTTATCATTCTTTTCATTTGTCCTGAGTTTATGAGAATATAATTATTCTTGAGCTTATGAGTTCTTACAAAGTTTTTGATTCTATCTTTAACAAGTAGATATTTGTTCTCGGCTCTATAGAAAATAGCCTTTCTATCATACAAGTAAGGACTTCCTAAAACAATTCCACATATATCCAAAGGAATTATATCTAACTCAACCTCATCTACAAATGTTGACCCAAAATAAAACTTGAGTTTGCACTGTCTAGTCACTTGTAGTTGTGCTTTATCATTCAACCATCTTAATGGGTATGGCTTCTTCTGAGGTGTAGTTGCTAGTCCCAATTTCTTTACAATTGCTTCATAAATCAGATTTACTTGTGAGCCACTATCAAACAAAGTATCAATCTTTTGATTTTTGGAAACAACTTGAATATGGAAAAGCTCATGTCTTTTTCTCTCATGTTCTTCATCAATAACAGATTGAGCAGAATTACTAGTAGATGCTTTAGAATTCTTACCTTTTATACCTGTGGCTGCAATGATTGTTTCATCTCCCGAGTCTGACCCCAAATATTTCTGAATAGCTGCAGTAGTCTTCTTCTTCTTGCCCTCGGACTTCTTAGGTCTCAGCTCTGGATGCAGAATCCAACAGTGCTCATCATCATGCCCCTCCTTTTTACAGTGAGTGCATGAAGCTTTGCCTTTCTGTGCAGTGTTAGCCTTCCTTGCTTTCCACTTTTGCTTTATTTTCTCCTTGCTCTTGCTTACAGTGGGTTGGGATGGTCCCCCAACTTCTGGATTTCCATTCTTTCCTCTAGCTTCTAGATGAGTAGCTTGTACAGATACCTCATTTATACTTGTGGGATTAAACATGAGGATGGTATGCCTCATGTAGCTGTGTAGACCACTAATGTACTTCAAAACAGTTTCTGGTGAGTCTAATGAGATACCCAACATCAATGCTCTCTTTCGGAACTCTTGAGTATATCCTTGTACACTTTGCCCTTTCAACTGCCGAAGAGTTTGCCAACTCATCATGGCTTGTTGCATGTAGGCCAATGGATAGAACTGCTTTTTGATTGCAGTAACAAATTCACTCCAGACATAGATCGTCTTACCATGCTTCCTCATATCAGCTTGGGTTCTGCCTTCCCACCAAACCAAGGCAGTGCCCCCTAGGTGAAGGCTTGGCAGCTGAATCTTGCTTTTGTCTGAGTCTATATTTTGTACTCTGCAATACACTAGTTTGTCTAATCCAATTTTCAGCATTTAGCTCTCCATCATATATAGACAAATCAATTCTAACATCTAACTTAATCAAAGATGCCTTCTTATTATGCACAGGGCTACTAGGAGGTGTAGGGAAGCTTTCCTATTTCCCCTTTCCTTTGGAGTGGTCATGGGAATGAGATTCATCTTTTTCTTTATCTTGCTTAGAGCCTGATGAATCTTCACCCTTATGCTTTCTAAAGTCCCTATATATTTCTTCTACCATAGACTTTATAGCTAGGAAACTTTCTATGAATTGAGGGTCTGGCCCTATCGAACCTTCCTCTGACATTGTCTTCCGAGAATAGACTCCCCCAATTTCAGGATTAGTTTCCACCAACTCTCCTTCTCCTAATTTGAGCTTTGATCTAGTGAGCATTCACAGCTAAACCAACACAAGCTTGTCTAACCTTACAGCCTAGAGCTTTGATACCACTTGATCTGATAATCACCCTATGAGTGACCTCAGTTGAAGATTTATTAAACAAAAAGGTATTACAGACCCATGTGCTGGTGTGTGTGTTCTGTGTTATTGAAACAACGAATTGATCAGAGTGCCAATACACAGAAAATAAGTGGAAAGACAACAGAGAAATACAGTAAGCAACACAAAGACGCAAACAACTTTTAATAAGGAGTTCACCCTATTCTCCAGGGTTACGTCTCTGGTCCAGCTTCAGTGGTGGCCTTGTTTTATTGTGTCTTACAGCAGAGAAATTACAATACAGGGACTCAATGTGAGTTCTCTTGAAGCAGATTTTGCTTGGCAGGGTGGTTCTTGGATTCCCCAAGCCACTCGGAGCTCACAGACTCTTTTCCTTCCTACCAGCTCTGTGACCCTCGGTCTATAGTGGAAAGAACCAAGTGTGATGTTCAATCCAGACAGATTCCTCTATGGGAAGGCTTGATTCTTCAAGCTCTCTAGTGCTCGATGCTGCCTGTGGTTAGCCCGACCCTCTGTCTCCTCTGCTTGGCTTTACTACTCTCTGTGCTCAGTCCTCCTCTCAGGGTTCACTATTCACTATCTCTCTTGGTCGCTTGGACTCCTTTCTATTCCTCCTCTCTCAATCTCCATTCGACTGTCTCTGTTCATGGCTTTAGCCATTCGATCTCCATAACTGTTCAGTTCCTCTCCCGCCTACGTCGATTCGCCTACCGCCTGCGTGCTTGGAGTTCCCTGTTCGGCGTCAGCATGAACGCTCGGGAAGTAGCCACGCGTCCCCATCGGAACAGCGCCAGCCTGCTCGTCGATTCGTTTCTTCGGTTATGTCGTGGATACATTCTTTCTCCACCGTGGCGGTCAACGGACTCCAAACCCCTTTAAATCACGGCTTAATTCCCTGTCGATTCCGCTTCTGTCTATCGGGCGCAATCTCAGCCGTCCGATCTGGGCTCCTCAAGATCCGACATCATACGCACGTCGAGCATGGTTGACTTGCTCGACTGATAACGCGCGATCAACGGTGGTTTTTCTCTCACCTCTGCTGCCACGCATCGATCGTTGAGTGGGATTGCTCCGCTCTCCTCCAAAACCTCTTACCGTTCAAGGGCGCCCCGATCAAAACCGTCGGTTTCCAGGTCGTGGGTCCCACCTTCGTACGTTGGCGCTTTTCGTTTCTCCGCCCACGGTTCTCCGGCTCCCAACGTGACCAAGGGCTTAAGGCCCCTCCATTTCGGCCCTGTTTGCCCAGCTAATCGCGCATCAAAAATCAGCTCCTTTTCCCATTCCGGGGCTCCCAGGGGCTACATCGACCTCCTGCGCAGTCTCCATGGGCCTCGGTCAGCACACTTTGACCGAGGTCCTCGTCGTTCCGCGCCGGCTGCCATGGCCACTGGTTCAGGGTGTTTCCGATTGCTGTTTTGGATTCTTCAAGGATTTGTTTCGTCCCGATACAGTTAGGGTTCTTTGACAGTCGTTTATGGATCCGATTTGGATCAATGATATTTTTACAATGTCTGTATGCAACGCTGCCCACTTGAAGACTTCATTTGGTGAACTTCTTGCTGTTGTTTTGCACCTTGATTGCTGCTCTTGTCATGCTACCCTTTCTCATTCTTCAGAACATTAGATTATGCATTGAGTCTTCTCTTGATGAATATATAATACCTGCAAAAAGTCTTCAAGGAAAAACCCATGACATGATAATTGCAGAGGTTACCCCATCCTACAGAGCATATGTCAGTGTTACAAAAACAACAAATTAGAATACAAAGAACCTAATGCAATTAAGAGATGAACATGCATATATAGAAGATACTTACATGTAGCTTACCTTTGTTGCATCATTTTGCTGCCCTAGAAAGTCTGGTCCTTTGCACCCCTTGACAACACTTGATCTAGTTTTTTTTTCCTTCTAGGAGCACGATATTTAATCTGATGTATCTCTGCGATTTCAGATCCTCAACATGTGATCTTCGGTCCTGTAGAATCCCTCTGAGTCTTCTTTCCAATGCCATAGGTCTGACCCAATTTGGACTCTTCAAGACAAAGTTATGCCCACTCTCTCACAATGACCTAATTAGACCAATTCAGTAGAGCGAACTTGTATGACGTGCCATGTGTCATTGTTTCCTCCTTCGACTCTGAAATTGATACACAGAAAACTAAAGTCCGTGCAATATCCGCCCCTTTTTACAAAATTCCAATCCTCTTCTCAGAGAGAGAGTTATGACGCCAAGGTCACTTTTTTGAGATGAAATTCAACAGCGTGCAAAAACCCTAACTTCCACAGATCATATCTACGAAAATATAGCGAACCAAGATCTGAATTTCGGTCACGACGTTCATCAGGATTGCGAATCAAATGGGTTTTCATTTCAGAATCTAAGACTTCGCAAAAATGAAGTTATAGCGAAAATGCCACGATCACTACATTTGAAGGATATATGAGATTTCTTTTTATAGAGTTGACAGGGGTTTCTATAGAGAATGTTGGAGGGATTTTAGGAGCTTAAAAAATTATTAATTAATGACTATTCAATGACCAAAACCAATTATGAGTGCCATGCCACAACCCCATAGGGTTTTAGCCCACTAACTGGGGTTACTAACTTCAAACATGAATATCTCTCAAACCGTGAAGAATTACTTGGCATGCCATATATCAACGGAAACATCTTGACGAGTAGAATTTATCTAGAAGATCCTTGACTCAAAATAGAGTAAGTTGTCAAATCAAAATTCCCTTGCAAGATCAGGGTAGTCTCTGGCGCTGCTTGGGTTGACATCAATGACAACCTCATATCATCTTTAGATCAACAATCTCCCCCTTTGGCATTGTTGGCAACACAAATACTCCCGTTGCGATCAAGGCACCTCTTCCTATTGTCTTCTCTCTCCCTTTGAAATCAATGGCAAAGGGTAACTCCCCCTGACACACAACCATCCTGCGGACCTGTACACACTTCCATTCCCCCTTTATTTTATGAATAAGGAAAATCTAATGAGAACTTGGGAGACGCTGATGGCACTGGTGTTATCACAGAAGATGGGAATAGGTTCACTGAATTGTACTTGAAGATCTTGCAAAGTTTGTTTCATCCAAAGGACTTGAGTACAACAATCTGCCGCTGCAATGTATTCTGCTTCCGTTGTAGATAACGAGATTGAGGTTTTCTTTTTGCTCAATCATGATACGAAACAACCACCTAGATAGAATGCTACTCCACTAGTACTCTTATGATCATCAATGTTTCCTGCCCAATTTGCATCTGTAAAGGCTTGAATAATGAGATTGTTGCCCTTGGGATACCACAAGCCATATTCTATTGTGCCCTTTAGATATCGAAGAATTCTTTTGATGACAATAATATGTGATTCTTTTGGTGCTGCTTGGAATCTTGCTACTTGTCCAACTGCTTGCATAACATCTGGTTGGGAGGCTGTTACATATAGAAGACTACCAATCATAGATCTGTACAACCTCTGATCCACATCCTTAGATTAGTCGTCTATGCCCAATTTGCAACCTGTTAAAATCGGAGTAAGGACGGGTTTGCAATCTTCCATTTTGAATTTTTTGAGCATTTCCTTGATGTACTTGGGTTGACATAAATATTCCTTTCTCTTGCTAAGATATTTGAAGCCCTAAGAAGTATGTCAACTCACCAAGTAAAGACATCTTGAACTCACTTTGCATATTTGTAGCAATGTTCTTACTTAGTCGATCATCATTGCTACCAAAGATTATATCATCCACATATACCTCAACGATTGTTAAATTATCCTTATCTATTTGTACGTAAAGATTGCTATCAGCGGTACCTTTCTTGAACCTTTGTTGACGTAGATATCCATCAAGACGAGCATACCATGCTCTGGGACCCTGCTTGAGACCATACAGGGCCTTCTTTAACCTGCAAACAGTCTTCTTTTTTTGATAGTAGAAAACCTTCAGGTTGTTCGATGTAAACTTCTTCTTCTAATTCTCCATTCAGAAATGTTGACTTAACATCCATTTGGTAGACTTTTATTTTTCTTGAACATGCATAGGCGAGAAACATCCGGATGGCTTCCATTCTGGCAACTGGTGAAAATGTTTCATCGAAATCAATTCCTTCCACTTGTGCATATCCTTTGCAGAGTAATCTTGTCTTGTTCTTGGTAACCTGTAATCCTTCAACTGTTTTGCTCCCCCTGAACCTTTAATGAAACTACCATCTTGTTCAAACTACCTTCTTGTCAATCATAGACTTGTGCCATATATTGCTGCATAGACTCCTCTTGTACAAACATTAAGGAGTCAACAAGTCAGATTGTTCAAAATAGTGAGTCACCTAACGGGCCATCTTAATTTGAGTCATTATCTGAAGCAACTGCTAATTCCTCATGACCTTTTGCTTTTACAAATCTTGAAAGCATAATCGCTGAAACCTTGTTATTTGCTTTGTCTTCCTTTACCTGTTTCCTTTTCCAGACCTTATTCCTACAATCTTGAGCCATGTGCCCATAGTTATGACACTTGAAGCATTCAATGTTGTCCATAGGCGATTCCATCTGATATCTGCAACCACGAGCGCTATGGCCATAGTTATGGCATTTGAAACATTTAATATTTGGCTCATCTAGCATGTATTCTCTTCTGACAAAATCATCGTAGAACCTGTCTCGTGATCCTGTAAACTTGCTTTTAGGGTTTTGCAGATAATGATTGTACCTGTCAAAAACTTCACAATCCCTAGCCATATGTCCATCGTTAGCACATAAAAATCAATAACCATTAAATAAACGAACATGCTTGGAAGATTTTTCATTCTTCTTTGGAGGCGGTGTTGTAGTTTCTTGTGGTCCTTTGTTCTTGATTGCTTTGGTCTTGTTCTTTGGAGTTGCAACATTTTTCTTTGGCTTTTCACTTTGATCAACTTCCTTCTTAGAATCATCTTGCGAAGCTATGGAGCTTGTACCTTCAACAACTGGAGCTTTACCATCTTTAATTGCCTTCATTTTCGCTTCTTCATCTGTCTTATCTTGTAAGTATTCTTTTTGCAATCCCTTGAGTTTGTTGATCTCATCACGAGTTGCATCAAGTTCTTCTTGCTTTTGAGAAAGATCTTCTTGAAACCATCTTTTCAAGATCTTCCTTCTTTTTTCTGCCTCCTCAACTTGTAGCTTGAGAAGAGTGGTCTTCTCTACTTCTTTGTTGAGAACCTGTATCTGTTCCTTCTGCTTCTTATTTTCAATCCTGAGCCTGTTTATTTCTATTGAAGATGTTTCTAATTCCTTTTGCTTTTGGTCAACGACGGATATGTATCTTTGATCAGATTCCTTCCTTTCAATTTCTGCTTCCTGCATCTGTTGTGTGATCCTACTAATCTCTGCAAATGCTGTGTCGAGTTCTTGTTGCTTCTGTTGGACTTCTCTCTTGAGGTATCGTGTCGCTGTATTATTGATTTCTTCCAACTTCTTTTGAAGTGACTCTTCAATACATTTGTGTTCTTCAATTTCAATTTTGAGACTTTGAACTTGTTCTTCAAGAGTATTGGAACAAATCTTCTCAACCTTGAGCTCTTTTATAAGCTTGATTGCCTCCTTAGAAAATTCTTCTATGGTCAACCCTTCTTCATCATACTCAGAAGGATCTGAGTTTTCAATAACATCTTGACCTGATTTCTTTGTTGAATAGAGATTATGAAGCTTTTCCCAAAGAGCTTTAGTTGTTGAACATTGACCAACTTTTGTTTTCATAGAATTTGGCAAAACATTCAAAATTACATTCATGGCCTTTGAATTGTACCTTTTAGCTTCGTCGGTAGATGTGTCTCCAGAAACAATTGATTCCCATACTCCATGTGCCTGCAAAGATACTTCCATCCTAGATTCCCATATCCAGTAATTATCTGCATCAAAATCAGGGGTTGGTACACAATACTCGCTTTTTTGAGATTTTGTTGTACATCTACCTTCCTGTGAAATCCTTGTAACCTGCTTCTTTGACTTTCCCATCTCTATGCTCTGAAAAATGATATCCAGCGGTTAATTTGTTACTGAAGGAACCAAGCTTTGATACCAATTGTTGGAAAACACTGGGGGGGGGGTTGGGGGTGAATCAGTATTTCTTAGCAATTAGCACTTTTAAATCTTTTCAGAGCATTAGTTAATCTTCAATTATCATTAATGTTTATGCAGTAACAACAGTGAATAAAAGAACACATGAGGCACACAAATTTTAGGTGGAAAACCCCCTCCAGGTCAAAAACCACCGAATGCTTTTCTAATAATTCTTTAATCTTCAACTCCAATTGAAAAGAAAGCTCCAACTTCCTAGAATCTAGAAAAACATTCTTCTCCAGCTCCCACTGGATGGACGCTCCAACGCCCGAGATTCTTCAGTAGTCAACTGAACGGATGCCCCAACACCCAATGAGCTACAACTCACCCTAGCACCACCTTACCACCCTGAAGTTTTCACAGGCTTGAACCTGTTGGTGACTTCATGCACCAACCTAACACCACCCTACCACCTTATATAAGAATAAAAGAAGAATGGACTCCCGTACCAGGGAAAATGGTTCACTTTACAATGATATAGAATGATGTAGAAGAAGACGACACACTAGACCATAACCCCAACTATGACACAACCACCTAATGATGATCCTAGACCTCCCAACACTGCCTCTTCAACTCTTGGTAGATAGAAACTTGTACAACGTTTAAAAAGATGCTTTTACAATGACTCTGTACAATGATACTTTTACAATGTCTGTATGCAATGCTTCCCACTTGAAGACTTCATGTGGTGCAATTCTTGTTGCTGTTCTGCACCTTGATTGCTGCTCTTGTCATGTTACCCTTTCTCATTCTTCAGAACATTAGATTATGCATTGAGTTTTCTGTTGATGAATATATAATACATGCAAAAAGTCTTCAAGGAAATACCCATGACATGATAATAGCAAAATTTACCTCATCCTGCAGAGCATATGTTAGTGCTAAAAAAAAACAACAAATTAAAATAAAAAGAACCTAATGCAATTAAGAGATGAACATGCATATACAGAAGATACTTACTTGTAGCTTACTTATGCTGCATCATTTTGCTGCGCCTTTCTCTTTGTTGCCCTAGAAAGTCTAGTCCTTCGCACCCTTTGACAACACTTGATCTAGGTTTTCTTGCCTTCTAGGAGCATGATATTTAATCTAATGTATCTCTGTGATTTCAGAGCCCCAACATGTGATCTTCAGTCCTGCAGAAGCCCTCTGAGTCTTCTTTCCAATGCCACAGGTCTCACCTGATTTGGACTCTTCAAGTCAAAGTTATGCCCATACTCTCACAATGACCTAATTATGGAGTAGTTTAGCAGAGAAAACTTGTACGACGTGCCATGTGTCACTATTTCCTCCTTCGGCTTTGAAATTGATACACAAAAAACTAAAGTCCGTACATTATCCGCCACTTTTTACAGAATTCTAATCCTCTTCTTAGAGAGAGAGTTATGACGATTTTCCCAAGGTCACTTCTTTGAGATGAAACGCGATAGCCTGCAAAAACCCTAACTTCCACAGATCATATCTCCGAAAATATAGCAAACCAAGATCTAAAATTCGGTCGTGACGTTCATTAGGATTGTGAATCAAATGGATTTTCATTTCAGAATCTAAGACTTCACAGAAATGAAGTTATAGCGAAAATGCCACCATCACTACATTTGGAGGATATATGAGATTTCTTTTTATAGAGTTGAGAGGGGCTTCTATAGAGAATGTTGGAGGGATTTTAGGAGCTTAAAAAATTATTAATTAATGACTATTCAACAACCAAAACTAATTATGATTGTCATGCCACAACCCCATAGGGTTTTAGCCCACTAACTGGTGTTACTAACTTCAAACATGAATATCTCTCAAATCGTGAAGAATTACTTGGCGTGCCATATATCAACAGAAACATCTCGACGAGTAAAATCTATCTAGAATATCCTTGACTCAAAATAGAGTAAGTTGTCAAGTCAAAATTCCTTTGCAAGATCAAGGTAGCCCCTGGTGCGGCTTGGGTTGACATCAATGACAACCTTAGATCATCTTTAGATCAACATTGGACTACCCTCATGACTCTTCAACTTCATTACATAACTCTTTACATTACATATGATTGTTTGCATTCAACTAATGACACTTGGAATTTTCCATTTACATCATGTTTACAAAAATGATACATTTTCCACATATACCCATGTGGGAGAAAATTGGCTTGAGTTAGCCATATAGGACAACACTAACACTCAAATGACTGTGGAAAGACCAACGCATCAACCTCCTCTCCGTGATCCTCGATGACGAATTGATGCCATGCTTGGTAGTGCGCAATGGTGTTCACGTACTCTTTGATGATGTCCTTTTGGAAGCAAACTCTTGCCTCCATGACTTTTGGGTACACTTATTTGGAACCTCTATCCAACTCGTTCTGTAACATGCGCAGCTTAGTCTTGAGCAAGGCCGGACTGACGATGTACATCTACATGTTATCTGCGCTGACTTGCAACTCTACGTTGGTGGCTGTGAACATCAACTGATCAAAGTATGCATCGAGCTCCACTCTATCTTGGTTCTTCTCTTTGGTCTTGGTGAGCGTACCAATCGACGGGGTGCCATACTTTCTTACCACAACATCCAAACTCCAGTACAATCGTGTGTACAAAGCCTCAACACTAGTGATGAGCGGCGGGAGTTCCTCATAGTTCCGGATCAGACTTCAGATGCGTGCTTTGTCTAACTCTACCTGTGGCTTCATCATCTTGTGGAAGTGAAATGGGGCTCCGTTGTACCTCATTATCCATGTCTGTACACGATCAACTGTAGCATGTATGTTTGTGAGTGTTTGCGCTATCTTGGTGCAACATTGTTGATGACCATGTAGATGGACAACTGCCTTGTGCACGATGACGAACCTATCATATAGTCTCTGCGTGATTGTCTCAAGAGCCGATACTTCAGCAAGTATGGCTTTCTTCATCTCTGCTCTGGCGGATCCTGTGGATTGTTGCTCTTTCTGCATGGTTGCTTGCAACTCCTTAGCTATGCACTCGTTTTCTGCTATCAATAACTTAACACTCAAGTTCGTGGCTTCGGCATAATCCTTTGTAGCGTCAGCGAAGGCAGTTGGATGTCTTCGTACATCTGACACAATCACCCGTTCTTCAAAGTGTGCAGGGGATGTATGTTCATTCGAGGTGTGCGCTCTACGTGCTTGTACAACTCTGTGTTGTGACTCATCAGAGGCTATGCTGTACACATCTACTCCCAAATTGTCCTCAAGGAGAATGGTATCCCCTTGCTCACTCAGGACTTGCTCTGTTGTTGGAGCTGGTGAAGCCTATGGAGTGGCCTCGGTTGCTTTTGGCATGAGGTTGGTATCCTGACCTTGTTCTGACGGCTCCATCTCCATGCCCATCTGTTCTACTATTGGTTCATCCTGCAGAGCAAGTTCCTGTTCCTACGGTTGCTCACCATGTTCCTCACATGCTGTTGGTTCAGAGACTTAAACCTGTATCGATGCAGTTTACGCTGTCTGTCCACCTTGCACTTCCTCCTGTTCTCTTTCTTGTTCCTTTTCATGCTCGTGCTGCACTTCCTTCTCTCTTCTACGCAGCTCTTGTTCTTCTTTGAGCTTCTACTGGACATCCTGCAACTTCCTTTCCGCGTCTTCCAATCTTTGCTTCTCCCTCTTTCTTTGTGCTATCCCACTGTTGTGTTGTCTCCTCTTTGCATCTATCTCCAAAGATACCTTTTCCACAAGTGGGTCTTCCTCAAACTTGTAGCTTTGCTTCGTCTCTGTGCTTTCAACAATCTTCCTCTTGCCTTTGTCTTGCACAAGTTTGCTGCTTGCTACTGTTGTTGTTGCTGCTACATGTGGTGTTGCTGCCTTGAGTGCTACTAGCCACTCTACTGCCATGTTGGCCGGTTCATTGAGCCTAGAGGAGTTATAACAATATCTCCATGGGCCTTCCTCTGGCCAATAACACGTCCCGTGGATCCAAGAATAGTACACTCTTGTACAATGGTCCCTGCATAAACCATGTGAATCGTATGGATTGAAACTCTTGGTGTCGAACTTAAACTTCTTGAAGTCTTTGACCTCGACATCCGCTTCTTTAAAACTCCCGATCGTGTACAACCCAATTCGCACAGGAAGCGTAGGCCATGGTGCCTTATTCTTCCTATGCAATCTAGCTGATAACCCTGTCGAGATGTGGTATGCAACCTCCTGCATGACCATCTTGTCCATGGCAAACCTCGACAACACATGCAGAGCTTTCTCCGCGCTGTACATCCTAATGAAGGTGCCCTTGGGTGAGGCGTACCAATTTGCAATGTTCAACAATGCCTCCATTGCTGCCTGGGACATGCAGGGCGAATCTTGTTCAAAGATCATCGTGTACAGAGGGGTGATGAAATGGTCAGATATTCTAGCCATGATTCCTCGGTAACTGCAATTTGAGAGCAACTTGCAATATACGTTCAAAGCACTCTCTGAAGGTGTCGATGCCCAACCCATGCCAGGAAACTGTTGATGGACACATATTGCATTGTGTAGGTAGGAAGACATGAAGAATCTTGCTTGCTAATCCTTGGGCGAATTTCGGGGATTGGATACATGCAATTTCAGCGAGAGAGCCAACATGTCGGACTAGTTGAAAGGTTTTCCTTCACTTGCCAGTGGATCCAATATAACAACCCAACTCTGCGGGAAGGTCTCTATACTCCCTTAGCCATACAAGCAACATGTGAAGATGACTAAGAATTGGTATGCCTCCCTGAGTGTCTTCGTCCTGTATATCTGGTTGGGTGTCGTCCCAAACTTTTCTAGCTCCCTTACCCAATGCTTCAAGATGTCTCTTGTATTCATGTTGCTGTTGGGAGTGTAGAATGGTGCATCCATCCTGCTCACTGGCAGTGGTAAATGATACATCTGCTGATAATATTTCGTCCTGAAGGAAGCAAGATTTGCTCCACTGATGCTACTCAGTATCATTGTCTCAGGATCAGTGTGTGTGACAATCCAGTGGATCACATCTGCGCATGGGAACATAGGAATGTTTACATAGACTTGTCAGTCCTCCAGATTCTCCTCAAAGATGTTTGAGAAAATAGTGTTGATGACTTGCCATGTGATCTTGATGTCTTTCTCAATGAACATGTGTGTGTTTGTGTACACGGACAAGCTCATAGACCCCTGTTCAACCACATCCCCAGTACTGCTTTCAAATGTGTCTTTTGATCCAGCTCTCTTGGAGGCCATGATACCTGTACTGCTGAGAAGCTGCTCAAAAACCTGTGGTACTTGGAGATAGAGAAGCACTCACGGTGAGACAATGTTAGTTAAAAACATCAAGCAACTCGAGAAATTCAGACAACAAACTGATGATCGCTGGGTAAGATTGCGCAACATTGACTCCAGGAAGCTAGGACAGTCAGTTAGAACTACGCATTGCGCAGTCCCAACTACCAGTGAGGCTCACTGCTGGCTGGATCTGCACAATGCGCAGTGCAGTGAGGCTAACTGCTGACTGAAACTGCGCAAGGCACAAAACAGTGAGGCTAGGTTGCTGGATGGAACTACGCATTTCGTAGTTCCAGTGGGCAGGACTGGGAACTACCTCTCAGGGTTGCACAGAGCACAATTGGGAGCTAGTGTGGGTAGCCCTTGCGCATTTCCTGGAGGCAAGGTAAAGCCTTGACTGCCAGGAATGCGCAGAGCATGCTTGGGGACACAAGATTGGGGCCAAGACAGTTCAGATCTGCCCAATGGCAACTTGAGAACGCGAAGCACTGAGTGTGTGTGCAAAGTTGGTGCATATCTGAGTGAAATAGACATGCATGGAATTCAAGCAAGTGCATAAATTAGTCAAACAGAAAAACCAAGAAGCTCATGAAGTGAGTCGCCACAACGACAACTGTGAGCGCAGAAACAATGTTATGCATGCGAAACTAAGGAAAGGTAATGCAAAACATGAAACAACACTTCTACAAGCTAAAACACATTGAAATGCCAACGATTGTTCAATAAAACCAAGGAAACAACACTCATACAAGTCGAAAACTAAAAAGAGACATAAAAAGCGGCAAAAGGCATGAGAAAAAAAACTTACCCGAAAAAGATGTGCTGATTGTGTCGAAGGTTCCTAGATGCCTTGGAAATGCCATAGCTCCAAGATCGAATAAGCTCTGAGACGTCGTTTAAATAGATTTGGTGAAATTAGGGTTAATGACGTGCACGCCACAAATCTAGGAAAAAGTGACACTTGGTGGGAAGTTTCTAAAATCGACTTTGCATCTAACTCCTACTGCTAAAAATAGATCCCTAAAATCTAGGGATGTTTTTTTTGCTTTTTGCTTTTTTGGGAAACGCTGCCCGACATGCAAGGAAGGATTGCATAGCGTTGGAGGGAACTCGACAACCTACCTACACATGTGACGGACAACCACTTAGGGAAAACTTCTGCGCTGTTTCTGGGCTGAGTGGCCCTCGTTGGCTAGCCAGTGATGCACAATATTTCGGAGCAGTGATGCTAGGTTTCTCTGCGCATTTCTGGAGAGCAGTGCAGCGAGCCAGTTCTGCACAATTCTAGAGAACAATGCAGTTGGATTGGGCTGCTCTGCGCATTTATGGAAAGCAGTGTAGATGGCCAGTTCTGCGCATTTTTGGAGGGAAGTGCAACAGGCCTGGCCTACTCTGCGCAATTCTGGAGAGAAGTGCCAACTGGTTGCAAGTGCGCATTTCTGGAGAGTAGTGTCGGCTGGCCTGCTTTGCGCAATTTCCAGAACAAGGCTAGCTAGCCTGCTCTGTGCAATTTCTGAGTGCAGGGTAGTTTCTGGGTTGCTCTGCGCAATTCCTGAGGGGAAGACAAGTTGCCCTCTAGGATGGCATAGTTTTTCCGGCAACCAGTCGATCGGATATGAACCAAGTGCTGGATGCGTTCGTGGTCAATCGACAGGACAAGTGAGTGAACACAAGTTGTTAAACGACAAATGAAAACAAATAAACACAATTACCTGATCAGTGCGGGATATCTGCAATGATTTCAAGGAGGGAGCTCTAAAATGAAGCAAAGCAAAATTTTGGAGGGTGGTTATAGCTGCTACAAAAGCTCAATTTATGTTGATTGATTTAAAGGGCGTTAGGAGGTACTCGAAGAGAATATATAGGTAGAAATTTTGCTCTCGTTTGAGGACAAGTCCTTGAAAAACAACCATTGTCATGGGGAGAAACAATACCATGCTTGTAGGAGCAACAAAAGAGGAAGATACTGCTAAGTGGAAGAACATGTCATGAGGGTTAAATAACTAGAAAAATATGAGATTTTAGGTCTATAATTTTTGTTTTGAGGTCATGATTCTCATCAAGTTGGTAACTTTATTAAATGTAATATATGTGCAAAATATCTAAAGGGACAATGTTGAATTTTGTAGCTATGGTTGGTCTTCATAACTTATATTTTAGCCCTTGAAATACATATAATGATTAATGTAAGACATGTTCTTCATGTCCACTTTAAAAGAGAAATTTTGAATTTTAAAATTTGAGTCTTTGGCTCCTATAAGGTCAAATCGGCTCCAGTCAAAGAAGCACCCATTTGGCTACCCAATCTTCTATATATATGAGGCATTTGACCTCATCCTCAAGCAAGCAATTCAGGCCATATGAAGCAAGAAAACAAGATGAATCTGAGGCAAAGAATAGGATGAATCTGAGGTAGAGTGTTGGACGAATATGAGGCAAAGCAAGGACAAATCGAAGGAATAATTTTTTGGGCGTCTCAGGGCAGTAGGTCTGAGTTTTACTGGTGCAAAAGAAGGGTTGAAATTCAGCCCTAGCAGATTAGAGCAGACAACTCTTATTAGGAAGATGTTTGACTTGAAAAGGAGGCAGTTCGACCAAGAGTGCCTAGGGCTAAGTTTCTAGTCAGTTTCACTTCATGTTTCCCCCACGTAGGTTTTCCCAAGGTAAATGCTTGTGTCTCTTGTTTGGCTCTCTTTATGATTATACTATTATACTATCGAAGATATTTTGTGTAATTCCTTAATGATAAATGTGAATACAAGTGAACTTAAATGAATATCATTAGAAGTAATTATCAGTTAAGAAAACTATGAAAAATCAACATGGTCATGGGGATAGGATGATATTATATAATGAGATAAGTAGTCCTACATGATGTCAACATTCATGGATATAAAACCCAATACATGCCTTACAATAAAAAAAATTATTTATTATTAATGAATATATTGTATAAGATTACATGTTGGAAATGGAGTAGTGGGTGATAAGTCATATTCCTGGCAAAGAGTATTATTAATGATTACATAATAATTGCCTTAGAACTAAGAATACATGATTTTTACTTATTACATAGTAATTAATTATTATGTAATACTATATAATATTCCTGTTGAGTCTTCAAGTGCAATAGAGACAAGCACTAATTTCAAAAATACTGATAATTACTTCAAATTATATGGATCTTGTTTTAACAATTCTAGTTTATCTTTAAACAATTACAATTTAGAATTTCAACCATAAAACCATAAGGACAATAAAGATCACAATGCACAAAGAGAACACGAGATTTACCCTGGGAAAACCCACTTGGGGGAAAAACCCAACAACATGTTTCTTAGAGAACTTCTTCAGTGCAACAAAAGATACATCTAATGTAGCTAGTCAACTATGAGGTCAAACATACCAACATTGCTTATGGTCAAACTTGGTCAACAACCCTCAAGTCAAGCCTCCCAATCTACCCAACAACTTGCTCTGATCTGATCCACTCTAGGTCGAATTTCAACCTTTAGAATATGCCTAGAAACTCGACCTTCCAAGAATTTCGGCCCGTCCAGAATATGTTGCCTAGAAAATTGCACAAAAACACATGTGCGAGCTAGGAGAGAGAGATATGAGTTAGAGAGAGAAAGAAATATGATCTCCATCCTTCTTGTTCTTCGCTTGGATGCCTAGAAACTGTCTTATTTGTGTGAAGTCGAATGGTGTCTTTTTGGAGGAGGTAAAATTCCTTTATATAGTGATTTTTTTGTCCATAATGGGTTTGTCTCTTCACAAGGCAGACTTGACTTGAGGGAGGGCCAACTTAACTATTTTGGAGCTAAAAATTCAAAATTTAAATTTCAAAAATTTCTCTTCTAAATCCAACATGAAGAACATGTCTTGTAATAATTCTTTTAAGTGCTAAATAATCAAAATGACATGAAGAACATGTCTTACAAATTCTTTATTCATTACAAGGGCTAAAATATGAATTATGACGTCTGACCATAGCTACAAAATTCAACGCTCTCTCTTAGCTAGGGAGGTATTCATAATGACTAAACAAATGTTCTTTTAGTTGAACAAATTTCTCTAAGAAAATGTTATAACAAATCATCACCATAATCGGGTCACAATTGTGACACATGGTAATCCAATAACATCAACCATTTACCATAATTCGGGTCAACACTTTAGACCTATGGTACAACTCACCATAATTTGGGCCAATACTTCAAACACATGGTAAATCAATTGCATCAACTAATCACCATCATTCGGGTCAATGCTTTAGACCTATGGCATATCCTTACCATAATTCGGGTCAATACTTCAGACGCACGAGATATCATTTAGCATCAGCTAGTCACCATTATTTGGGTCGGTATCTTACACATGGCAACCCGACTAGTCTTGGTTCACCATCACTCGGGTCAATGACACATGGTGAATCACCAAAGGCCAAACTCTAATTACACAATCCAATTCATGATGCTAATTGAATCTTATGCTCTAGGACCATTGTTCCTTATTCAGATCAACATACTAGACACAAGAAGAATAATTGTCCTCTGCCGGACCATTCTCCCTAATTTGGGTCAATATACTTAACATAGGGTGTATGTCAATCCTGATGCTATCTCATCAACACTCCCTCTAAATGAGAGAGGCATTCTCAACAAGTTCAAGCTTGTCCCCGAAGTATACAAACATTGGTCTGGACAAAGGATTTGTGAAAATATCAACAATATGCTCATCAATGGAGACATGTTGGAGCTTCACTGCTCCCTTTTGCACCATGTCACAAACGAAGTGATACTTGATCTCGATGTGCTTCAACCTGTCATGAAAAAATGGATTCTCTGTCAGTGTCAAACAACTTTGATTATCACAAAATATCACGGTTGGCTCTAGCACATGATCAAATATATCCATGAGTAACTTCCAAAGCCACACTGCTTCACAACTTGCTAAGCTAGCTGCAATATATTCTTCCTCAACAATATTGAGTGCAACATATGTTTGCTTCCTATTCATCCATGAAATCATAGCGGAAGCCAAATTGAAACAACCTTTGGATGTACTATTTTTGTCTTCAACACTCCCTGCCCAATCTGCATCTGTATAGCCCTGCAACTGTATATCACCGTTTGAGACATATCTCAAACCATAGTCAATTGTACCACACAAATATATCAATATATTCTTTGCTTCATTCCAATTATCATGTCTCAGTTCCACTGGGACTGGCTCAAAGTGTTCACTGCAAAGAAAATGTTTTGCCTGGTATTAACTAAATACATTAGCAATCCAATCAACTTTTGATACATGGATGGATCTATTAAAGCTGACTATGAGTTTCTCAACTTTCTTAGATTTGTGACCATGGGAGTTTCCATCGATTTACATTCCACCATTCCAAATTCTGCAGGATCTTGGTAATATATTTTCCTTGACCAATAAAGATTTCGCTAGGCTTCTACCATAGTTCTAGTCCCAGATAGAAGTGCATCAATCCAAGATCCTTCATATCAAATTCAGAGGTCAACTCCCTCTTACTTCGAATAACGATAGGCTCTATAATTGTTAAAAATAATTCATCTACATATAAAATCACAGTTTCATTCTTCTCGACTTTGAAATACAGGTTTGGATCAACATCATTTTTGGAGAAACCAAGTCTTGTCAAATAACTGTCAATTCGTGTATACCAAGATCTCGGTGCTTAAGTCCATACAAGGCTTTCTTCAATCTGCAAACGTGAGACACTCTTCCATGGACCTCAAAACCTTGAGGTTGCTCTATGTATACTTCTTCCTCAATCACGCCATTAAGAAAATAAGTTTTTATATCCATTTGATGTAAATTCCAACCCATAGAGGAGGTAATATAAATAATAGATCTGATGGTAGCGTACCTGGTAACTTGAACAAAAGTCTCATCGTAATCCTCTCCCTCTTTCTGGGAGAATCCTCTAGCCACATATCTTGCCCTCTAGTTGTCGACACTGCCATCGACTGCATGTTTGATCTTGAATACCCTATTTCCCTTCAGGTCTAGGCACAATCTCCCTTACTTCATTCTTCATAACCAATTGTTATTCTTCTAACATAGCATCCTTCCATGCTTATTGGCTAGCTACTTCTTCAAAGGTGGAAGGTTTTGAATCAATAAGATTTTTCATCAACGTTGCATATTCAAAATACCTATTAGGTCTCTTGCTTTCCCTGAAGGTGCCATGTGGTGTTACATGTCCTTCTGCTTCCTGCAAGGTAGATCTAAGCCAAGTTGACCTCTTCTTGATTTTAGGAACAACAATTGGATCCACTAATTCGCTAGGCCCTTCTAGCTCTTCTTGATGATCTAAGGGATGTTCTAAAAGATTAGATGGCCCTGAAGCTTCTTCCTTGGGAGCTTCACGTTCTTTGCCATTATCAAAGTCCATGGATACTTCTTTAGATTTCCAATAGGCAACATTTTCATCAAAGGGCACATCTCTGCTAACTTCAACATGTCTTTGATCTAGAACATAAATTCTATAGGCCTTTGATGACTCATTTTATCCAACAAATATTTTTTTCTTTCTTGAAGGCTCTAGCTTCCTTCTCTTATCTTTTGGTATATGGATATAAACAAGACAACCAACTTGAGGTTTCTATTCGGTGAATGCTTCTTCAGGAGTCTTATTTTCCAGAATTCAATGAAGACTTCTATTTTGAATGTAGACAGTTGTCATAGATGCTTCACTCCACAAAAACATAGGTAAGTCTTGGTCGTGCATCATTGTCTTGACGGATTCTTCGATGGTTCTATTCTTTCTTTCAACAACTCTATTTTGTTGTGGATTATAAGGAACTATAAACTCCCTCCTAGTCCCAATTTCTTTGCAAAAGGCAATGAGATCCTTAGAGGTATATTATCCATTATCAGATCTTAGGATCTTGATCTTCTTTCCCTTCAATTTTTCAACTTCAACCTTGAATTCCCAAAACTTGTTAAATACTTCATCTTTCGTCTTCATGAAGTAAATCCAAGTCTTGCCAGAGAAATCATCAATGAATGTTACATAGTATAGAGAGCCTCCAAGAGATTTCACTGGCATTGGACTACATGCATCAGAATGGACTAGGTCCAAAATTTCCTTGGATCTAATTTCGCTACTTGGAGAAGGCTTCTTGACATTCTTTCCAAGCACATAATCTTTACATACTTCTTCATGCTCCACTTGCAATTCTGGAACCCTTGAAACCATCTATTTTAAAGCAAGAAAAGCTCTATAGTGAAGGTGAGCATATCTTCTATGCCAAAGCTCATATGGATTAATATCATTATGCACAAATACTTGAGCAGGGTATTTCAAGGGTTTATATAACCTTCCTTCATGAATTCCAATTAGTCTAGCAGAATCTATACTAGATCCCTTTGGCCATACAATAAATGTTCCATCAACAAATGCTACTCTATCTCCCTTAATTTCCAAACATGAAATAGAAACCAAATTCTTTTTCAAACCTAGTACATATAGTATGTTGCTTAGATGAACGTTTTCACCTAATTCCAGCTCAATAGAATTCTTCCCAATTCCTTTAACTGCATAATTGTTGTTGTCTCCAAGCTCTACCTTTTGAGATAAACCTATTTCCATTAAGCTTGTGAAGTTTTCACGATCTCGTCATGTGCCTTGAGGCACCACTATCTAATAGCCATAAATCATCGTTATTGGCAATAGAACCTGTAAGAGAAGAAAAGTAAAAGAAGTATTTGTCACTTGAATCTTCATTCTTGGGTCTCTTTGGAAGTTCATCGATGTTTGTTGTGGTCACATGTTGCTTTCCCTTTCTCTTTCTATTGTTCAATCTTTTATGACAATTATGTCCTTAATGACTAAATTTGTGACAATGATAGTGTAGGAATTTACAGGGTAAGTTCCTCAGAAAGAACACCAAAAGGACACCGCTCACAACCAGATCTCAAATCAATACACCAGTATTTTTGACGTGGTTAAAACCCTCAAAGTGCAAGGAGGGAAACAGTCCACGGCCTGTCCCAACGTGGGTACTACAGGCAATTTATTAATCAAAGAATGAAAATTTACATAAGCTTCTCTCATGCACGGATTACCCGAACAATGACCCTCCATGCGCTTTAAATAGAACTCATGGACCAATCGGGTGTCAAGCCACGGATCAAGTGTCGGTAATACCGAGGTGAGAGTGAACCGTCGGATCACTACATATCGTGACCGTCGGATTGTAAGTTACAAAATGTACAACGGTAAAGAAACACACTTTACCTAACTCTAACCTAACTCTATACTAGACCAAGTTGAACTTAACTATATCCTATGTGTCGGAATATCCTAACATCCCCCCTTAAGAACAACTTGGGATAGGATTGAAGGATTTACAAATATGACACAATAGGAGAAGGAAGGAGGCACTAGAGCCTATCCCCCCTTAGTGACAACTTCCTGAACTCCAAGCATATATCGAAGTTTAGTGAACTTTGCCTCTGTGAGAGCCTTTGTGAAGATGTCTGCAACCTGATCATCTGTTGGACAATATTGCACTTCAAGAACATGGTCATGAATGAGCTTTCTGATGAAGTGCATGTGTAGTTCAATGTGTTTGCTGTGCTGATGCTGGACTGGATCTTTGCATAGCTGAATGGCACTTTGATTATCACACCAAAGTGTGGTTGAATGCTGCTGTTCAAAGCCAAACTCTGATAGGATCTGACGAAGCCACAAGGCTTCCTTACTAGCTTCCATGGCACCATGATACTCTGCTTCTGCTGACGAAAGAGAAATGGCAGCCTGTTTCTTACAAGCCCATGTAATAGGTCCTGAACCAAGAGTGAAGACATAACCGGCAGTAGACTTCCGATCATCAGGGTCACCAGCCCAATCAGAATCAGTGAAACCAACTAACAGAGGAGCTGCTTTGGCACTGTAATGAATCCCAAACTGTACTGTACCTCAAACATAACGAAGTATTCTTTTAGCTGCTTTCCAATGACTTTCACGGGGGTTTTGCATAAAACGAGCAACAAGGCCAACAGCAAAGGAAAGATCAGGACGAGTATGGGTTAAATACAAGAGTTTTCCGACAAGTTGACGGTATAAGGTAGCATCAACTTCAGGAGAAGTACAAGAGACTGAAAGTTTGACTCCAGACTGAAAGGGAGAAGGAGCTGGCTTACAGTCTTCCATGTGAAAATGACGAAGAATATCACAAGCATACTTGGATTGGGAAAGGAAAATACCCTCCTGGGATTGCAAGACTTGAAGACCGAGAAAATAGTGTAAGTGTCCTAAGTCTGTCATTTCAAATTTCTTTTTAAGGCTGGACTTCACATGGTTTATAAGGTTGGGATCACTACCAGTAAGAATAAGATCATCAACATAAAGAACAAGGATGATAAGAGAGTTGCCCACTTTCTTGGTGTAGACAGTATTGTCAGAATGACACCTAGAAAAGCCAGATTCTAAAAGAAAGCTATCCATTTTGGCATACCAAGCCCGAGGAGCTTGCTTGAGGCCATAAAGGGATTTCTTAAGTCGACAAACAAGGCTGGAGTCTGTTTGTATGAAGCCAATGGGTTGTTCCATATAGATTTCTTCCTGCAAGTCCCCATGCAAGAAGGCAGATTTAACATCCATCTGATGGACTTCCCATTTTAAAGAGGCAGCAAGGGAAAGAACAAGGCGGATAGAGTTCATTTTGGCAACAGGGGAGAAGGTTTCAGTGTAGTCAATGCCTTCAACCTGTGAAAAGCCCTTAGCAACGAGACGAGCTTTATGTTTATCAACTTTCCCATCTGGTCCATACTTGGTTCTGTAAACCCATTTACATCTAACAAGTTTGCGTCCCTTTGGTAGAGGAACAAGATCCCATGTATCATTTGTCATCAATGAATGATATTCTTCATTCATAGCTGCTTCCCAATGTGGATGGCCTGAAGCTTTTGCAAAAGTGTCAGGATCATGATTTACTGGAGCTTAAGCCAGTAAAGAAGAGGCTCTTTCAAACTGAGAACGTGTATGTCGCTGATCTGTAGGATCACCGGCAAAATCACCTGCTGCATCCCGAGTAGCACGGACTCATCGTGGAAGTTGAGGATCCTGAGAAGGTGGGGGAGGATTATCATCCTCGCTTTCATCATCTGAAGAAGAAATGTTTTCAAAAGTAGAAGAGATAGGAAGAGGTGGCACATCCGCTAGACTAGGCTCGCAGGCCGATTTATTTTCATCAAACTTTACATCTCTTCTAATGATAACATGTTTGGACTTAAATGGAATAAGTCTATAACCTTTTACATCTTCAGAATATCCAACAAAAGTACATTTCTCACTCTTAGGTTCTAAAGCTTTATGCTTTTCATCTGGAATATGGGCCCATGCTTCACTTCCAAACACACGAAAGTGACTTACATCTGGTTTAATGGAACTCCAAGCTTCTTCTGGAGTGATATTCTCTAGAACCTTAGTAGGAGTGCGATTGATTATATAATTTGCACAATTAATTGCTTCGGCCCAAAAACTAAGACTGATTCCTTTAGATTGCAGCATACAATTAGCCATTTCCTTTAAGGTGCGATTTTTCCTTTCAGCTACACCATTTTGTTGTGGAGTGTATGGAACAATATGTTGCATTTGAATTCCATTTTCGGTGCAAAAGTTGATGAATGTGTTTTTAACATATTCTCCACCATTATCAGTTCTTAGCTTAAGAATTTGATGTCCAGATTGTTTTTCAACAAAGGCTTTGAAGGCCAAAAAGGTGTTAAATACTTCGCTCTTGAGTTTTAAGAAGTATACCCAAGTGCGTCTGGAGAAATCATCAATGAAAGTTAAGAAGTACTTGCAGCCAGAGAATGAAGCAACAGGAAGAGGACCACATAAATCACTATGCACAAGCTGTAAAGGGGCTGAGGTGTGCCAAGAGGCACGTTTGTCAAAACTGTCCCGATGATGTTTTCCGAGTACACATCCGGAACAAACACCATCTCTGCAAGATACCATAGGAAGACCTGTCACCATATTTTCTTTACATAGATGCTGAAGGGAGCGATAGTTTAAGTGACCAAATCGCTCATGCCAAAGTTTGCTCACTTCATCATTATGAGCAATAAATACTGAGGGAAGATTTGATGACCCAAAGTTGTGAAACTTATACAACCTTTTGGAATCATCAGCAAGACCAGTAGCTAGAATCTGTTTAGGATCTTTTAGATCCTTGATTACAACATCATGAGGTGAAAATTCAACAATTTTACCTTCACCTGAATGAGTTATCTGATAGACAGATAGAAGGTTGCAGGATAAGGTTGGAACACATAATACATCATTAAACTGACCATTGTCTAGATGAACAGTTCCAGTCCCAACAACATTAAGAGATCTATCATCACCAACATATATATTTTTGGTGTTACAATCATTTAAAGAAGAAAACATGGCTTGGTTTTTGGCCATGTGACAACAGGCTCCAGAATCAATGAGCCACTCATGAGAATGAGAAGAAGAAGAAGATACATTTAATGCATAACCAGACTGAGATGATTGACAATGACATGCAGAAAGTGCCATTCCGGAAGTTGAAGTTGAAGTAGGCTCCACATGGATGTTATGCTTCTTCATTGCGGCTTCCAAGGCTTCCATCTTCTTAAAGCATTTAGATTCTAAGTGGCCATCTCGATTACAAAAGTTACAATGTCTATCAGTCTTCTTCCATTTGTTTTTATTGGTCTTATCATTTTGCTGAAATGATCTTTCATTTTGAGGCTGAGATGGTTTAGGACCATTCTTTTGAGGATATGACTTCTTAGGATTCTTTGAATTTGGTTGCTGCTGGGCGGCTAACGCTTTCGTGGAAGAGTTTCCAAGATTAAGAAGACCAAGGTGTAAGAGTTTTTCTTGTTCTCTTATTAAGGAATCACAAAAGGAGTCAAAGGAAGGGGCCTTGTAGTCTTTTCCTTGACAAATGAAAGCTTCCCTTGTAGAATGGAAAGTGGAAACAAATACAGAGTAGGCTGGTCCCAACTTAGTAAGGATGGAATAAATAAGATTACCATCTTCTTTCTTAACTTTAACACCTTCCAAGAGATATCTAAGGGTCTTGAATTTGGACAAGAAATCTTCAATGCAAGAAAAATTATTAGGATCCAAAGTAAGCAGCTCATTTTCAAGTTGATGGGCTCTAATTTCATTTTTAATCCCAAAAACTTTAGCGAGTTTTTCTAATGCTTCATGAGGAGTCTCAAGTTCTGCAATGTGGAATCTAAGATCAGGAGAAATAGACATCCCTATCAAACCACGTGCTTGATCTTGTCTATTTTCCCATTTTGCAGCCTTGTCTTCATCTTTTGGTTTCTTCTCTTGGTCTGTGGCTATTCTGAAGAGACCTTTACTTCTAAGTAAATCTTCCATGTAGGCTACCCATTGGAAGTAGTTAGTTCTGTCAAGAATGACTTGGCATGGACTTTCCATTTTAAAAAAAACTGAAGCTGAAGATGCTGAAAGTAAGTGTTCCAATGGATAGATCTCGAAAAAATAGGCGGTTTTAAAAAAAACGGCTCTGAAAAAGGCTTCCTGATGAAGAAGTTATGGCTTTTTAAACAAAATTGTTGACGTTGCCGGCAAAGTGCGCGAATGTGCGGGAATGAAAAAAAATCCGCCCCCACAAAATGGAGACTTGAATCCAAGACCTCTACTCTCTTAAAATAGCTTTGAACCAATTGATCTATACAAAAAATTTGAGAGAGAGAGAGAGAGAGAGAGGGGGGGGGCTTGGTTTGCGTGCTTGCCTTGAGAAAGCTCTTTTTCCCTACAAAACACAAAACACAAAACCCAACACGAATATGCAAAGAAAAACGAACCTTGCGGCTCGAAGTTAGCTTTAGCCAAAAAACTAGAAATTTAAAAAAAAATCTCAAAGTTAGCTTTAGCCGAAAAACTAAATATTTTTCTCAATGTTTCTGATTTTCCGAGATCACACTAAGGTGCAGGGAAAAGAGCATACGCATGAGAAAAATCCTTCCTTTCTGTTTCTGATTTGCCCAGATCGCACAGAGTCACAGGGCAAAGAGCATACGCAGAAATGAAAGGTATATATCTGGTTAAAAAAAAAGGTTAAATAAACTGAGACCGAAATAAGCAGAGAGAAAATAACAGTAAACTGCAAAAAAAACACTGTATACCTCCTGATCTGAAAAATGACGCAGCTAGGGCTACCGGAAACTTTTTCGCGTGAAACGAAAGGGGTTCCTCACTGGAACAGATGCTCCGAACGCAACAGAGCAGTCCTCTCGGCCCGAAAGCAGTCAGAAACAACAGATCTAGGAAACGACAGCCGCATGCAGTTCTACCGGCTTCAGATTTGGATCACCAACGGACGCGGCCCTCAAATAGCTCTGATACCATGTAGGAATTTACAGGGTAAGTTCCTCAGAAAGAACACCAAAAGGACACCGCTCACAACCAGATCTCAAATCAATACACCAGTATTTTTGACGTGGTTAAAACCCTCAAAGTGCAAGGAGGGAAACAGTCCACGGCCTGTCCCAACGTGGGTACTACAGGCAATTTATTAATCAAAGAATGAAATTTACATAAGCTTCTCTCATGCACGGATTACCCGAACAATGACCCTCCATGCGCTTTAAATAGAACTCATGGACCAATCGGGTGTCAAGCCACGGATCAAGTGTCGGTAATACCGAGGTGAGAGTGAACCATCGGATCACTACATATCGTGACCGTCGGATTGTAAGTTACAAAATGTACAATGGTAAAGAAACACACTTTACCTAACTCTAACCTAACTCTATACTAGACCAAGTTGAACTTAACTATATCCTATGTGTCGGAATATCCTAACAGATAGCATTGGACATTTGACATATATCTCTTTCCTTGAGGAGAATATGTTCTTTCTTCCTCCACTTTTCATGAAACATGTTGCATATGCTTGAGAGTCACCTTCTTCAGATCTATGAATCTTTCCTCTTGTCACGAGCCTTGATTCTTCTTGAGTACATGCAGTTCATAGTTCATCATGTTGAAAATGTAACTAGGTTTGGTCTTCATAATTATCTATGTACTTGTATCAATATGTAAAAAGAAAAAAGAAGAAAAAGGAATTTAGTCAAAGCATGTTCTTCATGCTTGTTGGTTATTTGAGTCAAATAATTTATTCTTAAATCAAAAGAATGTATTTGAGTCAAAGTGCCATTTGGACTTCTTGGAATAAAAAGAAGAAAATTTTTGTTTTGAGTAAAAAAGAGTCAAAAAGTCAATTTTGTCCTCCACAAGACCAAGTTGGCCCTCTTGGACAAGTCTGCTTAGAAGTGGTACCTATTCGACCTCCTGGGAAGTATCTAAATACAAGAGAAGTTCGACCTCAATTGGGTTCCATCATCACTTTGATTTATGTGCAAGAAGAAGAGGAGTTTCATCAAAAAGTCAATGGAAACAAAGAGAGCGAAGTCATTGGAGAAAGAAACCGATTTTTTTTGCTATCTTCTATTCACACATGCACATTTCTCTACAATTTTTACAAGGTCGATATTTCAGGGATTGGCCATAATTCATTTGTTTGACCAGTGTTGACTTGGACCTATAAGAATAAGGATTGAAGGAGGGATGACTTGGGACATTTGTGGAGATTTTGGTCTTGGTCTTGGATATCTCACTTCAATATGATTCGATAAGAAGAAGAATTTTCTAGGTTTTCCCCCTTGTGGGGTTTTGGCCCTAGCATGGAGAGCCTGCATCTTTGTGTTTTTTTGTCTTGTTGCAATATTCATGTTTCATGTATTTTGGTAATTGCTTGATGAAGAAGAACATGAAATTAATAAAAATTCAACAAACACTCACAATTAATTATCATGAAAGAGAAATCAACCCTAATCTACAAGCCTATATATTTCTCAACATGGTCTTAGAGCTAAGGTAAAGGGAAGGAAGATTGAAGGTCACACGTTGTTGTCTTATTCAAAGATATCATTATAGCAGTGTGAGGCAACAACAATCATTCAAAGCTAAAGGATAAGGTTTGAAGCAACAACCGTCACTCATTTTTGAAGAAGATTATAGTGCCATCTCTCTCTTGACTTTATTGAAGGCATTTATTCTCATCAACACTCAAAATCAACAAGACACTCTCATGATAACCTCTCTCCTTTGACGTTATATAATTTCAGAAATTGGAAGAAATATTTTGGACATACATTAGCAAAACAAAGAGATTTGAACCCACCATTTTGTGATGACATTCAAATTTTATATGGCACTGTGGTACATGAAATTATGAGCAATCCAAATTCTGAGGCATTGTAGGACAATATGAGCTAATTACTATGAGATTCAAGATGCATTTATTAATAAATTGATCCAAGTGACACCAAGGACATAATAGAGTTTACAAGAAACATATGCAAAAAACAAAAGAACTGATAATCCTATGTATTAAATCACCTCTGGGGAAATTAATAACTTTAAAGTATAAAATTCATATAGAGAAGTCTAGCATCTATATAATGATACAAATCTATCATGATGCGAGTCTCAAGGAAGCTACAAAACCAAGAAATCTTGATGCCCGAGCCTTCTACAACACTATAATTCTTTGCTAAGGATCCGAAATGATGAAGAATGCAAACTTTGAGGCATTAAGAAATGTTTAGAGAGAACAAATCTGTGAAAGTATTTATGTGTAATGTGAACTTATGGTAGTGTTTGAATTTGGAAGGAATGCGAAGCACACTGTGGCATATATCTATTACATTATTTTTCTTGGATCGAGATCTATGAGGTAATACAAGTTAAGAGCCAAGCATATGAACCTATGACAATGGCCTAAACCTATGGACCAATCAAAGACATTGGATTACGATGACACTAAAACTTTTGTGGCACTATAATATTCTAAGGTTCTACATCTTAGGAACAAAAGACATAATGTATTGTGATCTGAAGTGAACGGAATCAAAAGATATACAATAAAAGCATTGAACTCTATGGAATCTCTGAAGACTGAAAGATTGAGGTATATAGAAGTGGATCAAACTCATCAATAGAAGTCGAGAACTCTGTAAAAGAGTCATGACAAGTCATGGAAGGTGTTATGATGAGAAAGCAACTATGTTACCTCCCTCCCCATACATAATATAAAAATTAAGATCTACTATGAAGTCTACCTATCTAAGATGACAAGACATTGCCAACAACTAAAAAGGAATATGACATCGTGAAGACTGATTCATCTATGTGGTTTGTAGCCTAGATTGAAAAACAACATACTGAGATCAATGTGGAGATCATATAAAGTCCTGGTTGTAGAGGCATATGGAGAGAATTAAATAAGATGTTTGAATGTGTCTTTGAAGCAACCCCTAGTAATATAGTATCATACTCAAAAGCAATCATGGAGATTAGGTAACATTAAAAAGAGGTACACAAAAACCATGTTCATTTGCAGTGAATGTAGTGATGCTAAGATAATGATCTCTTGAAAAATTAGTAATGCATCATAGAGAGGGTTTGTGTAGATATATCATTAGCATTTGAAGTTTTTCTTTGCATATAAGAACTAGGAATGAAATGAATTCTATATAGATAGCTTGCTAATGATATTTTTAGGTTTTGTACATTGCATTTTGTAAACTGAAAGGTCTTGAAGACTTTTGGCATTTTGGGTTTGTGAACCCTAGCATAGCTTGGATCAAGAAGAACCCTAAGAACAAAACCTTATCTAATCATGTCCATTGTTAGAGGTAGATCTAACCCTTGATGTTTAATGTGAGAACAAGGTTGGTGAACATGTCCAAGATTAAGAGGGAGCTAATCCTTCTCAAAAGATAAGTACTCCATATCTCCTTGTTTATTATCTTTGTGCTTTGTCCTTTGTGGTCTTCTAATATAGGTTGCAAGTAAGGGCAAGATCTATCTAAAGATTGACTAGAAGATGAAAGATTTGAAAGAATGTGGCAAAGCATGAAGATTATGAAGGAGGGAGCAATTTGAAGTATGCATCAAAGAAGTTAATTAGATGGCAAGTTCACTTACCTCAAATGGAAAGAGGAAGATGTAAAACATCTTGGATGAAAACAATAGTAATTAAATTTTGGAAGAAAGTCTAGAGAATTTTGTGATCAAAAGAAATATGATTGATCTAGGGCAATGTCCTTAACCAAGAAGTTGAAGAGTTCTTATATCATTGTACCAGCAATTGATTGGTTTGTTCTGGGAACACATTGATTGACAACATTGATACTGATAGAGATACTATTAATTATTGGAAGCTAAAAAACATAAAGCAAAAATCTGATAGACCATGGAAAGGAAAGTTGACCTCAAAGGGAGAAAGCAACAATAATTCGATATGAAAAATCCCACACCATGACTAGAGGCTATTGTGATTTGGCAACTCTGATAATGATGTTTTCTTTAGGATATGGTTTGGCTTCGTAGATGGAAACAACGTAAGCTTTCAAACGAGAATTGATACGATTACCTGTTTTTTTTAGGAAGCAAAAAAGTCATCTGATTTTGAAAATGCTGATTTTGAATATACTCTTTTTTTTATTGTTATGATCTCGGAGCATATTTTTGACACTTTAAATTTTTTTATGTATCAAATATAAATATTTGTTTTTAAATGTTAGTGATTTTCATGTTGATTTTGAAATGTGTTGATGCGACATCAACCCTTTTTTTTAGAGGGCTTATTTTTGACACTTTAAATTTTCTAATGTATTAAGTGTGGATATTTTTTTTAAATGTTACATTTTTTGACACTTAATTTTTTTTTTTGTATGTTGAATTGTTTTTTAAATGTTGATTATTAATTTTTTTTTCTAGTTGTCTTATTGCTCTTTTTTTAAATGTTGATTACTTAAAAAAATAAATAAATAATATATAAATATATAAATATATATATATATATATAAAAGACAAAAAAACATTAAAAAATGTAAAAAAATAAAAATTATCTTGTAAAAGATACAAAATTGAAAAACTAAAATTAAAAAAAACTATAAAAATAAATAAATAAAAATACAAAAATTTAAAAAAGCTATTAAAAAAAAACTAAAACTAAAAAGAAAAAAATAAAAACAAACTTGATTTAAAAAAAGAAAAAACTAGAAAATTAACCAAAAAAAAAAAATGATTTTAAATAATTTAAAAACAAAATTAAAATCAAACAAAAAAAATTAAATAACTACAGAAAAAAATAACATTGATATTAAAATCTTAAAAAATAAATTATTAACAAAAACTTAAAAAAAATAAAAAAATTGGAGGGCTTGGAAGAACATGAGTACATAATTCTGTAAAAGATAGAAGACATGTTGATCCAGGTGGATATTGGTGGCCACCTGCCTATTCCACTTGGACCCCCAACATTGTTTCCTTTCGGTTTTCTTAATTCTAGCACAACTTTCTATTTTTGACAATATTTCGGGTCCTATACTTCCAGTGCTATTTTGAGGCCCTAAACGACATTTTTGTTTGGAAAACGTGCCAAGAACATAACCCAAAGGGCAGGGGCTTGCCAGGAAATTTTTTTGTTGGATAATCTTTCTAATGAGGTATCGTGTGCGTCAAATGGAGATCATATGCCAAAATTACGATCCCAAGAAGTTGGCATTCCAACTAATCCCAACGAGGCCCACAAATTTTTGGCGCTTCATCTCCTAGGGTTAGGTTTTTGGATGCTTAGGGTCCATTCTGTATGTAAACAATTTTTAGTATTTGTTATTAATTAATTGTAGTTTAGGTTTCACTGTAGCTCCGTTTATATTTAAATTTGTATATGTATAAATATGGATCATTGGTATCAGAGTTATTTTCTCTTTCTCTATTTTTCTATGCATCCCTAACGAGGTCCGAGTATAAGGAGTTGGGACTTGAACTGGTTGATCCCTTGCAAGACTAGTTTTGCTGACCTCGATGGTCTCCCATGGCGAAAAGAAAAAAAGACAGGGAGGAGGAGATCCTTTCAAACTATTTCTCGAAGAAGCGCTCAAGCGATAAAGGAACGTGGTGATGAATATTTTTTCCCAGATCCTTCAGCTGTTACCAATGGGCAAAGCATCTTCATCTGATAGTCACTTCGGAGTCGCCACCCCTTTAATGTACAAGTTAACTTTGACATCCCTATATTTGAAGGCTAGATAGGTGCAAATGTCATAGATAGATGATTAAATTTGCTGGAAGGATATTTTTTGGTCCATAATTTTTCCAATGGGGAAAATATTACTTTTGCACTCCTCAAAGTCGTCCCCTACATCAAGGATTGGTAGGAAACCTACTGTGAGAAGAGGGATGAGAAGGAACCCTCATTATTTTTCAGTCACACCCACTCGTAATTCTTTCTGAGATGTCGTTAAGGAACAATATTACCCTGTTGGGAGCTATGAAAATAAGTACATAAAATGGACCACAGTATGGCAAAGAAGGGACCAAGTCATGCTAGAGTTCACACATATTTTTCATACCCTACACTAGAAGTTGGGTATCAAGGACTTTGAGTGACATCTGGGACTCAAGTACCGTGGTTGTCTGCACTGATACATCCAAGTATAAATGGAGTTCCTGGACATCTCCTTGCTTGGTGCGGCGTAACGATATATTGTTAAGAACGAGTAGAAAATTAAACAAAAGAAGTGGGATTTCGAATCTATGAATCCAAAGCAGGGCAAAAGCACTTCCAAGCCGCAAAAAAAATGATTGAGATAAGAAGGATCGGCTGAGGACAACCTATCAAAGAAACAATCAAAGAAAAAATATGAGAAGACGAAGTGGTGTGAGTATATAAGAGCCCCACCGAAAACACAAATGAGTGTCGCACAAAGCAGTCACTGGATGATCTGACAATCACCCTATGAGTGACCTCAGTTGAAGATTTATTAAACAAAAGGTCTTACAAACCCATGTGCTGGTGTGTGTGTTCTGTGTTATTGAAACAACGGATTGATCAGATTGACAATACACAGAAAATAAATGGAAAGACGGCAGAGAAATACAGTAAGCAACACAAAGACACAAGCAATTTTTAATAAGGAGTTCACCCTATTCTCCAGGGCTACGTCTTCGGTCTAGCTTCAGTGGTGGCCTTGTTTTATTGTGTCTTTCAGCAGAGAAATTACAATGCAGGGACTCAATATGAGTTATCCTGAAGCAGATTTTGCTTGGCAGGGTGGTTCTTGGATTCCCCAAGCCACTCGGAGTACACAGACTCTTGTTCTTCCTACCAACCCTGTGACCCTTGGTCTACAGTGGAAAGAGCCAACTATGATGCTCAATTCGGACAGATTCCTCTATGGGAAGGCTTGATTCTTCAAGCTCTCTGGTGCTCGATGCTACCTGCGGTCAGCTCGGCCCTCTGTCTCCTCTGCTTGGCTTTACTGCTCTTTGTGTTCAGTCCTCCTCTCAGGGTTCACTGTTCACTGTCTCTCTTGGTCGCTTGGACTCTTCTCTCTCTGAGTCTCCCCCCTATTTGACTGTCTCTGTTCATGGCTTTAGCCATTCGATCTCCATGCCTGTTCGGTTCCTCTCCTGCCTGCGTCGATTCTCCTTCCGCCTGTGTGCTGGGAGTTCCTTATTCGGCGTCAGCATGAATGCTCAGGAAGTAGCCACGTGTCTCCATCAGAACAGCGCCAACCTGTTCGTCGATTCGTTTCTTCGGTTATGTCATGGATACGTCCTTTCTCCACCGTGGCGGTCAACAGATTCCAAATCCCCTTAAATCGCGGCTTAATTCCCTGTCGATTCCGCTTCTGTCTATCGGGCGCAATCTCAGCCGTCCGATCTGGGCTCCTCCAGATCCAACGTCATACGCATGTCGAGCGCGGTTGACTTGCTCGACCGATAACGCGCGATCACGGCGGTTTTTCTCTCACCTCCACTGCCACGCGTCGATCGCTGAGTGGGATCGCTCCGCTCTCCTCCAAAACCTCTTACCGTTCAAGGGCGCCCCGATCAATACCGTCGGTTTCTAGGTCATGGGTCCCACCTTCGTACGTTGGCACTTTTCGTTTCTCCGCCCGCGGTTCTCCGCTTCCAACGTGACCAAGTGCTTAAGGCCCCTCCATTTCGGCTCTGTTTGCCCAGCGTCGCGCATCGAAAATTAGCTCCTTTTCCCGTTCCGGGGCTCCCAGGGGCTACATCGACCTCCTGCGCAATCTCCATGGGCCTCGGTCAACGCGCTTTGACCGAGGTCCTCGTCATTCCACGCCGACTGCCATGGTCACTGGTTCAGGGTGTTTCCGATTGCTGTTTTGGATTCTTCAAGGATTTATTTCGTCCCGATACAGTCATGGTTCTATGACAGTCATTTATGGATCCAATTTGGATCATGGCCTCCCTACTGAAAGGTTTTTCGACCACCAAAAGTTGGTTTTCTTCAAGCATTGACTAAGTGAGGAAACTGCTGTCTCACTTGTCCAATTTCAATCCACTTCGCACTGCTCGGCTTCGAAACTTTAAGCCCAATCCTGAGGTATTCCACCTGTCCACTGCGCGTCATCCTTACCTTCCTATCCAACACTATATCTTCCTGCAACTCATTAAGATATTCAGGTAGCATGTCATCAACAGAAGGTAATTGACTCTGCTCTTTAGGGTCCTCAATCATTGAAGGTTCAAAAAACCTCAAGCAATCTGCGTTCACGACTGAGTAGATGTGCATGTAAGCTGGCAGATCAAGGCGAAAAGCATTTTCACCAATCTTCTCAAGTATTCTGAAGGGTCCATACCTGATAGGTTTGAGCTTCTTGCCTTCACCTTGCATCCTGTCCTTGCTAATATACAGCCAAACTTGGTCTCCAACTTGAAAACTATGCTCCACTCGATGCTTATCATGACTAGCCTTATACTTGGCCTGGCTCTTTTCCAGCTGTTCCTGTACTGCCTGGTGGATCTCCTAGATCTGTTCAATGAACCTAGTTGCCCTGTCCACATCACTGTGTCTATCAACCATGGTATCTTTACCAAAGACAAAATCCAAGGGAGACCTTGGTATGAAACCAAAGCAGGTCTCAAAAGGATATCTCTGGGTAGAAGAGTGTTTGGCTCTACTGTAAGCACGCTGCACATAACACAAGTGTTCATCCCAAAGCTTAGGGTGTTTGCTGCAATATCCTCTCAGTAACTGGATCACTATCCTGTTAACTACTTTTGTCTGGCCATCTGTTTGTGGATGAAAAGCTGTGCTTTTCTTTAATTTGGTGTCCATTAGTTCCCACAGACTGGACCAAAACTTTCCCACAAATTGGGTGTCTCGATCAGATATAATAGAAGTGGGTAATCCAAAATGAACCCATACATGTTCAAAGAATAATTTTGCAGTTTGTTCAGCTGTAATCTGTTTACTACAGGGTATCAAAATACACATTTTGCTGAACCTATCCACAACAACATATAGATAATCATGACCTTTCCTAGATGTAGGCAGTCCTCCAACAAAATCCATGTAAATGCTCTCCCAAGGGTGAGAAAGAATTGGCAAGGGAGTGTATAAGCCTAGTTTGCTGTTGCTGGGCTTGATTTTAGCATACATAGCACATCCCTTTACGTATCTAGAAACTGTCTCACTCATTCTCGGCCAATAGCAGAACCTTTGAAGCTGTGCAACTGTTTTACTTACCCCAAAGTGACCTGATATCAGAGAAGTGTGTGCTTCCCTAATTATCTTTGTTCTCTCAGTTTGTGGAATGCAGAGTTTCCCACAATGATATAGGAGTCGGTCCTTCACATGATAGTCAAATTCTTCTACTCTTTTGCCTTGATTCAAAGTTGCATATACATCTTTAAAGTCCATGTCCTGAGCATACTGTTCTATGTAGCTTTCATGCAGCACAACATTATGCTTAAGTATGGTAGATGCATTTATAATGGGTCTAGATAACATGTCTGCAACCTTGTTATGTATGCCCTTTTTATATCTGATGACTAAATGAAACTGTTGTAGAAAACCCATCCATATGTAGTGTCTTGATTGTTGCAACTTAGTTTGGGAGTGTAGATATTGAAGTGGCTGATGATCAGTATGTATTACTGTTTCTTTGCCCATTAAGTAATGTTTCCACTTTTTCACACTCTGAACTAATGCATACAATCCCTTATCATATGTAGGATAGTTGACTACTGCAGGATTAAAAGTCTTAGAATGATAACATATGGATTTACCGTGCTGTGTCAACACTGCTCCCATGGCATAGTCACTGGCATCAATTTGGATCTCAAATGGTCTTTGTAGATCTGGCAGTGCTAGTACTTGTGCTATACTAATTTTTTCTTTCAAGGTGTCGAAGGCTTTCCGCTGTTTGCCTCCCCACTGAAACACCTTGTTCAATCCTGTCAAAGCATGTAAGGGAGCTGCAATTGAGGAAAAATTTGAAATGAACTTCCTCCAATACTGTGCTGCTCCTAAGAAGCTTCTCACTTCTGTAGCAAACTTGGGTTTAGGCCAGTTTACAATGACTGCCACTTTAGAGGGATCTATTTTCAATTCATCTCCCCCTACTATATGACCCAAATAATTTAGAGAGGTTTTGCCAAATTCACATTTGAAGAGTTTAACATAAAGTTTTTTTCTTTTCAAAACATCTAATGTCTGCTTAACATGCTTTAAATGTTCTTCCCACGTTTTACTAAAAATCAGAATGTCATCCAGATACACAATAACAAAATCATCAAGAAAAGGTCTGAATACATCATTCATTAATCTTATGAAAGTAGTAGGGGCATTGGTCAAGCCAAAAGGCATAACCAACCATTCATACAATCCCTGCTTTGTTTTGAAAGCAGTGTTCCATGCATCTTGCTCTGCAACTCTGACCTGATGGTATCCACTGTGCAAATCCAGCTTGGTGAAATAAACAGCTTCCTTTAGTTGATCTAAAAGATCATCTATGTGAGGAAGGGGATAACGATTTTTTATCGTTATTTTATTCAGTGCTCGATAATCAATGCACATTCTCCACGAGCCATCTTTCTTTCTCACCAAAACGATTGGTGACCCACATAATGATGTGCTTGATCCGGACTTAAACAAGAATGCAACAAATTATAGAGATAACCATAAACACAGATATGCAGCGGAAATAATACTTCATTTCATTAATGTAAAATACTGAAATATGCTTACAAACAGTAATGGAAATAAACGAGCTAGGGTGATGGTAGCTTATCTCTGAGGAGAGATGTGGTGGCTGCATGCCTCTGAACTGTGTTACAATGAGGCTCGAAGGCCTATTTATTGTTGAGAAACAATGGAAAACCCTTAACATTCCAAAACCTAACCCTAGAAGATGCAACACCAAACTGTGGGCCCCGTTTGGGTAAATTGGTACACCAACTTCCCGGGGTCGTAACTTTGACATACGATCTCTGTTTGACACGTACAATAGCTCGTTAGAAAGATCTATCCGAGCACTACCACTTTGGGAAGAAATATGGGTCTCCAGATTTCCCAAAAAATGTCGTTTAGGGCCTCAAAACGGCTCCGGAAGTTCAGGACCCGAAAAACTGCTAAAAATAGTAAGTTGTGCTACAATTAAGGAAACTGAAAACCCTGAGAGAAACAATGGTGGGGGTCCAGGTGGACTTGGCAGGTGGCCACCAATATCCACCTGGATCATTCCTCCCCCATTAGGAAGCAATGGTCCCCATTGCGTTGAGTTCTTCCATGAGATGAGGAAACTTTTGCTGAACTTGTTCCCTGGTGAGCCACTTGCCCTGGTGAAGGAGTTGGCCTGCTTTGACAACTCGATACAGTTGGATATTCTGTTGGCGAGTGTTCTTGATCTGTGTATCCATGATCCGATCAGTTGTAGCTTGTTCCATGCAATCTGGATTTAATTCTGTGGGTGTGAGTTGTTCTGCAATGTCGGATGTGTCTAGCAATGGTGGAAAGTATGGCCGAAGGCGGTCCACATTGAACACTAGGTGCAGGCCAAGGAATGGGGGAATGCTAAGCTCGAATGCATTATCTCCCATAGCCTTAGTAATGGTGTAAGGACCATATCGGAGTGGTCTCAGTTTCTGATAGGCTCCAGTAAGACGTTCCTTTTGCAAATGCAACCAGACTTTGTCGCCCACCTGAAACTTGTGTTGCATCCGATGTTGATCATGTTGCTGCTTGTACTTGGCATTTGATTTCTCCAAAATTTCATGGACCTGCTGGCGAATATGTTGGATGTGCTCAATGAAGCTGGTGGCCTTATCTGTTTCGGACTGGACATGAGCTGAATTTATGTGAGTAGCTGCAAGTGGCATGGCCACATCAATGGGGCATAGTGGCTGGAATCCCAAACCCACCTGAAAAGGGCTATGGTCAGTGGAGCTGTGAAGAGCTCGGTTGTAGCTGTGCTGAACATAGGGGAGGCTCTCGTCCCATGTGCGTGGATGCTTTGAGTTATACATGCACAGAATGTGCACAATCATCCTATTGACAACCTCTGTCTGGCCATTAGTTTGAGGATGGAAGGCCGTGGACTTCGTAAGTTTGGTGTCCAGCATTGACCAGAGACTGGACCAAAATGTGCTGAGGAACCGACTGTCCCGATCTGAGATGATAGATTGTGGGATCCCAAAGTGCACCCACACTTGTTCAAAGAAGAGTTTAGCAGTGGCTTCTGCTGTGATATTCTTCTTGCAGGCCGCCATAATGGCCATCTTCGAGAACCTGTCGACGACCACAAAAACACAGTCATTTCCATGCTTAGTGGAAGGAAGGCCTGACATGTAATCCATGGAGATGGATTCCCAAGGTCGACTAGGGGTAGGCAACGGGGTATAGAGGCCGTGCTTCTTGATGGTCGGTTTGGCAATGGCACAGGCAGTACATGATCTGATGTACTTCCCAACATCTTGTCGAAGATTCGGCCAATAGAAATAATTTTGCAGTACTGCCACTGTTTTCTCGACCCCGAAATGCCCAGCAGCCCGACTGTAGTGTGCTTCCCAAATCATCTTGGCACGCTCGCTTGAAGGAACACAAAGGTGACCCAGGTGGCATAACAGGGCATCCTGGAGGTGAAAATCTGGAACATGCTGACCCTCCAAGAGTGTTTGGTATGTGTGGCCGAATTCTGGGTCGCTTTTGTAGAGAAGTGGCCAATCAGAAGTCTCGTGCCCACAAGAGTTGAGCACGGTGGTTAACGCCATGATCGGTGGTCGACTGAGGCAATCTGCAACATTATTGGTGCTGCCCTTCTTATACTTGATATTCAAGTGGAACTGTTGCAGGTATGTAGACCACTTCTGATGGCGATCATTCTGCAATTTCCCTTGGGTCTGTATGAACTGCAGGGGTCGGTGGTCTGTGTGGTTGACCGTTTCGTTCCCCAAAATGTAATGCTTCCATTGTCGGCAGGCTTGTACAATGGAATACATCTCTTTATCATAAGTGGGGTACTTTCGGACTGTGTCTGAAAGTGTTTCACTGTGATATGCCACTGGATGTCCGTGTTGAGTAAGGACTGCCCCAATAGCATAGTCAGAGGCATCTGTCTCGACCTCAAATGGTTGTTGTAAATCTGGTAACGCGAGCACTGGTGCCATGCAGAGGTGATCTTTCAACTCTATGAATGCCTTCTGTTGAGATTCAGACCAAAAGAATTTTGCTTTCGCCCCTCCCTTGGTGACTTGAATCAAGGGCCAAGTAATATGAGAAAACCCTAACACGAACCTGCGGTAGAAGTTGGCAAGACCTAGAAAGCTGCGGAGCTCTGTTAGAGTGGTTGGAGATGGCCAATCCCGAATGACTTGGATCTTGGCTGGATCAACATGCATCCCCTGTTCATCAATGATGTATCCCAGATACTGAACCTGGGTCATGCCAAAAGTGCATTTCTCCAAATTGGCACATAGCTTGTGTTGCCGCAGTGTTTGGAGAATCTGTCGGATGTGGTGGACATGCTCTTCCCAACTCTGGCTGAAGATCAGAATGTCATCCAAGTATACTACTACAAATGAGTTGGTGAATGGCCGCAAGATGTCATCCATTAGCCTCATGAAGGTTGCAGGAGCATTCGTCAATCCGAAAGGCATAACCAACCATTCGAAAAGGCCCTCCTTGGATTTGAAGGCAGTCTTCCACACATCAGAGGGTTCGATTGGTACCTGGTGATATCCTGACTTCAGATCGATCTTGCTGAAATATTTTGCCCCCTTTAGTTGGTCCAGGAGGTCATCAATCCGCGGGATTGGGTACCTATTACGGACAGTGATCTTGTTCAACGCCTGATAGTCAATACAGAGTCTCCACGTCCCATCCTTCTTCTGTACCAACACGATCGGGCTCCCACAAGGCGATGAACTCGGACGGACGTGACCTTTCTGCAGGAGCTCCTGAATCTGCCTCTTGATTTCATTGTTCTCCAGAACGAAGCGCCGATAAATTGGTCCATTGGGTAGCGGCGCCCCTGGGGTCAGATCGATGGAGTGCTTGACCTGACAGTGCAGAGGAACCCCTGCGTGGGAGGTGAAGATGTCCTTGTACTCCTCCACAACCTTCTCCATCTGTAGTTGTCGTGCAGAGGGGCCCCGTCTGGAGGCCGCGACCACCGTCTTCTTCTTTCCTTGAGGGCGTATCATGAGGAAAACAAATTTCCTGGTTTTGGAAATGATCTTACTGCATTGTTTTGCAGTAATTAAAGAGATGGCGGTAGGTGGTGCTACCTCTGGTATCCTGTACAACTTATTTCCCAATGTAATAATAACAGCACGGGGCCTTGATTCATACACAGCATGTCGCTTCCACAAGTATGGCTGTCCTAATAATACATCACAAACTTCAAGGGGAGCAATGTCACACAATACCTCATCCGTGAAGGGTTTGATGTTGTATGGAAGGCGACACTGCTGGCTCACGCGAAGATCTCGTCCTTGGTGAAGCCACCCAATGGTGTACGGTTGTGGATGTGCTATGGTCGGTAAGCCCAACCGCTTCACGACCTCTGCCGAAATGAGGTTCTTTTGACTCCCGCTATCAACAATGAACTGTATCGCGAAGCCCTTTACCCACATTTGGGAGTGGAAGAGACGCTCCTCCTCCTCTGGATCTTAGGGTTCATTTTTCTGGATCTTGGCAGTAGCAACAGTGGCGTTGGGATCTGCATCAATGATCTGCTTCCCTTTGTCATTCCCCTTATCGGGTTCTGACTCAGACTCAGAACATGCATCTGATTCTGAAACCTTTAGCTCAGCCACTAGTGACTACTTGGCCCGACACTCACTTGTGTTGTGAGTGGAGCTCTTATGGAACTCACACCATTTTCCCGTGTCCTTTTTCGGCTTCGCGACGCTGTTCTTTGCTTGCAGCTTCAGCGGGTTGTCTTGGGCTGCCCCGCCTTGGCTTTGTCCTTTGTTCTGTGGTTTAGGGGCACCTTTCCCCTGCTTTGGGTTCGCAGATCCAAAGTCTCGTTTTTTTTGTTTGAACTTCTGCTCGACCTTGACGGCATATCAGTATGCTGCGCCGAGCGAGGAGATGTTCAGGAATTGTATTTCTTCCTGGATGTACTTGTGCAGGCAGCCACGGTATTTGAGTATCAAATGCTGCTCCGAATCCTTGATACCCAACTTTGTGCGAAGGGTATGGAAAGATTGGTGAACTCCGGCACATCTTGGTCCCTTCCCTGCTGCAGCGTGGTCCACTTTATGTATTCATCCTCATAGCTTCCGACAGGGTAGTACTGCTCCTTGATGGCATCCCGGAATGAATTCCAGGTGGGTGCGGCTGAAAATAGTGAGCCAGTACTTTCATCCTTCTGCGCGCAGTAGGTTTCCCACTAGTCCTTGACGTGGGGGACTGCTTTGAGAAGAGCGAAAACAATCTTTTCCCGAATCGAAAATTCATGAACAGAAAAATAACCCTCTAGCAGATTTAATCATTTATCTACGGCATCTGCGTCTATCTGACCCTCGAATATGGGGATTTCAAAATTAAATTGTACTTTAAAGGGCGTGGCGTTTCCAGAGTAGCTGTTGGAAGCCGATGCGTCGCTTCTGGGTAGCCGCTGAAGGATTTGGGCAAAGCTGTCCATCATCGCGTTCCGTTGTCGCTTGAGGGCTTCTTCGAGCAAGATTTTGATGGGATCTCCTGCCCCCTCGTCTTTCTTCTCATCCGCCATGGGAGGCCGTCGGGATTTGCGAGGCTGGTCTTGCAAAGGTTCGACCAGTTCAAGCCCTAACTCCTTATATCCCGACCTTGTTGGGGATATGCAAAGAAAAACAGAGAAAAAGCAGACCGCTCTGATACCACTGATCCGGACTTAAACAGGAACGCAAAAAATTACAGAGATAACCATAAATACAGATATGCAACGGAAACAATACTTCATTTCATTAATGTAAAATACTGAAATATGCTTACAAACAGTAATGGAAATAAACTAGCTAGGGCGATGGTAGCTTATCTCTGAGGAGAGATGTGGTGGCTACATGCCTCTGAACTGTGTTACAATGAGGCTCGAAGGCCTATTTATTGTTGCGAAACAATGGAAAACCCTTAACATTCCAAAACCTAACCCTAGAAGATGAAACGCCAAACTGTGGGCCCGGTTTGGGTAAATTGGTACACCAACTTCCCGGGGTCGTAACTTTGGCATACGATCTCCGTTTGACGCGTACAATAGCTTGTTAGAAAGATCTATCCAAGCAATACCACTTTGGGAGGAAACATGGATTCCCATATTTCCCAAAAAACATCGTTTAAGGCCTCAAAACGGCTCCGGAAGTTCATGACCCGAAAAACTGCTAAAAATAGTAAGTTGTGCTACAATTAAGGAAACTGAAAATGCTGAGAGAAACAATGGTGGGGGTCCAGGTGGACTTGGCAGGTGGCCACCAATATCCACCTGGATCAGTGCTAGGCCTGATGAACCCTTTCTCGAGCAACTCCTGCACCTGCTTCTTGATTTCATCATTCTCTAAAGTAGATAACCTGTACATCCCAATGTTAGGCAAAGGAACATCTTGCTGCAAAATAATATCATGTACTATTCCATTTTTGGGTGGCAGAACTTGAGGTTATTGAAACAAGACATCATACTCTGAAACAATATTTTCTATATCAGCTTGCTGATCAGAATTACAGCCCTCAAATACATTGGTTTTATCATTTTTCTTTTCCTTTACAACCATTAGTAAGAATTGTTTGCAGGGATTTATCATTCTTTTCATCTGTCCCGAGTTTATGAGAGTATAATTATTCTTGAGCTTATGAACTCTTACAAAGTATTCAATTCCATCTTTAACAAGTAGATACTTGTTCTCGGCTCTATAGAAAATAGCCTTTCTATCATACAAGTAAGGACTTCCTAAAACAATTCCACATATATCCAAAGAAATTACATCTAACTCAACCTCATCTACAAATGCTGACCCAAAAGAAAACTTGAGTTTGCACTGTCTAGTCATTTGTAGTTGTGCTTTATCATTCAACCATCCTAATGGGTATGGCTTCTTATGAGGTGTAGTTGCTAATCCCAATTTCTTTACAATTGCTTCAGAAATCAGATTTACTTGTGAGCCATTATCAAACAAAGTATCAATCTTTTGATTTTTGGAAACAACTCGAATATGGGAAAGCTCATGTCTTTTTCTCTCATGTTCTTCATCAATAACAGATTGAGCAGAATTACTAGTAGATGCTTTAGAATTCTTACATTTTATACCTGTGGCTGCAATGATTGTTTCATCTCCCGAGTCTGACCCCAAATCTTTTTGAATAGCTGCAACAATCTTCTTCTTTTTTCCCTCAGACTTCTTAGGTCTCAGCTCTGGATGCAGAATCCAACAGTGCTCATCATCATGCCCCTCCTTTTTACAGTGAGTGCATGAAGCTTTGCCTTTTTGTGCAGTGTTAGCCTTCCTTTCTTTCCACTTATGCTTTCTTTTCTCCTTGCTCTTGCTTACAGTGGGTTGGGATGGTCCCCCAACTTCTGGATTTCCATTATTTCCTCTAGCTTCTAGATGAGTAGCTTGTACAGATACCTCATGTATACTAGTGGGATTAAACATGAGGACGGTATGCCTCATGTAGCTGTGTAGACCACCAATGTACTTCAAAAGAGTTTCTGGTGAGTCTAATGAGATACCCAACATCAATGCTCTCTTTCAGAACTCTTGAGTATACCCTTGTACACTTTGCCCTTTCAACTGCCGAAGAGTTTGCCAACTCATCATGGCTTGTTGCATGTAGGCCAATGGATAGAACTGCTTTTTGATTGCAAAACAAATTCACTCCAGACAGAGATGGTCTTACCATGCTTCCTCATATTAGCTTGGGTTCTGCCTTCCCACCAAACCAAGGCAGTGCCCCCTAGGCATAGGCTTGTCAGCTGAATCTTACTCTTGTTTGAGTTTATATTTTGTACTCTGCAATACACATCAATTTGTCTAATCCAATTGTCCAACTTTTTAGCATTTAGCTCTCCATCATATATAGACAAATCAAATTTAACATCTAACTTAATCAAAGATGCCTTCTTATTATGCACAGGGCTGCTAGGAGGTGTAGGGAAGCTTTCCTATTTCCCCTTTCCTTTGGAGTGGTCATGGGAATGAGATTCATCTTCTTCTTTATCTTGCTTAGAGCCTGATAAATCTTCACCGTTATGCTTTCTGAAGTCCCTATACATTTCTTCAACCATAGACTTTATAGCTAGGAAACTTTCTATGAATTGAGGGTCTGGCCCTATAGAACCTTCTTCTGACATTGTCTTCCGAGAATAGACTCTCCCAATTTCAGGATTAGTTTCCACCAACTCTCCTTCTCCTAATTTGAGCTTTGATCTAGTGAGCATTCACAGCTAAACCAACACAAGCTTGTCTAACCTTACAACCTAGAGCTCTGATACCACTTGATCTGATAATCACATTATGAGTGACCTCAGTTGAAGATTTATTAAACAAAAGGTATTGCAGACCCATGTGCTGGTGTGTGTGTTCTGTGTTATTGAAACAACGGATCGATTAGATTGCCAATACACAGAAAATAAATGGAAAGATAACAGAGAAATACAGTAAGCAACACAAAGACACAAGCAGTTTTTAATAAGGAGTTCACCCTATTCTCCAGGGCTACGTCTCCGGTCCAGCTTCAGTGGTGGCCTTGTTTTATTGTGTCTTTCAGCAGAGAAATTACAATGCAGGGACTCAATATGAGTTCTCCTGAAGCAGATTTTGCTTGGCAGGGTGGTTCTTGGATTCCCCAAGCCACTCGGAGTACACAGACTCTTGTTCTTCCTACCAGCCCTGTGACCCTTGGTCTACAGTGGAAAGAGCCAACTATGATGCTCAATTCGGACAGATTCCTCTATGGGAAGGCTTGATTCTTCAAGCTCTCTGGTGCTCGATGCTGCCTGCGGTCAGCTCAGCCCTCTGTCTCCTCTGCTTGGCTTTACTGCTCTCTGTGCTCAGTCCTCCTCTCAGGGTTCACTGTTCACTGTCTCTCTTGGTCGCTTGGACTCTTCTCTCTCTGAATCTCCCCCCTATTCGACTGTCTCTGTTCATGGCTTTAGCCATTCAATCTCCATGCCTATTCGGTTCCTCTCTTGCCTGCGTCGATTCTCCTTTCGCCTGTGTGCTGGGAGTTCCCTGTTTGGTGTCAGCATGAATGCTCGGGAAGTAGCCACGTGTCTCCATCGGAATAGCGCCAGCTTGTTCGTGATTCGTTTCTTCGGTTATGTCGTGGATACGTCCTTTCTCCACCATGGCGGTCAATGGATTCCAAATCCCCTTAAATCTCAGCTTAATTCCCTGTCGATTCCGCTTCTATCTATCGGGTGCAATCTCAGCCGTCCGATCTGGGCTCCTCCAGATCCAACATGATACGCACGTTGAGCGTGGTTGACTTGCTCGACCGATAACGCGCGATCATGGCGTTTTGTCTCTCATCTCCACTGCCAGACGTCGATCGCTGAGTGGGATCGCTTCACTCTCCTCGAAAACCTCTTACCGTTCAAGGGTGCCCCGATCAATACCACTAGTTTCTAGGTCGTGGGTCCCAACTTCGTACTTTGGCACTTTTCGTTTCTCCGCCCGCGGTTCTCCGACTTCCAACCTAACTAAGGGCTTAAGGCCCCTCCATTTCGGCCCTGTTTGCCCAGCGTCACGCATCGAAAATCAGCTCCTTTTCCCGTTCCGGGGCTCCCAGGGGCTACATCGACCTCCTGCGCAGTCTCCATGGGCCTCGGTCAGCGCGCTTTGACCGAGGTCCTTGTCATTCCGCGCTGACTACCATGGCCACTGGTTCAGGGTGTTTCCGATTGCTGTTTTGGATTCTTCAAGGATTTGTTTCTTCCCGATACAGTCATGCTTCTATGACAGTCGTTTATGGATCCGATTTGGATCACTAGAGGTCAAGCTAAAATCTTCTGAATAAGATGCATGTTCCAACTCAGAGTTAGAACTTGACAAGGGTAAATAGATATGTTATCACTCAGAATTTCAACACGCTGTGATGGTGAAAACTCCGAGGTAACCTCTAACTACTTTGGGATAGAAAGCTGGCCCTTCAATCTGGAGAGAGATCTCTCATCAACTCCACTACTCTAGGTCACAATATCAACAAGTCTATAATATGCTTGGTGATCATATTTAACTTGTAAAAATGATGGGCTTGGTTGGAAAAATGGTAACTTTAACCATTGAGCACGGATTGATCTTATTGAAATTTCCAAGAACTAGGGGTAAGACAGATAAGGATCAAAGGAATATACAATGTTTATTTAGACTTCAGGATATCCAGTTAGTAAGCAAAATGAAGAAACAACCCATTACACAAAGCAAATAAATGAAATATGTGTAACTTTAGAGGATAAGATTGAAAATTTGAAACTAAAAACAACGGAGCATCAAATATGAATTCCATTGTTTTACAAATTGTGTTTCAAACATGAGGAGATAACACTCATGAGATTTACTAAGAAAGAACACATCATAAATAATACAAAATGTTAAATAAAACAAATGAATCTCATATATGCAAGTCTAAAACTTCTGCCTTGGAAATTTTATAAATATCAAAATAACATATACACAATAGAGTCTTTTTATGCCAAAAAACCAACCTTGATTTATTAAAATTCTTCTAATTTATACAAAAATTACATAAGTTTTGAGATCCATAATTCTTGGATAGTTTTTAATATAAAATACTAAAAATATATACATATCCTACCAAGATCCAAAAGAAATGGATCTGAAAACCTCCTCATCCATCTTTAGTTTGATGTCAAGTTGAATTGATGAGGTGGCTCTCCAACTAAAAGTTGATTGGGCATTTTTTTAAAATAGCGAAAAATTAAATTTGGCGAATCTCTAAAAAATAGGCCTCAAATATCCATTCTAATCTCTCAAACTGTGATAGATATGTAAAAAATGAAAGAGGTTTTTGTAAATGAGAATGTTCCAAACAAAAATATATTTTTGTTTTTAAAAATTCATCACCTCCTTCTCGGAAATCACGCCCAAAGTTAATGGCTAAAACATGAAATCATTAAATATTTGAACCTAAAAAAATGGGCTGCAAATATTCCTTCGTATCTTCCAAACCATTACACGTGTAAAAATTGAGAGAGTTTTTGTAAAAAAGAGTTTTAAACTAAATTTGAAAATATATTCATAAGAAAGCAATTGACGTGTTAACATTGGATGATGATTCATGGCGAACTGTTGTAGCAAAAAGGTGGAATTATCGCTGGAAAGTTTGCTGAAATTGTGGAGATTCCCTATTTTTCTTTTGACGTGCTCATCATAACAACTCTTCCTCAAGTCCTTGACTTGATTTAACCAAAAATGATATTTACTATGTAAAAATGATCTTCAGAGAGCTTTATCCTAACCAATCTCTTTATCGTAGCCTCAAAATATGCATATTATTCATGTGTTGACATATCAACTGGGCATACACTATGGAGATGAAAATTGCAAAATCAATGACAAATAATCTGTCGGCGCTTGCCAAAAACAAGGCTAATTCCGGCACTGACAGATTAACTGGCAACATTTTTGTCAAAACAGAGAAAAAATGTCACTAAGTGGGAGGTTGCACTAACAATTATATTGGAAGTGCCTTCTTTTTAGAAAATGAACGCTTTACTACCATTTAATCTGTTAGTGATATCATTTTAAATTTTTTGAATCAGTGCTGACAAATTATCTATCAACGTGCCTGAATTTTTGGTCGAAAACTTTAAACAACTGTTCCAAGCCACTACCCTTGAAGTCTTTATCTTGAAACTAAACTATGATAACAACTGACTCCAACGGGGATGATGTCAGCTTGAGAGGAAACAAGAACCCTCGTAGACCAGGTGCCTAGTTCATTGGGTTTCTCCCAACCTCTAAGACTTCAACATGTACCTGTTCTTTACTAAAACCATCCCAAACTGAAAAATGAAAACCATACACTGCTGCAAATTGAACTAAAAACTATTGAAAGAGATGCTTTCCCATACAAGCTTATTTCATACAAGTTCCTACCCTAATCTCTTGGATGAATGCGTAATCAAGTGATACATAATTTCCAGTGTAACCATGAAATGAGATGGCTACTCAATGGAATTTTGCTCACACCTTCCTTGAGCAAACAGAAAAGGTAAAAAACAGCAACTCAAAACAAAAATTGAATCCAATCCTTGTACTGGTGAATAACAAAAAATCCCTTTATGATTACAGCCAGATGGTCTTCAAAAACATGAAACATAACCCCATCTTGAAGATCAACAAAAAGACAAGCACTCCATTCATTTATAGTTGTTGGTTTTTCTATGTCATCGAACTCAAAATCATTTTCAAAATGCAAGGGGGGCATCTATTCATATTTCACATCATCTATGGAAGGAAAGGCTTTGTATACTCTTGAACACGTTCAAAAGGGACAACAACCTTTTGTGTTTGGGAACATCCTGAAAATGCTCCTTCACATATTTTGGCAAGAATGCCATTTTGGTCTTTAAAAATTTCTCAATATGTCAATTTAAGAGACGAAGAATTACGAACAAATTTTGCAGCATCTGAAATATCTAAAACCCCTTACTCTTCACTATTTTATTGAAACTCAAGGTAGTTATCACCATGGACGGGATTACTGCTTAAGGTTTTCATGGATACAATTTCAAAAATATGATTTTCACTAGTTTCTTCATGAGGCAAAAAATCAGTAGATGAATGATACGAAGGACAACTTGAAAGACTGTCTTCATTCCAATTTCAGTCACATGAAAATTGAAAAACCTACTGCAAATCATCATTAATATCATGGGATGTAACATGGTTTTCATTATTGAGATGCAGATCTCAATTTCATTTTCAGCTAGGGGAGAAATAATTTCTTGCTGTGAATATCTACTAGTTCTTCCTGACGAGAAGACATTTCAAACATGGTTTCTTTGATTTCCATAAGGTCTTCATCATCAATATCAATTACCATGTGTTGAAAAAGATTTTCAAAATTTGCACAAAAATTTTCAACCTGCACTATGAATGGTATCTTTCTCTAAAGTTCATACATAATGCTGAATAGAAATCTTCGAGGGAATATAGACTAGCAGATGGAAATCCTTCATACCAAGATTGTGCATTTTCTTCTAAGGTTGCCATAAACATATTCATCAAACAATCCTCATTAAATTCAACCTCTAGCCTACGTATGTGCATGTTTAATTTAACCAAATGAAGAACGACATCATCCCCATTCTGATCTCTAAATCTTGGCAGATATGTTTGCCAATCTATGCAAGAAATACGCTTTGGAAAGCCAGACATATGAGTATGATTTATAGGAGCATACCTTTCAGATTGTGTGTTATGAAACCAACTCACAAAAAGATAGAAAAGATAGATCCACAACTTAGAAATCAACGTCTTCGAGGGGGCAACCTCCTTTACATTACACAAATGAACAATTCTTGGATGATACAAATGACAAGACTTCATTTCTATATATAGGAGTCTAAGGGGTCACAATATAATCAAAGCCAACATAACAATAATAATATAAAGGCACAAAATGAACAATAGTGGGCTTCTATGGGGCACAATAATAATAATATGAGGACAATAGGGGCACAACAATAACAATAAGGGCTACAATGACAATAGTAATGGGGGAATCACTAGTATTACATGGATATAACATGCCCCTCTCCTTCAAAAAAGTGTTATCCTCAACGCTTGAGTAGTTCTGGATGCTTCTGTATAAAATTTTCATCCTCCCGTGTGGAATCTTCAGCAGGTAAGTTTTTCTGCTTGATGAGATACTCTGAAATTGATCGATTTTGTAGCTGTTGAGTTCTTGTTTCTATGACCGATTTAGGTTCCAATATGATTTTTCCTTCTTCATCAAGTTTTGGCAATATTGTTTGAACTGGGAGCTTGTCACCTATAACCTTCTTTATGCATGAAACATGGAAAACTCGGTGCATTCGGGAAGCTACAGGAAGCTCCAATTTGTATGCCATAGTACCTATCTTTTGCAACACCTTGTACGAACCATAATACTTTGGTGATAATTTATTATCCTTCTTAGCTTGCTTGAGGGACATTTTTTTATATGGTTGTAGTCGTAGGAATACCCAATCACCTACATCAAAACTTCTTTCACTGCGATGTTGATTTGCATGTTGTTTCATTCTATTCTACGCCAAAGTGAGGTTATCCTTTAAGAGTTGGAGAACTTCTTGTTGATGCTCGATGTGATCTTCCACTGCTTGAACTTTATAATTTTCTCTTAAATATGATGTGATGGATGGTGGATGATATCCATAAAGTGCCATAAATGGGGTCATTTTTGCTACAATATGGAAGAAAGTGTTATACCGCCATTCAGCTAAAGGCAACCATTTGATCCATTGTGTCTGTTTATCAGATACAAAACAACGAAGATATCCTTCCAAACATTTGTTTACTATCTCAGTTTGCCCATGATATTGAGGATGATAAGATGAACTATGAGCTAACTTAGTACCAAGACAAGAAAATAATTCTGTCCAAAAATTTCCAATGAAAACGGGATCTCTGTCGTTTACAATAATATTTAGGTGTAGGGACAAACTATATATATATATATATATATATATATATATATTTATTTATTTATTTTAAACAAACTCACTAACCCCAAACCTCGCGAACCCCTGAGATATAGTGGGGTTGTACAATGGAGGAATGTATTAGCTGGTAGAGGAGAGCACTCTTTGGCTCAAGAGTCCCCTCTCTAAAGTCCTGCACCTCACCAAACTCACTATAGCTCGTAGTCACTACTCTGACATAGTCTCATCCATCCAATAGTAGGGTAAAAGAAAAGTCCCTTCTCCCATGGTCTGCCCCTTCTTTTATAGGAGTCCTCATAGGTGACACTTGGCATTTCATGCATAAAAAATTATTTTTGTTAATCCAATATTTTGATTATTCACCCACTCACGTATCACCCTCTCATCAAGGATCTCCAAAATTATTTACTTAAATTTTAATTTTAAAAATAATATTTTTCCTCACCTGAAAAAGATTCCTATTTCTTCTCCTAGTTGTCTCTTGATCCCCCTTTTTTACTCTTTAATTTGTGTTCATTACTAAAGTCAATTGATAAGTCAAGATCTGAACCCCTATCTATTCCCTAATTTAACTCAGGTTATCTCTTAAATGGATATTCTTATGTTGGTTGTTGCCACATGGAGGTTCTCTAAATTTCTCTTAAATTTAATTTATAATGTTATTTTAATTTACCACCCTCTTCTCTTAATTATGTTTAACTATTTTAGGATTAATATTTATCCTTACATTTATGTTCCTCTTTCCCTTTTTTACCTAATTAAATTACATTATCTACCTAATATTTTCCAACATGGGAAGAGTAGAGTTTTTAAAGTAAAATATTTTATTTCTTCCTATGATCCTCTTAACCCAAGTTTTATTCTTGATTTAATTACCTCAGTTTCTAACATCATTTACCTTTGATGTGAATTTACTTGGTTTTTTATATCTTGATTATATTTATTAATTTATTTATTTTTAATGATTTCAAGGGTGCGAAGTTTGGTTGTGCTTTTCAAGAACTTCCCTTGAAGTTCCAAGGGTGTCATGCCTAACATTTTATTTGTGATGCCAAGGGTGCCAAGTTTGTCGTGCCCTTCAAGACATTCCCTTGAAATTTCAAGGGTACCACGCCACTTGCCCTTCAAGCATTCAGTGGATATGAGGGGAAAGTATAGGTGCAGCGACATAGATCACTATCATCTCTTATGTTTCCTGCTATAGCGAGAGTAATGATGTCGGGGATCAAAGAATCTGCCTCGATGCGCGCCCCCTAGTAAAATTCTCATGAGCGACCCAACATTGGGACCTTCCCTCATGACATCGTGATCTTCAAAGCGAAGGTGTTTCAACCTTTCCAGCCCAAGTCACGGCGGGAGTGCTAGTGGGTGAGATCAAGGACACTGCCCCACCCGTCCCATGCAGTTCCATCCAATTGTACATCCCCATCACCCATATGTAAGCCATTCGGCCAAGCAACTAATATGTGCCTGCAACCACTAACATATCATCAGAATATAGATAAACATATATAACAAGTTTCAAAATTGACTTATAATTTCAAAGATAAAATAATATAAATTTTCATCAAACCATGTTTTGTTAACTCGTCATATGCGAGTGCCTCTGGTGGTTTCCTACCATACTCAATAATCATCAGTAACAAGGTTATTCAGTGTTGGTCATTGTCCTAATAGCGTCATCAACATCACCTAGTCATTCATATCATTGTTCATTGTGAACTAGAACTAATGCAAGTAGGTAACTCAGGGGACACATCCATCATGGCTACCATCATCATAACATCAATTGAAACATACATATCCATCAAAGCTATCAACATCGTAGAATCAATAAAAAACATACCTGTCCATCAAAGCTATCATCATCATGATATCAATAGAGAGCATACATATCCTTTACTGCTATTATCATCATAAATTCAATAGAGACCAAATATAACCATTTATGATACAATTATTATAATATCAATAGAGAACATGCATAACCATTATTGTTACAATCATTATAATACCAATAGATAACATACATAACCATTAATGCTATCTTCATCGTAATATCAATGGAGAACATACATAAACATCACATCCACTAATATCAAAACCACTAATAATAAAGCCATGTGTCCGGATCCTCAACCTGAGGTCCTCAAAGAATAAAGTGTGGGCCTTAGGGCTAAATAAATGTTAATGTCATATCACTGTCAGTCGACTAGAGTGGGGCACTACATTGGGTTTCCATGTAGCTTTTGAATTGTTTCCATAAATGTAGTAGAAATTGTACTCGCTTTAAATGGATGAGATAATGCACAAAAGTGTGCATAGTTGGTAAGCTTGTAAACTACCACCATGATAACACTCTTTCCTTCGGAATTGGGTAAACCTGTGACAAAATCCATTGAAACCTTCTCCCAACGTTGGCTTCGAATGGATAAAGGTTGTAATAGACCTGGGGTCTTAATTGTTTCAACTTTATATTGTTGGCAAACCAAACATTCTGCCACAAACTTTTGAATATCCGATTTAAGACCATCCCAAACAAATTCCTTCTTAACCCTATGATAAATTTTTAGAAATCTTGAGTGCCCTCCTAAGGGAGAGGCATGCAATTCCATAAGAATATTTTGTTTGAGTTGGGAATTCTTACATAAGTATAAGCGATCTTTGTACCATAACGAATCATTTTTCCAGCGAAATGTATCAAATGTACTGGGATCTTGTTGTAACTTTTGAATGAGTGCCCACACGTCTTCGCCATTATTCCATTCATACCTTGCTTCATTTATCCAATCTGGTTGGATAATAGAAATGGCGCAAAGAAATGCTTCCACATCCTCATCCTTTCTTGAGAGTGCATCTACCACAACATTTTGCTTCCCTTTTTTGTAGATGATTTCAAAGTCATAACCAAACATATTTGTGACCCATTTTTGTTGCTCTTTTTAAGATAATCTTTGTTCTAAAAAGTATTTAAGGCTATCATGATATGTTTTTACCTTGAAGTGTCTTCCCATTAGGTAGGGTCACCATTTCTTAAGTTCATGTAGTATTGCCAACAGTTACTTCTCATAAATAGCTTTGTGTAAATACTTTCCTTTGACTGGATGACTAGAAAGCAATGGGTCTTTCTTCTTGCATTAAAACAACACCAATTCCATTTCCCGAGGCATCACATTCCACAATAAAGGTTTTTGTGAAGTCCGGCATAGCTAAGACCGGTGCTTGACACATTGCCTCTTTAAGATGTTCAAAGGCCTTTGTTGCTTCTGGAGTCCATGAAAATGCATCTTTCTTCAATAATTTTGTTACAGGTGCTGCTATTCTCCCATAATTCTTAACAAACTTGCGATAATACGCTGTCAACCTGAGAAATCCTCGCAAATGCTTTATGGATGTGGGGATTTTCCATTCCTTAATGGTTTTAATTTTGCTAGGGTCTACGTTAACACCTTCATCAGATACAATGACCCAGATATTCCACCTATTGTACTCCAAAGAAACATTTGGAGCTTTTTGCATATAATTTTTTCTCCTCCAATAGTTTGAGCGCCTTGTCAACATGTTGAACATGATCCTTCCAAGACTTGTTGTAGATTAGTATATTATCAAAAAATACTAACACAAATTTTCTAAGGAAGCGTTTGAAAATGGAATTCATCAAACCTTAAAATGTAGAAGGTGCATTGATAAAGCCAAAAGTCATTACCAAAAATTCATAATGACCCTCATGAGTTCTAAATGTTGTTTTCAGAATGTATTCAGTCTTCATTCTAATTTGATGATATCCTGAACGAAGATCCAACTTGGTAAAGTAAATTTATCCATGCAATTCATCTAATAATTAATCAACGACATGAATGGGACATTTATCTTTAATAGTGAGCTTGTTGAGCTCCCTATAATCCGGACACATGCGCCATGATACATCATTCTTGTGAGCCAATACTACTGGAGCAGAGAAAGAACTTTGACTAGGTTGAATTATACCAGCCTCTGGCATTTCTGCAACCATACATTCAATTTAACTCTTTTGGGCATAGGGATATTTGTAAGGCCTGATGTTTGGAGGAATACTTCATGGAATCAAATGAATGGCATGATCATGATCACGAATAGGTGGGAGGCCTTTGGGAGTCTCAAATACCTTGGAATGATTGTCCAAGACTTTTTGGAGATATGGAGAAATATATGATTTTGATGTGGGAACCTCTAGCGAACATAATTGTGTAATTATGCCTCGTTGTTCTTTCTTTAGAAGCTTTGTCATTCCGTTAGAGTTGATTATCTTTCTCGGTTTCCCTGCGATACCCCTTAATTCAACTTCCTTTTCTTCTGAAGAAAATTTCATGAAAATTAAAATCTATTGTACCCAAGGATTGTAGCCATTGGACTCTTAGTACAACATCAACACCACCCATTGGAATGGAAAGCATTGAGATATTCAATACATATTCTCCCATCGATAGCTTGATATTATGGCACTTTCTAGAGAAATTTATGGTTCCTCCACTTGCAACTATCATTTGACACTCTAGTGCTGGATATAGGAAACAATTCAATTCCTTGGCTACCTTACAATGAATAAAACTATGGGTAATTCCCGAATCAATCAAAATTATTACCTTTTTCTTCTTGATATGTTCTTCTACCTTGATAGTTTGAGGAGTGGTAATTTCGCCCAATGCATTACAAGATATGGTTGGATTCATTTCTTCTTTCTCTAGGGTTTGTTCCTGGTGTATATTCTCTTATTTTGACATTTCTTGTTCCTTTTCTTCCTCCTTTTCAGAATCTATGTAAAATAATTTCTTCTTAGCGCACTTATGACCTTTAGTGTATTTGCTATCACAAATGTAACAAAGCCATTTTGCTCTTTTTTTTTTTTTTTCCAATTGTTGTGGTGTCAACATTGTAGGTTGTGGAATGCTAGGGGCAACGACACTTCCATTTTTATAATTTTGAGTGGTAGGCTTCTTTGTTGCCATAATTTTTCTTTCCATTTTTCTTGCCAACCTGAATGTCTTCTCCAACGAATCAGGTTTCCAAAGGAAAACCTCATGTTGGATGTTATCCTTTAAAGTCCCTATGAACACATCAATCCTATGCTCTTCTAGAATATCTTTTACCCTAATATTCAAATTTTGGAAGTCATTAATGTGCTTCATCATTGAACCCTTTTGTTTGAGATTTATCAATTGGCTAAAAAAAGTGTTGCTTTTTGTATCCTCATAATGTGCTATCATTTCATTCGTAAAAATTGCCTAAGTGACAATTTTTTTACGGGAGCAAAGCCATTGATACCATACAAACCGATTTGGTTCCAAATATAAAGTTGCAATGTGTACCTTTTGTGTGTTTTGCACATTATGGAGATTGAAATATTGCTCCATCTGTAGTATCCATGTTACGAGATCCTTGCCATCAAACTTCCTCATATCGATCTTTGGAACATAGTGGATCTTCGATCCAACGTTAGAGTATATGAAATCATGATTAACATTTATTTTGTTCTCATCATGAGTTTCCTTTACTACCCTTTCACCATTAGTAAGCATTTATTATAGAAACTTTGTCAAATCTGTTTTCAATTCTTCCATGTTGCCTTTAAGTTTTTCTTCTAAACCATCCATCTTAGCTTCCACGCATTTCTTTAAACCATCCATATTAGCTTCCACGTCATTCATCTTAGCTTTTACGCCTTTATTTAAACCATCCATCTTAGCTTCCGTTACTTTTTGTGAGAGTGAATTTTGTTGCACTTGCTCTTGTAATTTTGATATATCATGTTGCATTTCTTCATCTTTTTCATGAGTCATGATAGAGATTTCAAGTTTCTTACTAGGTGTTTCCATTTTCTTTATTCGAGGCATCAATTAATGATAATTATGCTTCACTATACCCTTTGAATTCCTTCAACTAAATTTTCAAACCAAACTTATGCAAAATTTTAAAAAAACTACACACCCTTTTTCACTTTGTAGGAGCTCGATATTGTATTTGATGTATCTCTGAAATTTTGGATCTCCAAGGTCTAAAATTGCGATGTGTGGTATCCCTCTAAGTCCTCTTTCCAACACCACCAGTCTGATCTAAATTGGATTCTCCAAGAAAGCGTTATGCCCAATCTCCCAAGATGACCTGATTATACATTTTTCAGTAGAGCAAACTTGTACGAGGTGCCACATGTCACTGTTTAAACCATCGGACCTAAAAATGATGCACAAAAAACTATAGTACGTCCTCTTTATTTAACTTCTTACGAAATTTTAATCTGATACTTAGAGAGAAAATTATGACGAGTTTCCCAAGGTCACCTATTTGGGATGTAATTCGGTAGCCTGCAAAAATCCTAACTTTCTTGGATGATATCTCCGAAAATCTAGCGAGACAAGATTTGGAATTCAGACCCGAGGATCATCGAGATTTTAGCTCAAATGGGGTTTTTTTTTTTAGCACCTAATACATCGCAGAACAAACATTATAATGAAAATTCCACGATGACCTGTTTTGGTGCTGCGAAACCCTAGAATCCAAAGCTTTGATACCAAATGTTATGAAACAAGCTCACAAAAAGATAGAAAAGATAGATCAACGACTTAGAAATCAACCTATTCGAGGGGGAAACCTCCTTTACATTATACAAATGAACAATTTTTAGATGATACAAATGACAAAACCTCCTTTCTATATATAGGAGTCTAAGAGGTCACAATATAATCAAAGCCAACATAACAATAATAATATAAGGGCACAAAAATAACAATAGTGGGACACTATGGGGCACAATAATAACAATATGGGGACAATAGGGGCACAACAATAACAATAAGGGCTATAATGATAATAGTAATGGGGCGATCACTAGTATTATAGGGACCTAACATTGTGGATTCATCTTTGATCTAGTGGAGTCGCCATTGATACTTTGATTTCTAGACCCTATTGAGAGTGGAGTCACGAGGTGAATGATGTGCAACCTTTCTGTGTCTGTCCTTTGTTCACCACTAGAGAGAAGATATGTTCGGTGTCGTTCTTCCAAGATGTGGACTTGAAGCTTCATGTTCCTGACAACAACGCCAAGATCTTATCACTCAGAATTTCACTAGGTTGTGAAGGTGAAAACTCTGAGGTAACCTCTAACCACTTTGGGATCGAAAGTTGGTCCTTCAATCTGGAGAGGGATCTCTCATCAACTCTTTTACTCTAGTTCACAATAGCAATAGGTCTCTAATATGCTCGGTGGCCAAATTTAAGTTGTAAAATTTATGGGCTTGGTTGGAAAATGGTAACTTTAACCATTGAACATGGAGCCATGGATTGATCTTATTGAAATTTCCAAGAACTAGTGGTAAGAAAGACAAGGATCAAGGCATATACAATGTTTATTTAGACTTTAGGATATTCAATTGGTAAGCAGAATGAAGAAAGAACCCATTGCACAGAAAATAAATGAAATTTGTGTAACTTTAGAGGATAAGATCGAAAATTTGAAATTGAAAACAACAAAGAATCAAATACGAATTCCATTGTTTTACACACTGTGTTTCAAACATGAAGAGATAACAATCATGATATTTACTAAGAAAGAACACGTCACAAATAATACTGACTGATAAACACAACTAAGGAATCTTAGATATGCGAGTCTAAACCTTTTTCATTGGAAATTTTATAAATATCAAAATAACATATACACAATAAGAGTTTTTTCCTACCAAAAAAACCAACCGTGATCTATTACAATTATTCTAATTTATACAAAAATTACATAAGTTTTGAGATCCACAATTCTTGGATGGTTTTTAATACAACTACTAAAAATATATACATATCCTACCAAGATCCAAAAGAAATGCATATGAAAACCTCCTCATCCATATTTAGTTTGTTTTCAAGTCGAATTGATGAGGTGGCTCTCCAACTAAAAGTTGATTGGGCACTTTTCTAAAATAGAAAAAATTAAATCTGGTGAATTTATGATAAATAGGCCTCAAATATCCATTCTAATCTCTCAAACCGTGATATTTGTGTAAAAAATGAAAGTGATTTTTGTAAATGAGCCCGTTCCTAACAAAAACCTCTTTTTTTTATTTTTTATTTTAATTCATCAACACCTTCTTGGAAATTAGACCCAAAGTTAAGGACTAAAACATGAAATCATTAAATATTTATATCTAAAAAAATGGGCTACAAATATTCCTTTGTATCTTCCAAACCATTACACCTATGTAAAAATCGAGATAATTTTTTGTTAATGGGTCCATTCCAGCCAAAAACCTCTTTTTCTTTTCAAAAAATTATTTCCAACTGTTCAGAAACTCCACTTGAATACAATAACTAAAGCACGGTTTTAAACTAAATCTGAAAATATATTCATAAGAAAACAACTAACGTGCTAACATTGAATGATGATCCATGCAAAACTATTGTAGCCAAAAGGTAGAATTGTAGTTGGAAAGTCTCTTGACACTGTGGAAATTCCCTATTTTTCTTTTGACGTGCTCATCATAACAACTCTTCCTTGGGTCCCTAACTTAATTTAACCAAAAATGATATTTGCTGTGTAAAAATGATCTCCATAGTGCTTTATCTCAACCAATCTCTTTCTTGCAGCCTCAAAATATGCATATTATTCAGGGGATGATAGATCAACTGGGCATACATTGTGAAGATGAAAACTGCAAAAGCGCTAACAAATAATCTGGGAGCGTTTGCAAAAAACAGGGCTAATTTTCGTGCTGACAGATTAACTAGCAGTGTTTTGTCAAAATAGAGAAAAACTGTCATTGAGTTGGAGGTTGCGCTAACGATTATATTGTGTTAAATTATGGAATGTTCTATGCTTAGAGTAGTTTACTTCTTTTCTTCTTATTAGCCACTGATTAGCAATCACATATACATTAAGTAAAGTGCAGATAGAACAATAAATGATCGATAGAAAACAAGCCAAGACAAGAGACACAAGATGTGGCGGCTCGCCAAGGACAAACCCCAATGCGAGGAAACCCTTTGATCAAATATTCTTTTATCTTCAATAGTTTAACAGAGAGAAATAGTAAAAAATTAGAATTCTGTAATTTTTTATCAGCAACAGCAAACCCTAAATCAGCAAAGTCAAACTTAGTCAAAAGAGATGAAATTGACCTCCAATATGCTTGGTCAATTTCCCGGTCAACTAGTCTTCAAACAACCTGAAGAATCAACGCTTAAACAACACCAAATACATAGTCAAACTGTAGTTGACTGAAGTCAACATGCTGCCCCAAAATAAGCAGTCAATGTTAGTCAAACTTGAGGTTAGGTTGCCTCGATTTTCATGCCAAAAAAAGAGGCCTACCTAGGAGAGGCAGCCACACCATAACCACACTCTTCTAAGGTCAATGCTTGGTCAACGCTGGTCAAAGAGACCTTCAACAGCTTCTACGTCCTCCTTTATGTGTCCTTCTTGCCCTACTACGTCCTCCTTCTTCCCATGTGTGAGCTGCTCCTTGTGTAACCCAAAGCTTAGGAGAGAGAGAGAAGAAATGAGTGAGATGAGATGATGATAAAATGAATCAACCTCACTTGTATTTATATGATTCACTGGGCATGTGTGCCACACATTTAACTGCTGGCCGACCTTGACAATTTGTTAAGTAAATACAAATAAATTCATATCTCCATAAATACTTGTCGGAATCGGATGATCTTTAGGTCAATCCTACACCTCTCGACAAGAGGAATCTAGGAAAAATATCAGCTACCATAAATAAGATGACCCACATGGAGTTGGCCCTAGTTTACAATTTTAACACTCCCTCTCAACTAGGGAGAACTCCATCTGCTAATCCATCTGACCGTCTCTACTATCCCAACCATCAAATGCACTACCTTGCCCTGCTAGCTCTGCTATGCTGAACTATGAAGAAGAAGAAATGATCGAGAATGTATCATAATATACTCCACTGACCCGAAGTCAGTCTCAGAGTGTGTCATACCACTCTCACTGATCCCAGATCAATGGAGATCATCCTAACATAGGGAGTATGGTAGATACAACGATGCCTCCATCGATAGTACTAGTAATGGTCCCTAACCCCATTTCCCTACTCATTGATCAGATGAGAGGTACTTCCCATGAGTCTTAGATTGCATGGGTAGGATGTCTCGACAGGAGAACTAATCATCCTGTCCACAGGAGAACGAATCAACCTGTCCAACAGTTGTCGCAGGAGAACTAATCATCTTGTCCACAGTCGCCACGGGAGAACTAATCATCCTGGCCCACAAGAGAATTGATCATCCTGTCTTATAGTCGCCATGGGAGAACTAATCATCTTGGCCCACAGGAGAACTAATCATCCTGTCCTACAGTTGCCATGGGGTGTCACAGGGGAAGGTTGAACCTTTCACCCTGTACATAGTGCACCACCAGGGGATGGTGAGTCGCGCTGTTGTCGCATGTCACTCCAAGAAGGACCTCGCGCCCCCCTGGAACTCCCAGAGCTCAATATATGCATCATACATGACCCTCATAAGAGGGTCTCTCAACGGCACCAAGTCATTCTTAGAAAGTCAGGAATTTGACCTTTTGTAGGGCCTTCGTCAAAATGTTGGCGACATGTTCATTTGTACTGATATGTTGGAGCCTTATTGCTTCCCATTATACCATATCCCGGATATAGTGGTACCTGATATCGATGTTCTTGGAGCGATCATGAAATACGAGATTCTCTGATAAAGGAATCCCGCTCTGGTTGTCACATAGGATCACGGTAGTATCCAGTGTGAATCCAAACAACTTATTGAAGAGCTTCCGCAACCAGAACGCCTCACAAGAGGCCATACTAGCAGCAATGTACTCTGGCTCGATGGTGCTCAAAGCCACCGACTTCTGCTTCCTTCTCATCCAGGATATCAAGGCAGATCCCAAAGAGAAACAACACCTGGAAGTGCTCTTTCCATCCACCACACTGCCCACCCAATCAACATCAGTATATCTAAGTAGTCTCACATCTCCGGCAGTGTATCTCAACCCATGAGTGATTGTGCCACGAAAAAATCTCAATAGATTCTTGGCACCAATCTAATGTGTGTGGTGAGGCTCAACCATATGTTGACTCAACGTGTTGACTGCAAAGCATATATTCGGACGGGAGTTCACCAAGAACATCAATGCTCCTACGAGTTGATGATACTCGGTAGCATTTCGTAAAACAGGTACGACAGTAATACCACTTAACTTCTTGAATTCAAGCTCCATCGGGCTAGTCACGGGCTTGCAGTCCACCATACCGAATCTCTCCAATATTTTCACCACATATTTTCCTTGAGATAGGAAAATCTCCCCTGGTTTCTGCCAGACTTCCAGTCCTAGGAAATAGTGCATCAGTCCTAGGTCTTTCATCTCGAACTCAGAAGCCAACTCCCTCTTACATTTGAGAATGAGAGGGTCTGCACTTGTTAGAAAGAGGTTGTCAACGTACAACACCAGTATGAGAGGTTTGTCATCTTCAACCTTAAAGTAAAGGTTAGGGTCAACTTCACTCCTAGTGAATCCTAGCTTCATCAGGTAGCTATCGATCGTCTCATACCACTCTTGGGGTGCCTGCTTTAGCCCATAGAGGGCTTTCTTCAACCTGCACACGCGAGATTCCCGATCATGAATCTCAAATCCTTCAGGTTGTTCCACATAGACTTCCTCTTTGATCGAACCATGCAAGAAGGCGGCCTTGACATCCACCTGATATAGGTTCCATCCTTGCGATGCAACAAGGGCTATGATCGAGCGGATGGTGGTATATCAGGCAATAGGTGAAAATATCTCATCACAGTCTATACCTTCCTTTTGAGAGAAACCATGAGCGACAAAATGAGCCCTATACTTTTCAGCACTTCCATCAACTGCATGCTTTATCTTGTAAAGCCATTTCGAAGTGACCACTGCTTTGTCCTGGGGTCTGGGGACCACATTCCAGACATCATTTTTCATGATGGACTCATATTCCTCAGTCATAGCATCCTTCCATACTTGATGCTTGAAAACTTATGAAAATGATGAAGGCTCATTTTGGATGATCATGCTCATGATGGTCAAGTATCCCTGATACCTAGCCGACTTCTTACTTTCCCGGAAAGTCCCTCTGGGTGCAATGTGTCCTTCAACATCATCTAGTGTACCCCTAAGCCATGAAGGCCTCTTCCTAGAAGAGGAAGGCTCTTGCGGAGGGGGATCAATAGTATCCATAGGTTCTTCCACATCTGGCATCGTCTCATCTTCCTTTTCCTTTGGTTCCCTGGTATTAGCTTCTTTAGATCCCCTTTGAGTAAGAAGATTTTCAATTTTGCGAAGAGCCATATCTTCATCAAAGGTGACATCATAGCTAATCTTTATTTCCCTTTGACCAACCACATAGATTCTATAGCCCTTAATATTATCGCTATAGCCCACGAAGATTCCTTTCTTTCCAGATGCACCCAATTTATTCCTTTTCTCCTTCGGTACATGAAAATATATAGGACTTCCAAAAATTTTAAAATGAGATACCTCATGTTTATTACCAGTGAACATCTCTTCGGTAGTCTTGGAACCCAATGCTTGGCGAGAGCATCGGTTTTGCACATATATGGCAGTATTCACAACTTCGGCCCATAGAAACTTCGAAAGTCTTTGATCATGGAGCATAGCACGAACAACTTCCACAATCGTATGATTCTTCCTTTCTACCACACGTTCTTCTCAGGAGTATATGGTGTTGTAGTCTCCCTCTTAATGCTAGCCTCTTCGAAAAAGTCATGGAACTCATTGGATTCATACTCAGTCCCATTATCAGTCCTTAAGATCTTGATTTTCTTTTCGGTTTGATTGCCGATCAAGGCTTTGAAGTGACGAAACCAAGTGAACACTTCATCCTTCTTTTTCAAGAAGTATATCCAAGTCTTGCGAGAATAGTCATATGTAAAAGTGAGGTAATATAAATATCCTCCCAAGGAGTTCACAGGCATCATACCAGATATGTCTGAGTGAACCAACTACAATATATCAGAGGTCTTGCTTTGGCTTGAGGGGAATGGTCCCCTTTTGAGCTTCCCTTCGACACATCTCGGAAACCTTCTTGCTCTACTCGGAACTCGGGCATCCCTGTCACCATTTGTCTTGCATTGGGTAGAGTTTTATAATGAAGGCGAGCAAACCTCCAATGCCATAGTTCGGACTAAAGTGATGTGTCACAAGACATGACACCCAACGGAATTCCTTCGACCTGATATAATGAATCGACTCGTGAGCCAAGAGTGAAAGCTTCTCTAAAATTCTTTTTCCATACATGTACCTTGCCATTGATGAAGGTTACCTTGTATCCTTTGTCTTCCATTGCCGAAACGGACACCAAGTTCTTTTTGAGATCAGGTACATATATGACTTCTTGCAAATGAATTGTATTACCCTGATTCAACTGAAGAGTGACATTCCCTACGCCTTTCATGGGATATTTTGCATTGTCCCCAAGAATAATTTCCAGGTTGGTCTCCTTCTCTATCATATTAGAGAGAGCTTCTTTGAAACCAGTGAAGTGCCTTGAGGCACCACTATCAATAAGCCAATTTCCCAACGAGTTCGGGGGAGCAATAGTAGAGAGGGCCACTGGTAGACAATATTCATCTTGCTTATTGTTAACAACGTTAGATTCATACACAGGGGCTTCACTGGGGGGCAATACGATACCACATGGGTTCATATTGGGGGATATATATATATATATTGAGGAAAAACTGACACAATATATTGAACATATAATAGGGGGTAAAGGGGTTTAATATTGGTTGGTATAAAAAATAGAGCTCAAAGTTAACGAAAAAATATAAAGGGATATAAAAATTGCTAATGAAAAAATGGAAACCTAGAATATCTAGTGAAAGTAGGGGTTTTTTAAATTGGGAAGGTATATTGGTTTCGTATTGGTAGGGGCTTAAATAATGTGATTTTCAGAGGTATTTTCCAATATGTAGTGAAATTAAGGGTATTTTTTAGTATGCCACGAACGCACGCGCTATGTTAGAGGTTCATTGAGTGAAGCCCTCGTGGATTCATACCTAGAGTTTCTTGCCTTCTTCAAGGGTTGTCCTCTTCGTTGATTTCCGACATTTATTTTACCTCTGCCATTGGACCTGCCATTCCTTTTATTGCCTTGAGAGTGATTTTGGTCATCATCATGATGTGAGTCCCTTTTATCAGGGCACTCCTTCGCATAGTGGCCCATTTTTTTGCAATTGTAACATCATCCTTTTCTTCCACCCTTCGGTCCAACCTTTCCTTTGGATTTAGCCCAAGAATTGTTTCTTCTTTTAGCATGAGAAGAAAAGGCAGAGGGATTGCCTTTAAGTGCGGGCATTTGTTTCTCTTCCATCCTTTTTTCTTCTTGAATACATCTAGCCATAAATTCCTCAAATCCTGGGATGACATTATTATTGAGGAGAGTAGTCCTGAATATATACCATTCAGGTGGTAGTCCACCAAGAGTTGTGATAGTCATTTCCCTGTCAAGAACTACTTCCCCGATAGATAGGAGATCATTCTTGATCTCGGTGATCCTTAAGAAATATGCTTGCATACTCTCATCTTTTCCCTTCTTAATTTCCTTAAGCTTATTTCTAAGGAAGAAAACTTGATTTGCATCATTAAATTTAAATAAACTCACCAGTCTATCGTAGATTTCCTTGGAGGTGGTAAGCTTGGAAACATAGGCCACTAGGCACTTGTCGATAGAGTCCCAGATGATCTTCTTTGCTTTGACTTCTCCCTCGGTCCACTTTCTTCTGGCAGCAGCGGAAGCATTTGATGGAGGCGCAACAGTATTTCCTCTCACATGGTCCAACACTTCCTGATATTCTAAAGTTAGATCGAGGGACATCTTCCATCCGTGATAGTCAGACTTCTCATGGAGCTTATCTTCGGTGGGGAAGAGTGTTAAGGACCCCATGTAGTTTTTAGGATAGCCTTGCCAACCTTCGGTGATTGCTCTTGTTCTTGCTCTTGCTTGGGCTTTGTCTTCACCTCAGCTCCGATCCCATGTTAAATTATGGTATGTTCTATGCTTAGAGCAATTTACTTATTTTCTTCTTATTAGCCACTGATTAGCAATCACATATATGTTAAGTAAAGTGCAAATAGAACATTAAATGATCGACAGAAAACAAGCCAAGACAAGAGATACAAGATGTGGCAGCTAGCCAGGGACAAACCCCAATGCAAGGAAACCCTTTCATCAAATCTTATTTTATCTTCAATAGTTCAACAAAGAGAAATAGTACAAAATCAGAATTCTATAATTTTATATCAGCAACAGCAAACCCTAAATCAACAAAGTCAAACTTAGTCAAACGAGATGAAATTGACCTCCAATATGCTTGGTCAATTTCCCGGTCAACTAATCTTCGAACAACCTGAAGAATCAACCATTAAACAACCCCAAATACACAGTGAAACTGCAGTTGATTGAAGTCAACCTGCTGCCCCAAACTAGGGCAGTCAACACTGGTCAAACCTGAGGTCAGATTGCCTCAATTTTTGTGCCAAAAAATGCGGCCTACATAGGAGAGGCAGCCACACCAAAACCGCACTCTTCTAAGGTCAACGCTGGTCAAAGAGACCTTCAGCAGCTTCTGCGTCCTTCTCGCCCTACTGTGTCCTCCTTCTTCCCACGTGTGAGCTGCTCCTTGTTAACCTAAAGCTTAGGAGAGAGAGAGAAGAAATGAGTGAGATGAGATGACGATAAAATGAATCAACCTCACTTGTATTTATGTATTCACTAGGCATGTGTGCCACACATTTAACTGCTGGCTGACCTTGACAATTTGTCAAGTAAATACAAATAAATTCATATCTCCATAAATACTTGTCAGAATCGGATGATATTTAGATCAATTCTACACCTCTTGACATGAGGAATCTAGGAAAAATATCAGCTGCCATAAATAAGATGACCCACATGGAGTTTGGCCCTAGTTGCCAATTTTAACATATTGGAAGTGAATCCTTTTTAGCAAATGAACACTTCACTGCCATTTAATCTGTCAATGTTTATGTTTTAAATTTTTTGAACCAGCATTAACAAATAATCTGTGAGCATGCTTGAATATTTGGTGGAAAACTTTAAACAATTTCGCCAAGCCATTATCCCTAAAGTCTTTATCCTGAAACTAAACTGTAATAACAAGATCATTGATGCAGAACCCAACGCCACCATTTCCACTACCAAGGTTAAGAAGATTGAGCCTAAAGATCCAAAGAAGGGTGAGCGTATCTTTCACTCACATATGTGGGTGACAGGTTCCCTGCCGCAGTTCATTGTTGATAGCGGAAGTCAAAAGAAACTCATCTCAGTTGAGGTCGTGAAGTGGTTGGGCCTAATAAAAACACTGCCCCTCCAACCATACACCATCAAATGAATCCACCAAGGGTGACAACTCTGTATCAGTCAACAATGTGACCTGCCCTACAACATCAAGTCCTTCATGGATGAGGTGCTGTGTGATTTTCTCCCCTTAAAGTTTGTGATGTATTATTAGGCCAACCATTCTTGTGGAAACTTCATGTTGTGTATGAGTCGAGGCCTTGCACTATTATTAATACTTTGGGTAGCAAGTTATACCTGATATTGGAGGTATCCCCGCCTACCGCCATTTCTTTGATCTCTGAGATCATCTCCCATACCGAGAAATTTGTTTTCTTTCTTATTCGCTCTCAAAGTAAGGGGAAGATCGTGGCCACATCCATGGCCCCTGGAAAGGGTTCCTCCATGCAATAGAAGCAATTAGATAAGGTTGTCGAAGAATACATAGACATCTCCTCACCCATAGGGGCACCTTTGCATTGTTAGGTCAATAATTCGATCGATCTCATTCCTAGAGCACTTCTACTCAATGGACCAATATATTATCAGTATCTTCCGGAAAACAAAGAAATCAAGCAGCAGGTTCAAGAGTTGCTATAAAAAGGGTGCATCCTACCAAGTTCATCACCTTGTGGGAGGCCAATTGTGTTCGTACAGAAGAAGGATGGGACATGTAGACTCTGCATTGATTATTGGGAACTGAATAAAATCACTGTTAGGAACATGTATCCAATCCCATAGATTGATGACCTTCTTGACTAGAGGGCCAAGTACTTCAACAATACTGATTTGAAGTCTAGCTATCACCATGTTCTAATATAACCTAATGTATGGAAGACTACCTTCAAATCCGAGGAGGGCTTGGTCATGCCCTTCAAGTTGACAAATGCCCTTGCAAATTTTATGAGGCTGATGGATGACATATTGAGGCCCTTCACCAACCCATTCATGGTTGTATATCTAGATGACATCCTCATCTTCAACAAGAGTTGGGAAGAACACTTGTAACATATTCAGCAGGTCCTTCAAAACTTGCAACAACACAAACTGTGTGCCAACTTGGAGAAATGAACCTTTGACATGAATCAGGTCCAATATTTGGATTACATCATTCATCAGTAAGGCGTGCATGTGGATCCGACTAAGATCCACGCCATTTGGGATTAGCTAGCCCTAACCATAGGGCGCGACTTGCAAGGAAATTTGTTGTCCTCAGATAGATCATTCTAATGACGTATTGTGTATGTGAAACACATATCATATGCCCAAATTACGACCTTGAGAAGTTGGCATTCCAACTAATCCAAATGGGGCCCACAAAATTTTGGCACTTCATCTCCAGGGTTAGGTTTTTGGATGTTTAGGGTTTTCCATTATTTCTCAATAATACAAAGGAATTTGAGTCTCATTGTAACACAATTTAAAAGGCATATAGTCATCACATCTCTTCTCAGAGATAATCTATCATCGCCCACGCTAGTTTGTTTCCATTCTGTATGTAAACAATTTTCAATATTTGTTATTAATTAATTGAAGTTTAGTTTTCGTTGTAGCTCTATGTTTCTGTTTAAATCTGTATTTCATTTCGTTCCTGTATAAATCCAAATCACATGTGCAAGCAATTGTGACGAAGTTTGAATCCTTGAGGCGTTAGATGAATCATTTGAAGACAAAGTTACATTAAATGTCCAGGAAGGTTGAAGCTTGTTATGATATGATGCAAGATAGGAGCCCAACAACTACAACAAGATCTCCTTAAATCTCTGTGGAAAAAAATGTAGTTGATGCTTTGATTAGTATTGTGCTTGTTCCTCCTTGTTTGAGAGGGAGTGAGGATTACCTCCCTAGTTATAAGGGAGTGATGGTGGATATGATATTCTCTATGTTTCATGCACTAAGCCAAGACTAACAATTGTAAGTCTAGTGAATGCACTGTTAGGGAGAATGGAGGATTGGATAAGCATTTGGGACCGATACTCCTTGAGGAATGGTATCCAAGGTAGGAGTAGTCCTCAGGACTGATACTTTTTGAGGATTAGGAATCCATGATAAGATTCTTGAGGACCAATATTCTTTGAGGATGTGGGAGATATCCAAGATAAGAATAGTCTTCTAAAGACATACCTGGTGAACATCCAGATAGGGTATGTGCGTTGAGAGGAGGTGGTGGTGTCTAAATGTATGCCTCCCAACATTGTGCTCTGATCTAGTGGAGAGATAGAGCTTGTTATTCAAGGCCTTGCTATTTTTTAATTAACAATGTTGGTTATGATGATGCTTATCAATTCGAACTCTTTTTCTGAGAATATTTCAATTTGAGTGTATCTTGATATCCTATTGTGTCATTATGAATACCTCCATAGTTACCAGGGGGGATTGGAAATATAACTAGGTCCAGTCTTCAAAATTATCTATGTACTTGTATCAATATGTAAAAAGCAAAAAGAAGATTTTTTTTAGTCAAAGCCTGTTCTTCATGTTTGTAGGGTTATTTGAGTCAAAGAGAATTTAATCTTGAGTCAAAAGAATGTATTTGAATCAAAGTCCCATTTGGACTTCTTGGAAGAAAAAGAAGAAATTTTTTGTTTTGAGTAAAAAAGAGTCAAAAAGCCAATTTTTTCCTCCACAAGACCAACTTAGTCGGCCCTCCTTGTCAAGTAGACCTAGAAGAGACACCTATTCAACCTCCTGGGAAGTGTATAAATACAAGAAAAGTTCGACCTCATTTGGCATCCATCATCACTTTGATTTTTGTGCAAGAAGAAGACGAATTTCAATGAAAAGTCAAGGGAAAGAGAGAGATAAAAGTCAAAGGAGAAAGAAACCAAAGTTTTCTACCATCTTTTGTTCACATGTGTGAGTTTCTCTGCAATTTTTACAAGGACGAGATTTCAAGGAGGGTGAAATTTCAGGGATTGGCCACAATTCAGATGTTTGACCAATGTTGACTTTGTTGACTTGGACCTATAAGAATAAGGATTGAAGGAGGGTTGACTTGGGACATTTGTGAAGATTTTGGTCTTGGTCTTGGGTCTTGGATATCTCACTTTGATCTAATTCTATAAGAAGATGATTTTTTTGGATTTTCCCCCTTGTGGGTTTTTAGCCTTGGCTCGGAGAGCCTACATCTTTGTGTTCTTTTGTTTTTTTGTGATATTCACGTTTCTGGTATTTTGGTAATTTCTTGATGAAGAAGAATATAAACTTAATAAAAAGTCAAAAAACACTAACAAATAATTATCATGAAAGATAAATCAACCCTCATTTTCAAGCCTATTGATTTCTCAACACATCAAACTTTGGAGATTCTTTTCTAGCACATATTCCTTCTGCAAATGAATCCCATGATTCAGGTAAACCATTAAGTGTTGTAGTCACTAATTCCTTCTCAGGAATGATTTCATCAATTGCTTGAAGTTGATATCTCAATCGAGAAATCCTCATGAAATATGAGGCTATATTAGTATCACTTCTTGTCATTCTAACATCACAAAGCTCATTCTTCAAACTCATTGCTTGACCAACATTGTTGATAGTGCATAATCCAATCAGGGCACCATATATTTTCTTTGAAGAGTCAAGATTTGCAATATATGGAATTAAATGATCTCTTACGAAATCTACATTGATACTTTTAGCTATAATATCATCTTTCTCAAATTTTAGTTTTTTTTCATCAGTTTCGGGTTCAGTGACCTTTCCTTTCACAATACCTAAATATCATTCTTTGCAAGGAGGAGATTGATCCTTGTTTTCCAAGCTCTAAAGTTTGTAGCTCCTTCCAATTTATTTTTTTCCTTCATATAGGAACCCATAGTCATAGACAATCAAATAGATCTTAGAAAAGGTCTTCTTCAATTATCCAGGGATCTTTTGCTTATAGATGTATGAAAACAATCACATGTGAACATTGCAGCTTAACACAGGAATTTAATGTTCACACGAAAGAAGAAGAAGAAACACATAAAGCATGAAAATAAGACAACAAGACTTGATAACGGAGTTCATCCAACTTGGACTACGTCTCCGAGCCCTGCTTGATCAATGGGGAGGCCTTCATTCATTAAATGGCATGAAAAGAAGAGAATACAATCATTAGTTACATAAAAGGAGGCTTATACCTCCATTCTAGAAAATGACTGAGAAATGGAGAGCTCAGATGGAGAAACAGATACCACCACTGCGTTCGTGGCGTCGAGAAGGGTAGAAACCATATAAAATTTGTCCAATTCAGACAAAATGAACTTTTGTACCTCCTGTAAGATCTGCCTCGAACTACGTGCCGAAAATCCTCTCCTCCCTGAACTTCTGCGTGCATTGGGTTTTATAACATAATGCCGCTTGAAAATCAGGGTTGTCCGATTATAATAGAATGCTGTTCTAACGGAGGATCAGTCGGGCGCGATGAATCCGCCCTTCCTTCACAAAAAACCCCGAAATGGCCTTTTTTTGTTTAAACAAACAATACACGCGGAAACATTGAAAAACCGAAAACCCCAGACTTCAAAATATATGAAATCGGGCTTTATAACACAATCAGGTCCGGTCCCCATATCGCAATCGCATATCGCTTGTTCACTGATCCTTGTTGCGAGGATCGTCGATATCGCCGATCGCCGATATCGCCAATCGCCGATCGCCGATATCGTTGATATTAGCATATCGCATCAGCCCTATCGCATTGGCATATCGCATCACTACGGCCTAGGGGTCCTGGTCCTATACCTTGGGTTTCGCCGACCCGATCCGTCGATTTGATCGCTCCATCTCGATATCACCGATCGCTTGCCCTCGATTGCGATTAGTTGGAGATCGCTAATCGGGGGTTCCTCCGCCCTTGCCTTAAGCTCGCCTTTTGACTTCTCCAATTGCGATTTTCCTTTTAAGGGCTTTAAAATCCAATTTTTAGAGAAAATGCCTCATTTTCCAAAGGAACAAAGGCAGAGTCTTTTGGTGATAACTTCATCATTCGGACTCGGATTGGAGTGTCATTCACACCATTGGAATCAGGGCGACGAGCACTTCGATCTGATGTCAAGATACTTGCTTTTCTGCCACTATGAATTTTGAGCTTTTCCATGCCATTGTGTTTAAAGATCCACTTGGATCAATCCTCCCCATTGAGGAGCTTTTGGACCGCCAAAAGCTTTATCAGTCAATTGGAAAGTGAGGGAATTGTTCCCTCACTCTTTCCTTCTCCAGCCATTTTGCCTTACTGGGGTGCATCCCCTTGAAACCAACTCGAAGGTATTCCATATCTCCTCTGCTGTGAAGTCCTGGTTCTTCTGTCAAGGATGATGTCTTTAGGTATCTCATCGAGATACTCTGGTCCAAAATCATCAACTGTAGGAATTGTACCCACCTCCTAGGTATCCATAATCAATGGTGGCTCATACAACTTTAAGTTCTCCACATTCACTATTGAGTACATCTGCATATATATTGACAAATCGAGACGAAAGACATTGTTTCCAATCTTCTCCAAAATGGTGAATGGACCATACTGGATTGGTCGCAACTTCTTCCCTTCTCCCTTCATCCTGTCCTTGCTTATATGGAACCACACTTTGTCGCCCACTTGAAATTGATGGTCGACTCGGTGTTTGTCATGTCAAGCCTTGTAACGGGCTTGACTTTTCTCCAACTTCTCTTGTACTGCTTGGTGAATCAACTGGATTCGCTGAATGAACTACTGAGCTTTGTCCCTATCATTACGTCCACTGGAGTCATCTTCCCTTCCAAAGACCATATCAAACGGGTCCTTTGGTAGGTAACCAAAACATGTCACAAATGGTGAATGCTGCGTAGATGAGTGCATTACTCGGTTGTAGGAATGCTGCACATATAGGAGATGCTCATCCCACAACTTAGGATGTTTCCGACAATAGCCCCGTAACAAGTGTACCACAGTGCAGTTGACAACCTTTGTTTACGCGTCAGTCTGTGGATGAAATGTCGTGCTTCTTTTCAATTTGGTGCCCATCATCTTCCATAAGCTGGTCCAAAACTCTCCAAGAAAGCGAGAGTCCCGATTTGACACAATCGATGTGGGCAGCCCAAAATGGACCCAAACATGCTGAAAGAAAAGATAAGTAGTCTGCTCTACACTGATATGATTTTTACAAGGCATTAAAATACACATTTTACTAAAACGGTCAACGACGACATTCAAATAGCCGCGAAGCTTTCTAGACAAAGGCAAACCTCCTACAAAGTCCATCGATACACTTTCCCATGGACGACTAGGAATAGGGAGTGGTGTGTAGAGCCCAAGTTTTCTATTAGAGGGCTTGGAAACAGAACACATCACACAACCCTTTACATAGTGAGTCACAATGTTCTTCATAAGAGGCCAAAAAAAAATATTTGTACATGACATGAAGTCTTTTCGACACCAAAGTGTCCAGACACAAGAGAGGTGTGGGCCTCTCGAATTACATGTACTCTTTCCCCCGTGGGAATACACAATTTGCCAAGGTGATACAACAGTTTCCCCCACAAGTGATAGTTGTCCACCTGTGAACCATGGGTTAGTTTTGCATAAATCTCTTTAAAGTCATCATCGTTAACATATTGTTCAACATAACTCTCAAAAGACAACGAAGCATTATGCAAAATAACAAAAGCAGAAATAGGAGGGCGAGATAGCATATCGGCCACTTTATTGCTAGTGCCCTTCTTATACTTTATTACCAGATGAAACTGTTGAAGAAAACCCATCCACCTGAAATGATGAGATTGCTGCAACTTGGTTTGTGACTGAAGGTACTGCAAGGGCTGATGATCTGTATGGATGATGGTCTCCTTGCCGATCAGGTAGTGTTTCCACTTTTTCACACTCTGCACCAAGGCATAAAGCTCCTTGTCATAAGTGGGATAGTTTATCATAGCCTGAGAAAACTTCTCAGAATGGTAACAAATCAGCTTCTTTCGCTGCATCAATACAGCTCCCATGGCATAACTGCTGGCATCGGTTTCGATCTCGAATGGTTGTTGGAGATCTAGTAAGGCTAAGATTGGCGCAGTGCTAATATTTTCCTTCAATGTTTCGAAGGACTTCTGCTGTCTTCCTCCCCATTGGAAGACCTATTTCACACTTGTCAGTGTGTGCAAAGGTGCTGCAGTAACAAAAAAATTGGCAATAAATCTCCTCCAATACTGGACTGCACCTAAAAAGCCGCGGACCTTGGTTACACTAGTAGGCTTAGGCCAATTTACAATTGCTTCAACTTTAGAAGGATCAATCTTTAATTGACCATGACCAATAATATGACCTAGGTAACCCAAAGAGGTTTTCCCGAACTCACACTTTGACAACTTTACATAGGTTTTTTCTTTTTTCAATACATCAAGCACTTTCTTCACATGACACACATGTTCATTCCAACTTTTATTAAAGACAAGTATATCATCTAAATATACAAGAACAAATTCATCAATGAAAGGCCTAAAGAGATCATTCATGACCCTCATAAAAGTGGCTGGAGCATTGCAAAGTCCGAATGGAATCACCATCCATTCGAACAACCCCTGTTTGGTCTTGAAGGCAGTTTTCCACACATCCTGCTCTGCAATTCAAACCTGGTGATAACCACTACGCAAATCCAATTTTCTAAAATAAATAACATTCTTTAACTGATCTAATAAATCATCTATGCGTGGAAGAGGGTAACGATTTTTCACCATGATTTTGTTTAGTGCGCGGTAATCCACACACATCCCCCATGTGCTATCTTTCTTTGGCACTAGGACAATCAGTGAACCACACAGAGAAGTGCTCGGCTTGATGACCCCTTGGTCCAACAATTCCTACACTTGTTTCTTGATTTCCTCCATCTCAATGGTTGACATCCTATACATGCTATTATTCGGTAAAGGAGCGTCATGCTACAAATGGATCTTGTGTTGGATTTCCCTCTTCAGAGGTAATCCCTTCGGTTCCTGAAACATCTCATCATAATTAGAAACTAATTCACATAATTCCTGTTTATGTTTCTGATCACAACCCTGGAAAGCATCAGCTAATTCTGACTCTTTTTCCCTTACAACCATAACCATGCAACCCTTACTGGAATTCACCAGCCTTTTCATTTGTCCAACACTTACAAGGCTGGCATTGATTTTAGTTTGATGAGCCCTTATTATATATTCTACCCCATCTTTTGTGAGTTGGTATTTGTTTTCATGACGGAAAAACACTACCTTCCTATCATATAGGTATGGACTCCCTAACACCATGCCACAGATATCCAATGGGATCACATCTAGTTCTACTTCATCCACTAGCTTAGAAGCGATTACAAATTTTACTTTACGCTGCTTGGTTACATTCAGTTTTGCTTTATCATGTATCCATCCAAGCGGGTAAGGTTTTGGATGTGGTTTTGTTTCTACGCTGAGTTTCTTTACCAAGGATTCTACAATTAAGTTTGCTTGGGATCCAGTACCAAACAGAGTTTCTACTTTAGTATGATTTACAACAACTCTGATATGAAATAGCTGAATTCTCTTTCGATCATTAGGAAGGGACTCATTTACAAAACTAGTGCCTTCATGCGATTCAGAATTAACATGAGGTGTAAGAGTACCTTTTGTTCCTGCTGCTGTGATCAACGCTTCATCTCCCAAATCGGATCCAAGGTCTTGCTGCGTAGTCGCCACTGTCTTCTGCTTGCCTTTTCCTCCATACTTCTTCGGTCTCTTTTCTGGGTGCTGTTTCCAATAGTGATCGTCATCGTGACCTTCCTTTTTGCAGTGATTGCAATACGACCTTTCTCCTTCTTTGGCTGTTGCCGTTTTCTTCTCCTTTCCTTTCCATTTCACTTTAGATTTTCCATTGGGAGGTTTGAATGGTGGTTTTATGGAATGATCATCTCTTTCATTTTTGCCCCTGTTCTCAATATGAATTGCCTTTACGCTGGCTGAGTCAATAGTGGTTGGTTCAAACAATAATAATGAATGCCTAATGTAACTATGTAATGAGCCAATGTACTTAGTTACTACTTCAGGTGTATCAAGTGCAATACCCAAATTCAGTGCTTGCTTTCTAAACTCCTATGTAAAACTTTGAACATCCTGACCTTTGCCTTGCCTTAAATACTGCCAATTCATTAAAGATTTTTGCTTGTAACCTAAGGGATAAAACTGTTCCTTTAACGCAAAAATAAAATCAGGCCATGAGGAAAAGAGGTTACCCACATTCTTACTACTCTGCAATTTGCTCTCCCACCAAACGAGAGCGGTGCTGCTCAACTGTAGAGAGGCTAGCTGAATCTTTGCCTCATCCTCCACGATCTGTTGAATCCTGCAGTAGACCTCAATCTTCCTAATCCAATTATTAGGCTTCTCTGCGTTGCTTTCACCATTAAACATGGGAAGATCAAATTTAACATCTAATTTAAAAAAAGGTTTCTTAGATGCATCCCTTGAATTTCTACGTATATGGTGGTGATAGGAAGAAGAACTTTCATTCGTGGAAAGAGAAGGAGGGGGTTCTTCTCCACCATTTCCATGTGCTGAACCTTGTTCTTCTGGATTTCTCCCTTCTGCTCTCTCCAGCCTTAAAACCAATTGACCAACATTCTCTGCCATGAATAGAAGGTCTTGCGGAAATTGTGCTCCTCTTCAAGACGAGCCTCTTCATCTACCATGTTTCTCCTTCGATGTGCACGCCCCACTTTGAGATCGAAAGGCTCTAGTTCCCCTTCACCTCTTCGGAGCTTGTTTCTTGTTAGCATACAAACATGCAATTCACATCTAAAAAGACCTGCTCTGATACCACTTGATCCAGGGATCTTTTGCTTATAGATGTATGAAAAGAATCACATGTGAAAATTGCAGCTTAACACAGGAATTTAATGTGCACACGAAAGAAGAAGAAGAAACACATAAAGCATGAAAAGAAGACAACAAGACTTGATAACGAAGTTCGTCCAACTTGGACTACGTCTCCGGGCCCTGCTCGATCAATGGGGAGGCCTTCATTCATTAAATGGCATGAAAAGAAGAGAATACAATCATCAGTTACATAAAAGGAGGCTTATACCTCCATTCTAGAAAATGGCTGAGAAATGGAGAACTCAGATGGAGAAACAGATAGCACCACTGCGTTCGTGGCATCGAGAAGGGTAGAAACCATATAAAATTTGTCCAATTCAGACAAAATGAACTTTTGCCCCTCCTGTAAGCTTTGCCTTGAACTACGTGCCGAAAATCCTCTCCTCCCTGCACTTCTGCGTGCATTGGGTTTTATAACATAATGCTACTTGAAAATCGGGGTCGTCCGATTATATAGAATGCTGTTCTAATGGAGGATCAGTCGGGCGCAATGAATCTGCCCTTCCTTCACAAAAAACCTCGAAATGGCCTTTTTTTGTTTAAACAAACAATACACGCAGAAACATTGAAAAACCGAAAACCCCGGACTTCAAAATATATGAAATCGGGCTTTATAACACAATTGGGTGCGGTCCCCATATCACAATCGCATATCGCTTTTTCACTGGTCCTTGTCGCGGGGATCGCCGATCGTCGATATCACTGATCGCCAATCGCCGATATTAGCGTATCGCATTGCTATGGCCCAGGGGTCTTGGTCCTATACCTTGGGTTTCGCCGACCCGATTCGCCAATTTGATCGCTCCATCCCGATATCGCCGATCGCTTGCCCCCGATTGCGATTAGTCAGAGATCACTAATCGGGGGTTCCTTCGCCCTTGCCTTAAGCCCACCTTTTGACTTCTTTGATTGAAATTTGCCTTTTAAAGGCTTTAAAATCCATTTTTTAGAGAAAATGCATCATTTTCCAAAGGAACAAAGGTAGAGTCTTTTGGTGATAACTTCATCTTCCGGACTCAGATTGGAGTGCCGTTCACACCGTTGGAATCAGGGAAACGAGCACTTCGATCTGATGTCGCTTTTTTGCCACTTTGAATTTTGAGCTTTTCCATGCCATTGTTTTTGAAGATCCACTTGGATCATTCAATGGTCTTCCCTTTACCAAAACTTTCCAAGAGTGATCGTAATGTCCTATTCTTCACCAAAGCTTCGTACCATGTTGAGTTTTTAAGTGTAATAAAGACAAACACTAATTTTTGAAATACTAATAATTACTTCAAATGCTAAAGATCTTCTTTTAACAATTCCATCTCATCCTTAAACAATTACACTTCAGAAATTCAATTATAAAACCATAAGGACAATAGAGATCAAAATGCACAAAGAGAAAATAAGATTTACCCTGGAAAACCCCACTACTCAACAACCTTTTTCTTAGAGAAATTCTTTAGTTCAATAAGAGATACATCTAATGTAGCTAGTCAACTATGAGGTCAAATATACCAACAATGTCTATGGTCAAACCTAGTCAACAACCCTCAATTCAAGCCTCCCAATTTTCCGAGCAACTCACTCTAATATGATTTACCCTAGGCCAAATTTCGGCCTCCAAAATATGCCTAGAAACTCGGCCTTGCCAGAACTTGAGCTTATCCAGAATATGCTTCCCAAAAATTGCTTCCTAGAGAACTGCCCAAAGACACACGTGCAAGCTAGGAGAGAGAAAGAAAGATGATCTTTGTCCTTCTTTTCGTCATTCTTTTCCTTTGCTTGGATGGTCATAAACTGTCTTACTTGTGTGAGGTCGAATGGTGTCTTTCTGGAGGAGTTTGAATGCCTTTATATAGTGATCTTCTTGTCCAAAATGGGTGTGTCTCTTCATTGGGTAGATTTAATTTGAGGGAGATTCGACTTGACTATTTTGGAGCCAAAAATTCAAAATTCAAAATTCAATTTTTTTTTTTCTTTTAAATCCAACATGAAGAACATGCCTTATAATAATTCTTTTAAGGGCAAAATAATCAAAATTACATGAAGAACATGTCTTACAAATTCTTTATTCATTACAAGGGCTAAAATATAAATTATGAAGGCTGACCATAGCTACAAAATTCAGCAGTTCCTAGTTGTAATTTAATCTAAGAATATTACAAGCCTTCTCTTCTTCAAAATTCTTTGTTATAAAAGTCTAGACATTGAGGAAAATAACTTCCAAAAGCATAAACCATCTTCTCGTCACTTTCACCTATTTGATAAGGTTAAATACACAAGGTGATATGACATTCAATTTCTTAAAAGATATTGTAACATTATGAAAGGATCAATGCATCCAAGATGGATTCTTTATGGAATTCTCTGATGATAAGAGTTTGGTATCGATTTTCCTTGTTGACTCTAGGGTGCATAGATCTTGAGATGCTTTGATATGTAAACTTACACCACTGACTATGTTTAGGTACCTTGGGATATTGTTATGTTGATCCCTAAGTGCTATGAATTCTAGGATTTGGTTGCAAATTCAATACCTAGACAATATTGATCCTTCTTAATCAATGGTTTAATCTTGTTATCATTTACTTGTGTCATCATGATATATATGGTATTTTTGTATTTATTAATGACAACATCCTTTAATTGACATATGGATTCATTTGTGATGATTTTGGTACATCAACCATCACTAAATATGTAATGTTGCTTTATTGTTAAATTGTTTCTTAGAATATGTAATGTTGCTTTATTTCATTAAATTTGACAACATTATGTTTTTCCACATTGATTGAGTCATTGTTACTATCCTTATCTATATGGTTCAGGTTTTTTGTCGTATCTTTTTCTCATTCTTCAACAATGAGTCCTTTTTGGTTGATAGTTTTTTATTAATCTTTTTAGTATCTCTTTTCTAAGTGTTTTTTACAACATTAGGTTTTTCCACATTGATTGAGTCATTGTTATTATCCTTATCTATATGGTTCAGGGTTTTTGTCGTTATCTTTTATTGTAAGTTTCCATTTTTTCATTAGCATTTTTTATACCCTTTCATATTTTTTCATTAACTTTGAGCTCTATTGTTTATACCTTCCAATATTAAAACTCTTTGCCCTCTATTATATGCTCAATATATTGCGTCATTTTTTCCTCAATATATATCCCCAATCTGAACCCACGTAGTATAGTATTACTCCCCTAATGAGGCTCCATGGTTATTTCATTGTTGCAACTCTTTTATCTATTGTTGAAATTTGCCAACTTTGGTATATTAGAATGAAATAATCATTGTTGAAGTAATGAATCATATTAGACTACAACGTTTGATGAACCAACACTTGGTACTTCACTGGTAAGTCGCGAATTCATTTCATTAGTGCCTAAAGTTGTTTTTAACCTCCTCTTCTAATTTAAATTGTATGGAATGTACCACATCAGCAAATAATTAGTTTTATTCGCACAATTTATTTACGTCAAAGTATTTAGATTAAAGCAAACTAGCCATTTCACTTTGTTGGGGAAAAGCACCTACTTATACCAATAACTTTGAAATCATAGAAACTTGGTTTAAATCTTTAAAATCACTCTCTCTAGAAGATATATAACAATTTTGTTTGAATCCTTAAATCCACTCTCTTGGAAAATATACGGCAATGAACAGCCACAAAATAACTTGGAAAACCTCCTTTTTGATTTATATGCTTCTTTAAATCCTCTCATTACTATTTTAGGATTTCCAAAGATGTAACAAGTTCTCCAATTTAATTACAATAGCAATAAACCCAAACTTTCTTAACTAAATCCATTCATTCTGTTAGACATAGTCAACTATCTAGATATCTTAAACCGTACACACTTATATAAATATAATTTAACTTCACTTCCTAGATATGTTAAATTAAAAATTTGTTTATTATTTCATATTGTTTGCGTAAAGGAGGGATAGTAATTATACTTCATCAACATAATTTTCACGATATCATACCCACACAGATCGGTGACTGCTATCTAGTAAAATTAAGTGGATTATTGTGTCAACCCCCCATAGTCAGCAACAACTGTGAAGAGAGTGACGACCTAAAACAGATGTATTATATTGTTTTAACTCAATCTTGCTGTGTACAAATTTCTCGTTGCACAGTCGCAGAGAGGTGGCGTTTCAATTTTGCAACGCAGGTATATCTTCCTTGGGTGATTGTGTTCTCAAATAAAACTGCTCAACGGCCACCAAATATCTTTTTTTGTTAAAAGTTTTGGGCCGCGACGTTGGAAATCATTTACCATCAGCAAAATATATTTGACGAGATTCCAACCAATTCAAAGCAATTTTTTGAAAAGTTGGTGAGAATTTTGTAAAATTTTATTAACATGGGAATGTCAATTTTTGTTAACATGTGTGGAATGATTACGATCAATGCGTATGAGTTGAGAGTCATCTTTTAAGCGAAAGCAATCTCTTATTTGATGTTTATATAGTAATGATTATGATGGTGTAATTTTTTTTAATGTTCGATAATATTTATTTTATAACTAGCAATTGTAATACATGTTGTAAAGGAAACACAGTGTGATATGTAATGTAATTTAATTGAATATTTAAATTATAAAGTAGTCTATTCCAAATTTTCATTCTCAATCAACTAACCAACGGATTAGTACTGATATAAATTAATAGTCCTAACTCTCTAGACTTTTGGTTTCAATCTTCATATGAAGTGTGGCAATCATCCCATATAATGTGTGTTGAGCTGCAATTTGTTACAACAGTTTGAAAGAACAAATGAAACCCATCTTAGTGGAGGGAAAACCATTTGAATGTTATCCAAATAAATGGAAACCCATTTCAGTTAAGTTAAAACAAATGACACCAATTTCAATCAAACAAATTGAATTTTTATGCAATCCAAAAAAACAAAGGAATATCATTAAAGTTACCTCTCTTATTGTGAATCACATTGGGCGTGAATCCTTTATAGTAATGGGTTTCCTTAGCTCTCTGGCTTGGATCCTCTTTCTACATAGCCCCACAATAAGACCATTCTTCTTACTTTTCCAAGCCATCACAAAAATAGTCAAAAGGCCAGCAGATCAACACCCATTATCAGCAGGACTAAGTTTAACCTTGATGTTAGGTCTCTATCTATTGCAGTTAAGTGTTGAGCAATCAAAAACATATTTTGAGCTACAACTATCTCAATAAACCAATCAATTCTCTAGTATATACAAATAACAATTACAAAGATAAAATAAGTCATAGTTAATGTATACAAAGATATGACCATGCATTGATTGAGATTTGCTTTGATCGAAGGAAAAAGGACTTAACTATCTCATCATAGAACTCTATAAGGATACTATGGTACCATTCTTCAAACGAATATTCTAGATTTGTTTGGTTCGTTCATGAACTTTATTATGGCTAGCAAACTAATATAACAATAGATTTCTTGGGTTCGTTCATGAACTTTATTCTGGCCAACAAACTAATATAACAATATCTTGTCTTCTAGTACTTGCAAAATAACAACAGTTTGTCTTCCAAGAAGTCAAAAATATCTCCTTTAGCACTCACCTAAGTCAAGTGTTTTCCTGTTTCATAGCGCAGAAAACTTCAACGAGGGGCTCAACCTCAGAGTCGGATTTTGTGGAGCAGAGAGCGACAAAGTGGGGAATTGTGATTTTTCTCAGCCAATTCATCTCCTTTTTTCTTCTGTAGTGGTTAGCGTGTGGAATGTTCGGTTAGTGTGGTCCAATTGACAATCAGAGCAGTTGGAAAAGGGGCCATTTTTCTCTGTGGATAGCCTTGGAGGGTGCACTCCCTATTCTTTTGGCTTGGATCCTCTTTCTACATAGCTCCACAAAAAGACCATTCTTCCTAATTTTCCAAGCCATCACAAAAATAGGCAAAATGCCAGTAGATCAACACCCATTATCAACACGACCAAGTTCAACCTTGCTATTAGGTCTTTGTATATTGCAATTAGGCATTGAGAACTCAAAAACAGATTTTGAGTTGCAGCTATCTCAACAAACCGATCAATTTTCTAGTATAGACAAATAACAATTACAAAGATAAAATAAGTCTTACTTAATGTATAAAAATATATGACCTGTTAACACCCAGGTTGTTCCCTTTGACTCCTGAGGGAATACGGCCAGGGTAACCACTAACCAAGCTTTGGATTGCAGGTTCTAGCCCACCTGCAATCAGAGAGGGCTCTCTCTTTTAGTTTTATCTTTGTTTTTTGTGATCTTAGGCTAGTTATAAGGTGAGGATTTTGTTTATAATTTTGGTTGAATGATGTCTTCCAGTAGCTGAGAAGGTTCAGTCCATTGGGCAATGGAGTCTATGATTATGGGCTGTTTGAGATATTGAGCAAGATTGTTAAAACTGCAGGGCCTTATGAATATATCATGAAACAAACTTAAAATTGTGAAGATGAAATATGTCTGGCCAGTGAAAGGCAACTAAGGGTTTTTCACTAAGCTGGTGATGTGAGAAAGAGATATATCACTCAGGAGCAGATTCGAATTCCTGAATAATACTCACTGTGAAGTTTTAATCTGAAGGTGAAGCAATTAAGAATTACACTTCCATAACTAATACTAGAGGAAAACATTCATAACAACATAGATTGAGTTCAGGGTATTCAATGAACAAATCCTGAAACTATTCTTTTTCTGTGCTATTAAACTGTGAAATATAGAGCATGAATGGATTACGAAAGTATGAAATACATAACAAGAGAGTTCAAGAAACTTATTTTTCCATGAAATATGTAGGAATCCTGCAGCAGTAGGCAATCACACCAGAACAAAACATCTCAGAACTTTAGAAATTCCATCAGCTCCCTGTATTAAAAATCTGAAATTTACAGCATAAGTTCTCTGGAAGAGAAAATCAACAACCTCTGCAAGCTTATGTGAGGGGATATATATACAATCGGTTTTTACAAAATATCTGAACGCTGAGTCATTTGCTTAATAAATACGTTCACCAACTTTCAGAATAGCAGATAAGAGAGTTATTGCTACTCTAAATATACAATGAATAGCTTTTAGTTCTGTCAGAAACCTTTTTGACCTTTGGAGGCCACTGAGTCGGTTGAGCGCTCTGCATTTATTCTGAATGATATGCCTTTAATGTTCTGTCATGCTGTAACTTTCTCGGCCCTGTCATCTGTACCTGTCAGTGTTGCTTTGGTGGCCGAATTGCTTTGCTGAGTTGGCTCAGCCCACTCCTTTACAATCATAGTGGATGTATCACCTGTCTGAACATGATGATCTATATTTTTGAAGTAAAAATTTGATGAAAACCTGTTGGTTCACAGCAATGTCTGTATCATGCTGGTCCACCATTCCTGTGTAGGCAACTGATGCCTCAAAATTGTGCCTAGTGTTTCATCTGCCTCAGTATATTTGTAGTAATTAGGAGGCACTTCAAACAGATGTCTGATTTCATTCATGATAAAAAATAAATTTTCTATTTTCTCATAGAGGCTCTGCCCAGATGCAGGCCCTGTTTCCTCTGGGATACTTGATCCTGCAGTGATCTGATTTGTGGCAAATGTATTCACCCTTTTAGCATAATTTTCATGGGATAGTAGCCTTCCTGCGCTGTTCAGTAAGCTGGGAAGGCCTCTGTTATGCAATGCTGTGAATTTCTCTGTGAACTTGTTCACCTTTGTTTGCATTTCCTGGCACCTTCTATCCAATGTTTGTACCAGATTTCTCAATGTGAGGACCCTCTTTATTAGTAAGATGGTGTCAGTTCTATTGGTGATTCCTATTGCTGCCAGCTGAGGGCCTGTGCGGTTATTCAGGACATTGATCATCCTATTGGCTATCTCAGGCATAGTGCCTAGAGATGCCCTTGCCCTCTGACTTTCCTTGTGTGCCATGCCTATGAGGTCCATGTGCTCATGAATGGTTTCTATGTATTGCCATTGGTCTGTTATAGATTGACCAATATTGGCCCACAGGACTTTCTTGATCTCAGCCACCACTTTGTCAAGAGAGAGCTCTTTCTCCAGCTCTTTTATCTTCTTCTCAAGGGCTCTTACTTCCCTTGTTCTTTCAGCTACAGTTTGTTTTGATTTGTCATATTTTTCATTAACAGTGGCCAATTTCTCCATGGCTTCATTGAGCTCTGCCATCTGGGCCTCTAGAACTTGAATCTCTTTCATCATCTTCTGCATATCAAGGCTTGGAGCCTGTTCTGATGTTGTTGTTGGTGCTGATGTTGATGGACCTGTTTCAGCTGTATGTCCTGTGGGAGGAGTGATAATTTGAGGGGGCTCCTCAAGGTTGATCACTGGCTGAGGGGGCTGAGATGTCTGGCCTCCCTCTTTCTGTTTCAGGGCTGCCTGTAGTGCAGCCTCTGTTTCTACCAATTTCCCTTCTGTTTGTACCAGCTGTTTGTGTAGTGTTAGCAGCATGGCTGCTACATCCTGGTCCTTCCTCTGCTGAGCAACCTCTTCTGTTTGAGGGTGAAGGGTTGCTGGAATTTTTACCATCTTCCTCAAAGCTGCTATATCTGCATCTCTTTCCTTTAGCAGTGCCTGTACAGCTTTGGGATCCTTTGGGTCATGCCCAAGCTCTATAATAATATCTTCCAAAGACCTGATCCTGTTGTCTTTGGCCTGAGAGGATGCCTTCTCCAACTCAAGTTGGGCAGTTGTGTTATGAAGACTGTTTTGCAATTTGTGTGCCAAGAAGGTCTTGTCTGCAAGAGTTGAATAGACCATCTCACCCGTTTGCTTGTGAAGCTCTATCTGGTCCATTGGGTGGATGTCCTTTGCAAGTACCTCAAGGTTGGTCCTTATATAATCTGCAGCTAACTGTGGCTACAGCATAGTAGGCATGAAATGACTCATAGTCATTTTCCCCTCTGTTATGTCATATGCTGACATAAGCCTCTGCTGGTTTGTGGGAGCCATTTTAAGCAAGTGATTGTACAGCTGGAGCCTGACTGGCTCATTTCTCTTCTTGATGTCAATAAACTGCTGCTTTATGCCTGATTCAGCTCTCCTTTGCTGGCTTGAGGAGCTGACCTCTCCTCCAAGGGTTCTTTCTTGTTCCTGCTGGAAGGAACTGGCAGATGCCTCCATACTAGGGGGGCCCATTCCCAAGGATTGCCCAATAGGCATCTCTTCTTCAGAAAGGGGATTTAATCTTTGCCTTTTCTCCCCTTGTTGATTTGTGGATGTGGTGAGGGGAGTTTCCTGCTCTCTATCCCTCTTCCTGCTTCTTTCTTCATTTAGTGGAGTTTGGAGGACCGAGGCATCCACCACTGTTTCCTGCCTAGGAGGCACATTTTCTTGAGCCTGCTGCTCTGTAGATATGGGAGCTTCAGCCATTTCTTCTTGCTGTTTGGGCTGCTCCTTCTGCTGTAGGGGGTGGCTGCTCTTGTTCCATCTCTTTTTCTTTACCTTTGCTGGCTGCCTGAGGAGTAGTTTTAGCTGCTTGCTGGTGGGATGTAGAGGATGAGACAGCTGCTCCAAGTTGCACTTGATAAGAAGAGGAAACCTGCCCAGAAGTTTCCAAGTCAGCTTCTTTCTCAAGTTTCTTTGCTTCTTTTTGTGCTATTTCTTCTCTAGTACTTGCCTCTTCTAGAGTGCCCTCTTTCCATCTTAACAGATTTGCATATTTTTCAATATGAGGCAACCTGACATGATCATAACTAGCCATCTTATATTTGACCCTTCTAAGACTAATGAAGTGATTGGGGTCATAGGGTGACCAGAGGAAACTGGTTTGCAATCGGAGGCCCTCTAGGATCTTATCTGCCTCTTTCCATCCTTCTTCCCTTTTATTATAAAGAAATGGGCCTAGCTGGTTTCTGATTTTGAGTTGTACCTTCTTGTTTTTGCTGTGGAAATGGACCATGTCTGCATTTCCAAATTGCCTGAAATATTCTAAGGCAAAGAGTCTCATAGGGACATATTTTGGTAGTCTGAATGGAGCTAACTCACAACCATATATTCTGATTACTGTATGGTGTTGGTAGAAGTACCAATCCCCAATGCTGTAGGCCTTTGAGAGCTGGAGAATCCTTTGCATCTCATCTTTCAATCTTGGAGGAGGGGTACCCAATAGCAAGGACATAGCTGGATGGATAAAGAGGTCTATGAATTCACAGTAGCTGTACGGTGAATAAGATGTGTGATGAAAGATTGAAGTCCAAAATACCACAGACCTTGGGTTTCCCTGAGCATCAAACTTCTTGACAGTAATAGGGAAGCTATCAGGTTGATAAAATAGGAACAAGTGATAGATGTATGAGGTGTATCTAAACACCTTTTCCCTCTCTAGATTCATCAATTTCTCATGAATTTTATTGGCAATGTATGCAGCATAATCATAGTGAACAGAAGGAGGCTTTCCAGGGGAGAAGATAGACATTATTGCCAGAATGGTTTCATCAACATCCTCAGCTGATCTGTAACCCAGGACATAACTGATCAAATCCACAAGCAACTTGCCCAACTCATTGAAATATACATTTCCTATAGGAGGGGTCCTCACAGTATGAGAGCCTGATTTAATGAATAATTGATTGATTTTTACAATTTGGGCGCTGGACAGCTTGCCTCCTTTCTTTAGTAAATCCATCATGGAGAGAGGAGTCAATGGCCTTGAAGTATGAAAGTGTAGCATTTCATTTATGGCCTCAGGGGTGACATGGAACAAAACTGAGCCTGAGGAATTGAGGACAGCTCTCTGACAGGGGTCATAGTTGGCACTGCATCTATGTATTAAATCTGGGAGGACATTGACTTGAGGAAGGTTATAAATGGGCAAATTGGAGTCCCAAATCCCTAGAATATCAGTTCCACTGAGGTGCTTGGCTTTCAGCTCATTGAGTACATGAATATTATATTTGGTGTCCATTGAGAGTGTTTCTGTCATCTGGTAGTCTCTATCACCCAGGGCCTTCCATTCTAGCTCTCTGTGTGGGGCATTCAAGGGTGGAATATTTAGAGCTACTGGTGTCTCCATGGTCCACTAACACTTGGAATTGGATTTGAACTTGATTTTCTGGGCACAGCAACACAGGGCAGTGAATTTTGCAAGAGCAGGGCGATTTACAGAGGAAACAGGGTGAATTATGGTGAAAACAAGTTAAAATGCTCCTGAAAAAGGTTCAATGAGCAAATGCTGGGACTTAAGAGCTGTTTTCCCGGTGAAATTGTGCAGCAGAGCTTTTAGTTTGCGACTGCGCAAACAGACTGTATATTCGTGGAAATTGGACACAATGGGGAGTTTTGCAGGTGAAATTGGGCTTACAGTGTGGAGGAAAAGCACTGGTTCATGAGAATTTCTGGAATTTACTATGTTTTTCTCCTCTTCTTAGCTTCTTCTGTGATTTATGTAAAAACCAGGCGCAGAGGGGATGATTTGATAAATACCTGGTATTCTAGCAATGGTGGCAATGCAGATGGATTCAGGGCGCCGGGAGCACGAAAGCAGTCTTCGAAGTTGACGGGCGAACGACGTGGTTGTTCATGCAGCAATACAGTGCATAAAATGCAAATAACACAAAAATGGGCTTTTTGGGCCAAAATAGCGAAAATTTGGCTTTTGGCGCATTTTTTGGATGACATCATCGGGTGGGGTCGGGTACGGCAGGGTGACGTGGCGACCTGTGAGTGGTCCGCGTGGATGGGGGAGGTGGCGAACAGGTCGGAGCGATGGCGGGCCAGGCGCTGACGCGACGCTGACTTGGCATGACGTGGGCGTGGCGTGGGCATGACGTGGGCAGGCGGTATACAGAGGGCGGTAATCGGTTCCATCGGACCGCTAATAGTACGGGAGTGGTATTGGCAGGCGGCCTCCCGATACGATTTGGGCGCGACGCGTGGCCGAACCCTGACATCACCCTCTGACATTTTTCGGGTGCTAACGTCTGGACATCGGGGGCGGCCCGATATTGATATGGGCCGTCGGATGGGAAAGCCCAGATCCGACGGGCGACGGGTTGCCAAGCTGAAAGGACAATACGGCGGGACCCGGCAGCATTTTTTAATAATTTCTTTTGTTTTTTGTGGAAAACGTGCTTTAATCAAAACTTTGGGTAAGGGGAAAAAGTGGGTTTTTACAATGTTTTTTGCAAATAGCGCGAGTTAGACATCATAGTAGGTTTTCCAATGTTTTATGGGTGAAAAATGGGTTTATTGGTGTTTATTCACAACAAGGGGTTAGGGCTGTTAAACCAAGCAGATCTTGGTTTAATCCCAAGATTTCGCCTTTGGCGCTTTTTTGCAACTTGCGCCTAGATCTTTTGGTGCTCCATCCTTCGAAACTATAAGGCTATATTGCCTAAGGGAAAGGGATTATACATATTTTTTGGGGCTTTTAATCTAGAATTAATATAATAGTGGGGGAAATGGAACATAGGGAGCTAAATAATAATGATGTTAGCAGTTAATATGAATGGGAGATATGGGTGAGGGGAGGCAAAGACTAAGTTTTTTAGGAAACAAACTTAGTTAGGAGAGTAGATCAAAATGAAAAGATTTTTTACACAAGAAATGTGGCTCTTTATGAAACAAGAATCAACAAAAGAGTTTGACTTCTCTCATGAACAGAGGTGGTATTGGGATGTTAGCAAGGAGTTTGATGGGGGATGATTAGGAAGTTAGACATGCTTCACTTTGTTACTACAAAACTGCTGAATAGGAAGATCTGCACTGGCCACCATGTGTTTCCTTTGTTTAGGCCAGAGATCTGAAAGAAATCATGCTTCTGCAACCCCATCTACCTACCCATTCTATTGCCTAGCATTTTTTATTACTTCAAGGAGGGTGCACTTAGACTTGCAAACCCTCATGTGCCTTTTCTTTTCCTTTGGCTTTTTCCTTTTGATTTTCTATCTAAGGCTAACCTTATTACTTCCAAGGCCCCAGATTAAACAGTTGGGAACCTTCATTCTCTACCTAACTACTTTATCTGCCAAGATTGAACAGTTTGGACATATTTTTTTATCTAATCTACCACAAAAATTGAAACATGGCATGACCAAGCTTAGACTGTTGGATCACCCATTTAGAAGTAGGACAGCATCAACCAACTGCAGATAGGTGTTTTCCACACAAATATGAGATCTTTGCATCACCAAAGTAGATCATATTGGCACTTCCCCTGCCAATCATGAAAAATGAAACCTATTGGTATAGGTAGCTAACAGTGGCTCCACTTGGGGATGGTTTTTCTACTTGAAAGACCAAGAACAACAGGTCAGAATGCCTTGGCCCTTGACTTTTCTTCAAAACTTGAAAGCTTTTTCTTTGGATTTCAAAATTGGAATCTGTCACCATTGTGGAACTTCTGAAATAAAAGCCTTTTCCTGCTTATTTACAACTCTTCTGAGGCTGAACTATCTATATGCTGAAAGAAAATAGTATATACAACTGATTATGTACAGGGGGAAAGCCATGCTATATACATGGGAAGTAATCAAAGTAGTGCTTTAACATCCGGCCATTTACAGGGCCCTCTTCAGCTTCAGTGCCATCCAAAATTTTCAAGAAATAAGTGTTATTTCCTTGTACTGCTTGAATAACGAAAGGCCCCCTCCAAAGGGAGTCAAATTTGCCATGCTTTCCCTTGTCTTCTCTTCTTGAATCCCATTTAAGCACTTTATCCCCAATGAAGAAATCTTCAGCCTTGGTTCTTCTATCAAAGGCTTTCTTTAGTTTCTCTTGTAGGACTTGGACTCTGTTATACACTTGATCTCTGGTTTGCTGCAAACAGATAATCTGATTGATTCTTCTTTGCATGTCATTTGGTTCAGCTTGACTTTCTTGGAGTAGCTTCATGACAGGGACCCCTAATGATGAAAGGAATTTGGCTCCATTCCATAAACCAATTCATATGGGCTGACCCCAATAGATCTTTTGGTTGTTAGCCTGTCTGCCCACAAGGCATTTACAAGCTTCTTGTGCCAATTTTTCTTATTCTCTTCTAGTACCTTCTTAATGATGTTGATAAGACTTTTGTTAGATGATTCAGCTAACCCATTGCCTTGAGGATAGTATGCAGTAGAATGGCCCAAAGTAATGTGGAATTTCTGGCAATAGTTCACCATCTTCTTGGATCTAAAAGCAGCAGCATTGTCTGTTATAACCTTGTCAGGACAACCAAATCTAGAAAGAATGTTGGTTTCAAGGAACTGAATAATAGTAGAATCATTTGCTTGTCTGCATGGAACAGTCTCAATCCATTTAGTAAAGTAATCTGTGGCTGTTAGAATCCATCTATGTTGGCCTGAGGATGAAGGATGAATTTCCCCAATGAAGTCCAAGCCCCATTGCTGAAAGGGCCTTTCTGTTGCAATAGGCTTTAAGGGGAGTGGTAGTAACTTTCTTTTTCCCTCAAACACTTGACACTTGTGACATGTAGTGGTGAAATTTTTAACATCAGAAAACAGAGTGGGCCAATAGTAATCTGCCCTTAATATCTTATCCACAATGGACTTCCAGTACAAATGTCCACCACAATCACCTGCATGAAATTCTTTCATAACATTGTTAGTCTCATCCATATTCAAACAGTTCAGTAGTATACCTTCATGATTTTTCCATAGTAAATTACCATTTATAACACAAAATCTTGAAGCTTTCATTTTTAAAAATCTAGATTTGGTTCTGGACAATCCTGGGGGAGCACACAGGTTTTGCAATATATAACATATATCAGAATACCACAGGGATTGTTCAAAGGATACATTGATCTTTGGAGTCGCCAGCTCCGATTCATTGTCCAGTTGGTTAATATCCAAGGCTTGGAAGTTTGCTTCTGACATCAATTTAGCCAAACCTTGCCCTTTTATCAGTTTTGTAGGTCTTATCTCAATGTTAAATTCTAAAATGCTAGCAATCCATTTTCCTCTTCTTCCCTCTAAGTTTTCTTGAGTTAGTATGTCTTTCACAATGGGATTTGGTACACAAGCAATAACATGAGAGTATAGGATGTAGGTCCTAAAGTCTTTGATGGCTTTGACCAAAGCATAAGCTTGCTTTTCCATGATCTGATATTTCAGAGGTGCATCTCTAAGGGCTCTACTAAAGAAAGCAATAGGTTTTTCATTCCCTTGATCATCCTTCTGCAATAAAACAGCAGCAATGGTATGCTGGGAGGCAAAAGAGAAGATGATAAATTCTCTGTCAAATTGAGGATTTGTTAAGACTGGGGTTTGTGTAAGGGCCAATTTAATACCTTCAAAAGCTTGATTTGCTTCTACTGTCCACTTCACTTTTGAATCCTTCTTTAGCATGTTGTTTAGTAATCTGATCAATTCTGCTAAGTTTGGGATAAATATCCTTAAAAAGTTGATCTTTCCCAAGAAGGCTTGTAATTCTTTGATGTTTCTCGGATGGGGCATTTGCAAGATGGCCTGTATTCTGTCTGGGTCAATTCTAATGCCCTCCTTTGAAATGATATGACCTAATAGCTTACCTTCTTCCAAACCAAATAGAGACTTCTTGGAATTTAAGGAAATTCCATATTTCCTACATGTTATGAATATTTGTCTCAAGTGTTTTAAATGTTCTTGGTCAGACTTTGAGAAAGGTGTGAGGTCATCTAAGTAAATAACAAGGAACTCATGAATCTCTTTAGCAAAAGCAATATCCATTGCTCTTTGAAATGTAGCTCCTGCATTTTTCAATCCAAAAGGCATTTTAACATATTTGAAAGTTCCCCATGGGGTTGTGAAAGCTGTTTTATCTTGATCATCAGGGTGGACTAGGATCTGATTGAAACCTGAAAATCCATCAAGTAATGAAATTCTTGAAGCCCCCACCACTCTTTGGAGAATATGATCCATTTTTGGTAAGGGATAATTGTCTTTAAGGGACACTTGATTCAAATTCCTTAGATCAACACACAGCCTAATCTCCCCAGTTTTCTTTCTTGTGGGGACCAAGTTTGAAATCCAGTCTGAAAACCTGATTGGTGCTATGATACCAGCTTTAAACATTTTTTGTACCTCCTTCTCAATTGAAGGGAGAAGCATAGGATTGATTCTTCTCAATTTTTGCTTGAATGGCTTTTGATTGGGCTTGAGAGGGATAGTGTGTTGAATAACAGAGGTGTCATAGGATTTCAAATCCTCATAACTCCATGCAAACACATCTTGGAACTCTTTAAAGAGGTCAATGTATTTAGGCTTCTGGTCAGGAGGTAAAGAGGCAGACAATTTTATTATCTTGGGTTTTTCAGTAGTTCCAATGTTGCATTCTTCTATGGCAGCATTAAGGGGTTGCATTTTTGGTTTTCTAGGAACATCATTTGAGTCAAAAATGTCCTCCAATGGAGTTAGGCCTGTTGGTAGAAAGTTGTCTTTTAGCTCTATGATTTCAGCCTCTGTACCAGCTACTTCATCAAAATGCAATTGTTCAAGTTCTTGTATTTTTTCCTTGTCAAAGTTTGTTGGACAAAGTATTTGATTTGCTGTTTTGGGTGACATTGCTGTTTGGTCCTGTTCACTCAATGGTTGTGTGTCTTTCACAGAATCAACATCAATGTTCAAGCCTGAAAATTCATGCTGCAAGGTTAAGAAATTATTTATCTGTGCATCGTCCTCAAACACTTGCCAATCTTTGACATTGTTTGGGACAGAAGGTCTGTGTTTTATCTCAGCTGTAAAGAAATGGTTGGGTTCAAAAGGCAATTTGCATGTATTGGCAAATGTAGCCAAACTGTGTGCATGATGGTTGTGGGTCCTCGGTATTTTGGTCATTTGAAATTCAGTGAAAGCCTTCAGTATTTCAAGAGTAGCAGACCTGTATGATCTTAGTCTTTTGTCATTTGTGACAAAATTGCCTTTCACTTGTTGGATAATAAGGTCTGAATCTCCCATGATTGAAACTTTTGTGGCCTGAAATGATTTTACCAGTTTGAGGCCTAGCAGAAGAGCCTCATATTCTGCCATATTATTAGTACATCTAAAATTAAGCCTATAAGCTCGACCTTGTGCATGGTTGCTTTGTTTGTTATGAATCCACACTCCAGCTCCTGCCCCTAATTTGTTGACTGATCCATCAAACTCAAGAAACCATAAGATCTCTTGATTTAGGGGATTTTCAACATTTTCTCCATGACTTGGGATTATAAGTTGGAGTTCTTGTCTTTCACCTGGTTTGCCCTCTAGAACAATTTCATCACTTGATTGCACAACCTTGATTTCTTGGAAATTGATTCCTCACTCATATGCAGATCTTGTTCAAGTATGACAGATTTGTTATCACTCATTGGACTTATATCATCATTGAACAGAATGAAGGAATCCATATCAGAATGGACTGCATAAATAGGGAAATTTTAAGGTTTTTCTTCACTGCTCACCATGTATTTCATGAGTGACTCCCTGTATAGCCTCTTTGGCTGCCCAAAAACAGAGATAGTGGCATATGACATATCCAATTGCAGGGAACCTTGGAGTTTGGCTCCCCATGATCTTGATAACAACATTCCATATTTGGGTGGGATATCAGCAACTACAACGTCCATTAAGATTGTTTTATTTGGGTACTGGACTAGGGACACACATAGACCTTTTATTAAGCCTAAACACTTAACTTGGCTGGAATCAAATGAAAATAGGTCCTTATATGGTCTTGTGATGTCTAGATTCAATCTTTCCATTACTGACTTAGGCATCAGGTTATGAGAGGCGCCTGAGTCAAACATTGCATTGTGTAATATCTTATCATGAACATGCAAGCTGATATAAAAAGGTAGTATTCCTGTAACTGCTGTCTTTCCATCAACCTCTGGACCGAAAAGTAGTTCTGGGGTATCATCCAACACATTGACATCATCTTTGTGGTGGGTCAGTTGAAGGGACTTCTTGATTTGTTGTTTGTAAATGTCATGCTTGGCTAGCTCTGAAAGTGGAATGGCTATATTTAATTTACCAATTTCAGCTTCTAGGTCAAAAGGTTTTTCAGATTGAATCTTGGTGTTCTAGTTAACAACCTTTTCTCTCTCAATTGAGTTCTTAGAGTTTTCTTCTTGACTCTTGTTTTGATCTTGAGGCTTGTCCTTTTTGCTCATCTTTTGGAAAGTGCTGCTTGGATTGTGCTGTAAAGGAGGTGTAACCCTTGGTTCTTGATTTGATGGAAATGGTTCTGTTACCTCTTCAACTATTACTTTATTTGTAATTGAATCAGTTTTGTTAGTAGGCTCTGTGACAATAGCTTTCCTAGGCTGTAGGCTATCCTTTGTTTTCTCTGGCTGTGGCACATTTACAGTTCTGCTTCTTAATTTGTATTGTTTATGAACTTCAAAAACAGCTGTGTCATAGCCTTGTTTGAAATCAAATGATTCACCTGATCTAGTTTGGAACTGGCTTATGTCTTCTTCTTCATGATCTTCTTGACTCAGAAAAACTTGCTGATCCTCGTTCAGGCCCATCAAATTGATGTGGGTATCATCTATCTGCTCACTAGAAGTAGATGTTTCAGCATAGTTTTCTTGGAACGGAGGCCTTATTTCTGGTTCAGGGCTGGGCTTGCCCACATTGGGATTTTGATTTCTTCTAAAATTGGGGTTCCTGATTGGATTATTCTGTGGTGCTTCCCATGATGACTTCCTCTCAACTGATTCTACTCTGTCACCTAATCTATGCATACCAGTGATTATTGCATCTAATTTTTGATCCCAGCCTGAAGGCTCTTCTTTGAAGGTAGTCTTTCTCTCCGTTCTGGTCCTATTTCTCCTAGCTATCAGGTTTGCTTCTACACTCACTGCTATGTCTTGCATTTCAGCTAAAGTTCGGGGAGCTCTTTCTCTTAATTGGTATGCCATATCTGAATCAAACCCATCAGGAAAGGTGTATAGAGCTAGATCAGGTGGGGGTCTGAGATTTTGGGGAATAGCATTGTACACACTGTTGAACCGAGCACAATAATCCAAGATTGTTTCTTGGGGACCTCTTTTGATAGTATTGTATTCAGATAAAATATGAAGTGGATCCTTTTTCTTCTCCCATCTATTGATAAAGGTTTGATACAGGGCTTCAGGGTCAACTATGGAGTTTGCTGGGAGTGACCTAAACCATGATCTTACATCTCCTGTTAGGCTTTGCACAAAAATTTTCATTCTAACCCCATCATCATCTATCTCATAATTTTCAAAGTAGTCCTGCATTTTCTTAGTATGTTGAAGGGCTGGATAAGAGCCAGTACCATCAAAATATGAGATCTTGCTTTGGTAATCTTGAGGCATAGGCCCTGGGTTGGCAGGTAACTGCAGTGGAGCATATCTATTAGCCATGTTTGGTGGGACAATAGGGATAACAGGAATGAATGGGACAAGTGGAGGAAAGGGGATGAGAGGGGTATGTGTAGTTGATGGAGTGGTTGAAAGGATACCTTGTGAAGTAGATGAAGAACTAGGAGGTTGTGGCACAGTGGTGTGAGGATGTAGAGAAACCTTAGCAGGGGTTGGAATATCAGATTGAAGACCTGCTTCAGAACTTGAATCTGATAGAGTCCCTTCTGATTTGTGTCTCTTAAGGATTCTTGAAATCAAGTTTGGATTTTGGAACTCAGGTGATGGATCAGGATCTGGGTTTGACCTTGTATAGCGAGTTTTCTTCTTAGGAGCCAGTTTTTGTGTTTATCTTTAGGATAATTTTCTAAGAAGGTAGTGATATTTGACAAGGACTGATCAGGTATAGCACAACTGTATGGAACTTAAGACTAAATAAAGATTGACTGAGGCAACTTTTATATACTCCTGCAAATGCAAAGGAGAGGCAGTTTCTAAGGCTGTCTGGCTGTCACTCAGGCTTTATCTACAGTATTAAGAATCAGACAGGGGGTTACAAAGTTCATTCATTCCCCAGTGGAGTCGCCATTTATGTTAACACCCAGGTTGTTCCCTTTGACTCCCGAGGGAATACGGCCAGGGTAACCACTAACCAAGCTTTGGATTGTAGGTTCTAGCCCACCTGCAATCAGAGAGGGCTCTCTCTTTCAGTTTTATCTTTGTTTTTTGTGATCTTAGGCTAGTTATAAGGTGAGGATTTTGTTTATAATTTTGGTTGAATGATGTCTTCCAGTAGCTGAGAAGGTTCAGTCCATTGGGCAATGGAGTCTATGATTATGGGCTGTTTGAGATATTGAGCAAGATTGTTAAAACTACAGGGCCTTATGAATATATCATGCAACAAACTTAAAATTGTGAAGATGAAATATGTCTGGCCAGTGAAAGGCAACTAAGGGTTTTTCACTAAGTTGGTGATGTGAGAAAGAGATATATCACTCAGGAGCAGATTCGAATTCCTGAATAATACTCACTGTGAAGTTTTAGTCTGAAGGTGAAGCAATTAAGAATTACACTTCCATAACTAATACTAGAGGAAAACATTCATAACAGCATAGATTGAGTTCAGGGTATTCAATGAACAAATCCTGAAACTATTCTTTTTCTGTGCTATTAAACTGTGAAATATAGAGCATGAATGGATTACGAAAGTATGAAATACATAACAAGAGAGTTCAAGAAACTTATTGTGCCATGAAATATGTAGGAATCCTGCAGCAGTAGGCAATCACACCAGAACAAAACAACTCAGAACTTTAGAAATTCCATCAGCTCCCTGTATTAAAAGTCTGAAATTTACAGCATAAGTTCTCTGGAAGAGAAAATCAACAACCTCTGCAAGCTTATGCGAGGGGATATATATACAATCGGTTTTCACAAAATATCTGAACGCTGAGTCATTTGCTCAATAAATGCGTTCACCAACTTTCAGAATAGCAGATAAGAGAGTTATTGCTACTCTAAATATACAAAGAATAGCTTTTAGTTCTGTCAGAAACCTTTTTGACCTTTGGAGGCCACTGAGTCGGTTGAGCGCTCTGCATTTATTCTGAATGATATGCCTTTAATGTTCTGTCGTGCTGTAACTTTCTCGGCCCTGTCATCTGTACCTGTCAGTGTTGCTTTGGCGGCCGAATTGATTTGCTGAGTTGGCTCAGCCCACTCCTTTACAATCATAGTGGATGTATCACCTGTCTGAACATGATGATCTATATTTTTGAAGTAAAAATTTGATGAAAACCTGTTGGTTCACAGCAATGTCTGTATCATGCTGGTCCACCATTCCTGTGTAGGCAACTGATGCCTCAAAATTGTGCCTAGTGTTTCATCTGCCTCAATATATTTGTAGTAATTAGGAGGCACTTCAAACAGATGTCTGATTTCATTCATGATAAAAAATAACTTTCTATTTTCTCATAGAGGCTATGCCCAGATGCAGGCCCTGTTTCCTCTGGGATACTTGATCCTGCAGTGATCTGATTTGTGGCAAATGTATTCACCCTTTTAGCATAATTTTCATGGGATAGTAGCCTTCCTGTGCTGTTCAGTAAGCTGGGAAGGCCTCTGTTATGCAATGCTGTGAATTTCTCTGTGAACTTGTTCACCTCTGTTTGCATTTCCTGGCACCTTCTATCCAATGTTTGTACCAGATTTCTCAATTTGAGGACCCTCTTTATCAGTAAGATGGTGTCAGTTCTATTGGTGATTCCTATTGCTGCCAGCTGAGGGCCTGTGCGGTTATTCAGGACATTGATCATCCTATTGGCTATCTCAGGCATAGTGCCTAGAGATGCCCTTGCCCTCTGACTTTCCTTGTGTGCCCTGCCTATGAGGTCCATGTGCTCATGAATGGTTTCTATGTATTGCCATTGGTCTGTTATAGATTGACTAATATTGGCCCACAGGACTTTCTTGATCTCAGCCACCACTTTGTCAAGAGAGAGCTCTTTGTCAAGAGAGAGCTTTTGAAGTCCAAAATACCACAGACCTTGGGTTTCCCTGAGCATCAAACTTCTTGAGAGTAATAGGGAAGCTATTAGGTTGATAAAATAGGAACAAGTGATAGATGTATGAAGTGTATCTAAACACCTTTTCCCTCTCTAGATTCATCAATTGCTCGTGAATTTTATTGGCAATGTATGCAGCATAATCATAGTGAACAGAAGGAGGCTTTCCAGGGGAGAAGATAGACATCATTGCCAGAATGGTTTCATCAGCATCCTCAGCTGATCTGTAACCCAGGACATAACTGATCAAATCCACAAGCAACTTGCCCAACTCATTGAAATAGACATTTCCTATAGGAGGGGTCCTCACAGTTTGAGAGCCTGATTTAATGAATAATTGATTGATTTTTACAATTTGGGCGCTGGACAGCTTGCCTCCTTTCTTTAGTAAATCCATCATGGAGAGAGGAGTCAATGGCCTTGAAGTATGAAAGTGTAGCATTTCATTTATGGCCTCAGGGGTGACATGGAACAAAACTGAGCCTGAGGAATTGAGGACATCTCTCTGACAGGGGTCATAGTTGGCACTGCATCTATGTATTAAATCTGGGAGGATATTGACTTGAGGAAGGTTATAAATGGGCAAATTGGAGTCCCAAATGCCTAGAATATCAGTTCCACTGAGGTGCTTGGCTTTCAGCTCATTGAGTACATGAATATTATATTTGGTGTCCATTGAGAGTGTTTCTGTCATCTGGTAGTCTCTATCACCCAGGGCCTTCCATTCTAGCTCTCTGTGTGGGGCATTCAAGGGTGGAATATTTAGAGCTACTGGTGTCTCCATGGTCCACTAACACTTGGAATTGGATTTGAACTTGATTTTCTGGGCACAGCAACACAGGGCAATGAATTTTGCAAGAGCAGGGCGATTTACAGAGGAAACAGGGTGAATTATGGTGAAAACAAGTTAAAATGCTCCTGAAAAAGGTTCAATGAGCAAATGCTGGGACTTAAGAGCTGTTTTCCCGGTGAAATTGTGCAGCAGAGCTTTTAGTTTGCGACTGCGCAAACAGACTGTATATTCGTGGAAATTGGACACAATGGGGAGTTTTGCAGGTGAAATTGGGCTTACAGTGTGGAGGAAAAGCACTGGTTCATGAGAATTTATGGAATTTACTGTGTTTTTCTCCTCTTCTTAGGTTCTTCTGTGATTTATGTAAAAACCAGGCGCGGAGGGGATGATTTGATAAATACCTGGTATTCTTGCAATGGTGGCAATGCAGATGGATTCGGGGCGCCGGGAGCACGGAAGCAGTCTTCGAAGTTGACGGGCGAACGACGTGGTTGTTCATGCAGCAATACAGTGCATAAAATGCAAATAACACAAAAAATGGGCTTTTTGGGCCAAAATAGCGAAAATTTGGCTTTTGGCGCGTTTTTTGGATGACGTCATCGGGTGGGGTCGGGTACGGCAGGGTGACGTGGCGGCCTGTGAGTGGTCCGCGTGGATGGGGGACGTGGCGTACAGGTCGGAGTGATGGCGGGCCGGGCGCTGACGCGACGCTGACTTGGCATGACGTGGGCGTGGCGTGGGCATGACGTGGGCAGGCGGTATACGGAGGGCGGTAAGTGGTTCCATCGGACCGCTAATAGTATGGGAGTGGTATTGGCAGGTGGCCTCCTGATACGATTTGGGCGCGACGCGTGGCCGAGCCCTGACGTCACCCTCTGACATTTTTCGGGTGCTAACGTCCGGACATCGTGGGCGGCCCGATATTGATATGGGCCGTCGGATGGGAAAGCCCAGATCCGACGGGCGACGGGTTGCCAAGCTGAAAGGACAATACGGCGGGACCCGACGACATTTTTTAATAATTTCTTTTGTTTTTTGTGGAAAACACGCTTTAATCAAAACTTTGGGTAAGGGGCAAAAAGTGGGTTTTTACAATGTTTTTTGCAAATAGCGCGGGTTAGACATCATAGTAGGTTTTCCAATGTTTTATGGGTGAAAAATGGGTTTATTGGTGTTTATTCACAACAAGGGGTTAGGGCTGTTAAACCAAGCAGATCTTGGTTTAATCCCAAGATTTCGCCTTTGGCGCTTTTTTGCAACCTGCGCCTAAATCTTTTGGTGCTCCATCCTTCGAAACTATAAGGCTATATTGCCTAAGGGAAAGGGATTATACATATTTTTTGGGGCTTTTAATCTAGAATTAATATAATAGTGGGGGAAATGGAACATAGGGAGCTAAATAATAATGATGTTAGCAGTTAATATGAATGGGAGATATGGGTGAGGGGAGGCAAAGACTAAGTTTTTTAGGAAACAAACTTAGTTAGGAGAGTAGATCAAAATGAAAAGATTTTTTACACTAGAAATGTGGCTCTTTATGAAACAAGAATCAACAAAAGAGTTTGACTTCTCTCATGAACAGAGGTGGTATTGGGATGTTAGCAAGGAGTTTGATGGTGGATGATTGGGAAGTTAGACATGCTTCACTTTGTTACTACAAAACTGCTGAATAGGAAGATCTGCACTGGCCACCATGTGTTTCCTTTGTTTAGGCCAGAGATCTGAAAGAAATCATGCTTCTGCAACCCCATCTACCTACCCATTCTATTGCCTAGCATTTTTTATTACTTCAAGGAGGGTGCACTTAGACTTGCAAACCCTCATGTGCCTTTTCTTTTCCTTTGGCTTTTTCCTTTTGATTTTCTATCTAAGGCTAGCCTTATTACTTCCAAGGCCCCAGATTAAACAGTTGGGAACCTTCATTCTCTACCTAACTACTTTATCTGCCAAGATTGAACAGTTTGGACAGATTTCTTTATCTAATCTACCACAAAAATTGAAACATGGCATGACCCAGCTTAGACTGTTGGATCACCCATTCAGAAGTAGGACAGCATCAACCAACTGCAGATAGGTGTTTTCCACACAAATATGAGATCTTTGCATCACGAAAGTAGATCATATTGGCACTTCCCCTGCCAATCATGAAAAATGAAACCTATTGGTATAGGTAGCTAACATGACCATCCAATGATTGAGATTTGCTTTAATCAGAGGAAAAAAGACTTAACTTGCCCTGCTATCTCATCATAGAACTCTATAAGGAGATTATGGTACCATCCTAACCATCCAATGGTTGAGATTTGCTTTGATAAGAGGAAAAAAGACTTAACTTTCCCTGCTATCTCATCATAGAACTCTATAAGGAGACTATGGTGCCATCCTTGAAACATATATTCTAGATTGCTTGGGTTTGTTCATGAAATTTATTTTGACCATCAAACTAATATAACAATATTTGTCTTCTAGTACTAGCAAAATAACAATAGTTTTCCTTCCAAGAAGTCACAAATAAAACCAATCTCAAGTTAAACCATGTGTGTTGAGTTGCAATATGTTGCATCAATTTGAAAGAACAAATGAAACCCATCTTAGTGGAGCGAAAACCATTTGAATGTTATCCAAATAAATGGAAACCCATTTCAATTAACTTAAAACAAAGGGCACTGATAACAATCAAAAAAATCTGATTTTTAGTGCAATCAAAAGAAATGAAGGAATATCATTGAAGTTACCTCTCTTATTGTGAATCACATTGGGCATGAATCCTTTATAGTAATGAGTTTCCTTAGTTCTGTGGCTTGGATAAATCTGATTTTTAGTGCAATCCAAAGAAATGAAGGAATAACATTGAAGTTACCTCTCTTATTGTGAATCACATTGGGCATGAATCCTTTATAGTAATGAGTTTCCTTAGTTCTCTGGATTGGATCCTCTTTCTGCATAGCCCCACAATAAGACCATTCTTCCTACTTTTCCGAGCCATCAAAAAAATAGTCAAAAGGCTAGCAAATCAAGACCCATTATCAGTAGGACTGGGTTCAACATTGTTGTTAAGTCTCTGTCTATTGCATTTAGGTGTTGAGCACTAGAAAACACATTTTGAACTACAACTATCTCAATAAACCAATTAGTTCTCTAGTATATACAAATAACAATTACAAAGATAAAATAAATCTTAGTTAATGTATAAAAAGATATGACCCTCTTAATATTTGCTTTTATCAAAAGAGAAAAGACTTAACTTGCCCAACTATCTCATCAGAGAACTTTATAAGGAGACTATGGTACCATCGTGCAACCGTGGCTTGGGGAATTGACTTGCCCAACTATCTCATCAGAGAACTGTATAAGGAGACTATGGTACCATCGTGCAACCGTGGATGTGAGTCTTGGGGAATTGATTGTTTGTTAATGTAAAGAATATATAAAATAGATTGAGGAAGTCCTGGAATCAATCATAGTGAATATAGTTATAGGTGAACCTAATAAAAACTATGTTGGTAAAAGTACTAATTATAACCTATAACCTACCAGGATTGCCATGAAAAACTCCTATGGCAATGAATCCCCCTGCTCCAGTCACACAGACGGTTTGATCTGATTAGCTCTGGCTCGGGCTCTAGCTCGAGCTCAGGCTCTCTTTAAGGGGCATGAAACGCTCCATCAAAGCCAACAATTGTGATTAGAACTGTGTAAGCTCATGCATGTGCTAGTCATGTAGCTAATGGAGGAAGGAAGCAGGCACGTCTAGTTTCTCTAGTAGAAACCTGCCTCGTTAGGGCGTGAAAGAAGAATTTTTATGTTTTAGGAAATGAAAGAGTAAAACTTATATAAAAAAAACGATACCTATAGTGAGCCTTTCCACGAAGTTGCCTATCTTGTCCATGCAGATCTTGGTCTCGCAAATTCCTTATCCATAATTATTTCGATATTTGACAATGCTCATTCAATTTTGGATGTTCGCCCATTCGATCATTCCCATCCCCGTGGGAACTCGGACGAAAGGTCAACACTTGCCTCCTGGTACGTAGTAGAAGACAAATTGGTCCAATCGCATTGGAGGCCTCGTTGTAGTTATTAAATATTAACTATTAACCGAATCTCGGCTAGAAACTATTATTAATTATTAAGTGATTATTAATCTGCGGGTTAATTTTTATTCAATTGTCTAGCATTAAATCTAAAGGTGTAAAATGGTGCAAAGTGACATTTAAGATAGTCTTTCTAAGAAAATGCATTAAGAAAATGCATTACGATCGTAATTATTTTAAAATTTAAAAAGTTCAATTATTTATTGTAAAATAATTATGTATATAAAAAAAAATACAATTTTACACAATAAATCTCATTTCTTATTGGTTAAGATAAATATTGGATTTGTTGGTGTAGATTCATCATTGAGTTTTATTTAATAATTTCATATTAAATTTATAGAAAATAGTTTAAAGAATTAGAAAACTAGATGCTAAATTTATTTTGCATGTTTCAAATACTAATTTATTTGTAGAGAAAAAACAAAATAAAGAAAATATTATATTAACATAAATAACCAATAATATAAAAGAATGCAAAGAACTCTATTACCAATGAGAATGTCAAAAGAAGACACCTAGTTAATCAGCTTGTTGATGTTGAAGTTGAAGAGATCGTCAAATTCTAGAGACATTTCTTTAAAATATCTTTAATCCTGAAGAAAGAGAGTGTCCTCAAATGCTTTCTTTATATTAGAATAGTGTGTTAAACCCCTTAAAATAAGTTTCCAAATAGCAGTAAAACTACCAAATCAATACTAAAAATAACAATTAAGATTAAGAATAGTTTACATATAACTAACTTTTCATCATATTCATTTAATAAACAAACACATTGATGAGATGGGAAACAATGAAAATTGCGTATTTTGAAGACGCAACACAAATTTTGAGATTAGTTTCTACACTCTCATTATGCACATTTCGAGAATATGTTATATAATTAAGTAGACATAATAATTAGGTAAATTATATTATATGAGATTTATTGTATTAATTATCCATTATATATAATATAATAATGAATTATAGAACATATATTATTATTATTAAGATCGGTTTTAGGGGTAGTTTAATTAATGATTAAAGTGATGTAAAATTATGCAAACTAAAAGATCCAAAGTTTAATCCTACAAAAGTGACTCAATCTATTGAGAGTATAGGTCATAGGCCCACAGAGGTATAGTGGTCGCGTCCATAATCAACATTCTGCCGCACGAGTATGAGATTGACCCAATTGTTGATTCCTCTAGGTTACAAAAAAAATATCAACTAAGATCAAAATGGTCTATCATCTTAAAAAGGTAAAAGATTACTTATAATTATTTAGCATTTTATTTTCATGCTTAGAAAGCATTAATAAATGCAATACCAATCAACATAGTTTTGCTAACTTAAATAGTTAAAAAGGTTGGTAATCTGACAAATACTAAGTATACAAAGAATGTAATAGTTAATCAATTATGAATTATTTTAGATAAAATATGATATCAATTTATATATATCATTTATTTATTATGTGTAGAAGAACCTAAAGCTTTAATTAATATTTTTTATTTTTACTTTTTAACTTTACATGAATTTATCTTGTTTGAAAATTTCCATTAATAAGACAATATAGATTAATCTTCACTAGATAATCACTAAAACTTAGTGTGACGTGGTATATGTCTAGTTCAATGTGGCATATGATTTTATATATTAATATTTTCTTTAGAAGACTCATTTTATAGCCAAACTTGTTAAACACACATGGGCAACAAGAGAATCTAAAGGATAAAACATGAGAATGCATCTTTTCATAACAACTGATATACATTTATAGTACACTGTTTGACCATTGGGTTTCACATCCCAAGGTCTCTTGGACTTCTTTTTGTCTATTCGGCTTCCACACTAACCCATTGAAGATTAGGTGTCCAACATTCCCCCCCTTAATCCAAAGGGCTATGTATGAGTCCAAGAAGAGAGCTGTAATAGAAAATGTGAAAAAATGCATGGTAGCACTAGGCTGAATGTGCTCTCTGAAATGTTGGTATAAAGGGTTGTGGTTTAAGGATAACCACTAAAACTGGAATGCTTAGTGCAGTTTCCAGAACTCTTCCAAGTCTGGCATGAAGCTCAAGTCTTTTGCTAGAGGAAGTGCTCCTGATGTTTTGAAGAGGGAAACCTTCAACCATGAAAGGGGGGTCTCACCTCGCATAAAAGGGAGAACTTCAAACTAAAAAGGGAAGTCTCAATCTGTGATGGTTTAAGGATGACCAACAACTTTGGAATGCTTAATGCAATTCCTGGAACTCTTCCAAAACTGGCAAGAAGATGAAGTCTTCTGCTACAGGAAGTGTTCTCAATTTTGATCCTGGAATTATTCCGAAACTAGCAGGAAACTGAAGTCTTCTACTAGAGGAAGTGTCCCAGATTACCAACTGAAGGCATGCTCAGGGGCATCTTTGTCTCTGGCTACAACTCTGAATCTGGTATGGCAGGTTGTGGCTCAGGCTCGCTTGATGTGGCTTTGAAGCTTGTAGATGACCATCATTTCCCCCCCTGTTAGATACAACGTGAGATGAAGGAGAAAACTCAACTGCAAGACTGTTCAATACTCTGGAACAAGTTTTGACATGTGATTGGAATATCTTCTTGGTTGTTGATGCCCATTGCCAAGAAGCGATCCATCCAAGATGAATCTTTGTTCTTGCAGGACGTTTGTTTTTGAAGCATCTATTTGAAGAATGGTTAGTTTTATGACAATGCTTACATGGATGAAGATCAAAACAATGATATTTCAAATGGCCAACTCGGTCACAGTGTTGGCATTTCTCAATCTGTTGTTGTTATTATTGCTGTGGAAGAGGGGCAGAATCTGGAACAACTGGAGGTGAACTGTCATGAAGGAATCCAACACTCTGAAACTGAATGGGCTTTGAGTAGTCTGGAATATGAAAGGACAAGTCCTTCTCATATCCGAGACCGGTTCTGTGTTTGTTGTGGACAAGTTGTTCCCAAGGTCTGATGATGGGCTTGGGAAGTGTAGACTGAGTTTCTGCATTTGCATGTACAACTGCTGCTTTATTGGGTACTAAATCTGAACCAACTGTAACATTATTGACTTGCTTTTGATGGGTTGCAGTCTCAATGTTCTGAATAGAAACATGTTCAGAATGATTCATCTGTTTTAGTTCTTCTTGCTGTAGCCGAGATTCGAGCTGCAAAAATTCAATCTTTTCATGTGCATCTTGTAGGCATATTTGAATATCAGCAAGAGTGGCTTTGTTGATTTTTACTGTATTATGAATAGTAGAATGTATCAATTTCTTCAATAACTCTAGTAATTTTTCAATGTCCGCCATTTTCTCAACAAATCAAACTCAACAAATGAAAGTGTGAGCTTGTGCAGAAAATGTGCCAACAAAAAAAAATTAATGAAATAAATGAGTAACAAATTCAGGATATTTCTTTGAAATATCTACCCTTATATTGCTTGGATACTAGATAGAAGTCATGTTTAAATAACCCTATTGGAATGAGGCTAAACAAAACATGTTCCCCGTGCTCGTTCCAACAATATAGCAAGCTGCAAAGGCTAAAGCATCCAACACAAATGTGCGGGCTCTTGTCTTCACTCTCTGCTTCTGTCTTATAATGATTGTGCAACGTACATTTTCCCAGGGAAATGGTGGTCCTCAGATATTTTGATTCTCTATATGATCCTGAACTTGGAATCCATGAAGTGATACCTGTTCCACCAAATCTAAGCTCTTGAAGTTTATACAAATTCCTTTTTTGTTTTGTTTTTGATAAACGCAGTCAAGTTTCAGGCTTTGATAAACACACGAGGAGTCTATTAAAGTTCAAACTCAGCCGTTTTTCATTTGATCTTCTATCCAAGGACTCATCTGCTCTTTTAATCTGATACAATACCCTTATTCTATCAAATTGAAATAATTCTCTAACCAGAATTGTCTTCTTTCTTTAGTGCGAGCAAGTCAATTTCTCTTATTTCATTTACAAAGAAACTAGATGTAGCCCTCACATTAATCTAATGCCACCTATTGTGCACTGCTGAACATATTTCAATATAAAGAATCTGTCTTCATTATTGGAAACTGCAGCCAGCGACGGATAGCGTTAAGATTTCAACTGAATAGAACAATTGTGTTTTTAAACAAAGTCTGTCTCATATGGTGAGAAGTTACAAAATATGTGTATCAGCCTGCGAAATTCGAAGGCGTTTGGAAGTTGCCATCATAGATTACATTAATGAATGGTGCAAACTTGCAACCATCCCTCGCTGAAAATGGAGAGTCAATGTTGAAGGTCTGCACGCTGGAGTATGGAGTACAAGATAATAACTCAACGCACATTACACATTACTAGCTTCTCTACTTAATAGACCTCCCTTGGAGAACCCCTCGATTCCAGGTAGAATACATCCCCATCGACAATGACAGTGGCATCATGGCTGATGGTGACAGATCACGATAGGTGTGGATGTACCAGATAGGTGTTTAGACTGCACAACTACCCAACCATAATGCAACTTCACTTGGGCAATGTCTGAGCTTCTCTCTTAATATGCTGGAGCTCAACAACAACATTCATAACAAAAATTATGTATTCAAGCAGCAAATACCTAACACAAAGGTTACCAAATATATGCTTCATGCTTTTAGAAAAACTTTCCAACAAAACCTTTGCACCTCAAACATTTCATCTTTCTAATAGTGACGGAAATGGTTACATCAAATCTATGCACTTACAAGGTAGCCAACTAGCATACCTAGAAAACCAACAATCAAACAAAACAATATGGAAAAGCGAGAATGTGTGTGTGTTTTGAGTTCCTCGACGCATTGATTCCAATTCCTGACGTAGTTGTTGAGTTCAAACCCTGCTTTTCCTCTGAGCTTGCTGTTGTCAATGACGATGGCCTCAGCACTGATGGCAATGGCAATGGTAACTTCGCAACCGCACATACCTACCACCCGAAACCTTCATCTCAGCACTGCAACCATTGCTCGTAGTTTTTTTTTCAGTGCTGAAAAACATCGATACTTGGTCAAGTTTCAGCCTTTCAATACAAACCTCAACTCTAGTTCGAGTTTATGTACCAAAACTGCCCGAGCGACAGTAAGCAAAATTCAAAGGGACAAATAGCTTCTCAACGTACAGAGTAATGTAATTGACATCTTGGAAGAACGGGTCCTGATTGAATACATTACCCACTGAGATCTCAGGTCAGCTTGCTCGAACCCTAGGATTAAACCCATTAAAATTTATTTTGGTTTTGATCCAACTGCAAAGAGTTTTCTTTTGCGAAGCAAATTGGTGCAAGTTTCATTTTCTGGCAGATTTTGACCACAATTAAGAAGGAAGGAAGGAAGGTGTGCACCCACTATGATTTGACAGAGAACCCATCAACACTTGTTATTGATTCCATCATTGGACAGAAAATGTAGGCTTGGACAGGCCAGGTTAACCTAGAGCGAGTGTTAGAGGACCTGATACCTTTTATTGAAAATGGCCCCTAAGGAATATAGTCATTAAAGCAGAGAATATGAGGCAAGCGGGTAGGAAATAGGCATACTATGGCAGTGCTGGGCATCCATTCAACAAAAATTAGAAATATGAAACGAGCAGCGTAAAGGTCGGTGCGCAGAGAGGAAAGGAAAGATGAAACGCTCATTAAAAAGCGTTGTGAGAGAAATGGTTAGGTAATAGAATGTAAATGGTCACAGAAATAGGTAGAGATCACAGCTACAATTTAGCTGACAACATATTCATGAAATGCAACACTGACATGTATAGAGAGGTCACAAAATTAGTGGCTCATATTAGGGCATGGCAGGAGTACGCCTGCTCTGATACTATGTTAAACACACATGGGCAGCAAAGGAATCTAAAGGATAAAACATGAGAATGCATCTTTTATTAACAACTGATATACATTTATAGTACATTGTTTGACCGTTGGGTTTCACATCCCAAGGTCTCTTGGACTTCTTTTTGTCTATTCGGCTTCCACACTAACCCATTGAGGATTAGGTGTCCAACAAAACTTAGTCTAATGAGTGGTCAATTTATAGGCAAAATGCTGTTCAATAAAAAAATATTAAAACAGGGGAACAATTAGAGGCCATAATTTGACAACATTAGATGTGACAAAGCCGTGGAGACAAGGGTACATTGTAGCAAGACTCAATAGGAATTAAACAAACTCCATGGAAGCCAAGGGTAACACATCATAGATGCTTTTAACAAGGGCATCAAAGGGATGATACCACCAATGAAACATGTGCTAAAGAAGTACACGATCCTCCTAATTTTTCCAAAGGGTAGTCGTGAGGTTATGAAAGCTAATTACTCCTGCCAAAGAGTCTAACCAATATGTTAAGAGAGATAATTTCCAAAAGGAATCCCAAAAGGGAAATTCGGTGGAAAGATTTGGGGGATATAAAGAGATAAGTGGCCTAGTGAGCATCTTGATGAATGTAATGTTGGATGTGAAAATTGCAAATGGAAATGATCAGTCGTAGGGGCATAAGTAGTCATCTCCTTAGAGGTTGATAAATGGCAGCACAAAAGTCAAGAATCATCACTACATAAATGAAGCAAATGACTTGTTTTTGTTCAGATTAATCGTATTTCAAATAAGGATCAATTAATCACGCTCACACATAAATTGTTAACTAGAGTAGATCTTTTTATTTCAAGGCTATAGTGAAAAGTATATACATGAACAATGTATAACTAGCTCTAGTAACATCAATCCTTAAAATGTTGTTGCAATTGTCACTCTCAACATTAAGAAATCATCACTATCACACTCACACAAATCACTTAATCACAAAGTCATTCATGGTAGAAGAAAAGTAGCATTCATCCACTCAAACCATAATTCAATAAAAGAACACATTCAGTGAAAACTGAAAAACACTCTGTAACAATTATACAAAAATGCATCAATAAGAATCTCCAAACTGTAACAATGAATTAACATAGAGCATGCTTGATCACGAGTGGACATGTCTAGAAATTAAGCTATTACACAATTAACTGAAACCACTATTATGCAATCCAATTAGTGAGTATCAGTGCATTGAAGGATCAAACAGTAATAATGAAATAGTTACACTTCAAAACTGATAGAAACTAAACATACATCTATAGTACCTTATTAACTCAACAATCCCTTCCAAAGAGGAGGGCCCTTCCTCCTTAGCAGGGAGCTGGTACATGTAGCTCACGAGCTAATCAATAAATAAGTAAGATGCCACAAATCATCAGAGTTGCATTGATATTAGAAATTATTGCAATTACACAGTTTTCTCCAAACTCACAATGTTGATGCTGCACCCCCCTTGCGAGGTAGAGGGCTTTCTCTTTTATAGATTATAATACATATACTTTTAAAACATGAGAATCTCTCAATTCTTTGATTACCAAAGTCAAGAAACATATTAGAACAATTTGTTATGCATATAAGATACTGTAACAATCTTTCCCAAATACAAAAATACGAACATCTAGAAGTCATAATTGTTTCGGCTAATCTTGGCTATATTATCAATAAATACACTGCTTTGTTGGTGTAGTGGTTGATGTTGACTTGACCAAGTGATAGCCCATGTTTACTGTTGCCATCATTGTTGGAAAAAAAGAGGATCGAGGAGACATAGTATCGATGCAACAACATTAATATCAACATATCTTTGATTTTGGAATTGGCAGGACAAAAACTGGAGCATAACATCCCTATAACAACACCTTCAGCAGGCCAAGATTTCCCCTGAAACAACCCCTTGTCATTTTTTTTTTATAAAATCACCTAAAATATTTAGCCTCATATCAAAATATAAGCAAAGCTAATATAGTAAGATGACATATAAAGAAACATACATTGGTCAAAGGGTGATGAATAAGGTCACAAGGTATGGTTTTTAAGGTCAAAATGGTTAGAAAGGTGGGAAAAATGGATACAAAAAGGTGCCAATTCCATGTCCCAACATCTCCTCCCAACTGAAGCAACTGCATGTCCTCATGCAGACCTATTCAGACAAATTACTATGTGTGTTATGAATGTAGCTCAAAGAAATTGTATGCTTATGTTGTATCATCTATGGGGGCTTTGTAACCACGAGAAAGTAACAAATCCAACCACCATCCTACATCTGATGACTCAAGCTAATATGAACACTAATATTGGGGTAGAGGAAGCCAAATTAATGGAAACTTGAATCTAAGTCCCAACCAACCAGATCTAGATTTTCTAACACAATCTAAATATTGAGGGATCCTAGAGAGTGCATGCACAAAATTATGAAAATATTATGGGTCCTCATTTTTTAGTTTTTGTCACAGGTATCCCACTTAACTAGCTCCCATTAGGTGCATTTTGTTTCATCAACTCAATACTTATGGAACAATGTTCCAGAACTTTGTTCCTTATTTCCATCATTTGATTTCGTGCTTCAGGAGGCTGAAAAACTTTATTGAATGCTCTTAATACCACACCAACAGACCCTAGTTCATTTCAAACATACAATGAAGTGGTTTTCAAATTTATTGTTACAATGTCTTGGGCTGCCTTCCAACTAACTTGGTTTTGCATGAAATAAGTAAAATCCTTTAATTGAATTTCTCCTACATAAGGTGTAAAATTAATTTTTCTCTCTCCAAAACAAGCATACTTAGTTAGGTATAGTTCATACAACAAATGTTGTTCCACAAAACTAGATTACTGAAATGTTTCTAGGAAATTCTGGGGATCAATCATTTTGTATAGCCTTTGCTAGTTACTAGTTGTCAGTCTATAAAGGAAAAGTTTCTCTTGTAGGAACAAAGGATAAGAAGGAGAGGGGTTCCTACAGCTCAATATACTTAATGCTAGATCATACATTTGTTCTTAATCCTTCTGCAACAATTGAACCTCCACTTGCAACTCCCTTATTTGCACTTTTTCTTTCTTCATTTCCTCTTAGCCTATAGAGTGTTAAGTCCTCAATCCAGTCTTTCTTAATGTCACAAGAGATTCTCTTGTGTTCATTCAAAGGGTATACCTATTCTTGTAGTGAGACCGCCACTAAATAAGCAAAAGGGTTGAATCTTTTGCCTAAGTTACTATCACATTTTTATTGTTGTTACATTAGAGAAATTGTGAGGCCTATATTGGGCCTCCTAAGGAATATTATAAAATAATAGTGGAAATAATAAAATAATATTAGATTACATCATCAAATTTTATAGGAAAAAAGAAAAAACTACTTTTTCAACTCGTATTTTCAACTTTTCTCCCTACGTGATCCAGGAGGATCTTGGAGGATTGATCCAGGTGGATCTTCAAAAGGTACAAGTGGCATGGTAAAAGGCCTAGAACTCAAAGTGGAAGAATTTGGATAGACTTAGCATCAGATCGAAGTGCTCGTCATCCCGCTTCAAACGGTGTGAACGACACTCGAATCCGAGTTCATATGAATAAGTTAGAGCAAGTCAAAGCTAAAGTTTGACTTGTCCAGGTGGCAGGAGGATATGACGTGGCAAAAGTCTCAATGAATGGGGGAAGCGTCAAGTGAAAGGCTACCATTGGGTCCCGCATATCGCATATCGTAGAAAAACAAAGGTCATGGGTTAAGGAATTGGCCCCCAACATTGCCGATTTGTGATTGCGATATCACATATCTAGATCGACAGTGGAAAAATGTTTTAAGAATCGGCCCCTGGCAGAGCCAGTTGTGATGCGATAAAATCCCAATCACAAATTACAGCGGGAACATGGAGTATCACCCCATTCGCCACCGATTGCGATTTGCGATGGGGGACTTTCAGACCCGATATTTTTATACACTATATTTTATAACCCCGACAGGTCCGCTTCTATTGCAGTTGTATGGACTTTGATATTCGTCGAGGGAAAGTGTCAATTGCAATTTGCGATGGGAACTATTGGATGCAATGTTTTATATGTTGTGTCCTATAGCACAACGGGTCCGCTGTATCATAGAATGCCTGATTGTTATGAAACCAGCTCAAGAAAAGATAGAAAAGATAGATCAACGCCTTAGAATTCAGCCTCTTCGAGGGGGCAACCTCCTTTACATTACATAAATGAACAATTCTTGGATGATACAAATGAAAAAACCTCCTTTCTATATATAGGAGTCTAAGGAGTCACAATATAATCCAGCCGACCTAACAATAATAATATAAAGCCACAAAAATAACAATAGAGGGATTCTATGGGGCACAGAAATAACAATATGGGGGTAACAGGGGCACAACAATATAAATAAGGGGTATAACTACAATAGTAATGGGGTAATCACTAGTATTATAGGGACCCAACATGCCCCTCTCCTTCAAAAAAGTGTTGTCCTCAACGCTTGAGTAGTTCTGGATACTTCTGCATAAAATTCTCATCCTCCCATGTGGAATCTTCAGCGGATAAGTTCTTCCACTTGATAAGATACTCTGAAATTGATCGATTTCGTAGCTGTCGAGTTCTTGTTTCTGTGACTGCTTCCGGTTCCAATATAATTTTTCCTTCCTCGTCAAGTTCTGGCAATATTGTTTGAATTGGGAGCTTGTCACCTATAACCTTCTTTAAACATGAAACATGGAAAACTAGGTGCAATCGAGAAGCTGCAGGAAGCTCCAATTTGTATGCCATAGTACCAATCTTTTGCAACACCTTGTATGGACCATAATACTTTGGTGATAATTTATTATCCTTCTTAGCTTGATTTAGGGACATTTGCTTATATGGTTGTAGCCGTAGGAATACCCAATCACTTACATCAAAACTTCTTTCACTGCGATGTTGATCTGCCTGTTGTTTCATTCTATTTTGTGCCAACACGAGGTTATCCTTTAAGAGTTGGAGGACTTGTTGCTGATGTTCGATGTGATGTTCCACTGCCTGAACCTTAGAATTTTCTCTTAAATATGATGTGATGGATGGTGGTTGATACCCATAAAGTGCCATAAATGGGGTCATTTTTGTTGTTGTATGGAAAGAAGTGTTATACCACCATTCAGCCAGAGGCAACCATTTGACCCATTGTGTCGGTTTATCAGATATAAAGCAACGAAGATATCCTTCCAAACATTTGTTTACTATCTCAGTTTGCCCATCAGATTGAGGATGATAAGATGAGCTATGAGCTAACTGAGTACCAAGACAAGAAAATAATTCTGTCCAAAAATTTCCAGTGAAAATGGGATCTCTGTCACTTACAATAATCTTTGGGTTTCCATGTAGCTTTTGAACTGTTTCCATAAATGCAGTAGAAACTGTACTGGCTTTAAATGGATGTGATAATGCACAAAAGTGTGCATACTTGGTAAGTCTGTCAACTACCACCATGATGACACTCTTTCCCTCATACTTGGGTAAACCTGTGATAAAATCCATTGAAACCTCCTCCCAACGTTGGTTTGGAATGGATAAAGGTTGTAATAGACCCGGTGTCTTAATTGTTTCAACTTTATTTTGCTGGCAAACCAAACATTCCGCCACAAACTTTTGAATATCTGTTTTAAGGCCATCCCAAAAAAATTCCTTCTTAACCCTGTGGTAAGTTTTTAAAAATCCTGAGTGCCTTCCTAAGGGAGAAGTGTGCAATTCCATAAGAATCTTTTGTTTTAGCTGGGAATTCTTACAGAGGTATAAGCGATCTTTGTACCATAACGAATCATTTTTCCAGCTAAATGTATCAGAAGTACTGGAATCTTGTTGTAGCTTTCGAATAAGTGCCCACACTTCTTCGTCATTCTTCCATTCCTCCCTTGCTTCGTTTATCCAATCTGGTTGGATAATAGAAATGGCACACAACAATGCTTCCACATCCTCATCCTTTTTGAGAGTGCATCTGCCACCACATTTTGCTTCCCTTTTTTGTAGATGATTTCAAAGTCATAACCCAACATCTTTGTGACCCACTTTTGTTGCTCTTCAGAGGATAATCTTTGTTCTAAAAAGTATTTAAGGCTATCATGATCCGTTTTTACCTTGAAGTGTCTTCCCATTAGGTAGGGTCGCCATTTCTTAAGTGCATGGAGTATTGCCAACATTTCCTTCTCATAAATAGCTTTGCTTAAAAACTTTCCCTTGATTGGACGACTTTCAAAAGCAATGGGTCTTTCATCTTGCATTAGAACATCACCAATTCCATTTCCTGAAGCATCACATTCCACAATAAAGGTTTTTGTGAAGTCCGGTGTAGCTAAGACCGGTGCTTGGCACATTGCCTCTTTAAGATGTTCAAAGGCCTTTGTTGCTTCCGGAGTCCATGAAAATGAATCTTTCTTCAATAATGTTGTTAGAGGTGCTGCTATTCTCCCATAATTCTTAACAAACTTGCGATAATACCCTGTCAACCCAAGAAATCCTCGCAGATGCTTTATGGATGTGGGGATTTTCCATTCCTTAATGGCTTTAATTTTGCTAGGGTCTACCTTAACTCCTTCATGAGATACAATATGACCCAAATATTCCACCTCCTGGACTCCAAAGAAACATTTGGATCTTTTTGCATATAATTGTTTCTCCTCCAATAGTTGTAGCACCCTGTCAACATGTTCAACATGATCCTTCCAAGACTTGCTGTAGATTAGTATATCATCAAAAAATACTAACACAAATTTTCTAAGGAATGGTTTGAAAATTGAATTCATCAAACCTTGAAATGTTGAAGGTGCATTGGTAAGGCCAAAAGGCATGACCAAAAATTCATAATGACCCTCATGAGTTTTAAATGCCGTTTTCGGAATGTCTTCAATCTTCATTCTGATTTGATGATATCCCGAACGAAGATCCAACTTGGTGAAGTAAATTGATCCATGCAATTCATCCAGTAATTCATCAATAACAAGAATGGGGAACTTATCTTTAATAGTGAGCTTGTTGAGCTCCCTATAATCTAGACACATGCGCCATGATCCATCCTTCTTGTGCACCAATACTACTGGAGCTGAGAAAGAACTTTGACTCGGTTGAATTATACCAGCCTCTAGCATTTCTGCAACCATACGTTCAATTTCACTTTTTTGGACATAGGGATATCTGTACGGCTTGATGTTTGGAGGAACACTTCCTGGAATCAGATGAATAGCATGATCATGATCACGCATAGGTGGGAGACCCTTGGGAGTCTCAAATACCTTGGAATGATTGTCCAGGACTTTTTGGAGATCTGGAGAAATAGATGATTCCAATGTGGAAACATCTAGCGAGCATAATTGTGCAATTACACCTCTTTGCTCCTTTTTTAGAAGCTTTGTCATACCATGAGAGCTGATTATCTTTCCTGGTTTCCCTGCAATACCCCTTAATTCAACTTCCTTTCCTTCCGTAGAAAATTTGATGAAAAGTTCTTGAAAATTAAAAGCTATTGTACCCAAGGATTGTAGCCATTGGACTCCTAGTACAACATCCACACCTCCCATTGGAATGGAAAGCATTGGGCTAGTCAATACATATTCTCCCATGGATAGCTTGATATTATGGCACTTTCCAGAGCAATTTATTGTTCCTCCATTTGCAATCATCACTTGACACTCTGGTGCTGGATATAGGAAGCAATTCAATTCTTTTGCTACCCTACAATGAATAAAATTGTGGGTGCTTCCTGAATCAATCAACACTATTACCTTTTTCTTCTTGATTTGTCCTTCTATCTTGATGGTTTGAGGAGTGGTAATTCCCGCCAATGCATTACAAGATATGGTTGGATTTATTTGTTCTTCATCTAGGCTTTGTTCCTGGAGTATATCTTCTTCTTTTGACCTTTCTTGCTCCTTTTCTTCTTCCTCTTCACAATCTATGTAGAATAATTTCTTCTCAGCACACTTATGACCTTTAGTGTATTTGCTATCACAACTGTAACAAAGCCCTTTTGCTCTTTTTTCTTCCAATTGTTGTGGTGTCAACCTTATAGGTTGTGGAAGACTAGGGGCAACAACACTTCCGTCTTTATAGTTGTGAGTGGTATGCTTCCTGGTTGCCATAATTTTGCTTTCCATTTTTCTTGCTAACCTGAATGCTTTCTCTAATGAATCAGGTTCCCAAAGGTGAACATCATGTTGGATATTATCCTTTAAAGACCCTATGAACACATCAATCCTATGCTCCTCTGGAATATCTTTTACCCTTATGTTCAATTTTTGGAACTCCTCAATGTGCTCCATTACTGAACCCTTTTGTTTGAGACTTATCAATTGGCTAAAAAAAGTGTTGCTTTTTGTATCTTCATAATGTGCTATCAATTCTTCCGTAAAAATTTCCCAAGTGATAAATTTTTTATGAGAGCAAAGCCATTGATACCATACAAACTGATTTGGTTCCAAATTTACAGTTGCCATACATACCTTTTGTGTGTTTTGCACATTATTGAGATCGAAGAATTGCTCCATCTGTAATATCCATGTGGCGGGGTCCTTGCCATCAAACTTCTTCATATCGATTTTTGGAATATGGTGATTCTTCGATCCAACATTAGCGTCTATGGAATCATGATTAACATTTCTTTTGTTCTCATCATGAGTTTCCTTTACTACCTTTTCACCATTAGTGACCCTTTCTTGTAGCAACTTCTTCAATTCTTCCATGTCTGTCTTCAAATCTGCCATGTCTCTCTTCAAATTTGTCTTCGAATCATCCATCTTAGCTTCCATGCCCTTTATCTTAGATTCCACGCCATTTATCTTAGATTCCACGCCACTTATTTTAGCTTCTGTTAGCTTTTGTGAGCGTGACATTTGTTGCACTTGTTCTTGTAATTTTGATATATCATGTAGCATTTCTTCCTCTTATTCATGAGTCATGCTAGAGCTTTCAGGTTCCTTACTAGGTGTTTTCATTTTCTTTCCTCGGGGCATCAGTTACCGATAATAATGCTTTACTATGCTCTTTGAATTCCGTTAAACCAAGCTTACACAAAAATAAAAATAAAAACTACACACCTTTTTTCACTTTATAGAAGCCTGATATTGAATCTGATGTATCTCTGTAATTTTGGACCATCCGGTTCTGAAATTGATACCTGTAGTAGCCTTCTGCATCCTCTTTCCAATGCCACAAGTCTGAGCCAAATTGGATTCTCCAAGGAAGAGTTATGTGAAATCTCCCACAGTGACTTGCTTTTAGACTCGTTCAGTAGAGCTAACTTGTACGACGTGCCACGAGTCACTGTTTCAACCTTTGAATCTGAAACACACACACAAGAAAATACAGTCCGTCCTCTTTTTGTACCTTCTTACGAAATTTCAATCCGATCCCCAGAGAAAAAGTTATGACGATTTTCCCCAGGCCACCTGTTTTGAATGTAATTCAGGAGTCTGCAAAAAGACCAACTTCCTCAGATCATATCTCCGCAAATATCGCGCGAAAAGCTCTGAAATTCGGACCCAAGGTTCAACGTGATTTCTTCTCAAATGGGTTTTTTTTGCGACTTTGGAAACGTCACAAAAAAAAAGTTATAGCAAAAATTCCACGATGACCTGTTTGGAGCAGCGAAACCCTAGAATCCAAAGCTCTGATACCAAATGTTATGAAACCAGCTCAAGAAAAGATAGAAAAGATAGATCAACGCCTTAGAATTCAGCCTCTTCGAGGGGGCAACCTTCTTTACATTACATAAATGAACAATTCTTGGATGATACAAATGACAAAACCTCCTTTCTATATATAGGAGTCTAAGGAGTCACAATATAATCCAGCCGACCTAACAATAATAATATAAAGCCACAAAAATAACAATAGAGGGATTCTATGGGGCACAGAAATAACAATATGGGGGTAATAGGGGCACAACAATATAAATAAGGGGTATAACTACTATAGTGATGGGGTAATCACTAGTATTATAGGGACCCAACACTGATTGTTTGGGCTTGGGACTATCCGCCGATGGTTGGAAACGCCGATAGTAAAAACCAACGGTTTCCACGTGCAGTTAAAGAAGTTTCATGCCATGTTTGTAAGGGTTGTTTCCGCGACTCGAGATCCTTGATATCAGATCAAACCCGCCTGCTTAACTTGGTTTTTTGTTTAGAATTGACCGGGGTTTGAGGGATTTTCGACCATGCTTATTTAAAGGACCCTTTTGTGTTGGAAGAGGGCAGAGAGGACTGGTCGATAGTTCAGAACATGGTACGCAGCAGCAGACCCTGACCTGGCAGCAGGGGCTGAAACTTCACCTTGAGCAGCTGGGAGGTTCTGAGAAGGTGCAGAAGGCTCGATTATCCAAATTTGGTGTTTGGATAGGCATTTTTGCACGATTTTTTTGCCAGGAAGTCAATGGTACTGTTTGTTCCTAGAGCTATGCTCTCTATGTTCTAGCAATCTTCTAGATTGGAGGTATAAAGATGTTTATGTAAAAACTACTTGTACTTCTCTCTTTCCGTGCCATTTAATGAATGAAGGCATCCCCACTATTGAGCAGGGCCCAGAGATGTAGTCCAAATTGGACGAATTCCATAATCAAATCTGTGTGTCTTGATCTCATGTGTGATTATGTCTTTTTTATATTCATTTTATATGATTATGTTCCATGGTTTTTAAATGCTTTGTCATATGTAATTTTGATGCATCTATAAGAAAAAAAAATCTTGGATCAAGTGGTATCAGAGTAGGGATTATTTGATGTGAATTGCATGAGTACGCTAGCCAGAGATAAACCTTAGAGGACATGCATCACGAAGAGGAGACAATGTGTTGGATGTGTTAATGCTTTTGGTAGAGTACATTTGTGTGGGCTTCAAAGGAAGGCATTTGAGCAAGGCTCGATGGACAGAGAAAGAAAAAGTGAGGGAGCAATTTCCTCACTTGCCAATTGAATGAAATGGATTTTGGCGGTCCAAAAGCTCTTAGTGGGGAGAATTGATCCAGGTGGATCTTCAAAAATTACCAGTGGCATGGTAAAAAGCTCAATACTCAAAGTGGCATAATCTGGATAAACTTAGCATCAAATCGATGTGCTTGTCATCCTGATTCCAATAGTGCGAACAACATTAGAATTCGAGTTCATATGAAGAAGTTAGAGCAAGTCAAAGTTCAAGTTTGACTTGTCCAGGTGACAGGAGGAGATGACGTGAAAAAGTCTTAGCGAATGGGGAATCGCCAAGTGGCACGCTGCCATTGGGTCTCACATATCTCATATTGTAGAAAAACAGAGGTCATGGGTTAAAGAATCGACCCCCAACATTACCGATTTACGATTGCAATTGCGATATCGCATATCACGGATCGAGGATGGACAAATGTTTTAAGAATCAGCCCCTGGCAGAGCCAGTTGCGATGTGATAAAATCACAGTCAAAGATCACAACGGGAGCATGGAGAATCACCTCGGCCACCGCCGATTGCAATTTACGATGGGGGGATTTTGGACCCGATATTTTTATGCACTGTATTTTATAACTCCTACGGGTCCGCTGCTATCGCAGTTGTATGGACTTTGATATTCGCCGAGGGAAAGTGCCAATTGTGATTTGCGATGGGAACTACTGGATGCGATGTTTTATATGTTGTGTCCTATAGCCTGGCGGGTTCGCTGTATTGCAAAGTGCCTGATTATTCAGGCTTGGGACTGTCCGTCGATGGTTTGAAACGCAAATAGTAAAAGTTGTCGGTTTCCATGTGTAGTTAAAGAAGTTTCATGCCATGTTTGTAAGGGTTGTTGCCGCGACCCGAGATCCTTGATATCATATCAAACCGCCTGCTTAACTTGTTCTATTGTTTGGAATTGCTTGAGGTTTGAGAGATTTTACCATGATTATTTAAAGGACCCTTTTGTGTCGGAAGAGGGCAAAGAGGACTGGCTGATAGTTCAGAACATGGTATGTAGCAGTAGAACCTGACATGGAAACAAGGGTCGAAACCTCACCTTAAGTAGCAGGGAGGTTCCGAGAAGGTGAAGAATGCCCGATTATCCAAATTGGGTGTTTGGATAGGCGTATTTGCACAATTTTTTCGCCAGGAAGTCAGTGGTACTGTTTGGTTTTAGAGTTGGGCTCTCCATTTTCCAGCTATCTTCCAGATTGAAGGTATAAGGATTTTTATGTAAAAATCTACTTATACTTCTCTCTTTCCATGCCATTTAATGAATGAAGGCCTCCCTAATATTGAGCAAGGGCAGGAGATGTAGTCCAAATTGGACGAACTCCATAATCAAGTCTTTGTGTCTTGATCTCATGTGTGATTATGTCTCTTTTATCTTCATTTTATATGCTTATGTTCCATGGTTTTTAAGTGCTCTGTTATATATAATTCCGATGCATCTATAAGCAAAAAAATCTTGGATCACTACGATTTTACTCAACTTTTAATTAGGAGAACTCATTGGATGCTGAATTTAATTCTTCATCCAAGGAGTACCCATTTTGCATACTTTTGATGTACCCTGCTACATGAAAAATGAGAAATACATGAAAAATGTGATTGCGATCATGTTTTTTCATGTATTTCTCTTTTTTCATGTAGTAGATTCTATCAAAAGTATGCAATATGGGTACTTATTGGATAAAGAATTAAAATTGTTATCCAATGAGTGCTCCCACTTGAAACTTGAGTAAAACCATAGGGAGATACGTTGAAAATACGAGTTGAAAAAGTAATTTTTTAATTTTATTTTTATTTTTTAATATTTTTACTTTTTTACTCCAAAAATGGTGAATTATTCTCCATGGTTGACATCATCATCTTGAATCCTATTGGTTCCTATAAAGTTGATTTTGGTTATACATTTTTGTTTTGAGGCCCATTTTAGACCTTAAAATTACTCTAATGAGTGGTGGCTTCAACGGTTTCCTGCAAATCTTCTTGCTCTTTAAATTCCTCTCTTATTTCCTTTGTTGGTCGTACTACTTCGACTATTGGTTCTTGTGTAACAATAATGTTATCAATATGTTCTTATGTATCATCATGCTTAGCTTTCTTGAGATGCTTTGTTTCAACTGTTGGTTCTTGTGTGGCAGCAGTATTGTCAATAGGTTCTTATGGAAAAACCATTCCATTCTCCTCTTGCTACCCTCTTTCCACTGTTGGTTCTCGTGTGAAAAAAATTTCAACAGGTTCTTATGGTGCAACCAATTCATCCTTATATAGGTTCTCTATTTAAACCATTGGTTCTTGTGTGACAACAGTATCAATAGGTTCTTGTGGTGAAATTAGGAATTCTACATCCTCCATTTCAATTTCAACTTGTATTCCAACTGAAGTAGTCATTGGTTTTTGAATTCCAACTTCCTCAAGAAGCTCCCTACACCTCCTACATAAGGTTTTTTCATCTTTACTAGTTTCAGAAAGTGTTTGTCGTTTCCACTGTCTCAACCAGGGTTTCTAACCTTGATCGTTTCTTATATTGGATTTTGTTTTTAAGCATATCAAGCTGACTTTTTAACTCTTCATTTTCTTTTCTCAAGTCATTAATTTGTTTATATAGAGGATTAGATTCAGAATTACCAGGTGGGGGAGTATCTTCTTGGTTTTTCCCGATCTCTTCTTCTCTTATTTTGCTGGCATGTTCCTCTGACTTATTCACTTCTTCTAAATGACAAGAGTTTTAGATGATGAGGCATTTGATAATGGAACAATAATTCTAACCCTCTTTTTCGGAAATTTGCCACCCATAAGTTTATCTAATGGTTTTCCCCTTAATCTTCTTTATCTATAGGGCATCCTCCATAAAATATTTCAGACTGCCCACTATCAATTTCCACTGGTGTTTCAACATATGCTCCTTTCTCAGTGTGGTAACCTTTGGCCTCTGAATCAACAAGAGAGGTTTCCATAGGGGCTTCTTCTTGAAGACTTTACACGTGTTTTAGCTGGGGAGACACTTCTTCTGCTTGGTCCTGGCTCTTCTAATTCGACACCTTCTTGCTCTTCAGGTTCACTTTCTTCCACTTCCTCCTAAACTGGTATTCTTGCACCAGCTAACGACCCCGCCCATGTACCTCCTTTTTATTCTAGAGAATATATTATAAACAACTTAATCAATCTATGATAGTCACACAGATCTCTAAATATCTGGGAGAAAACCGAGACGTGGTTTGTGTCCACAATGATATTTTCATGCTCCCATATGAGTCAAAACATACCTAGGTCACACATGTGGATTTCTAGAAGCTAGTTAATGTCTATGCCCCAAATTCGCAATAGTTTTTAAATGACCAATTTCCTCCTTGATTTGCGTGCAAATGAAGGTGAATCTCAAAATTATGGGAAATGGGTTTTGTTCCCAGTATAGAATAGTGAGTAAGGCGCAAGTTGGTTTTGAAAATTCACCATAGCATGAGAGGTACAAAGGGTTCTCTGAGGCCGATTTGTAAAAAAACCACAATTTTCCAAAATTTTACGAACATGCCCATATTTGCAGAAAATGTAAAATAATGCATCAGATCTATATCTCCTCAGTTAGCTAATGATTTTACTAAAATTCCTTTCAATGGAAAATTGTTATGATTTCCTCTCATTTGGTTTGTACTTCGTTTGGCTAGTTCAAAGCCTATTATGTAACTGTAAAATTTATAAAAAGCCAAACCATGGCCCTTTGCAAGGAAGCAGGTGGTATTATTGTAGAGTTGCATTGTTGTTTTAGATTCTGGAGGCAACCTCCTCTTAGGTGTTGGAACCCTAACCTCTTTTTCATGATGTAAAATACTGCACAAAAATTTAATATGTTCATGCCATGTTCTATGTTTTAGTTTTATGCATTTAATCGCTCTCTGTGATCTAAATTTTCTGTAGGAGACATGACCTGGTTGGTTGGGCCCACTAATACAACTCGTTTCCCTTCTTCTTGAGCATTTATTTAACTAGTATATAGATCTATTTTCTGTGATTGATGTTTTGACATTTGAGGTGCTAATTTGTGTTAGATCTGAACGGTTGTGGTGTGTTACCATTGGCAGAGATTGCGTGCTCTGTTTTCTTCATTGAGTCTTTTATTTCATATTCATTTTATGTGCAGAAAGTAGATTTGGTTGAACCATTGTTGCAGAGTGGTAAATAACTGTTATAATTGTTGTACATTTATATTTTCATGGTGAATGTTATCATTATTTTGCAATCTCCTTTATGCATACGATGGTGAACGAATAATCAATCTTATGGTTTCCATCTGCGGACATTCCAACTATTATTGACACAGCAGCGTTGATCTAAAGTGTTTGTTGATTTATAAACATGAATTGCATTTAGTTTGAGACTACTTTGTTACTTCAAATACATTCGACCTATTAAGATTGGGTGCCTCTTTGAATTTTATATTATCTGCTCATTTACAGAACTTGATTATTGCAATTGAGCGTGCGATGACTCTTTACATATACAACTTGTTGTATAACCAATTTTCATGTATATGTTATTTACAGTAAAGACTCTTTATGCGACAAATCCATTGTTGTTGGTCAATTTTCATAAGGAAATCATAACCTTAGCCCAAGATCTCCTTGCACCTACGTATCATTATGATATTTGCATTACCTTGACATGATTTGCACTTTAAATTTTGGGTCTCTTTATAAAAATAACATAAATATTGGATTATCGAATTAAGATTTATAACAGTGATGACTCAATAAGTTCGCTCTAAATCTTTGGATAGGAATTGGTTTTATGAGAGTTGGGATAGAGTGCATGATGTCTGCATATTGCTCTGCCTTTTATAACAGATTCGATCCAAAGGTAACTTATGCACAAGGGAATTCAAAAGGAGGACACGATTTTGGATTTTATGCCCTGTATAGAGATTTGATATTATAATTTTTTGAGACCAAAACGACATTGTTACAACTCTTTTCTTTGGCTATAAGTTGTGACAATATATGAGCTTCCTAAAGGTTAATATTTCGATTGTCTCTGGTAAAACACATGCACGGGTTTCAACAAGAGATGTTTAGCTTCATCTATGAATAGATCCATCACATTTTGCATGAAATATTAGGTTTATATGAATTAACACATTGGTTATGTGTGTATCTAGATTGACATGTGACTATAACACATATATAAACCTTTATTTTTAGCATATTTAATTTTGTCATATAGTAGTTTGCAAGAAATGTAGGATTATATTAAACTTGGTTATTTCTTTTCGATTTCAATTTCCATGCTCTTTGATTTATTATAGTCTTTAAATTTGCTTAAGTAAATGCTCCGTTTTCTAGTTAATTAGTAGCTAGGGTTTGTTGTTTTTTTTTCAATTCTCAATTAGGGTTTGCTTCCGGTTGTTGGTATATTGTAGGATTAATGTTTTCAATAGTTAGGTTTTCAATTCTAATGAGTGTCTTTGATTGCGGGATTTATTAGTATTTGTAGGAATTCGAAAGTGTGAACAGATAGGACAAGTTAGGGTTTTTTTCAAGTCTCTAAAGTATTTTCCTGGCATTTCCAGTTTTGCGCCTCGAAGTCCACGTAATCTGGATTGATAATTAAATGTCGGTCCATTATTACACCATATATTTCACCCAATAACTTTAAAAGTTAATAAGGCATTGACAAGTTTTATGTTCTGTAGATGTTCCAACAACTGAAAATGGTAATTGAAGACGACTCCAAAACGTCCTTTGCAGGTACTGAATTTCTGGATTAAATAGTCCACATATTCCCAAGGATGTTGAAGAGAATTCATGTCCACACCTCTCACTTTATACCCTATGTTTTCTCCCTCCTATAAAAATGTAGCTTTAGCTGATGAAACTACAACTTTTCTACTAAACAAACACGCTCCTTCTCGAGGTAGGGTGTTTATCTTGGAAACAACCTCTTGACAAGGTTAATCCTCTCTATGGAGAGAGACGATCCCTCTAGCCCAATGAGTGGGTCTAGCAATTGAAGGGACAATCAACTAGATATCTTCCTAGATTATAATTGAAAATTAGAACAAGAGAGAAGGCCTACCTTGCTCTGATGCTAATCTGATTTCCTTTGTTGTGATCCTCGAACCGCTTGTGTCACGGATTGTTCCTGCTTCTTCTAGCTCTTATTTACCTACACAAGTGAGCAAGAGACAACAAATCATACTAAAATCAATATAAAATCCAATAATAACCTATTTAGCTGATCAAGGAATGCCAAACCAATACATACATGAACATATATATTTTGGGAATATGAACCAGCAGTTGTATTATTATTTACAGAATAAAGGGGAAGCTTAAAACCATAGCCTTGATGTTGAAAGGCTCTCCTTGAGTGGTAATCCAAGTCCAAGCCAAGAAACTCTCCAACACTCTTTCTCCAAGTCTAATGAATAACCTCTAAGCACAAGCTCATCATAGGGGTGCAAATGGACATAGATCAACCATTTGGGAATGGGAGAGGAGGAATTTATAGGTTGGGAGAGGGAGTTAGGACTTCTCCAAAGATAGGATTAGGCCCACATCTTAAGGGGGTGGCTCATAGGGATAAGGCAAAGACGTCAAGTTAGGAGGATTTGACCTCATCTATGCGAAACCACCACTAGCTCGCCGGTCTGGAAGCTTCTAGATCACGAAGCTTCTCATCCTCTTCAGGAAAATTACCTTTTTGGGATCATCGCGGGTATGACAGGGAACAGAGCGATGCCATCGCAGGTCAAACATGGTGCAAGAGGCGATCATTGCGGTTTTGAGCTTCATAAGGGCGATGACTCACATTTTAGGGTTCCAAGAGCCATTTCTTTAGGGAAAGCTTGAGGGATTTTCCAAGCAAAGTTAAATGAGGGATCTGAGCTATATACATTGATGAGTATACTATATAATGATCATGTTTCAAGAACTTCAGGGTATGTCACAGGGAAGTGTAGGAGGTGTGACAAAATACTATGTAACAGATTCCCCCTAAAGCATGAAGGCGGAACGAGGAGTCATGGATGAGATGATTTATGAGATTTTGGAAAGGACGGGGACATGCACTGTTAGGAGACTTGCAAATCAAGGACGCATATACATATACATATTCGAGATCAAGACATGAATCCACAACATGGACGCAACCATCTAGATGATGAAGACTAAATAAAAGATCCATGGTATGGGCACAGCCATCTAGATAACAAGGATCATCATGAATATAAAGTCTCATGGTATGGTCACATCCATCCATATAATAGAAACATGTTTACAAATATGAATAACATAAAACTCCATGCAGCCTGAGCCATAACAGACAAGACTCGGGGTCTTGCGCTCCATCTCGACCCGATCAATGCACGAATCCTAACACGTGAATAAACGTGTTGAAGTCGAACATGCTAGAAAACCACCTGATTACCAGCCAATGATGTGGACCATCAACAGGTATGAGAGAAACCACCAATAATGACAATGGCCCTCAAGGTACAACAGTACAATCCATGAATGTGAAAAATGAAGCTAATGTCAAACACTCATGGAATCACCTGATCAAAGGCCAATAGTGAAAACCTGTTGTTAGTTGTGAAGAACTTGCCATTAAGGCATGCAAGCTCTAATGTACTGAAAGGGAGTTCCTAAGTCATCTTGCTGGATAGTTGTTACAAATCCATTTGGGCACATCAACCCCAACTTACAGATCAGTACTATTAGGGCCCATCAAACCCTAATTCAGTTGTTACATGCCCTAATGAAGTCAACCATCAGAATGCCTCCTTCCCAAGAGATTCCATGATTGAAATCATCCAAAAACTGCCTCTAAGAAGATCAGTGCAGGCAAGCCTTTATCAGGGTGCACTGCAGTGCAGCCCAGTACACTGCCAGGGTGCATTGCAGCGCACTTGAGCCCTCTTTGGCCTGCGCTGGGCGAATTTGAGTGAAATATGCATTGGGGTTTGGAATATTCTTATCCATAGGATGCTTCTAGAAGTTTCCCAAGGCTATCCACTCCTTTGAGCTTAAAATTGGATGAGGGAGTAAGTTAAGGAACATTAATCCCTTTATCCCTTCCTCCATGGAACTAAATCCTAAGTTTAGGAGGGCATTCATTGTCACCATTTATGGCATAACTTCCTTCATTCACCTATAAAAGGACCACTCATCTAAGTGATCAAGCGCTGGAAATCATTGAATTATAGGGAGATGCTGTTAGTATGAGACTTGAATTGGTTTTGAGTATTGTAATGATGGCAAAATGTCTTGATTGTTATGAGGAGAGGATGGGATTGAACTGGAAGAGTGGCACTGAATCAAGCAAATTGGGTTGTAACTCTTCCTTTTACTAATAAAGTGTTCAAAGCTTTTTCCATATGTTTGTATTGTTTATTGATACTTTCATATGTGTATTATGCACTTGATTCCATTTTGTGTTTAATCAATAGATCATTATCATATGCTTTGATCGGTTTTTGTCTTCTGTCTGTGTGCAGAAAATTTTCAAGCAAATTAAGTATGGAAAGGAGCGACAGAATTGGTCAAGGGAGATAAGGAATAAGCGAAAGCTTCAGGTAGGCTTCTTTACTCTCTTATTTAATCTATTAGTTATATAAAAAGTAGGGAATGCTTTGCACTGTTGTTCTAGAGTTAGCTACTAGTCTGGAAGTTTAGGCGTTTATCCATAGACACTAAAACTCCCAAAACAAATTGGTGACTCCACTGGGGATCGATTATCCATCTTAGTAGCTTATCAGTCTCTTAGGATATTTTTACATACTGTACTTGTGGTCGTTGATTGAATTTCAGTCTTATTTCATTGAAAATTGAGTCAAAATTGTGTCAGATTACCTTCAAAAATGGCTTACTGTCACTAGCGCAGCCCAGTGAAGGACACAATGCACTGCAATTCACTTCCTGCATAGAGCTAGTGCACTGAAGTGCTCAGTCTTGCACTACAACCTGAGCTGATCCTTTGAGGGTCAGTTTCCCATCTAGGAGCTGAAGTTTTTCGCCAATTTTCTCCTATTTGAATGATTTGTTGAATGTCAATGATGTCTTGTCTCTGAAAATAGTTTTTCATCTCCTTAGATGGCCCTACTTAGACTAGTATTGATAAATGTTTCTTATGCATTTACTTTGTCATTTTCAATCTATAGTCGAAAGTTAATTTTTTGGTCGATTGATCTTTGTCGAAAGAAAGTGTCGTAAAATCGTCTTTTCCTTCGAAAATTGAATTGTCGTAAAGTCTTCATTCATGAAAGATCGATTGATTGATGTGTGCATATGATTAGTCTTTTCGTTGAAAGTGTCGTAATTCCTCATTTCTTTGAAAATGGAAGTGTCGTAAAGTCTTCCTTTCCTTGAAAAGAAATTGTCACAAAATCGTCATTTTTATGAAAAGAGTTTATTGATCGATTGTGCATTAGTTTTCCTTTTTTTTTCATTCACATTAAGAGAAATCGAAAAGAAATACATGCATGTTGCATTGAATTTTTTTTTGAATTCTTGAAAGGAATAGCTATGGAAATTGCATTAAATGTGCTCTTTGCTTTTTGTAAAAAATCTGATTGCTCTATCCCTACTAGCTAAGGATTTTCATTATTAAATTGAATGGAAAGAATGATTATCATATTACTTGCATTTTAGGAATTTCAAACATACATCACGTGGTGAACCTTGAAAGCCAAATTCTAAAGAAGATCAACTTAAAATTTATCTGAATTTACCTAATGGAGCATTGTCACTTAATGAAAAACATTTAGAGGTCTAGGCTAGAGACGTGTTCCAGCGTCACAAAACAAAGCAGTTGTCACTAACTTGTCTACAATACATCCCGAGTGCGATACCTCATTCCACATACGTGAGTATATCGTAGCTCGTCCACGTACCTTCAGGTATATAGGGCGGTGTTATAGTACGTAAAGTATATGGGAATGCTCTCATTGTGCGGGTTTGCATTAGACAACGCTTATATAGACTGGGCCTCCACGTACCTTCGGGTATATATGGGAGGACAAATCTAGGTTGCTATCCATCCTTAAGTAATAGAGTCGTCCACCTTGTAAATTGTTATACACCGAACACAACATTCGGGGAGATTGCCTGCATGTACTTCTTGGTTCGCCAGGAGGTATTTTGCAATTCACAGTTGCTTGGTAAACTTTTGCCTAGATCATCCCTCTTTTGTTTTGTTTTTGCTACTTTGATTAAAATAAAATTAATTGACCGCAGATAACATCCTCCACGCTCACTCCTTAGTTGATCTTAGGTTGAAACATATGGCGAAAAATCTGGAGTTCACCGATCAAGGAATTCCTTTTGATGGGAATCCTAGTCCTTTTCCTCCTTTTGGAAATATTGATGTTCCTTATATGGCTACATTGTCCTTTCCGGGATTTACCATTGGATTGCTAGTATGGTTGTTTTCAACATCCTTGGTTCAAAATGTTGTGATTTCTCCGCAATCAAGTACTCCTCAAACTGGACAAATCAACCTCCAGTTGATCCTAAAGTTGACCCTTTTCCTTCTTCCTCGGTTGTTTCTCCCTCCCCTTCTTCCTCTTTGCCTGGTGAAAGTATTGGTACTAGTAACCAGGTGGCTAAGAAGAAGAAGAAAGGGAAGAAGAAGAAGAAGAAGAAGAAGCAAATTCAGCAGAGGGGCAACCAAGCAACCATTGCTTTGAATGTAACATCTGATGAGAAACCATCCGTCAAGCCTCACAAAGTTCGATATCCATGCAAACTTTGTGCGGGAGACCATATTCTTCGAAATTGTCCAGATATTCCTCAGATCTTAGAAGAATGGTCTTCTCGTTCACATTTTCTTATGTCATCAACTTCTCGAGATCATGTAACCAGTAACTTCCATCTAGTTACAAGAAACTCTCCCTAAATCCTTCACTAGTTGATGAATTGACTGACTCAAATCAACCGTCGGTCAAACCCACTCTCTTTGAAAGTGAATCCTATGAGTCTATACCTGAACCAAATCAACAGGCCAAGGTAACAGTTGACTCGATTTCACCTTCAGTAAATCGTACCTTTCTCGAAGAGAATGAATATGATACCACTCAGGTTCTTTTTGTTTCTTCAGATTCAAATGAGCTTGGGGGAAATCCTCCTGTTCCATTAAGACAGGAGGAAAATCCTCCTGCTCTCGTAACTCAAGGGGTTAATTATCCCGTTTCTATGGTACCCCCTCCAAGTAGTCCGGTCACTTCCTTTGATTGGAATCGACTGGCAAGATTTCGTCTTCCTTCTTATGTGCCTTTCCAGATCATAGTATAGGTTTGTAATATGATTGTATCGGGCACTATTATAGATGAAGGTGCATCTGTGAGTATCCTTTCCTCAACTGCTTGGCAAGCGCTTGGTTCACAAACACTTGTGCCTGTTACCTAGAATCTGTTGGGTTTTATTAGAGGAACCAGTCAACCATTAGGGATCCTCCCTCAATTACCTATTACTTTGGGAGGAAAAATCATTTCTCTGAATGTGATGTTAGTCCTAGGCCCTTTAGATTACAAATTACTTCTGGGGAGCGACTATGTTTATGGCATGGGAGCTATTGTTTCAACACTCTTTCAAGTGATTTGTTTCCCGCATGAAGGCATAATTGTCATCGTTGACCAGCTTTCATTTCTCGGTCCAAATATGGCTTCCAGTTAGCCATCATCCCTAAGTGGTCCTTTTGTACCAATGGTATCATCCCCGCCACAGGTTAATTATGTGGAAACCTGTTCCATACCTACATCAACTGATGATTAATTCAGTGATGTTGTACATCATGTATTGGGGGCATTGGAGCCAGATCTCTCCTTCATGACATCTTATGAGTCGTGAAACAAGGATCTACGAGGATAGTTCATGGTCTTGTGTCAACCTCATTAAAAATGAAACAAGGAATATGAGGATAATTCTTTTACTGTGTCAATCTCATTAAAAAAATGAAACAGGTCCATGAGGATAGTTCTTTTACTGTGTCAACCTAATTTAAAAAATGAAGCAACTCCCACGAGGATATTTCCTTGTCTTGTGTGAAATGAAACCAAGGGTATGAGGATAGTTCTTTTACTGTGTCAACCTCATTAAAAAAATGAAACAAGTCCATGAGGATAATTATTTTATTGTGTCAACCTCGTTTAAAAAATGAAACAACTCCCATGAGGATAGTTCCTTGTCTTGTGTCAACCTCGTTAAAAAATGAAACAAAGAATATGAGGATAGATCCTGGTCTTGTGTCAACCTCGTTAAAAAATGAAACAAGGAGTACGAGCAGAGTTCCTTGTCTTGTGTTAAGCTCATTTAAAAAATGAAACAAGGTCCCAAGTTCCAAGTCGAGTCTTTGATTAGATCTCGTAAAATCCCAGTTGAGTCTTTCACTTGATCTCATAAAAGAACCTTCATTCCATCCACTTGATAGCCATGAGTAGTCTACTTAGGTGAATGTAATGAAGCTTGGGGGGCATGCACCTAATGGTAAAGTTAAGTTTCCTTGTAGGTTATGCGAAGGGAATCACCCCATTCACCTTTGTTCCTATCTGGACGAAGCCAAAAAGGTGTTGGATAACCGTCCTAATTCACTACAGCGATTTCCATCTGGTTATAGGAGACTCTCCTTTTTATCATATTGGGGGCATGTAAACCAATTCCAAGCATAGTTTTTCATTTCAAGCTTGTGTAAACATGAAACTGAACCCAAGCATAGTTCCATAGGGTTCAAGCTTGTCTGAAAAGAGAACCCATTTCCAGTTTAACCCTTGTGATTGCCATTCTATCAGCCTCTTTCTTCAGATGAGCCTTGGTTTTTTTCATCCCATCGCCACCATCCCTTTGGCCAATCATATGCTTTCACTTGGTTGTTTTACCCTTTTTGAGGAACAGTTGCAATGAGTGGTCTTATTAGCTAGCCTCTTCACATAAATCAACATGTTTTGAGAAGTTCCAACATCACCAAAACCAGTTGCTATCCTAGACACCACTCGTTCCTCAAAATAGATTCCTCTTTAAGCTCTTTTCGGACTTTTTAAATATGAAAAGATTGTCGAGCGCTTGTCCTTTCTATCTCGTTAACTGATTGGAAACGATATCTCTCTTGTATTATTTTATGCTTTTTCGGGCTTGAGAGATTAATCTACGAAAAAAACTTTTGGAGTTTCTTTTTCATCCATTTTCAAACTCTCTAAACATGAAAAGGACTGAGTTATATTTTCCATTAAACTCGTTAAAAACATCAAATAGCGACAAACTTGTACATCTAGACAAGACTGAATTTCACCTTCACTAGACTCATTAAAGCATCAAATAGTGATGGATTCACCCGAAGGGTGGAATTATACAACAAGAATATGTTATCCTCCTCAAGCGTGATAAAAATAGAGAGGTATTGGTCAGCAATGACTAGGGAAAATGGGAAAAAGGGGAGAACACTTTATGGTAGCAAGTCGCTCTTGAACATGACACTTTCACCTCATCACTGTGACTATGTGGGTTGGGTCATTTAGCTTGATGGTTATCACACCATTGGTCTATCATACCATCTATTACTTTGTTTTGGGTCAATGCTACCAATTCATTTTAGTGTCACCGACATGTTCAAGAGAAGTCATTCAGTTCAAACTTCATCCTTTGTAATACTGTAAACCTTCATTTTCATGACCACCATTCCTGAACCTTCTGCCATTAGTCAATTTTCATCTTTAAAATCATTGACCTTGTTTCATGTCATTGATGTGGGATACATCAAGGCCCTCCTGCGATGAGTCGCTTCTTGTCGACATCAACACATTATCCAAGAAGTTGACTTAGAAACACCCCTTCAGTACCTTGAGGCTTGCATACATCAATGGCAGGTTTCTCACTTCTAGCGATAGGTTGACATCACTGGCCTTCGACCGAAAGACTTTGTATGGTGTTCGACATCAAATCATTTATTCACACCATGCGAAATGTACTATAGTACCTTGAGGGTCATTATCATTATCGGTGATTCCTCTCGCGTTTTTTAATGGCTTACATCATTGTCTGGTAATCAAATGATGTCTTCCCATGTTCGACTTCAGATCATTTATTCACATGGTTAGACTTGTACTTGAGTGAAAGATTAAATGAGATTTAAGACCCTGGATCTAGTTTCATCCATCCGGGTTGCGATATTTTCAGGAGTACTAAATCAAATGTACAATGGTCTTATATTCATGGTCATCCATTCATGGGTCTATATTTGTAGACGACTATATTTGTACATGTAATGAAAGTTTATAAGCTGAGCATGGGTATGCCTCCCTCAGCAAGGTCATGAGAAAAAATCAAATTATCATGATATATGTATTGTAATTGATGCAGGTCACCTTCCAGTTCAAAACCTCCTCTCCACATAGTAAAGTATTTCACTCGACATACATATTTACGACTTCATGCTTTAGGGGGCAACTGTTGCAGATCCATTTGGGCAGATCAACCCCGACTTATAGATCAATGCTATTAAGGCCCATCAAACCCTAATTCAGTTGTTACATGCCCTATTGAAGTCAACCATCAGAATGTCTCCTTCCCAAGAGATTCCATGAGTGAAATCATCCAAAAACTGCCTCTGAGAAGATCAGTGCAGGCATGCCTTTATCAGGGTGCACTGCAGTGCATCCCAATACACTGCCAGGGTGCATTGCAGTGCACTTGAGCCCTCTTTGGCCTGCGCTGGGCGAATTTGAGCGAAATATGCATTGGGGTTTGGAATATTCTTATCCATAGAATGCTTCTAGAAGTTTCCCAAGGCTATCCATTTTATTAAAAAAACATTGAAATATTTTACTATAGTAAACATTAATACACACATAATAGAGAGAGAGTTCATAGTGAAATATATTAGTTAATATGGATATTCAAACAATTTATTTAAGTTCTATATTGAGATATTTAAAAATAATAATAATAATAATTAGATACCTTATCTTTGTAAAGTTATATAAAATTATAATATATAAGATAGACATCAAAATATTTTATTTATTACTTGAAGAGTGAAAGTGAAATATCAAACAACCACGTAGAATGAAAGTGAAATATCAACAACTCACTTAATTGTTGTGTTAATATATTTTAAATTGTTTATTTATATGGTTATTTAATTTATTTATTTTTTGGCCGACATTAGCGAAAATTATTTTTATTATTTTTTTAGAACGTGACATATTTACACATGTCCCTCATACTCTATTGGATTGTAGAATGAGCCTCTCGTCAATTTTAATTATTTATTTATAGGTTTTTTTTTTTTTTGTTTTTTTTTTTGTCGACATTAGCGAAAATTATTTTTATTATTTTTTGAGGACATGACATACTTACACATGTCACTCATACTGGACCTCTCGTCGATTTTTAATCATTTATTTATATGGTTATTTTATTTTATTTTATTTTGGTCAACATTAGCGAAAATTATTTTTATTATTTTTTGAGAATGTGACATACTTACACATGTCCCTCATACTGGATTGTAGAATGAGCCTCTAGGATCAATGATTGAAATGGTACAAAAGTTAACTAAAATATACCAAATTTATGTCCACATTGGCTATTTGATTGTGTGGATTGAAATGTACAGACATTATTTATTCCTTTGTGTGGAATGAAATGTATATAGGTCAAATATATAGGTAAATTGACATTGTCATATGTAATGAAGTTTAATGAGATTTTAACTAGATGTGTTAATTTTTAATATAAATTTTAAATTAGTCTAGATTCAGAGGGATCAAAGTTTTTAGGGTGCAATCTCTTTTAAAGTAAAAAGAGTTTTGATTCTTTTTGGCACTTAGTAGACCTGGATGTAAAATGGATATATATATATATATATATATATATATATATATATAGTCTAGTGAATAGACAAAATGACTTTTTGGTTGGAATCTGATAATGCAATTTCTAGAAAGATTGTGATTTCTTGTTGTTTAAAATACACTTTTGAATGCATAAATGGATTCAACACCTTGAAAAACCCTAGCACTCGATCTTTGCAAATTAAACAACTTAAACTTATGATTTTTAAAAATTTGTACCCTATTTTGAACAAAATTGATCAAAAAAAGGTCATTTCTTCTTTTAGTTAGATATATATATATATATATATATATATATATATATCACTTCTTACATAACAATATCATTCGGAAAAACCAAGAGGAAGTTCGGAAGGAGTGGAAATTGAATTGCTAAAATAGATACATATCTAGTTAACATTCGCACAGCTCTGCGAAATTTATTCCGAGCTCTAAGGATCCCATTCACTCCTCCCCCTCCTTCGATCTCCTCCAACTCCCCTGAATCCTTTGACGTTGCTAACTTGTCTCATCATGGAGCCAGGCCTTCCAACCCTGAACACCTACGGACTCAAAAAAAAAGAAACAAAAGCTCTCTTACAGTTGTGGCTCTTCAAACCACGAAGTGGAACTACAACACTTGGCCAGCTAGACAATTGTTGCACACAAAACCAAGGTTGAAACCTCTTAGAAGGAGGCAAACACTTGTATTGGGATTGTGGTTGTCAAGTGGGAGCGCCCTTTATGGCTACATGAAGGATACGATGACCCATTCCAATATCTTGACCAGCAGGACCAAGCATTGTATGACAAGCCCCAACAAGGCAAATCTCAAAGTGATCAAGCTCATCGCAACCAAACTCAGTAGGACCGGGTCTCGACCCAACTTGACCAGGCTCGTTGACTATGCCTAAGGAAGGCTCACTCAACCTTTGTTTCTTCTATGCTTCCATGTATTTTTTTTGTTTATGTTTTGTTTGCTTTGGCTCTATTCTATTTTAAATTAGTCTTAGAACTCTCAGAGAGACCATCTGGTTCCCCTCCTATGAGCAGATGGTCTCCCTTGTGTTTACTTTAGGACAGAAAGGTCCTTTTGCAGTCAACAACTTGTCTTGAACACAATCCACTCAAGCTTTTCCATGCATGTACTTTATGTAAATTTCTGACTCTATAAAGATTTTTAACATATATATATATATATATATATATATATATATGTGTGTGTCCTTGGAAAAACCATGGGTTGTCAAAAATTGTAGCCCAAAAACTACCAACACTAAATTCGTCATTTTACCTCAATTTTATTTTAATTATTATTTCTTTGTTTTATTTTATTTTCTTTTTATGTAATTTGACCAAGTCAAAATGTTTAACATGACAAGATAGGACATTACGACATCTCTTCCACACTGAGCTAGAGAGTTCCTTGGCGCAATAAGTATAATTTGATTTAAATTTTGATTTTGTAAAAATCTAAAGATTGTATTTTGAATTTTTTTTTGGTATAGTATTAAGTAAAAGAAAAATTAATTATTTCCATAATAATAGGGTTAGTAATTATTTATTACGTAGCATATATATATATATATATAATGGGAGGCACTATAAAGATATCATATTCAATACAATATTAAGATATCATTTCATGTAAAATATATCATATTTGATGACGAACCAATAACTTCTCTTACTATTCAACTTTTATGTTGCTCCATTCCGTATTAGTTTTTATTCCTCTTGGTGCTTAATTACTTCCACATCAAGATGAATTTGTATTTTGCGGGAAAATATGTGCCCATGAAACATAGCAATTTGAAACAAAGCTAAAGGTTTGTAAAAGCTAAAAAGGCATTATTAAACGTGCATGGATGGAATGGGTTTAAGTGTCACTGCATGTTTATGAGCCAAAAGAACCAAACATGCATAGTTAATGTAGCCTTTTACAAATTTTCCACAAATGTTATGGAGAATTTGAAATAACCGAATGTGAAGAGAATGTTTGGACACTATAACGCCTCACCCCACATTTACCCACTTTAATACGCTCATCAGGGTAAATATGAGATGAGTGTCACTATGAAATGACCCGACCTCCAAGTTCCATTTATGGAAATGGGGCCAACTAATCGACAACTTATAAATATCCCTCAGGGACTACATACCATTGAGGAGCCTAAAAACCACCACAGATGGTAATTCCTTGAGCTAGAGCTCTTTCCAAAAGGGAAACTCCCCAACTACATGCACAACAAAACATCAGTGCAATTATGAGGTCCCAACTGCATGCATAGGCCTGCCTTCATGTCGTTATGACCGAAATTCCTGAGTTCAGCGCCAACGATCCCGAGATCTGAGCCACCTTTCTAGGCTAGCCTCTAGACCATTGCCCAGAACTACCTATAACTTTCCAGAATCATAAATAACATGATAACAAGGCTAACCATACAAAACTTGAACAAGAACTTAACTAGTACATGATTATTACATGATATACATTTCGTCAAACATATCGTGAACACATAAGCTACAGGTCATGAATGCATATCTGATCATAGACATCTGAACTTCATCTAAAAATCACTAAAAAAACTCTAATCCCTCTCTAACTAGATACAACAACACTTGCTATTTTGTCCATTCATTAACCATCCAGTACTTAAAATCATGAACAAGATCCACATATAGAGCACATCATATAACCAGGTATATAACCAGAATAGAGACCATAACAAATCATCCATAATGTCAACATGATAACTAGTACAAATGCCCATAAATCACAATAAGAAAATAGTTCTTATTAACATATGAAAATGACAAACAAATAAGAGACTGCTACGTACCACCCGACCATAGATTGGTTGAACCAAAATCTCTCTTTCATCCAATCACCTCCACACCATATTCCAAGCATGAGTGTGGGATCATAAGGGTTAAACCAAAACAAAACCAACTAGGGCTTCCAGAGGCCAAACCACCTCAACCCTCAACCACAGTGATCTCATCTATACGGTCCAAAAATCACTAACATCAACTAGATTGGTCTCTATCCAAGTTGTCCATGGCTCCAAGAACTAGTAACTTAACCCACAACCAAATCAGGGCTCCAGAGAATTTGTTCCAACCCATGGATCCAGGGACTAATAACTCAACCCACAAGGCTCCAGATCATTTGTTCCAACCCACAGTCATAGGGAACCTAAGAACTAATCAGAAAAACAAGCGGGAAACCCACAACACCACGGTTATCCAGGAAATGGCAAGGCAAGGCTAGGATGAAACCACTATCAATCCAGGCAAATCTCCATGCCAATGACAACACATAACCAAGGAACCACATGCATATACCATGCATCCAAAAATCAGCAAGAAAATCACACATGCAACCTATTACCTGCAAATAATCCCTGTTGTAGTTGTTATTCCAACTTTCTCCCTTGCGCTTCCTTACTTTCCTTTCCTTTCTTTCTCTAATCCAAGTGAATGATAGAATGCTCCAAGAATGCTCTAATTTTGAAAGAGTATGAGAGAATGAGAATGTGAGGGAATGAACTAGAGTGCCATCTCAAAACTATCAAAAGACTACCAATTTTTTCTTTGAAGCCTTTTTACCATTGAGGCCATTACTTTCTTCATTTTCCTTCATTTTCCTCTCATTTCCCTTGCATGAAAATATGTGTCTCTTTACCTTCCTTTTTTCCTATTTTCCTTTCTTTTCATGATTAAATTTCATTTTATTGTCTCTTTTCATTTGCCAATGCCTTTGCCAATTTTCGTAATCATTAATTAATCACAAGTGATTCCCACTATAATGTTTTTCCCACCATTCAACTTGGAATATGTGTCCCATGACCTTGGTCTTATTTTATTTACATAGAAAATCAACCAGGGGTTGTTACAAACCCCTCCCTCTTTGGGGAACACCGTCCTCGGTGCTCAATGACACTTATAACCAGCAAAAGCATGTTGCCCATGGCACTGTATAACACAACTCGATGAATACATCCTCAACATGTCCTCAAGAATCCTATTGACCCTCTCTATCTGTCCATTTGTCTGTGGATGATAAGTTGTACTGAAGGCTAACTTTGTCCCCAAGCCTGCAAACAACTCCTTCCAAAACTTAGAAGTGTACTTGGAATCGATGTCTGATATGTTCTTCTTTGGAACACCATGCAACCTCACTATCTCCCTGATGAAGATCTGAGCTACCTCACTAGCTAAATTTGTAGACTTCACTGCAATGAAGTGAGCTACCTTACTCAGCCTGTTATCACCGGGCTAGAGCAAGTTGGACTATGTCAACCTTCAACCAAGTGTAACTATTTCAAACCAACTTTAGACTAGAAGTTAGTCCTTCCAATCTGAGAGGGCTCTCTCAAAATATTTATAAAATGACTTGTGATAAACTCAAAATTCAGATGACTAACTCTGATCTCTTTTTGTGATTTTGTAGGTGAAGAAAAATGTGATGACTGCCACCATTGGGCATGGAGTCAAATTAAAACAGATTATGATCAAAAACAGTGTTTAATGGAAGTTGAGGCATCTATGGCTTTAAAACTGATACAAATGGACACCCACAGTCATACACAGTAAATGAAGGAAATTGGAGTTGTTTGACAGATTTCCAAGTAATCAAGATACTATGTAAAACTTGAAACAACATAATAAAAACTCATAAAAGCCATAACACAAATCCCAGGTACAAAAACAGAGTTGTTGTTGATTTTCTATTAAAAGAACAAAATATTACAGAAGGTCAGTTTTTCACACTCTCCATCAACCCCTCTCAGAGTTGAAAATCTACCTATTTATAGAGAAAAGATCCCTTTACATATCTTGCCACTTGGGCCAAATTTGATTTATTGTTCTAGAGACATGTTCCTCCTTTTCTTCTAACTAATAGAGTTTTCATAGGAATTTTTTGTTTTAATAGAGTTTGAATACAAATAGGAGTCACATCTAAACAGAATTCATCCAACTGTTACAATAATTCAGGAAAAAATTGCAACTGTTTGTAATGTTGGCACTATATTTGTGGAAATTCAAAGCATCCGGCCTTTTGAATTATGTTGTGTTGTTTTTGGGCCTTTAAATAAGCAATATTGTTTATCTTGTTGGTAGGTGTGATGTTTTCTATATGAAACGTGTTTGAAAGTGCCTTCAATGTCCTCTATGTCTTGATGTCCTCTTTTCTTTGCGTTTTTTTTAATGACCATGTTGCTAGATATATGTCAAAAAATACCATTCCTATCCTTTTTTCTCATTGTCCTCTTTGATGACCATGCTGCTGAAAAACATCCTCGATGTCCCACTGAGTGGAAGTGAAAAGGTCATTTTAATATTCATTGATTTGGGTTGTTGATCCAGGCTTGTTGTTATCGCAATCGCAATACACAATCGGAAAGCGAAAAGGAGCTTTAACATTGATTTTATTGTGATTTCCCAATATGTCGAACCTGGAATTTCTAAAAACTATAATACATAACATTTCGGATCCATCGCAATTGCAAATCAGAAGGGAGTTCAGTGGAGGAAGGAGTTATGTTTTGTGCGATCCTCGATTGCGATATCGCAATCAGTGGGGGGGGGGATTTATCGCGATTGGTGAGGAGGGCCTTATCACGATCGACGGGAATGCCTTTATCGCAATTGGCTGACAAAGTGGAAATTGAACGTGGATATGAAAATCGGCGGAGAACTTGTGATATCGCAATCGGCGAGGAGGAACAAAAAAATCGGCGAACGAGTGGTGACGGGTTTATGCAATATCGCAATCGGCGGGGAGGAATTGTGATATTGACAGAGGAGAGACTTTGCGATTCGCGATATCATAATCGCAAGTGGATGAGGGACACGGGCAAATATGGTTTCACAAAAGGGAAAAGGTCGATTGCGATATAGACTATGGGTCCCAACCTTTTAAAAGGCTTACAACATGTTTTATTAATGTTTTAAAGAAATTTCAAAGGGGAATGGGGAAACATAGCTAGAGTTGGAAATACAAAGGGATTTCAGCTAGAGTTAAAAAATGGGTCACTATGGCTAGAGTTTTCAGAAAACAAAGGGGCAAAATGGGTTTTGTGAAAGAAAATGGGTTTTTAGATAATATTGGAATTTCTCCAAAATAATTCAAATTGGACATGTTCTTTCCTTCTTTAATCTCCAATTTGCAAAGTGAAGCAACCTCTTTTTGAAAAAGCAGCATACAGATGCAAATGATTAATCAAACTAAAAATTATTTCTAGATGTTATCATGGATAACACAACCTATCAACCACAACCAAGATGGAATTATGTTGTTTCAATGTCCTCATAAAACCTATAATAAAGTCCATGGAAATGACCTCCCATTTCCATTCAGGCATCAGAATAGGCTACAATAGACCAGTTGGGTGCTTACACTCAACTTTTACCTACTGACAATCCAAACATCTTGCAACAAACTCAACCACATTTTTCTTTAAATTCAGCCAATCATAGAACTTCTTCACAACTGTCAAAGTCTTCTAATATCCCTATTGGCCTGAATACGGCTTGACATGAAACGCCCTCAAGATAAGATTCTTGATCTCACTATTATCCGACACATAAATCATGTTCCCAGTGACTGCAATCTCTACATCAGATACGGGTACCTGTCATCCTATTGCCTACATGCAAGATCTGCTCCTATAAATTTTTCCCATATGAACTCATAGCTTAAATGTGATTCACTTGCACTCTTCTACTAAGAGCATATGCAACTTTGTTCTCCTTGCCCTTGATGTACCTAATATCGAAATAAAATTGACTAAGGGTAGTCAAACATCTAACTTTCCTGGAATTCAAATTCGATTGGTCAAACAAGTACCTCAATCCACTATGATCACTCATCAAGACGAACCTCCTGCCAAGAAGATAATGTCTCCACATATTTAATGCATGAATGATAGCTGCCAACTTAATATCGTGGTTACATAGTTCCGCTCATGCTCATTCAACTTCCTTGACTCAGAAAACCACTTGTCTTTCTTACATCAGTACCCCACCAAGTCCTTCCTTGCAAACATTTGTACATACCACAAACACCTTATCAGGATTTGTAATCTTCAAGACCAGAGCATTTGTAAGCAAATGCTTCAACTTCTCAAAACTAGCTACACACTCCTCGGTCCATTCAAACTTGTTTGCTTTTCTCTGCAAAGATGTAATAGTATAGTCAATCTTTGAGAAGTTCCTTATGAACCTCTTGTAGTAACATGTTAGTATCATGAATGATCTGACCTCATCCACATTCGTAGGAGTTCCACACCATGATAGCTTTAATCTTTTACAGGTCCACTGCTATCCCTTCCTTGGAAACATGTCCCAAGTAATTCACTTCAGTCCAAAAGAAGCTACACTTGCCGATCTTAGCATAAAACTGATACTCTCCCAACAATCTCAACATTGTTGTCATGTGCTTTGCATGCTCCTCCTCATTCTTGAAGCATATCAATATATCATCAATAAGCACTATCACAAACTTGTTCATCAAAACACATTGTTCATCAAACACATGAAAGTGGTTAAAGCATTAGTAAGACCAAACGAAACCACCACAAACTCATAACGTCCATACCTGGTATGGAATTCGGTCTTGTAGATATTTTATTATTTGATGCACACTTGATGATATCCTGATCTCAAATCAATCTTTGAGAACACAATTTCTCCCTTCAACTAATCAAACAAATCATCAATTCGTCACAATGGATACCTATTCTTGATAGTCGCCTTGTTCAACTACTTGTAATCAATGAACAATATGAGAGTGCCATCCTTCTTCTTTACAAGAAAATATCGGTGCACCCCAAGGCAATACACTTAGCCTTATGTATCCCTTGTCAAGCATTTCCTTAAGTTGCAACTTCAATTCCACCAACTCCGGAGTGCTCATTCGGTAAGGTGCCTTTGATGTTGGTGTTACCCCTAGTACCAACTCAATAGAGAAATCCACTTCTCTATGAGGCAGTAACTCTAAAATATCTACAGGAAACACATCTTGAAACTATTGCAAAACATGATACCTCTTCAGGACTTCATCACCCTCAACATTCAGGCACTAAATGGCCTTCTCATGCAGTCTACCTTGGTCATGTGAGTAAACAACCAATCCATGCCCAAAAGCATACTAGATGATAAAAAAGAAGCACATTTAGATGTGTTTATGTAAGCATACCATTCAACTCAAATGCACAAGCTCTCACCCGATGATGAGCTCTTTTATTGGTTCTTGTAGCCAACTACACCAACCAAGACTTTGCATGCACTTCTTTATTCAAGCCACACGTATCCACCAAATAAGGACTTACAAAACTATAATTAGATCCAATATCAATCAAAACAGAAACAACTCGTTCACAGAGCTTAGCTTCCATCTCAATAATGAATGTTTGAAGATCCACCTTCCTGTTTTCAAGTGTTTCATAGATTTAGGGAATTCTCTTACCAACATCCCTAATTGTTTGCACCGCTTGAGAATTGCAGATTTGTGGCCTACCACCCTGGTACAATGGACAATTCTTCTTGCAATGATCTTTTCCACAAATCCAACACTGCAATGGTTCTCTGCCACTACCATTATTTTTCTACTCTCTAGGTTGAGGTCCATGTCTCTTCTCAATTGCATTAAACTTCTTGTAAGGAGCCACATTTTCTTTCTCAACTAAATCATGATGTCTTCCCCGCTTCTAAGGGAATTTTCATTTATCCCTCTCATTCCCTTTCCAATCACGCTTAGGCTCAAAATTGTGCTTTGACTGCTTATATCAATGCTTCCATTTCTTGATGACTTCCTCCAATGACCAAGGCTCATCATACTCAATCTGATCCTTGAAGGCTAATGGCAGTCCATTGATGAATCTTTGGACCTTTGTCTTCTCATCCGTGAGGTAAGGCACACACCTCAACAGCTCCAGAAACTTGATCGTGTACTCTTTATACGTCATGGAACCCATATTCAACTCATAAAACTCCTTGGATTTTCCATTATAATACCTATTTGACAAGTAATTCTTCCCGAAGAGTCTTTAAAACTCATGCCAACTCAACTCTTCTACCATGATGCCTCTGACACGCTTCACATCTTCCCACCAAATATATGTTTTTCCCTTAAGACTAAAAATAGTGATCTTGGCTTTCATATTCTTTGAATAATTAGGCAATCCGAAGAAATTCTACATTTCAAGCAGCCATGTTTCTACATATTTTGGTTTCTTCATCTCTCGATCAAAAGTAGGAGCCTTGACTTTCTTGAACTCCTCTGGAAAATATTGCTTCTCTCTCCTCCTATAGGATGATGATGGGTGATGCAGGGGCATCCATACTTTCTCTTTGACTGAGAGGTCAAATATTTTACTAGAGGAGTTGGTTCCTCAAAGAGTGGATTTTTAATTTCCATGTAATTTTCCAAAGTAGCAAAATTGTTGTAGTGGTTGTAGTTTAGGTAGATTTTTTCTAAATTGGTCCTCTGATCTTATTTTCAAAGATAAAAACTGAATGAATGTAATTGTATATATGTTTTGATTAATGAAAAAGAGGCATGTGTGAGTGGTGTGTTTTAGAGTGAAATTATGCATACGGTGCACCTACAACCAGTCCTTATATGATCATTTTTCTTTCCTTTTGCACAGATTGTATTTTCTATTTTTTTTATGGAATAGTCAAGACCCTTAATTATCTTCAATAGAGTTAGAGGAATTGCAAGATGTCTGGCAAGGAAGGAGAATATTATAGATAGGTTATCGAGCCTGTAAATAAGTCTCAAAGAGCACAGGTGGTTGAACAGATTTATAGTGCCACAGTTGGAATTAACACAGAAGATACCAACACTTAGCCAAATTCCCAAGTTTTAAAGTTCATCAATTTCTGAAGGTCGGGATCGTCATTTACCAGAATTCCTTAATGGAGATCCAGACCAACAACATGGAAAATTCAAAGGCCTGTAGTTTAATCACTTAAGCAACGGAAAGGAAGGGACTGAGACATGTCATCCCGGAGGTGATACCCCGGAAGAGTTTTTTAGAACCCAAGTCTAAGAGATTGGGTAGAGAGGGACCACGGCACGTCATCCTGGCAATAAATGATCTAGGTTCCAACCCTAGCCTTCCCTTATTGCTTTTCATTTATCTATCATTTTCCATTTTTCCTCAAAGTTTTTATTTACAAATAATTGATGCTAAATTCAATGATAAACTCAGCACTAAGCCCAATGATAATTATGAAACACAGTTTAAAGTTACCTTTTATGTCAAAAAAATGCCCAAACTTTGAGAAAAATATGCACTAGAATTTGGTTCTAAAATGGGTGTTATGACTTGTTTTGTTGTAAGATTAACTTGATGCCTTTTTTGTGTCATGTTGACAGTGTTGGATACCACCAACATGCAGGGATCTCCCCAATGTGAGGTCCCAATTAGAACTCGCACCATTTGGTGTAGGAGTCCCATCCGGATGTATGGTCTGACCACTATTGCAAAGGTTTTAAAGATACGCCTTGGTTACAACACATACACTGGAGATCACAAACACCTCTTTGGGGCAGCTAGTATGTATGCTTTGTGTCACACCAAATGTGGAATGCACACGAAACTTCCATGGTTGGTAAAGGAAAATGAGCCCCTGGTTAGGGAAGTAATAGTACTATCCTAAGGGAGACCCAAGAGTGGGGAGAAAGGCTTGTTGATTACCTGCAAATTAGGTCACAAGATAAACAACAATTGTGAAAACATAATAGCGCTCATTCAACGATATCCATTTCTAAGTAACAAAATATTTCATTAAAATTAGTATATAATTACGCCAACATATATCGCAAACATAACAAGAATAATCTTACAACATCCACGATACATGTATGAATAAGTGTTGGCTCATAGAGATTTTGATTATAAATGAAAGTTTACAAGTACATTGTTACATAAATGAAACACTAGATCCATTAGTGGAACATGAAGCCACAACTTGCTTCTCCAAATAATGATTTATCTCCTCTACACTACAAGAGAATCCAAGACAAGACTCCAAGAATCTAAGTCCTTTACTTGATTTATGAGGAGCTCCTTATAACAAATGACAATAAATTATGAGTTTCCTCATGACTCTTCAACTTCTATAACGAATGGGATTCCATACAGCCTTACAAATTCTATACATGACCTTTTACATTCCATATGTGTCTCTTCACATCCACATATGTCTCTTGGAATTAATTACATACAGCTTATTACAAAATGCATAAAATATGGTGGCTATATGAGACAAAACTACTAATAAGACAAAATGTTATCAAATTGATAAGTCATTTTCTTCCTTAGGGAGCTAATTGGTAAGGTAGGTATGTCATGCTCTGAACTCCGTAGAGATGAATTTGACCTGAACCGGCAATTCCAAGGCAAACTGCATCTTCATCTCCAATGCTTCTATCAATATGGTCTTCAAGCTTGATTGTACACTATTCCATAGCCATGATAGTTTCATGTAAGCTTTAGATGGTGCGATGGCATATTGTAGAATAATGACTTTAGTGATCACCAAGCTTTCTTGTTTTTAGGTTTGCTTGATTTGTTTTATGTAATGACTTATTTCTTGAAAGATGATTTCCCTGCCTCTTATGTCTTCAAGTGATCCTACTAAAGGCATCTTGCATTTCTGTGCTAGAGACTCAAAATCGTTGTGCAGTTGACTATAAGCAGAAATAGTGTTAGTCGATTGTTTCCCAAGATGGATGTAGTTTTGATGATCGATTCTCATATGTACTTTGTCTATCTCAATGGAAATCTTGTCCTTTTTAACCAACTGTTGCATAACATCCGGATATTTGGCAACCCATTCTTGGAGTTGGTCAACAACTTTGTTTGCCACTTTTAGGAGCTTTAACACTTATTGTGCTTTCATTTAATGCCAACAAGGGGCAACACTACTTGTTGTAGGACTATCATTTCATCAATAAAATTGTGCCATGGTATCCTCCATTGGCCCCAATTCCTCACGTCTGGCTGATTTCCATTTTGTTGTGTTGAAACTATGGGAAGATAGTTGTTGATTTTCCGTAGCGAGATTTTTTGTGTGTTGTTTTATTGTAACTAACTCTTTCCTTAGTCATGCATTCTCATTCAACATATACTCTTAGTTTTCATGTGTTTTTGTAGCAAAAGCAACTTTAGCCGCCATGATTACACGGGGATTCCTCTTAGTATTTAATCAGGAGCTAAAAAATTTCCAAAAATTCAAAGTATCAAAATCTTGATAAGATTAGCTTTACATGGAAGAGCTCATCATTCTGAATCCAATGGTGTGAACGACACTCAAACCCGAGCTCGTATGCAGAAGTTAGAGCAAGTCAAAGTTCAGGTTTGACTTATCTAGGTGGCAAGATTGGATGGCATGGCAAAGGTTCCAGCGAATGGGAAGCACCAAGTGGAAGGTTGCCATTGGGTCCTGCATATCACATATTGGAGAAAAACAGAGGAGTTTATTAAGCAGAATCATCCCTAGGCAAGTAGTGATGCGATAATCCCATATCTCAATCGCACAAAGGGAGAGTGTTAAGAATCGGCCCCTGACAGGATCCTGGTTATGATTGTGATATCGCAAGACAAAGGAGGAACGATAATCGGCCCCCGGTGAATCCTAGTTGCTATGCAACAAAATCGCAATTGCAGATCGTAATGGGAGCATGAATTAACACCTCGGCCACCGCCAATTGTGATTTGCAATGGGGGGGCTTTCAGACTTGATATTTTTATACTCTGTATTTTATAACCCTGGTGGTCCGCTGCTATCACAGTGTATGGACTTTGATATCTGTCGAGGGAAAGTGTCGATTGCGATTTTGATAGGGTCCCCAGATGCTATATGCTATATGTTGTGTTTTATAATCCCCGCGGGTCCGTGTATCGCAGAGTGCCTGTTGTTTAGGCTTAGGACTATCTGTCGATGGTTGGACACCGTCGATTGCGAGTTGCAACAGAGCTGTGGAACCATCACCTTAACCACTAGATTGACCACTTTGTATGTGACTACTCAGACTTAACTGTGAGATAGACAAGGAAGATGGTGGGACTGCCGATTTCAGTGAAACTGCCAGATTTAACTCTAGATAATGAATTTAACTGGCAGTAAGCTAGATTTGGATGAGAAAATTGTGGAAAGACTGACAGAAGTCACAAGCAAGGAAATTTTTGACCAAATGGGATGAAAAAAGAGGCTAGATAGCCATTTTTCAACATTCTAAACTTATTGGAATGGGTTTCAAGATCAAATGAGCACTTCTGGATGGGAATTTTTTACAAAGTGAAGCTTATGGGTGCTTTGGTCAACCAGAGTGTTAATTCAGTTTAAGGAGGAGTATGAAGATGGAGATGATCTTGCAGGGGTCTTCCAGCCTCCATGTGCTTTCTGCAGCAGCCATTACAATAGTGTTGTAGATTTATTTCTTCTTTTCTCTATATGTGTATGGAGAAAGAGATTTGTTTAAGTACTTCAAGTGGATTTTAGTATCGTTTATGCTCTTGGAAGTTGGAGTGTGGGGTCTTAATTTGAGAGCCCTTAGCTTGTTGATTGTTTCATGACTAAATGTAGGTTTTCATGTGTTTGGAGTGAGAGTTCTTTGCAGAAGAATGTTTCCTTGAAGGGGAAACTAGCCCCACTTTTTGTCAGCACACTTATGTACTCTTTATTACTGAAGAATTTTGAGCATAATGAGAAGGGGTCATGCCTTTAGAGTTTATCCAATGATATGTAGCCCAGGAGGGGTGAACTCCTTTATCAATGGTTGGTGTATTATTGATAGATGTGTGCTTCCATTCAGTGTTTTGGTTTCATGTTTTAAGTTTTCTTCATGAAACTAACTTAAGTAAACACAATAAAATTCATGTTTTTACTTGCTATTTTGGAGTCCAAACCTCAAGCACATTTTTATATTCTGAATAGGGAATTAGCACAACATTACTAATATGCTCCATTTCAGATCAAGTTGGTATCAGATCTTAGGTTTTCTTTGTGCAAGGAGGAATTGATTGTTGTTTTCAAGTGAATGTGTTTTGAAGCTCATTGAGGAGAAGGTTTTGGAAAGGAGAGCAAGATTGTTACAATATCTACCACCACGTTCTATCTCAAATTGTAGTAGAAGCTTCAAGCAAAGCATGTCCCAAGGAGGAGAGCCTAAAATAATGTCAAAGCATGTGAAGGCTTTTAGAAAGTCTTTCTTAGACATGGCAAAAATGGTGAAAACCCTCTATGAAGAGAGGAATACCAAATTGCAAGGTGAAATCTCTAGACCTCCAAGAGGAGAATGTTCTCCAATGGAAGAACGTAACAAGAATGGTCATAAACTACCATCTTCTCCACAATCTTCATGTTTTTCTACAGCTCTTATGCAAGATGATAGTGTAGAAAGTCCCTCAGATAAGGTAGATGGACAATTTTGTACCTTTTGTCCACATGATGTGGAAGATGAGGTTTTATCACCACCCAAATTCGAGAAGTTGAAAGAAGAGAACCAAAGAGTCTAAGAGGACACATCCAGAATCAAAAGGGAGTTCAAAAACATCTTCATATGTCAATCAAAATATGCGGAAAATGGTAAGAATTTACATGCTTCTTCCTTATGTGAAAGTATTTACGCAAATCCATTTGCAGCCTTTGAAAAACATAGTAAAGGCATTGGATCCAAGCTCTTGACCAAGATGCGTTACAAGGGAGGAGGCCTTGGAGAAAACCAACAAGGCATTAGAAATCCAATTGAGGCCAAGGAGAGGCCTAAATATGAAGGCTTATGCTATGTTGCAAAACAATAATGGTCTTCTAGTGACAACTCATGGATATTGTGTTTCGTAAGAGAGGAAACGAGGAGGAAAGATCTTGGGAGTAGCATCCAAAATTGGTTCCCACTTGGTTCCTCAAGCGTAAGGAGGACTTGAAGTGCAAAACGTCTCCAAAGAGAGATGAAAACGTTGAAGAAGAAGGGAAGCTAAATTCTTCTTGCCACACAAGTTCCTCATGCAAGCAGTGTAAGCCAAAGGACAGCAAACAGAGGTATATCCATTTTGTTAATTCAAATGTTGTTCATAATGGAAAACAACATGCAGATTTGAATAACGTGTTGAGGAATATGTTTCCATGCACCTTTTTCCTTTCAACTAACCATTGTGTAGATAAGTGCGATAAAAGGAAAGCAGTCATCAAGAAGATGTTTATGTCTACTGGAATTGAGACCGAAAAGAGAAAATCTCATCCAAGGTTAAAGGCAAGTGAGCCAAGAGGAGCTCAAAAGAAATTTTGTACTCACTGCAATATCAGTGGACATTGGGTCGAGAAGTGTTGGAAATTGTTTCCACAACTTCATCTTGGTAAGGGCAAGAAAATCATGCAAGCACCAGAAGAGGAAGCGACAAAAGAAAAAGTGGCACAAAATGCAACCATCCCTGAAGCAGCTTTAGAATAAGAGAAAGTTCAAATAGATGGTTCATTTACTTGGTTGGGTAAGAAATTTGCGGACTATTTTTCCAGTTGAAGTTTGTAAATTTTTGTTTTTCACTAGTTGCATATGCCCATAGTTGGGTAACTTGTAAAAAGTGATGTTCATAAATAAATCACTTATATGCAACAGTGTTTTCCTTAAGCATTACAATGTTATTTTGGCTTGTTGATAGTCAATTTGAATGGAAATTTTGGGAGTCAAGTTTATTCCATTTTGTAAAATGCATTTCTATTCGTAGTTTGAGAAATCATTTTAAAATTGTTGTATGAGTAGTCGCAGCACATTTAGTATATTCCAAATGTGTTTAGCACTCAACTTATACAAGTGTTCACTATGTGAGGCTTGTTTTGGTTCATTTGGCAAAGTCTTTTTAAGATCTTATCCTCGATAAGGCTTTTGCAGATGAACACCTTGGAATTATTCTTGGGAAGTATGTTGTTGTGGATGGCCACAGTGACATCGAACTTGAATTCTTTGGTCAAGTTATATTTTAAGTTCAGCTTGAAAAAAATCCAAGACAAATACAAGTCATGGCACTTCAAACATCGATTGGATCGATTTTGGAAAATGAAGGAGTTGTACCTTCAAATGTTGAACAATTGAAAGTAAAATTTTGGAGACCAAAAATTTTCAGTGGGCAAGAGTGATGAGGAGCTTAAAATTTTCCAAAAACTAAAAGTGTCAAAATCTTGATAAGCTTAGCTTTAAATTGAAAAGCTCGTCATTCTGAATCCAATGGTGTGAACGACACTCAAATATGAGCTCATATGCAAAAGTTAGAGCAAGTTAAAGTTTAGGTTTAACTTGACCAGGTGGCGAGATTGGATGACATGGAAAAGGTTCCAGTGAATGGGAAGCACCAAGTGGCAGGTTGCCATTGGGTCCCTCATATTGCGTATCAGAGAAAAACAGAGGAGCGGCTTAAGGAGAATTAGCCCTAGGCAAGTAGCGATGCGATAATTGCATATCGCAACCATACAAAGGGAAAGTGTTAAGAATTGGCCCCCGGCAGGATCTCGGTTGAAATTGCGATATTGCAAGATGGAGGAGGAACAAGAATCAGCCCCCAGTAAAGCCTAGTTGCGATGCAACAAAATTGCAATCGCAAATCGCAATGGGAGCATGAAGTAACACCCCAGCCACCGTCGATTGCGATTTGCGATGAGGAGACTTTCAGACCCGATATTGTTATACTTTTTATTTTATAACCTCAGTGGGTCTGTTGTTATCGCAATGTATGGACTTTGATATCTACTGAGGGAAAGTGTCGGTTGCGATTACGATGGGGTCCCTGACTGCGATATGTTATATGTTGTGTTTTATAATGCCAACGGGTCCATGTATCATAGAGTTCCTGTTGTTTGGGCTTGGGACTATCCGTAATGGTTAGACATCATCGATTGCAAGTTGCGACAGAGCTGCGAAATTGTCGCCTTAACCGTCAGACTGACCACTTTGTATGTGACCACTCGGCCTTAACTGCGAGATAGGCATGGAAGATGGCGGGACCGTCAATTTCAGTGGAACTGCCATATTTAACTCCAAATAATGAATTTAACTGGCAGTAACCCAAATTTGGAGGAGAAAATTGTGGAAAGACTTACAGAAGTCATAACTAAGGAAAATTTTGGCCAAATGGGATGCAAAAAGAGGCTATATAGCCATGTTTAGACATTCTAAAATGATTGGAATAGATTTCAGGATCAAAGGAGTACTTCTAGATAGGATTTTTGCAAAGTGAAGCCTATGGGTGCTCTAGTCAACCAGAGTGTTGATTTAGTTTGAGGAGTATGAAGATGGAGATGATCTTGTAGGGGTCTTCTAGCCTCCATGTGCTTTCTGTAGCAGCTGTTACAGTAGTGTTGTAGCTTTATTTCTTCTTTTCTATATATGTGTATGGAGAAAGAGACGTGTTTAAGTACTTCAAGTGGATTTTAGTATTCTTTATTCTCTTGGAAGTTGGAGTATGGGGTCTTGATTTGAGAGCCCTTAGCATGCTAATTGTTTCATGACTAATTGTAGGTTGTCATGTGTTTAGAGTGAGAGTTCTTTGTAGAAAAATGTTTCCTTGAAGGGGAAACTAGCAACATTTTTTGTCAGCACACTTATGTACTCTTTATTACTGAAGAATTTTGAGCATAATGAGAAGGGGTCATCCCTTTAGAGCTAATCCAAGGAGATGTAGCCCGGGAGGGATGAACTCCTTTATCAATGGTTGGTGTATTATTGATAATGCATGCTTCCATTCAGTGTTTTGGTTTCATGTTTTAAGTTTTCTTCATGAAACTAACTTAAGTAAACACACATAAAATTCATGTTTTTACTTGCTATTTTGGAGTCCAAACCTCAAGCACATTTTTATATTTTGAATGGGGAATTAGCACAACATTACTAATCTTCTCCATTTCATATCAATGTTAGCAGTTATCACCTTTTTTGTGGATACAAAGACTGGATTTTGAGGATCATTTGGAAAGTATCTTTGCCTTTGTTGCACAATTCTTTTCTTGGGTTTATCAAACAAGACATTACATGTATCCATGACTATGTCATCAGGTGGAGGTGTGATTCCCATTTCATCAAATGGGAGATGACCCCACATAAGGCAAGGTTCTTCCAGAGAACCTGATTCATCATCTATGGGCCGAATGGTATCATATTCCTCCAACTTTTCCTCTATCTCTTGAGTCAATTGTTCTTCCTCCAGCCTTTCTGCTTCTTCCTCCTCTTGTGAGTGCCTTTTCCACTCTTCTTCTACTCTCCTTCTTTCCTCTTCTTCTTCCTGCTGCTTTTTGAGCAACTCTTCTTGCCTCCTCTTCTCCTCTTTTTCATGTTTCATCTTTGCCTCTAATTCTCTCCTTCCTTGTTCAACTTAAATATATTCCTTATTTAAATGATCAACATTCCATTTCCTGCTAGTTTCCCTTGTTGAATCATGCTTGATCAGTTTCTGAGAGTTGGACTCTTTGCTTGAGTAGTTGTTTGTGGTGCCTACTATACCTGCACATTATGAGTTGTTGAAGCATGGGGGGAATTGGCTTCAATTCCTGAATGTGTCTTCCTTAGAGCATTGTACCATTTCTTCACCTTTTCATCTTCTATTGTATACATTGATGAATATCCCCAAGCGAAACCAATCCTTTCATAATGTTGCTTGCATGCTTTCTTGGGGTCATATCCATGAAAGTCCTTCACTGCAAGTGCAATTAGTCCATCTCTTATATTTCTGCCTTCATCGCCTTATGGCTCTTCAGCTCATACAATATGATCCTCAAAGGGAAAGTGGTACATGGGGCTTAATTCCTTCTGTGAAGGACTCCTAATAACCCTTTGTTCAACTGATAAGCCACTTCTTGCAGGACCACCTCATTAGTTACATATCGCAACATGATATGAGGATAAATATGACATTCAAAGCATCGAATGTGTGTACCTTCAGGCACAGCAAACCAACCTGAGATATCATGTAATGACTCCTTCACTTGGTCGATCATGCGAGGATTGATCTCATATATCATATGGAATATGACTGCGAAGAAATGCTCTTCCATCATGTCGTATGCCCCTCTAAATCTCAAGTCAAACAACACCTTGCAGTGGAAGTAAACTGGAAACTTATCCTACGGGGTCCAGTTCCAATGCATGCTTGGAAATTCATACCGTACACAGATCCCATCAAAAAGAAATTCATACATATATAACTTTGGTGCCTAGTTTGACCTTAGAGATGCTTTAACCTGCCCAACATGACACTGTAACTCAAAAAAATATCTTCCCAAATGAATACTTTTCTACAAGTGACAACCATGTTGAGCATATATAACTAGTTCTCTTCAAATACTTCAACATTCTTTCAACCATGCAGCCTACAATACATAGCAATGAGATACTAATACACATCCCTGAGAATCCTGGAGGGGTAAACTACATATGGGCATTGTCGAAACTTATCAGGCTCTCGACACCAAGATTTAATAATGTCACTTGTGTCGAGATCAATCCATTTAGTGCAAAAGTTGTTATTGGCATACTATGTGGGATTTTGCATCTTATAATAGGTATGCGTGTCTTATTTGTAATAGGTGGTATGTTGACCACTACTTTCACTACGAAGCACCGGATCATAATCATCCATGTGTGTAATAATCCATTCAATTACCTCTGCACAAGTATTAACTGGGAACCTGCATGCAATCATGTGTATCTTGGACCACTTAATATTTATGTATACTTCCAAGTCTTCTGTATTTTTAGAGAACTATTTCTGCATAAATGTGTCCTTGATGTCTTTCCACGTGACCTCAGTGGACTTATCTATGAAGCATTGTGTATCTGCAAAGATGGGAATCGTAGGATTTGTAACCTCTATTGCTTCTTCAGTGCTTGCTTTTGAAGCTTCTTTGGAGGCCACTTGATGTGTAGTAGGAGGCATTGTTCCAACGGGTGATGAAAGAGCAATCAGACTAGAATCTTGAACACCTGTATGTGGAAGCACACTCATGGCGACAAAGATTAGTTTTACAAAATATTCTATCTATACAAGAAGTAACTTAGAAAATTGTATTCAAGGAGCCATCAAATGTAGCTAAGAGTATAATCCTATCAACAATGGGACATAACTACTTGTATAGGCAATAAATCTTCATAAAAACAAGGAGGTCGCACTCTCAGAGCACGAAGGGAAGTCTAAGGGTCATTAAAGGCTTTGAGGTGTGCTCATGCGCTCAAGAAAGAGAGAGAGAGAGAGAGAGAGATCATCAAGGGTGCAGGGCGCACTAACGAAGCACGAAGAAGAATCATTAGGGCCTTCAAGGTGTGCTCATGTGCTCAAAGAGGCTAAGAGGGCACAAGGGCACACTATGAAGATATGAAGGGGTCAGGCTTCAGGCCTTCAAGGTGTGCTCATGTGCTCAAGAGGGCAAGGAAGGCGCAAGGGCTCATATTGAAGAAAAGAAGGGGAAAACACAAGGTGCACTCATGCGCTCAAGGAGGACACAGTTCTTCGTAACAAAGGAGTTCACTCTTGAAAGAAACTTGTCTTTTTAGGCATAGTTTCTCAGATAGTCAAGCTTCAAATTCCAGAAGGGCACTCTATCTTCGAAAGGATTAAGGATAAGTTCGGCATAAAGATAGAATGATAAAAATGTTGAGATGAAATATCTACAAGTTCTTATAGATTCTGTCACAATCATGACTAGAATGTGAAGAGTCACAACCTACGATAGAAAATTGACACTTGTAGAAGCAATAGTGAACTAAAATGCCAGTAAAGAAACTGAAAAGAAGTGAAACGCCAGCAAGGAAAGCAAGATCGACAACAAAAACATCTACAACAATCAATAGAATCAACATGCAAAACTTACTTGGAATGAAGATCGATGAAGAGTTCCTTGATCCAAAGATGTGTGCCCAACCCAGATGAGAATGATTATGAGAAAGAATGATTAACCGGGTTGATTATAAAGAGATTACATGCAAATCCATTCCATGCATGCTCGCCACTTTTCGACGAGTGAATGAGTTAGTTAAGCGAAGTGAAGTGGGCTCCTATTTTCTAGGAGTGCACCCACATGCAATAAGAAAGTGCATGCATGAGTTTTGAAAGGGTGCATGTATTCGTGTCGAAGGAGTGTGCTCAAGTGAGGGCACATTGGCTGAGCATGAAGGAGTGCGCTCCAAGGATGGCGCAGTTTTTTAGCCCGAAGGAGTGCGCTCAACAAGAGAGCAAATCTTCGTGATCTTGAAGTGTGCTTTTGCTTTAAAAGTTCTTTTTCTTGCTTTTGTTTTCTTTTTGTGTGTGTGCATGGTGAATAAGGCTAGTTACTAAGTCAAGAAAAGCTACGACTTCACCTATCCTTGGACAAGATAACACAAGTTCTTATAAAGGTAAGGTGACAACACTTAGAAAACATTGAATTAGGAGGATGTGACACTTAGAGAAAATGTAAGAATAGAAAATCAAACAACATGACAACACTAGATAGCTTGGAACGATAGTTTACGTAGGCTCCAAAATTGAGTTAGGAAAAAATTTTGGAGGGTCATTATCGCAGTGACAACATGTCATTTTTTTTAAGAGTTAAGGCCACCTTTAACATTATTTTGTTATCATTGATTTCCAGCCCCAAACTCTTTCTTACCCTTCTATTGATGTTTTTTCTTAATCTTAACGTCATAATGGTAAGTGGCACCTATTGAAGAGAAGATCATAAACTTTTTTGTTTGGATGTAATTCTGCAAGTCATTACAGTGTTTAAGAATCAAGTGCCACTAAGAGTACTTAATACCCATCTTTAAATGAAAGGCATGGAAGGTGTTAGTGTACTCTGATGCATCCTCATCTTTACCTAGTGCATGGTCACCCTACTCAAATATTAATCTTCATAGTTCATGATAGGTAATACTCTTTAAGGGCATCAACAAAATATTTCCAAGTGTGTTTTCTTCACATGCATTAGAATTATATCTAACACGTTGCACAAAATAAGAACCCCATTGGTGTTTGACATAGGAAGGGAATTCAAGAGTGTGAAGTTAATTGTCTCACTATTGAAAAAGTTATGAACAAAAAGATAATCTTCCAAAACTTTTACATATATTTTTCCTTCAAACAAAGCAATATCAAAATTACCTTAAAGAGTTTCATTCCTTTGGAATCATTTCTTGTCAAAGTTCCTGTTGTTATTGTTGGAAGTCATCAAATGATTTTGGTGAAATGATCCATCATCACGTTCCTTTTTCACCGAAAGGCTTCTTGGAGCTACAACAATTTGATAGGATATCCAACTCTAGTGTCTTTCTTTATTCATCAAACATGTAAGAATACTTAAGTTGATATTAATATTTTCACCTAACTTTGATTTGCTCAAGACCCACTTTTTTGCACCCTCGTCTCATGGGGAACATGCACAAAAAATCAACAGAGATCAGATTACTATAATATCATTGATTAAGATTATATTGACCATGAAATGAAAGATATCATCATCACATAAGTAACACAAAGTTTTCGTAAACCAAATTCTATCATTGAAAAAAAGGTGAAGATCAATGTACATATACAACGCATAGACTAAAGGAGATATTTCTAGGAAGAAGTGTTTGTGATGTTGATAATTCACAAAACATCCACAAACAGGAGCTAAAATTACATTTTATAATATAATAATAGGATAGAATATAAGTGTAATGTTAAAAAACTGAAAAATGAAATATTCTTAACTTTATCATAAAGTTAAAGATGAGTGCATATTGAATTAAATGATGTTATTTTGTTTAAGCGGAAAAAACTTACCAAGACTCCTTTGAATGGTTAAATATTATTTTACTTTTTTACCTTTTTCCCCATAATATGGTCATACATTTCTTGGTGAGATTGCTATTTTTTACCGCTCTAAATGCATTTTTGAATGCATAAACAGATGGAGAACCTTAAAAACCCCAAATTTATCATTCCAACAATTTTTTTCTAGATCTTAAGAAAAATTGATTGAAAAATAGACTCGTGAAAAATAGAAAAACTTATAATATTAGACTACCTTCTTTTAAACTCATTTATTTAAAAACAAAACAAACAAACTATTGAACGTCAACATCAAATCCTCAAACAAATACATTTAAGAACCCTAACAAACCAATAAAATATTAAAAACCCAAACTATTTCTAAATGGCCTTAACAAACCATCTAAATCAACTTTAATATTCACTCTTTCCTAAGCCTTGCTCCAAATTACTCTAACAATTATCTATTTCCCCATAGTTATAATTATAATTTCTCATAAAGAATTTAGTTAGATCCCCTAATTATGGGTGAAGTGCTTACTCGAAATGTGGGGACATTTAAAGAAAAAAGAAAAACACTATGAGAGTTTTTGCAATGCTCAGTGGGTCTCTTGTAGCTTGATGGCCACTAGCTCAGGTGGCCCTGCTTCCCTACCCTCTCCATCAGTGCCTAATATAGCTTCCTTCAATGCTCTGATCTCCAATGGGCCAAAATTTCAAAAGACAAAGCCCTCACGCTTTGTCAAAAAACTTGAGGATATTCCAAAGGTAGAGAGTAATGCTTCTTAGTTCATAACAAGGGCTCTTCAGCTTGCGGAACAAGTTATAGTGGGCCAGTTCATGGGGATATTGCCTTCCCTGTGTTCCTTGAAGTAGTGGGTAAATAAAACTAGGAAGCCGCTGATAAAGAGTTAAGTTTCATATTTTTTTCTATGGGAGAGGGTTTTATACTTTCTTCATCGAGAATAAGGAAGACTAAGACTTTATCTTCATAAGCGTCCCTTATTTCATGGGTGCATAGGGTCTCTATTTAGATTGATGGAGCCCGAATTTTAATCCAAAATTTGATGTTCCTTCAATAATATCGGGTTGGGTTAAACTCCCCTTCCTTCCTCTTCATTTTTGAAACGATGCCACTTTTAAAAGTATTGGAAATGCTTTAGGTAAGTATATTGATCGTGTCAAGCCATAAGAGGGTCTTTTTCTTGTGTATGGATCTATGTGGAAGTAGATCTATACAAAAAGGCTTCTAGCCACAATAAATCTCAACTTGGATAACTAGTCCCATATCCAAAAGGTGGATTATGGTTAGCTTCCTTTCAAGTGTAAGGTTTGTCATGAGTACAAACACTTTGCTAGAAACTACAAAATGAAGATCTAGGAGCGCTAGAATCATATGGACGAACAAGATCAATGGCAATAGCCCAAAAGACAAAGAGGACCATCCAAATGAACTAACAACCAGCGATGTTATAACAGTCCAATAGGGAACAAAGGAAAATGCCCAACCTCTCCATCCCAAGCAAAATCAACTCCAAGAGAAGGTACCATCAATCAAGGTGTAGCGAAGGCTAATAGAAATAGTTTCGAAGTGCTCAACCCTAGAGGAAGGAAAGATTCCCTCAAGTAACATCCCTCCCTCTCTTGGGAAGGACTCCAAAGCCTCTCTTGCTCTTCCTGAGGATGGAATTCCAACCCATGAGGATGCCCCTATCCATGTGATAAGCGAAATTGACTCTTCCTCAAATGAGGGCAAGTTCCACTCTCCTAGGGCAGCTCAAATTGGCCCCTCCTTTGCCAGTTCAACTGATGAAAAATAAAAGACAGAGAAAGAGAAGGAACGAGATTGCATTCATTGTGAGGTGGGAAGAAAAACTTACAGAGAAGTTGGAATCGAAAATGCTGAAAAGGACAAAGAATTGGGAAGGCAGGGTATTATGGACAAACATATCGCAAGGAGACAAAATACAAGGAAATGAGGCAATTCGACCCCCAATCAAGGGGCCGCAAAATCTAATAGCAAATGATGAAACTAATATCCTAGAATTGCAGGGGGTTGGGGTTGGATAAAAGAATGTCAGAGGTTAAATCATTAGTTCAAAAAGGAAAACCCCATATTCTCCTACTCCAAGAGACTAAATTGAGATCTTTGGTAAATAGTTTGGTCTTAAATATGAAAGATTCAGTTAGTTCCAGCAACTCTAATGTTAAGTGTCCATACCTGAATGATCCAGTGGATTTGGGAAATATGTTATAATCAAGGATTATATTTTGAAGTAGACATCTATTGCAAATTTTGTTTAATTTTGGGGCTCTATTTGAAAGTATTCACCTCCAAAAAACCGTATATACTTAATATGAGTTGTATTCCTCTTCAAAAGATAATTTTGATTCAAAAATCTATAAATAATACTGAACATAAAAAAATCATAATGTAACTCTCGATACACAATTATAATATAGACATAAATTTTACCATTTAGTGTTCTCATTATTAAAATAAATTTATATATATTTCTCTCCCACTATTTATTTTTAGAGTGATCTTTAAGTGCGATTTTGATTAAATTCATCGCATAGTAAAAATAAAATATCCTTTACACTTTATTTTCCTAATTTCCATTCATATTTTTCGATCCACCTCGATTTCATATCAACGTATTTGATAAGTAACGCCACGCCATATGCGTTTCCTTTTGACTTTTGATGCTCGCCTTTCATATTTTATCTCCTCGTTTCCATTCTTGTGTTTTACGTTTCCCTCGCTGTCATATCAACGTATTTTCTTTGGACTTTTGATAGTTTCAAACTTTCATTTTTTAATTAATGGAGATGTATAGTTACATTGTATTGTCTTTATATTAAACAAAGATATTTTATTTGACCTATGTATTTAGTGTTTGTTTTATAACTTATTATAAAACTCTTTTTTAATTTATTTATTTTTCTTCTCAAAAAGTATAACTACATTGTATTATCTCTATATTAAACAATAATTTAACTACATTTTAATATTTTATATTAAACAATAATTTAATGTTTTGATATGTATTATCTTTATATTAAATAATATTTTATTTTTTAATATTTAAATTAATATGTATTATCTTTATATTAAATAATAATTTATTTTTTTTCATATTTAAATTAATATATGATTAAAATCAAATAAATAATAATCAAAATTAATATTAAATTTAAAATAATTAGAATACTCCCAAATTAATATTCTCTTTCCAATCTCATTTATACAATTTAAATGAGAATCAAAAATTTCGTTGGAATAATATTAAGGAAATAAAAAAACATGGTACCATGATTACAAAATTTATGTTTTAATAAAAACTTTGATCAAGAATTTTTAAAATAATATTAAGGAAATAAAAATGTATGGTATTATGATGATAAAATTAATGTTGGAAAAATGAAATGTAATTTATTCATTAAATGATGGGCTTTATAATAAATTTGGTTAGCATTTTTTAATAAATTTAAAGAATAGTAAATTTGAGTTTACATTGCCTTGATTCTTTTAATTACCGGTATAGATCCATTTTAATCATGGATTTATCAAAACCTTAGAGGGATCAAATCTCACACTTCAAAAAAGATTTACACATCAAAAGATGTAATCTTTTTTAGTGCTTGGTAAATATGTGATTAAGATAGATCTATAGTGGTAATTTTTCATTGTTTATATTGTATTTTTGAATATTTTATCATTATTAATATTTTATATTAAAAATTGAATGAGTTACATATTTTCCTCTTATTAACAAGTAACTACATTATTTTATCTTTAATTACTTTTTCCTTTCAAACATTGAAATATTTTACTAAGGTAAACATTAATACATACATAATAGAGAGAGAATTCATAGTGAAATATATTAGTTAATATGGATATTCAAACAATTTATTTAAGTTCTATATTGAGATATTTATAAGAAATATTTTTTTTAATTACTTTATCTTTGTAAAGTTATATAAAATTATATTATTTAAGATAGACATGGAAATATTTTATTTATTACTTGAAGAGTGAAAGTGAAATATCAAACAACCAAGTAGAATGAAAGTGAAATATTAACAACTCACAACTCACTTAATTGTGGTGTTAATATATTTTCAATTGTTTATTTATATGGTTATTCTTAATTGTTTATTTATATGGTTATTTAATTTTTGTTTTTTATAGTTTTCGCCGACATTAGCATAAAATTATTTTTATTTTTATTATTTTTTGAGGAGGTGACATACTTATACATGTCTCTCATATAGAATGAGCCTCTGGTCGATTTTTCATTATTTATTTATATGGTTTTTTTTTTTTTTTAATGAGCGTCTCAGCTCAATGATTGAAATGGTACAAAAGTTAACTAAAATGTACCAAAGTTAAGTCCACATTAGCTATTCCCTTGCGTGGATTGAAATGTAAAGACATAGGCTATTCCTTTGTGTGGATTGAAATGTAAAGACATAGGCTATTCCTTTGTGTGGATTGAAATGTACACAAGTTAACTATATAGGTAAATTGATATTACCATATCTAATGAAGTTTAATGTCATTTTAACTAGATGTGTTATTTTTGTAATATATATTTTAAATTAGTTTAGGTTCATTTTAATTTTAGATTTAGGAAGAATGGAGAGGGATCAAATTTTTTAGAGTGCAAGTTTCTTTTAAAGTAAAAAGAGATTTGATTCTTTCTTTCATTTAGTAGATCCGGAGGTAAGATGGATTTACATTGGTTTTATATATATATATATAGTCTAATGAATAGACAAAATGGTTTTTTGGCCGCAATCTGATAATACAATTTCTAGCAAGACTATGATTTCTTGTTGTTTAAAATACACTTTTGAATGCATAAATGGATTCAGCACCTTGGAGAACCTTGGCACTCGATCTTTGCAAATTAAACAACTTTTAACTTATGATTTTTAAAAATATATATCATATTTTGAACGAAATAGACCAAAAAATTGTTCAAAAATGGGTCATTTCGTCTATTAGTTAGAATATATATGTCACTTCTTACATAACAATATCATTGGCAGAACTAGGAGGAAATTTGGAAGGGGTGAAAAACTGAACCACTAAAATAGATACATATCTAGTTTACATTTGCACAGCTTTGTGAAATCGATTCCAAACTCTAGGGATCCATTTCACTCCTCCCCCCCCCCCTTTCAATCTCCTCCAATTCCCCTGAATGCTTTGAAGCTGCTAACTCGTCTCATCATGGAGTCAAGCCTTCCAACCCTGAACACCTATGAACTCAAAAAAAGAAGCAAAAGCTCTCTTACAATTGTGGCTTTTCAAACCATGAAGTTGAAGCGCAACACTTGGCCAGCTAGACAATTGTTGCGCACAAAACCAAGGGTGAAACCTCTCAGGAGGAGGAAAACACATGCACTAGGACTATGGTTGTCGAGTGGGAGTGCCCTTTATGGCTACTTGAAGGATACGATGACCCATTCCAATATATTGACCAGTAGGACCAGGCGTGGTGTGATAAGGCCCAACAAGAGAAAGCTTAAAGTGATCAAGCTCAATGCAACTAGAGCCAGCAGGACCAAGCGTGGTGTGACAAGGCCCAACAAGACAAAGCTCAAAGTGATCAAGCTCAATGCAACTAGAGCTAGCAGGACTGGGTCCCGACCCATCTTGACTAGGCTCGTTAACTATGCCCAAGAAAGGCTCACTCAATCTTTGTTTCTTTTATGCTTCCATGTAGTTTTATTGTCTATGTCTTGTTTGCTTTGGCTCTATACAATTTTAAAGGGGTCTCAAAACTCTGAGAGAGACCATTTTTTTTCCCTCCCATGAGTAGATGGTCTCCCTTATGTTTACTTCAGGACAGGAAGGTCTTTTTGCAGTCAACACCTCGTCCTAGACACAATCTACACAAGTTTTGCATGCATGTACTTTATGTAAATTTTTTATTTTATATATATATATTGGAAAAACCATGGGTTCTCAAAAATTGGAGCCCATAAACTACCAACGGTAAATTGGTCATTTTACCTGAAATTTATTTTAATTGTTAATTTTTTGTTTTGTTTTATTTTATTTTTATGTAATTCAACCAAGTCAAAATGTTTAACATGACAAGATAGGACATTACAACATCTCTTCCACACCCTTGCCTTTGCGCAATAAGTATAATTTTATTTAAATTTGATTTTGTAAAAATCTGAAGATTGTATTTTGAATTTTTTGGTATAGTATTAAGTAAAGAGAGATTAATTATTTCCATAATAATATGGTTAGTAATTATTTCTTACGCAAAATAAATAAATAAATAAATATAAATATAATATATATATATATATATATATATATAATGGGAGGCACTATAAAGATATCATATTCAATACAGTATTAAGATATCATTTCATGTAAAATATATCATATTTGATAATGAACCAATAACTTCTCTTACTGTTCAACTTTTATGTTGATCCATTTCATATTAGTTTGTATTCCTCTTGGTGCTTAATTACTTCCACATGAAGATGAATCTGTATTTTGTGGGACTTGATCTCACAACATGTAAAATTAGTGAGAATGAAAATATGTCCCCAAGAAACATAGCAATTTGAAACAAAGCTAAAGGTTTGTAAAAGCTAAAATGACATTATTAAATGTGCATCGATGGAATGGGTAAGTTCCACTACATGTCTATGAGCCAAAAGAACCAAACATACATATTTAATGTAGGCTCTTATAAATTGTCCACAAATGTTATGGAGAATTTGAAATAATAGAATGTGAAGAGAATGTTCGGAAATTGCAATGCTTCACCCCACATTTACCCACTTTTATAAGCTCATCAGGGTAAATATGAGACGAGTGTCACTATGACATGATCGGACATCCAAGTTCCACTTATGGAAGTGGGGACGACTAATTGACAACTTATAGACATCCCTCGAGGACTACATACCACTCAGGAGCCTGCAAACCACCACAAATGGTAATTCCTTGAGTTGGAGCTCTTTTCACAAGGGAAACTCCCTAATCACATGCACAACACAACATTAGTGCATTTATGAGGTCCCAACTGCACACATAGGCCTTTCTTCGTGCATTTATGACCGAAATTCCTAAGTTCAGTGCTAGTAGTCGCGAGATCTAAGCCACCTTTCCAAGCTAGCCTACAAACCACTACCTAGAACTACATGTAACTTTCCAAAATCATAAATAACATGATAATAAGGCTAACCATACAAAACTTGAATAAGAACTGAACCAGTACATGCCTATTACATGATAGACATTTCGTCAAACATATGATGAACACGTAAGCTACAGGTCATGAATGCATATTTGATCATAGACATCTAAACTTCATCTAAGAATTGCCAAAAAGTATCTAATCCCTCTCTAACTAGATGCAACAACACTTGTTAGTCCATGTTCATTCACCATCCAATACTTAACAAATCATGAACAAGTGCCATACCTAGAGCACATCATATAACAAGATATATAACCAACATATAACCAAAATAGAGACCATAACAAATCATCCATAATGTAAATATGATAACGAGTACAAATGCTCATAGATCACAATAAGAAAATAGTTCTTATTAACATGTGAAAATCCCAACCAAGTCAGGGACTGCCACGTACAACCCAACCATAGATTAGTTGAACCAAAAACTCTCTTTCAGCCAATCAGCATCGTGCCATATTCCAAGCATGAATGTGGTATCATAAGGGTTAAACCAAAACAAAACCAACCAGGGCTTCCAGAGGTCAAACCACCTCAACCCTCAACCACAGTGATCTCACTTATACGGTCCAAAAATCACTAACATCAACCAGATCGATCTCTACCCAAGTTGTTCATGGTTCGAGGAACTATTAACTCAACCCACATCCAAATCAGGGCTCCAAGAACAAGTAACTCAACCCACAGCCAAATCAGGGCTCCAGCGAATTTGTTCCAACCCGCGACTCCAGGGACGAATAACTCATCGCACAAGGCTCAAGAGTGTTTGTCCCAACCTACAAGCTCCAGGAACAAGTAACTCAACCCAAGTTGTTTCAGGGCTCTAGAGAGTTTGTTCCAACCCACATCCATAGGGAACCTAAGAACCAATTAAAAAAAAACAAACAAACAAACAAACACACAAACAAAAAAATGGGAAACCCACAACACCATGACTATCCAGGAAAGGTTGAAACCACTTTCCATCCAAAAAAATCTCCATGCTAATGAAAACACATAACTAAGGAACCACATGCATATACCATGCATCCAAAAATCAACAAGGAAATCACACATGAAACCTATTACCTAAAAAGTATCCCTATTCTAGTTGCTAATCCAACTTTATCCCTTGCGCTCCCTTGTTTTCCTTTTCTTTCTTTCTCCAATCCAAGTGAATGCTATAATTCTCCAAGCACTCTCCAAGAATGATCTAATTGTGCAAGAGTATGAGAGAATCAGAGTGTGAGATAATGAACCATAGCACCATCTCAAAACTTTCAAAAGACTAGAAATTGTTTCTCTAAAGCCTTTTTATCATTGAGGCCTTTATTTTCTTCATTTTCCTCTAATTTCCCTTGCATGCAAATTGTGTCTCTTCACCTTCCTTTTCTCTTATTTTCCTTTATTTTCATAATTAAATGTCATTTTATTGCCTCTTTGCCTTTGTCAAATTCCATAGCCATCAATTGATCACAAGTGATGCCCACTATAATGTTTTTCCCACCATTCAACTTGGAATATGTGTCCCATGACCTTGGTCTAATTTTATTTACATAGAAAATCAACCAGGGGTTGTTACAAACCCCTCCCCCTTGGGGAAACATCGTCCTTAGTGTTCAATGACGCTTATAACCAGCAAAAACATGTTGCCCATGGAGCTTTATAACACAACTCAATGCAACATTTACAATGAACACTTGCTAAAAACCATGACCATCATATTGCTTATCAGAGCTCTATAACACAACTCGACGCAGTATTTACAACATATTTCTTATCGGAGCTTTATAACACATCTCATTGCAGTATTTACAATACACATATGCATATATAAACATAAACCAAAACACATATACCAAACACATATGCTCAACCAGCAAATAAGGAAGAATACAAGGCCTTCATTTGATCAGCCATCTCCCATGTGGCTTCATCAGGCCCAAAGTGCTTCCACTACACTTTAACCTACTCGATTTCTTTGTTCTGGAGCATGAGCTATTTTCGCTACAGAATTCACTAAGGTTCTGGCTAGAATTCTCCTTCTGGTTCCACTTGCAATACAGACTAGTTAATCACATGATTAGCATCCTGCACATATCTCTTTAAGTAATGAAACATGGAAAACACCATGGACTTTCACTGTTAGCAGCAGTGCAAGTTTGTGGGCCCGTGGTCCAATCCTCTCAAGGATCTCAAAAGGCCTGCAATATTGAGCTGCCAACTTGGCACATGATCCAATCCTCAAGGATCTCTTCTTGCGCTTGATGTGCAAGTACACATGCTCCCCAACCTAAAACTCCTTGAATGCCCTATGTTGATCTGCATAACTCTTTTTCATGTCATATTTTGCCTTTAAGTTCCTCTTAATAACTTGCATCTCTTGTTCCATCTCAGTCAACATATTTGGTCCAATCAACACCCTATTCACTGGATCACTACAACTGATAGAAGTATTACAACTCTACCTATAAAGAGCCTCAAATGGACTCATCCTCAAGGACTCTTGATACCCATTGTTGTATGAAAACTCTACCAATGGAATATTCTCCTCCCACTTCCTTTGTTGGTGCATGACATACTTCCTCAACATGTCCTCAAGAATCCTATTGACCCTCTTTATCTATCCATTTGTCTGTGAATGATAAGTTGTACTAAAGGCTAACTTTGTCCCCAAGCCTGCAAACAACTCCTTCCAAAACCTATAAGTGAACTTGGAATCTCTGTTTGATATGATCTTCTTGGGAACACCATGCAACCTCACTATCTCCCTTATGAATATCTGGGCTACCCCAATACCTAAATTTGTAGACTTCACTGCAATGAAGTGAGCTACCTTACTCAAGCTATAAACCACATCCATTATAGAATCATTTTGCTTCGATGTCCTCAGCAAACCTATAATGAATTCTATGGAAATGACCTCCCATTTTCATTCTAGGATCGAACTAGGATGCAATAGACCAGTTGGGTGCTTACAGTAATATTTTACCTACTACCAATAAAGACATCTTGCAACAAACTCAACCACTTATTTCTTCAAATTCTGCCAATGATAGAACTTCTTCACAACCATCAAAGTCTTCTGATATCCTAGGTGGCCTAAATATGACTTGGCATGAAACTCCCTCAAGATAAGCTGCTTGAGCTCACTGTTATTCGACACATAAATCATGTTCCTGAACTTGAGAAAGCCATCTAATGTGAGGTGATAATCCTCATCTCTATCACCTTCACCCTACTACTCCAATCTCTTCTTCAACTACTGGTCCTTGTCATGTAAATCTGTCCCATATGAACTCACCACTGAAATATGATTCACCTGCACTCTTCTACTATGAGTATGTGCAACCTTATTCTCCTTTCCCTTGATGTACCTGATCTCGAAATCAAACTCACTGAGGGTAGCCAGCCATATAGCTTGCCTGGAATTCATATTGGGTTGGTAAAACAAGTTCCTCAATTCACTATGATCACTCATCAAGACATACCTTTTTATATACCTAGGGGGTATAATATGGGGTACCAAGGGAGGTTCCCAAGGTAATAATGTAATAATGGGATGGGCCATAGTAATAAATAAGGTGGTTAACCCATATCATGTAAGGTACCACAAGTAGTTAGTAATAAGGTAATGGGCCAATGGTATTAATTTGATGGTATGAGGGAACCATGGTAATGACCCATGGTATTGTATGTATGAGGCCTATATAGAGGCTAGAGGCTCCACATGGAGAAGTGTCAAGGAATATTGTATGAACAGGCATATGGCTTGTGGAGTGTTCTCCTTCCTTAAGGAGTGAATGTATGGTGTTGCCCTACCTTAAGGGTTTGATCAATAAATAATCATTTCATATTATTTCTGGGTTTATTTGCATTGTCTTATATTTTTATATCAGATCTATAATATTTCTGGGTTAGATCTATAACAAGTGGTATCAGAGCTATAACAAGTGGTATCGGAGCTATAAAAAGTGGTATCAGAGATATAACAAGTGGTATCAGAGCTATTTCATATTAGATCTATAACAAGTGGTATCAGAGCACTTTCTTGGGCAAAAGTGGAGAATTTTTTTTTTTTTTTTTTGCAGGATTTCGGGGGCGGCGAGTTTTCAGATAAGATCTGTATGTTTTGGTGCAAGATATGAAAAATCTAATTGCAGATCTGGATTCTATGTGAAAAAATACCTGATTTCAAAAAAAAAAATCGGTTGAATCGGAGTCTGGATGAAGGAGATATCGTTGATTTAAAAATCAATGGGGTTGCAGACAATTTTTCGGGGCAGCGAATTTGCGGCACAGATCTGGATGTCTTGGGGCAAGATCTGCAAAATCTAATTGTAGATCTAGATTCTTTTTGAAAAAACACTCAATTTCAAAAAAAAAAATCAGTCGAATCGGAGTCCGGATGAGGGAGATACCGCTGATTTAAAATCAGCCCTTTTTTTGCAAAAATTTTGGTGACGGCGGGAGAGTTGCAGCGCAGATCTGAAATTCTAGTGCCTGTATCAAGATTTCTGTCACATGGGAAGATGCAGAATGATTGTTCCATTTCTGAAAACAGGTCATAATAGGGATTCTGAGCAATATTGACGTAATTGTGACAAATTCAAATTTTCACCATTTTTTTTCAAAACCCTCTTCATGGCTTCTAGCAAGGTTCTATTATTTACAGGAAAAGATAATGGTCCTATTATTGAAGAATACATACAAAAACACAAGTTATTATGGACACATCATTGGAGAACTTTTGTAGTGTGTAATTTTGAAGACGAGGCAGCCACATGGTGGGGATTACTTAACCAAAAGAAGTGTTCCAACCTGCCCGATGAAGAATTTGAAAAATTACTTTTAGACAGATGGTCTCATGCCAGAAAACAAGATAAGGAGAAACATGTGGGGCTATTTCCTACTGGTATATCCTTATTGCAAGTTGATGGATTGATTCAGAAAGAGAAGATCATTGTTTCTATAAATCCTAATTGCAAGCATAATTTTATCAATGTTAATTTGGTAAAGAAATTGCAAGTTCCAGAAAAACACATTGAAAACACACAGGTGGATGATGAGGATGTTCAATTGTATAAGGATTTGAAGATTTCTATGGATAAGTATGTGTTGCATGGTGATTTTTATGCTTCAGATATGGATAACATGGATGTTGTTTTGGGATACCCTTGGATGGAATTAGTGGGTACTATCAATATTAATGTGCAGAAGAAATTCCTGAAGCTCTGGTATAAAAAGAAGAAAATTACATTACAGGATATTTCCATCAATAAACAGGTAGAGTCCACGAACGTTGAAGCAGAAGATGTCCCAGGGACTGACATATCAGATGATGAGCCTTTGTTGATCGACAATCAAACACAAACAGAGGCTGAAGCAGAAAAGGTTACAGGTACATCAGATGAGGGCTCAGTGGTTGAAGTCATATTGGAAAAGAAGACACCACAACAGGCACCACAGCAGGGTGAATTAAAGAAAAAGACACCGTGGGTTAAAACTTCAACATATCATCACCCACATCACCCCGCAAGAAAACAACCAACAAGATGGCAACCAATTAGCCACAAGGACAACAACCCCCGTATGACGGATAGCGAGGAGCGAAGATCCACCTACTACACATCAGCACAGAAGAGCTGCCACGGTCAACTTCCATCTCAAGCGAGCGAGGCACCAGCGAGATCAAGGGTTCACCTTTCTCTTGGATGGCTAGATGCACGTGCATGGTACCAGTGGACTACTCTTTTGAGTAGATCTTATTATTTGTGTTCTTCCCATGTTTCGGGGACGAAACATGGTAAGGGGGGTGGACTGTTATATACCTAGGGGGGATAATATGGGGTACCATGGGAGGTACCCAAGGTAATAATGTAATAATGGGATGGGCCATAGTAATAAATAAGGTGGTTAACCCATATCATGTAAGAGACCACAAGTAGTTAGTAATAAGGTAATGGGCCCATGGTATTAGTTTGATGGTATGAGGGAACCATGGTAATGACCCATGGTATTGTATGTATGAGGCCTATATAGAGGCTAGAGGCTCCACATGGAGAAGTGTCAAGGATTATTGTATGAATAGGCATATGGCTTGTGGAGTGTTCTCCTTCCTTAAGGAGTGAATGTATGGTGTTGCCCTACCTTAAGGGTTTGATATTAATAAAGTGAATCATTTCTATCTTTTTATTCTTGGGTTATTTTCTATTCTCATATATTTTTGGGTTAGATCTAGAACAAGTGGTATCAGAGCTATTTCATATCAGATCTATAACATACCTCCTGCCAAGAAGATAATGTCTCCACATCTTCAATGCATGAATAATAGCTTCCAACTCAACATTGTGAGTCACATAGTTCCGCTCATGCTCAGTAAACTTCCTTGACTCATAGCAAACCACATGTCCTTCTTGCATCAGGACCCCACAAAGTGCTTCCTTGCAAGCATCTATACATACCACAAAATCCTTATAAGGATATGCAATCTTCAAGATTAGATCATTTGTAAGAAAATTCTTCAACCGCTCAAAACTAGCTACACACTCCCCAGTCCATTCAAACTTCTTTCCTTTTATTTGTAAATATATAATAGGATAGTTAATATTTGAGAAGTTCTTGATGAACCTCTTGTAGTAACCTATTAGTCCCATGAATGATCTGACCTCATCCACATTCCTAGGAGTTGGCCACTCCATGATAGCTTTAATCTTTTATGATTCCAATACTATCCCTTCCTTGGAAACAACATGTCCCAAGTAATGAACTTTAGTCTGAAAGAAGTTGCACCTGATGAGCTTAGCATACAACTGATTCTCTCTCAACAATCTCAACACTGTTGTTAGGTGCTCTACATGCTCCTCCTCATTCTTGGAGTCAATCAATATATCATCAATAAACACTCGCACAAACTTGTCCAGATAAGGACGAAACACATTGTTGATCAAACACATGAAAGTGGATATATCATTAGTAAGACCAAACAGAACCACCACAAACTCATAATGCCCATACCTGGTATAGAATGTGGTCTTGGACATATATTCTTCTTTGATGCACACTTAATGATATCTTGATCTCAAATCAATCTTTGAGAACATTATTGATCTCCTAAACTGATCAAACAAATCATCAATTCGTGGCAATGGATACATGTTCTTGATAGTCACCTTGTTCAACTATCTGTAATCAATGCACAATCTGATAGTACCATCCTTCTTCTTTACAAACAATATTGTTTCACACCAAGGTGATACACTTAGCCTTATATATCCCTTGTCAAGCATTTCCTTAAGTTGCAACTTCAATTCCACCAACTCCAGAGTGCTCATCATGTAAGGTTCCTTTGATGCTGGTGCTACTCCTAGTACCAACTCAATAGAGAAATTCACTTCTATATGAGGTTGTAACTCTGAAATCTCTACAAGAAACACATCTTGAAACTGCTGCAAAACATGATACCTCTTCAAGACTTCATCACCCTCAACATCATTTCCTTTGTCACTGGAAATATGCACTAAAAACAATACACACCCCTTGTTGCAATTGTGCTTAGCTTGCATGGTTGTAACCATTCTTACTGATGTAGGATTTTGCTTTGCCTGCAAGATTGTCTTCTCTCTATCAACATCCAGGCACTCAATGGCCTTCTCATAAGAGTCTACCTTGGTCTTGTGAGTAAACAACCAATCCATGCCTAAAAGCATACTAGATGATCCCAAAGGAAGCACATTTAGATGTGTTGATGTAAGCATACCATTCAACTCAAATGCACAAGATCTCACCCAATGATGAACTCTTTTATTGTTTCTTGTAGCCAACTACACCAACCAAGACTCTGCATGCACTTCTTTATTTAAGCCACACTTATCCACCAAGTCAGGACTAACACATCTAACACAACATAAATATAATTAGATCCAGGATCAATCAAAATGGAAACAAATTGATCACAAAGCTTAACCTCCATCTCAATAATGGATGTTTGATGATCCACCTGCCTATTTTCAAGTGTTGCATAGATCCAAGGAATGCCCTAACCAACATCCCCAACTGTTTGCACCTCTTAAGCATTGTATATTTGTGGCCTGCCACCCTAGTACAATGGAAAATCCTTCTTGCGATGACCTTTGCCACAAATATAACACTGCAATTGTTCTCTGCCACTATTGTTACAATGTTTCTCTCCAGTCTTAGGTCCATGTCCCTTCTCCACTACATTAAATTTATTGTAAGGAGACATATTTTCTTTCTCACATTCATCCTCAAGTTTTCCCCGCTTCTAAGGCCATTTTCCTTTATCCCACATTCCCTTTACAATCATGTTTAGTCTTAGACTTGAGCTTCGAATGCTCATAACAATGAATCATTTCTCGATGACTTCCTCCAATGACTGAGGCTCATCAAACTCAATTCGATCCTTGAAGGCTAATGGCATTTCATTGATGAATCTTTGGACCTTTGTCTTCTCATCCTTGAGATAAGGCACATACCTCAACAGCTCTAGAAACTTGGTCATGTACTCTTCATATGTCATGGAACCCATAGAACTCATTTTCTTTTCCGTCATAATACCTCTCTGACAAGTACTTTTTCCTGAAGAGTCTTTTAAACTCATGCCAACTCAACTCCTCTACCTTGATGCCTCTGACATGCTTCACATCTTCCCACCAGATACTTGTTTTTCCCTTAAGACTGAAATTAGTGAACTTGGCTTTCATATTCTTTAAATAATCATGCAATCTGAAGAACTTCTACATCCCATGCAACCATGCTTTTGCACCTTATGATTTCCTCATCTCTCCATCAAAAGTAGGAGGCTTGACTTTCTTGAAATCCTCTAGCAAATATTGCTTCTCACTCCTCCTATTATGATGATGATGGATGCAGGGGCATCCATAATTTATCTTTGACCGAGAGGTCAAAATATTTTACTAGAGGAGTTGGTTCCTCAAAGAGTGGATTATTAGGCAAGAATTTGCTTTAATTGCAATGTAATTTTCCAAATTAGTCAAATTGTTGCAGTGGTTGTAGTTTAGGTATATTTTCTCTAAATCGTTCCTCTGGTCCTATTTTCAAGGAGAAGAACTGAATGAATGTAAATTTATAGATTTTTTGATTAATGAAAAAGAGGCATGCATGACTGGTGTGTTTTAGAGTAAAATTATGCCTATGGTGGACCTGCAACTAGTCCTCCTGTGATCATTTTTCTTTCCCTTTGCGCAGACTATATTTTCTGTGTTTTTTTATTGAAAAATCAAGACCCTTAATTATCTTCAATAGAGTCAAGGGAATTGCAGGAGGCTTCGGAAGGAAGGAGAATATGGTAGACAGGTTATCAAGTCAGTAGAGACATCTCAAAGAGCACAAGAGGTTGAACAGAGTTATAGTACCACAGTCAGAATTAACACAGAAGAGGCCAACACTTAGCCAAATTCCCAATTTGTTGTAGATTTCGTCAATTGCCGGAGGCCAGGATTGTCATTTGCCATAATTTCTCAACGAAGGTCTAGACCAGTAGCCTGAAAAATTTGAAGGCTCGTAGTCTGGTCACTTAAGCGGCGGGAAGGAAGGGACCGAGACACGTCATCCTAAAGGTGATACACCATAAGAGTTGTTTAGAACCCAAGTCTAAGTGAATAGGTAGAGAGGGACCGAGACACGTTATTCCAGTGATAATACTTAAAGGGAGAGTGTTGAAGGCTTGTTTTATACTAAGGTAACGACCCGAAGGTTACAACATGTTGCACCAAAGTTTAATGTTGGGTTGGAACAGAGTGGGTGGAGCCCACCAGGCTGCTACTTAAACCGACAATGTAATTTGGAGTGCCAAGGCTACGCATCATGCTTTAAACCTTGAGACATGTCGGCACTATCTTATCATTTTTCCATTGTTGTTTAAGCGGGTTTGCCACCCTGAAAGCGTACACACATAGTGTATAGCGCTAGGTTATAGTGCTCAGTTGTTTTGAATAGTTTTTGGCTCTGAGGGCTATGTTGTAACGAGTTTTGACTCTGAGGGCTATAATTCACATTTGAATTTGGTGGTTTGGATAAGCACCTTTCCTAAAGGGAATCGAATTTGAACTAAAGGAAATCTCAACAAATCTAAGGGAAGATTTGCATCAATGGTGATGGCGGTGATGTCTCCCTGAACCAGAACTAGAATAAAACCCATAACCACTACCCCTCATGTCAAGTGTATCCAACCATATTCCACCTCTGATTGTATCATCTCTATCCAACCTGTGCCTTGATCGAGACCTGTTGCCATATGCCCCATTAGTCATTTCCTCATGTCAATGATTGATCCCCATTTGTCCATGCTTCTACAAATCTGAGAGACTCTTAAGGATGAATGCACCAACTTCTGCTTGATTTTCCTGAGCTTTGGAAACCTTTTCTATGTCTCGATCAACCTGTTATTATCTGCCTTGCAACCTCTAATTTTTGTCTTCAAATTTTCAATGTATCTGCTATATCAAGAGAATATGCATCTCCTTGCTGCTCAATTGATCTCTAAGGAGAGTCATGTGAATTGTAATCCACTATTCTACTCCTCATCTATGATCTTCTCTTTCCTGCAAACATGTCATGTCAGATAAACCAAATATAAACATAATCAAATCATACCTTAGTGTGTCTCAGGGGAGGTTATGTCATATGCACAACTCAATCAAGATTAGCATGATATAATCTTCAGAAGCATATAGACTCATACATAAACATCATGATCATAACAAGAAGTAACCTACGTGCATGCATGATGAACACCTAAACAACTGACATGTATGCAGAATCATACGCATTTCTCCCATCCAGTCCAAGTGCTTGAACTTGGAAGATCTGAAACCACCCTGTAACGTCTCACACCACATTTACCTAGTTTTACAAGCTTGCCACGGTAAATATGAGATGAGTGTCACTATGACATGACCTGACCTCCAAGTTCCAGTTATGGAAGTGGGGCTAACTAATTAACAACTTATAGACATCCCTCAAGGTCTACAAACCACTTAGGAGCCTACAAACCACCCCAGATGATCATTCCTTGATTTGGAGCTCTTTTCACAAGGGAAACTCCCCAATTGCATGCACAACACAACATTAGTGCGGTTATGAGATCCCAACTGCATGCATATTAGTTTTTCGCATCAGATGTGTTCGAGTATCGAAACTTTGTGGAGAGGCTAAAACACATAATTTCTCCATAACCGAGAAGTGTCTTAATTAGATTATTAACCTATTTTTAATTATTTCCTAAGTCTAAACTCAGGAAAAGGGGTTAATTAATCGGATTTAATTGAGATAAGGTATGAATCATCTAGAAACTCACACAGATCGACAGGGAAATAATATTAGCCATCGATTAATATTTAATCTTCATCATTGAAGTCCCAACAAAAGATTATAAGAAGAAGTCGATGGGTATATGGATAACACAAACAAAGAGATCAATTTCCTTGGAGAGTTCAATTTCCAGAGAGCAGCAGCATTTTTCAGAAGAGCTCGAGAAGGAAGAAGAGACAAAGAGGGGCATGGATATTGATCCGGAGGAAGTTTTCCAGATCCAAAGAGGTAACAGCAGGAGGCCCAGTTATTCCCAGTGAGGCAACGCAGAGGAATTCGTTGTTAGCTTCAGAGGGAAACTCTATCTAATTGTGGGAAAAATCAATTTAGCTTCTAGATGCCTGGAAAGTCTTCTAGACGGCCATAGAATCATTTTCCTCAGCAGAGATAGGTAGAATGACTTGATCAAAGGTAGTGTCGGGTTAGACATCCAAGGTTTTGTACAAGCACTACGTAGAAGCCAGCGTGAGGGGTCTAGTAGGATGAGTTTCTGAAGCGAAGTTGTGTCGGGGTTGCTTGTGGAAGAAGGGAAATTCCCTTAGATAATTTTAACCAGAATTTCTTCTTGTGGATTGCCAGTTTTCAACATCCAAATTGTACTCATATTATTTCACTGTTTCTTATTAATAAAAACCCTTAGTTGCTACATCGGTTTTCCCAAGTTGGGTTTTTCAAGTAATATTTGTCCAATAATAAGTGTGTTAATTTTTGTGTGTGTGCGCTAAAATATTTCTTAGTTTCTAGCGTAATTATTTTCTGCAATGTTATTTGTGAAGGGTACGGTGTCTATATTTCATTATTTTCATAGCACTAAACTGCTCATTTAATTAACATTTAGAAGGAATAATATCAGTTGATGCAATACGATTTCAGTAGTGAAAATTTCACAATGCATAGGCCTGCCTATGTGAGATTATGACCGAAATTCATGAGTTCAGTGCTAGCGATCCTGAGATTTGAGCCACCTTTCCATGTTAACCTCCACACCACTGCCTAGAACTATTTATAACTTTCCAGAATCATAAATAACATGATAACAAGAGTAACCATACAAAAGTTGAACAAGAACTTAACCAGTGCATGCCTAGTACATAATAGACATTTTGTCAAAAATATAATGAACACGTAAGCTACAGGTCATGAATGCATATTTGATCATAGATATATGAAATTCATCTAAGAATCACTAAGAAGGCTCTAAGACCTTTCTAACTAGTTGTAACAACACTTTTTAGTCAATACATTAATTAACCATCCACTACTTAACAAATCATGAACAAGATCCATAGTTGATCTGTAATGCATACTTGAAGGTGATGTAAAAATTTACAAGTAAAATTCTTATGTGTTGTAGGAAATGGATCACTTTGCAAAACACATAAAATTATTTTTTTTAAACTTAATTAACATGAATAACAGAGACAATATACCATATCAGAAACACATAATGGCAAAAATGATAAAGGAGTTCACCCCTCTCTTGGGCTACATCTCCTGGTCCAGCTTCCAATGATGGCCCTCTTTCATTAAGTGCTCAAATTTGTGTTTACATGGATTTACAGTGCTCATAATGTAAATATTATGTCTCCAATGGCTTCAGAATTGTCAAAATCCCCTATCTAGGCTCTTGTTGCACCTCATTTAGCCAAAAATTGAGAAAGTTATCCTTCTCCCAAGTTTTCCAAGTTTTTCCATAGCTAACTCTCCTCCAATTCGCACCAAACCTGGCTCAACACCACAAACTCGGAACTGGCATAGAAATTTTGCTACAATCACACCCTACGGTGAAAATTTTCAGACATTTTAAATGTCCTATAACCCCCAGTTTCCAAAAATATTGGTCGTATGGGGGCCATGTGTCCAGGGGTTGGGGCTAACCATCTACCCCCATCGGCCAGCCCCAAACGAATATGGAACTAGTCACGTTATAGTGCATAAAACCCAGAGCTGGGGTCTTATTCTGCGTGCGCACCAAAACTGAAGAGGTGTGGTCATATACGGGCCTATGTTCCCTAGGGTTGGCCCCTCTTTCCACGCACCTAGGGGTTGGCCCCCTCCATGAAGCCTCTGTCATGGTCTTGTGGTCAGGCCTGTGACTTGGGGTTGGGGCTAAGCCTTGGCCCTTGGTCCAGCCCCAGTTATGCGGGTGCGAGAACCAGGGTTAGGGCTTAGTCCCGACCCAACCTGCAAACACGCATTGCGCATAACATAAATGGGTTTTGGGAGCCATAAGGGTTGAGTCCCGAGATGTGGTGTAGCAGTAATGTGCCTTGTTGCTTGGTCGGAGGTCTGGTGTTTGACCCCGGTGCGGTCCTTTCGACCCTTAAACAAATTTTAATATGCCACTAGGAGGCCATGTGTCAACCATTCATTGGCACACGTGGCCTTCAACCATTAGACCATAAAAAATCACAATTTTGACCAATAACAAATGAGGAAAAATTGAACCAATCAGATTCAACCATTTTTGCACATCTAGAGAAGCCAAGTGGCAGCCTTCCATTGGCCTAAAATGTACAATCAGCCTGTCAAACCTGTAATTTTTTATCTGTTTGGGAAAATGATCAGAATGCGATATCAGGAGCATACAAAATTGGTTTTGAACGATTCAAGTTGCGTTGTATTTGGGTCGTCGAGATCTACGCACTAGTATAGGTTTAGAGTACTTTTGAACACTTTTAATTTTGAGCACTTTACTGATCCCCTGGATCACTCCTCCCAACTGGAAGCCTCTGGACCTCCAAAAGTCTACTTTCAGTCAACAAACAAATGAGGGTGTAGTCCCCTCACCCTTCCTTTTTCAATCCATTTGTATTTGCCTAGTTTTGTACCTTTGAACCCCCATATGAAGGTGCCTCCCATTCCTTCTTCTTGAAGTTCTTGTTTCTCTATCAAGGATGGGAACTTGCTGCAATTCTTCAAGATATTTAGAAGAGAAAACTTTTGTTAAAGAAACATGAATACTCTCTCCTACATCTTCAATCAAAGGAGGCTTACCTAATTTCAAGTTCTTTTCACCTCGAAGTTTTTCTTTGCTAATGCAAAGCTTTTCTTCATCTTCAACCTAAAAATTGTGGTCAACATGAAGTTTATCATGTCTAGCCTTGTTTTTGGCTTTAACTCTTTACCAAATGTGTTCGCCCTTGCCATGCACCATCATTCTTCAAATCCCTAACACTAGGAGACCCACAAGAAGATGTATTAGAACTAATGTTCCCTTTTTCAAGTATCTCTTGCATTTGCTTCTTGATTCTTGCTTTCTCTAACACTGGCATCTTGTTCAAACCAATGTTCAAAAGTGAATCATCCTGCTGCAAATGAACTTCATGTTGTTTTCCTCTTTTAGGAGGCAACACATTAGATTCCTAAAACATATTATCATATGTATTAGCAACTTCAACTAAATCAGATTTTAATGTTGCATCACATTCTTGGAAGGCTTTAGATTCATCAACATCTTTATGTTTAATCTTCAACAATGCAAAATTTTGACTAGCATTTACAAGCGTCTTCATTTGTCCAGCATTCGCAAGAGGCAAATTCAACTTTTTGCTATGTGCTCTAACAATGTAATCAATCCCATCCTTAAACAAGTCATACTTGTTCTCATGGCGATGAAATATGGCTTTCCTGTCATATAATTATGGGCTTCCCAAAACAATCCCACAAATGTCAAGTGGTACCACATCAAGTTCTACCTCATCAATAAAATTTGCAGTGATGGCAAATCTAAGTATGCATTTTCTTGTCACTTTCAACTTAGCATTGTCAAAAACCCAACCAAAAGGATAAGGTTTAGGATGAGGAATGGTTTCTAAATTTAGTTTCTTGACAATGTCTTCTGAAATGAGGTTTACTTGTGATCCACTATCAAACAAAGTGTCTACTTTGTTATGTTTTATGATGACTCTAATATGGAACAACTCTATTCTTTCTCTTTCATTTTGAGTTTCAATGGGTTTGCTAGAAGAACTAGTACTTGCAATTGAATCCTTACCTTTCAATCCCATGGCTATGATTTGTGTTTCATCTTCGAAATCAGATCCTAGATCTTGTTGTGTAGTTGCAGCAATCTTTTCTTTCTCCTTATTATTAAACTTTTTGGGTCTTATCTCAGGATGAAGTTTCCAACAGTGGTCTTCATCATGGCCTTCTTTAGAACAATGTTTACATGTGAGTTTTTCTCCTTCTTTCTTGACTGAAGCATTATTTTTATCTTTGCATTTGAACTTCCCTTTATCTTTTTCTCCAGACTTGAATGTCACTAGTTTATTTAGAAACATTCTTCCTTCTTGCCTCTAAATGAGTTGCATGTACACAAACTTCATCTAGTTTTGTAGGGTTAAACATGAGAATAGTGTGTCTTAAGTAACTATGTAATCCTCCAATGTATTTGAGTATAGTGTCTTGAGAGGATAAATATATACCCAAAATCAAAGCTCTTTTTCTAAATTCTTGAGTATAGCTTTGCACATTTTGACCTTTGGCTTGCCTAAAGTTTTGCCAATCCATGATAGCTTTTTTCATGTATGCTAATGGATAAAATTGCCTTCTTATTGCAATAACAAAATCATTCCAGAATGATAAAACCTTACCATGTTTCTTCGTGTCCTCTTGAGTTTTGGCCTCCCACCATATAAAGTGTTGCACCTTCCAACCTAAGAGAAGCAAGCTGAATTTGGGTCTCATCATCCTTGATTCTTTGTATCATGCAATACACTTCAATCTGATGAATTTAATTATCTAATTTCTCAGCATTTACCTCTCCATCATACATAGGCAATTCAAATTTAATGTCAAGCTTTAACAAAGGAGTTTTACCATGTCCCTTTGGAGAATTTGGAGGTGTTTGTGAAAGGATAGAAGAAGTGGATGAAGATGGGGATGAATATGAGGATGATGATGGGGTGAAAGTGGTGGTTTGTCACCATTCCCTCCATTCCATTTTGGAGGTTTGTCTCCTTTTCCTCCATTTCCTTTTGTAGGTTTTGAGCTCTCTCCATACAACCTTGAATTCCTCTCTTCATAAAGAACCTTTACCATTTCAGACATCTCAAAGAAAGCTTTTCTGAAATTTCTTTCATCTTCAGACATCCCTTCAAGACCTTCTTCGTGTGCCATGACTATTGAAGCTTGAGATGTGTTTATTCTCCTTGAAACAAATTATGAGCTTAGCTCCACAAGTTCTCCTTCTCCTCTTTTAACCTTCTACCTTGTAAGCATCAGAAAACACTCACAAACAAAATCAAACCTTCACAAAAACCTTGAGCTCCGATACCAAAATGATTTGTAATGCATACTTGAAGGTGATGTAAAAATTTGCAAGTATAATTCTTAGGTGTTGTAGGAAATGGATCACTTTGCAAAACACATAAAATAATGATTTTTTTTAACTTTATTAATAGCAATAATAGAGACAATATACCATATCAGAAACACATAACAACAAAAATGATAAAGGAGTTCACCCATCTCCTAGGCTACATCTCCTGGTCTAGCTTCCAATGATGGGCCTCTTTCATTAAGTTCTCAAATTTGTGTTTACATGGATTTACAGTGCTCAGAATGTAAATATTATGTCTCCAATGGCCCCCATACGACCCGATCATAACGTGGCTCCCATAAGATCAAGAACCACTCGCCCCCGTTGGCCAGCCCCCAACAAATTTGGCACTGGTCCCGTTATGGCGGATAAAACCCAGAGCTAGGGCCTTATTCCGCGTACACACAAAAAATGAAGAGGTGTGGTCATATACAGGCCCATGTGCCTTGGGATTGGCCCCTCTTTCTGCGTGCCTAAGGGCTAGCCCCCTCTATGAAGCCTCCATCATGGTCTTGTGGTCAGGCCTGTGACTTGGGATTAGGGCTAACCCCTAGCCCTTGGTCTCGTCCCATGGTTCTATGAGCACGGGAACTAGGGTTGGGGCTTAGCCCCAACCCAACCTCGAAACACGCATTGTGCATAACATAAATGGTTTTTGGCAGCCATAAAGGTTAAGTCCCGAGTTGCGGTGTAGCGGTAATGTGCTTTGTTGCTTGGTCGGAGGTCTGGTGTTCAATCCTGGTGCGGTCCCTTTGACCCTTAAACAAATTTTATCATGCCACTAGGAGGCCACATGGCAAGCATTCATTAGTCCACGTGACCTTCAATCATTCGACCATAGAAAATCACAATTTCAACCAATAACAAATTAGGAAAAATTGAACCAATCAAATTCAACTATTTTTGCACCAATCTGGAGAGGCCAAGTGGCAGCCGTCCATTGGCCCAACATGTACAATTATCCTGTCAAACCTGTAATTTTTTTACTTATTTGGTAAAACAATCAGAATGTGATATTGGGAGCATACGATATCGGTTTTGAACTATTCAAGTTGCGTTGGATTCAGGTCGCCGAGATCTACACTCTGGTACAAGTTTTGAGTACTTTTGAACACTTTGAATTTTATCACTTTACTAATCCCCTTTATCAATAGATAGAGAACATCATATAACCAAGTATATAACTAACGTATAACCAGAATAAATACCATAATAAATCAGCCATAATGTCAATATGATAACCAGTACAAATTCTCATACATCACAATAGGAAAATAGCTCTTATTAACATATGAAAATTCCAACCAAGTCAGGGACTTCCATGTACCACCTAACCATAGATTAGTTGAACCAAAATGTTTATTTCAGCCAATCACCCACGCACCATATTCCAAGCATGAATGTGGGATCATCAGGGTTAAACCAAAACAAAACCAACCAAGGCTTTTAGAGACCAAACCACCTCAACCCTCAACCACAGTGATCTCACCTATACGGTCCAAAAATCACTAACATCAACCAAATTAGTCGCTACCCAAGATGTTTAGGGCTCCAAGAACTAGTTACTCAGTGCACAACCAAATCAGGGCTCCAGAGAATTTGTTCCAACCCACAACTCTAGCAACTAATAGCTCGACCCACAAGACTACAGAGTGTTTGTCCCAACCTATAGGCTCCAGGAACTTCTAACTCAACCCCAGTTGCTCTGAGGCTCCAAAGCGTTTGTTCCAACCCAGAGTCATAGGAAACCTGAGAACCGACCAGAAAAACAAGTGGGAAACCCACAACACCATGGCTATCCAGGAAATGGAAAGGAAAGGTTCAAACCACTGCCAATAGAGGCAAATCTCCATGTCAATGACAACATGTAACCAAGGAACCACATGCATATATCATGCATCCAAAAATCAGCAAGGAAATCATGCATGCAACCTATTACCTGCAAAGTATCTCTGATGTAGCTACTTATTCAACTTCTCCCTTGTGATCCCTTGCTCTCCTTTTCTTTCTTTCTCTAATCCAATTGAATGCTAGAATGCTCCAACCATGCTCCAAGAATGCTCTAAGTGTGCAAGAGTATGGGAGAATTAGAGTGTGAGAGAATGAACTAGAGCTCCATCCCAAAACTGTCAAAATACTAGCAACTGTTTTTTTGAAGCCTTTTTATCATTAAGGCTTCTATTTTCTTCATTTTCCTCTAATTTCCCTTGCATGCAAATTTGTGTCTCTTCACCTTCCTTTTCTCCTATTTTCCTTTATTTTCATAATTTAATGTCATTTTATTGTCTCTTTTCCTTTGCCAATTCCTTTGTCGATTTCCATAGCCATTAATTAATCACAAGTGATGCCCACTATAATTTGTTTCCCACCATTCAACTTGGAATAGGTGTCCCATGACTTTGGTCTTATTTTATTTACATAGAAAATCAACTAGGGGTTATTACAAATACATTACAGTGAGGCAAAAACTAATGTCCATAACAAATACATCTCTAATCATTATCACAACCATATGAATTCTACTCAAATGGAATCTTTAATGGAAATTATCAATTATTTGGTCAAATGAGTAAGTGCAAGGCCAAAGGACCATGAAAGGGTTGGTACATCATATATATAAAATGATAGAGAGCTTAAGACTCTGTTAAAGAAGAGTTTAAGAATAAGATTTTCTCCATAAGTTCGGCGAAGAATAACAACTTGTGAGGGATAATTAGGAACAAATATAGTGTGTTGTGAAAATGTGGCCAGACATTGATCGCCTCTAGATCTAGAAAACAAGGCTTCCAAATACTCGTCTCCGCCATAGTTAGTGAAGGAATAAAATGTGACTAATTTGAGAAAGAATGTAAAAAGTGGTCAAGGGTTGTAAGTAATGGTCATCCACACTAAAGTTGTCATGTAATTTTTTGTTAAAAGCCTCACCAAGAAAATCATTACGTCAGACGTGGAAATCTTCTACCCCATTAATAACATTGAGACTAAGATCCATGAAAAGGAAGAGATGTGAATCAAAGTATAGATTCCTTCCAACTATCAAAGAATGATCTTTGCAAGGAAGTAATTGAAAGATGATTATGCCACATTATACTTTACAACATTCAAAAGGATTTGACCTTATTCCTAGTGTTACGATCTCTATGGAGGGGTTTTGAGTAGAGGAATGATGGTTGATTGCTCAAATGATTCAAAATTCTCTCTATATATATAGGTTCTTACAAGGGTAAATTTTTAATCCTCTCTCTTTTAAAAGCACAATCTAGAAGAAAGCATTTTCACGTTTGAAATATAATAAAATATATACTCTTTAATTAGAGTATGTCATTTTGGAGAAAGCAAGAGGTACTTTAGCGATATAAGGTCAATGCCAAAATCTTGGTGAGTACATTAATGACTACCTCTAATTTTTCAATTTGATAGGTTTTGCCCATCCTTTGCAACTCTCAAATGATGAATTGACTACAATTGAACCATATCATATGAGGTAAGTTTTTGTTGCAAAGGTTTTTTATTGTCTCTATTAACAATCTGTGACACTATAGAAAAGTCTTGTAAGAAGGAATGAGGATTTGGTGTAGAGTTGACCTTCTCTTTAAACTTTGGTTCTCAAGATATTTTAGCCCATTTTCAATAACCATCCCAACAGCCCCAATTTGGTCAAATTGTTGAATTTTCTCATTGTCTTGTTAGATAATGAGATATTAGATTGGATTCTTTATGCAAATTTCTTAGGACTGGCCTAACCCATATGAGTAAGCTAATTTTTGTATGTGCCAAAATTTGTGTACAACTTGACCTAATTAAAGCCCTACATGATAAGGTTATTATGCAATATGATGATTCTCAATGGATACAACCATTGCATTATGAGAATATGACTTACATATGTAGAGTTTGTCAAAACACAATGCATATTACATGCATAGAGTTTGTCAAAACACAGTGCATATGAAGGAATTTGACTCAATAATAAAGGTATCTCTAGTGAAAAAAATGGAAAAGTGGCAAATCCATAGGATTTCAAAATCTATTGATGTTCCCAAGGAAAATAAAAAAATAAAACATTCAAGTATGTGGATCCAATTAAAAATGTGTTACCTTTCGTGAAGGGATATAGGGATGCGTAAGGTATTCCCTTTAATGTCTTTCTTAGGGGATGAAAATGAGTGATGAATAGAGAATTGCACGGGGAAAGAGAACCAACCCCTTTCCTCAACCTAAATAATGAAATGAAATTAATGTTGTTCATTGCCATCAATATTAAAAATCATGGGTCAGGGGTGGCACAAGGGGGAGGGATATTACTTAATCCTGATGGAATTATAGATTTCAAATATGCATGAGCCCTGGGAAGCAAATTCAATAATCAAGCTGAAATGTATGGTCTCCTTCAAGGACTTCACATTGATAAAGAAAAAGGCATCAATGACATAATTACTCTTCGAGACTCACTGATAAAAATCCATTATCTCATTAAGGAAGATAGCCCAAAGGAAAATTCCCTTGTCCTGGTGCTTTAAAGGACTAGAGGTTCGGTCGCATCCTTTCATTCCAAAGGGTTATTCTATGTTCCCAGAATCAACAACACGGATGTTGATTTGCAAGCAAATAAAGTGTACCCTATAGACGAGACAAAGCTTGAAATCAATGGTTTGAATTATTCCTTCCCAATCCCCTAAGTCTATACCCCCCTTATCATTTGGGATCACCCTTGGACCCCCCCATGAATAAATTTCCCCTTGAATTTATCATATGTCCCCTTTTATATCCCCTTTACCCTCCCTTCTCCCTTTCTATTCCCCATCCCCTCCTATGTGATGTCATATATCCTTTCATCAAACACATTGAAGGCTTATTGATATGGTTAATTGATCATACTTGTATTTATCTTGACGTGGAAACAGACACGATCTGTCGCCATACATATGCTACTCCATCCTCCTCGCATGTTTGTCATTACGGATTTCATCTACCAAAATATTGGAATCGACCTTCCCTTAGAACCATAATGAATTTCTTTGGTAGTTGCATTGGTGATATTAATGACATAATGATGAAAATCATGTCGATGGAAAGGAGAATTGGCGATAAATTTGTCTCCAATCTAGCTCTTACCCCATGCATGAATGAGTATGTTATGTGCATCGATTCACCGCCTTTATGGCCTGATAATCTTGTGATACCTTTGTCTTCGAATTTCACTATGGCGTACAAGCATTCATCTTCTAAGCAGCTCTGCGAAGAGCCCTGTCTTCGGTTTCAGACTCTTATCCTTTGGATAGCGCAATCATCATCTTGACACTTCATCTTGTGGGAAATTTGGTGAAAGGGGCTCTCTGGCTCTCAAACCACCTTGACAACCCCTGGTCTCTCCTACATAGTCAGTCTCACTGGGCTCCTTTGTGCGAAGGTAATTCTTGGTTCCCTATTTTTTGTTTGGAAACTTCTAGTAGACAGAGCCTAGATGGAATCCCCACCAAAGTAGGCTCCTATCTCGACACTTTGGGCTCCAATTTTGGTCTTTTAGAGTTGTTAGAGGCTTGGCCAACAACTATTTATATGTCTTTCCTGTTAGAAGTTTTGAGGAAGCCTCTGGTACTAAGGAAGTCAGTCAATTCTGGATCTATACGTTATCAGTTGATTTTTCTCTACCTAGGGAACCTGGAAGGATGCTTATTTGACCAGCATGGTACATTAAACAGTTGGGGTATCACCAATAGGATATTTGTCACTGTAATTCAATTTCCTCTTTCAATTTTTTGTGAACTTGCCTCCCTATTCAGTTATATTAGGGAGGTCATGCTCGTTCTTTCATGAAGTCTAATGCATTCAACACCTATACCAGTGTAACATCATGTACACTGTCTCTAATTCTGAGTCTTCTTTGGAAGCAAGCCCATGTTCCTACTACATATTTGCTCATGGAGTCCTATAGAGGGTTGATTATGACTTGCAAGTCAAATTATGTCATAGCTATCACTCACAATTAGAACATGCTAATAAAAGTATGGCTCTTCAACATCAAATTTCACAAATGGAAGATGAAGTGGACGTGCTCAGGGTATTTATAATGGAATTCAAGCTTAACAAAGATCCACCCACAGGTCAGGATCGGCTTTAGGAGGATCCAGGAAAGCAAGACATTGATCTCAACAGGTCAGCAACTGAAAATGATTAATCTGCATGCAGAAGAATGCTCAATATAGATGTATTTTGGTCTTTTTGTAATTTTGTAAGATTTTTGAAAGGAAGTATCTCCATGTAATGGGTTTACTGTCAATCTATCAAAGAGTTAGTATCGAAAATGTAATGGGTTTATGGTCAATTTGTCATTGAGACGGTACTAAAAATGGGCAATGTAATCACCTGTGTATTTGTTGCGACCGGGCATAGACTTAATACCAATAATACTCATTTTTGTTTAAAAATATATATATATATTAAATGGCATGAATTAAGTGTCAACTAAAATTCCTCATTTACCAATGAAATATCCTTCTCCCTTAATGAATTTTTTTACTAATTTTTTGCTATAAATTTAAGAACTCCAATTCCACCATGTCAAAATTACATCACACCTAAATAGATATGTGATCTAAGATATTTTGGGGGTATTTGAATCAATTCATAACATCAAATTGCAATCCCTATAATGGATTGTCAAAAATTAAACAATTTTTTTTTAGATTTCATCAAGGGGACATTTTAATTAACACACTTAGATAATGTCACAACAAATTAATGAAATACAAAGAAAAAAAGGAGAAAAACGATAGTATTATGAGGTGCATTCATGCAAACATCTTAATCTTGGATTTCATCCTAGGATACAAGCACATAGATGTACATCTTCACCATCTAGAAGAATAGATAGTGGATATGAGTGCGCATAATTACACTCAATATCATACAAGTAGGCTTTACATTATGCTTTGGTGTCCCATACCACTCAAGAAGCCTATCCAATGTGTAGCATTGAAGTGACCTTACTATTTGGGCATGACCATCAACTACTCAGATAACCCAGGATACGCTTAATTAGCATGTTGTCACCAAACCCAATCCAGAGATATTCAACAGTGCAAAATGTTAGAGTGTTTGTTTCACTATAGGTGATGTGTCATCGCTCTGCCCCCACAACTATAGGCAACCTATTATCACCTCTCTAAAACCAATTATAATTGAACAACTAATTACCCACATGTGAGACCTAATATCACCCATCTAAGTTAACATTTGATAGTCAGTGAAGATCATATCCATCTTTCATCATGCGCTCACATATCTTCAATGTGTTTATCAACATTGTTGCCTTGTCATGGATAACACACACAATATATCACATTACTAAGTCCACACTAAGTCATGTCCTCCTCTATCAAAGCCCGCTATGTAGCACCTTGTGGATCGTTTGTCCTACTCAATAAGACATCCTTAGTCCTCCTAGCCTATGTGTCAGTATACCACCCTAATTGTCTCACAAATCACCACAAGTCCATCACTAAGGCGTTCAAAGCACACAAACTCATTATGTGACTTTCCTAGTATGCCAAGGGCACCCTCCATCATGCCATTGTCAACAACATCTCAAGTTGAGTGATCTATAAGTTATCGTTGTAAGATAGCCCACTAGTGAAAGATATATAGAAACGTAGTCTAAGGCATACTTGTATATGAATAGTTATAAGTAACATCATTCCTTGGTATTTATGTCCAAATCAGCTAAAACTACTATTGAATTAAAGATATTGAGGGCAAGGATAAGCTTAACAAATAGAGCCCAATAATAATCTTCTTAACTACATTTTGATTATGATTGTGTAACTCCATTGGGAGGCATTCTACAGCCCAATATGGGGAACATGTTGTCACATTAGCATTAGATGATGTTACATTCAAAAAAAAAACAACACAATTAAAATTAATAAGAATAATGTCAATTGAGTTTATCTAGGGTGGTTGGGAGGAATGATTGTTATCCTTTCAACCTAGGTTTAATTCTCGCAAGTAACATGATGAGGTTTGTTGTAATGACTTCGAGCCTTGTTGTTGAGTCTGAGCAATCCCTCAAGGACTGAAACATGTATATTCCTTATATGGAATATAAAGATATTCCCATGAAAAAAAAAAAAAAAATACAAATAAAAGTGGGTTCATGTGCACATATATTAACCTGATTTTTTTGTAAAAGCAAGATCTTGTGGGAATATTTCTCTATATTTGAATATTTGATGATGTAGAAGACCTTCAAATAGAAATTGGGATCATTGAAATGAGCTCATGAAATGGAAAGCTATTGAGTGATGAGGAATGAAATATACCTCTCTCTCTCTCTCTCTCTCTCTCTCTCTCTCTCTCTCTCTCTCTCTCTCTCTCTCTATATATATATATATATATATATATATAGATATAAACTCTCATTAGGTTTCTCTCCAATTTATGAATTGTCGTCTTCTTTGAAATTGATAAGGTTGTTGAATAAGCTTGTCCCTCTAAGTACTTATCTTATATCTACAATACATATGTTGATTCTTTTAGGTTTTTTTTCCAACTTATGCATTGTGGGGTGAGGGATATTCAATGATTGAGAAACTAATGATGTTAGAGTATCATTCAGTATCATTCCTATGGCAATCTTTCTACTATGAACAATTAGTTATACAAAAGAGAATAATAAAAGTTTGGGTTCTTAATATTACTAAGAAAATACATCTTCAAGAATTTATTTGTTATAATCATGGGATTTGAGGTTAAGTAGATAAAAAATGAAAATTTTAAATTAATTTTGTTGTTATGGGCATTCTATTTATTACAACCAAAAATAGCAAACAAAATTTCAAAAATAAAGTACTACAACATTATAATTTAGTCATTACATAGTTGTGATTTAAGAAAAATAAAAGAAAACAAATATTAATTGTTCAACATTGAAGAATAATATAAAACTTGTAGTTTAATATAAACCAACATAGATCCATCTTAAATCTTGATCTTAACAGGGATCAAATCTTTTTTGGTGCAAACCTTTCCTCAAATTTTGTACTCAAAAAGATATTTTCACCTTGAGAGAGATTTGATACCTCTTAGTTCTTGATAAATCCAAGGCTAAGATGGATCTAGATTGATTTGTATTAAACTACAAGTTATTATAGTTTTTTTTAATCATGGTGAATCGGTGAATTTAGGACACCAAGTATTTAGAAAAAAGACACATACTGACATCTATCTCCATGCAAACTATCACCACTATCATCTGTAGAATTTCCCACTATAGGTCACCTAATAATGCAATATATTAAAGCAAAATACTTGATCTACTTCTACAAACAAACTTGTGGAAGCTTAATAGATTTTGACCAAGATCAATTAGAACACATATAACAGAGAATGAGAAATCAATCACACATGAACACAGAAGAATACTCTAGGGAAAGCCTTAGCTAAAAACCCCGATCTCTGTATTATCATACAAGTGGAAATATCTCTGGATTACACAAAGCTTTAGCTCACAAGCTATCCAGATCTCAGTACAATCTCTCAATGTTGCTCATAGACTGAATAGACACAACATCTGCCTTCCCTCAGTCCTCCAAGCCTCCTATTTCCTTCCGCAATTCCTCCTAGGTCCTCTGGCTGCCACCTGTGTGTAATTTTTCCTCTCACACAATTCACCAAACTCAGAAGTAACTGCGCAATCTCCGAGGAATGAATTCCTTCTGCGTGCAAGAGATATCCTCAATGGAATATTCCTGCAACTGATAGTACATTGTCCCATCATTTGATCTCAACTGGGTCTCTGACTGAACTAACATGCATGAGTTATTTATGAGAGAATATTCAGTTATCTCAAGTGCAATATTTACATGCATGCATGCATTAACTAACTGAACTCACAATCAGTTCCACAAACTGTTGGAACTAATCTAACTAGACTTAACTCAGTTAACTGAGCTAACTAATTACAACTCAAAGTAAAACTCATCCTGATCTCCTTAATCAAGGGATAACTTCCTCAATCAAAGGGGAAACTGTTGCATGTCTTCACATAGACTTCATGTTTGATTTTCTACAACTAATTAACTCAAGATGAATTAATTATTTTTCAAACAGCTGCTAAAATCAAATTTGAATTTTATTTCTCAATTTTAGTTCAGGGACTAACTAAAATTGGAATGTATCCCGAAATGCTATTTATAGCAATGCTATTTTTAGCACTTCTATTTTTAGCATTTCTTGTTGCTATTGTCAACACTCCCTCTCAACAATAAAGGGATTATCTGTCACCCCAATCCTGTCTTTGTGGAACTCAAACTTGCATTTTGACAATTCCTTAGTTAAAATATCTGCATCATGTTCCTCGGTCGAAACATACAGCAACAACATGATCCTCTTCACCACACAGTCTCGAAGATGATGATACTGGATATCGATGTGTTTGGACCTATCATGAAATACTTAATTCTCAGAGAGTTTGATACAACTATGATTATCGTAATAGATCACAATTGGATCCATCCTCTGACCAAACAATCCAACTAGAATCTTCCGCATCCAAATGGCCTCACATGCTTCCTGACTGACAGCCATGTATTCAGCCTCTACTGAGCTAAGTGTAACTAACCTCTGTTTCCTATTGTACCAAAAAACTTCAGCTGAACCAAGGTTGAAGATTCCTCCTAAAGTGCTCTTCCAGTCTGATGGACTCCCTGCCCAATCTGCATCTGTGAATCCCTGAAGCTTCACTCCCTCTGTCCGTCTATACCACAATCCATACTGAGATGTGCCTCTGAGGTATCTCAGCACATGCTTCATTGCCTTCCAAAACAACTTGGTAGGCTGAACCATAGCTTGACTCAACTAGTTCACCACAAAGCACAAATCTAGTCATGTGTTCACTAGATACATCAATGAACCCACAAGCTGCCAATAAACAATAGCAGCTACTACCTCACCTGAAGTAGCATCCTCCTTCCTCCAGTTACCAGCTAGAGGAGTCTGCTGGGCTTGCACTTCTCCAAGTGGAATCGCTTGAGTATCTCATTGGCATACTTGCCTTGAGATACAAACACTTCCCCATCCTTCTACCACACTTCTATGCCTAGAAAGTAGTGCATAAGACCCATGTCTTTCATCTCGAACTCTCTTGCAAGGTCCTCCTTGCAAGACTTGATCAACTGATCATCACCTATCAATATCAGATCATAAACATAAAGAACAATCATCAATGGCTTACCTTCTACCATGATGTGGTAAAGGTTCGCATCTACTTCACTCTTTGTGAAGCCCAACCAGGTGAAATAGTTGTCGATCCTGGTGTACCAAGCATGAGGTGCTTGCTTCAGCCCGTACAAAGCCCTCTTGATTCGACACACATGCGACTCACAATCGAAGGTCTCAAAACCTTCTGACTGCTCAATGTACACCTCTTCTTCAATCTTTGCATTGAGGAACATAGTCTTCACATCCATCTGATGGATCTTCCAACCCATCTGAGCTGATAGTGCCAACATCGATCTGATAGATAAGTACCTTGCTATAGGAGCAAAATTCTCATCATAGTCAATCCCCTCGACCTGTGAGAAACCACGGGCAACAAACCTTGCCTTATGTTTCTCAACACTGCCATCAGTTGCTTGCTTTACCTTGTAAAGCCATCGGGAACTCACCACTGAATTGTCCTCCGGTCTTGGGACAACATCCCAAACATAGTTCCGAACGATGGAGTCGTACTCCTCCACCATTGCATCAACCTAGACTGGTTGTTGCACTGCTTCCTCGAATGAAGAAGGTTTGGTCTTTACACACTCCCCAACCAAGGCCATGTAACCAGTGTACCGCTCGAGTGACCTCCTCTGTCTGCGCTAAGAAGATGGTTGTCCCACATTCTCTCTCGCATCCAGTATCAACCTGTCAACTTCCCTTGAGTGTTTCCGCCCATCTCTGGAAGACTCTGCATGAGTGGATGTCTCCACTCCCAGATCCTCTGCATGCAGCTGCTCTGCATCAGTTTGGAGCTCCTCCTCCTTAGGAACTAAAAGTTCCTCCTCTACATGCAACTTGAGCTCCCTCTCAAGTGATACTCGCATGGATTTCTACTCGTCGAACTTCAGATCTCTACGTACCATTTTCCTCTAACTGGAAGGCAAGAACACGCGATAGTTGTGGGGTGTATCAGTGTACCCCACAAGTATCCCCAACTCAGCTGTTAGATCTAGCTTCTTCTGGGCATCTTTGGACACATGGCAATAAATCAATGATCCAAAGATCTTGAAGTAACTCACATCTGATCTCTTCCCGGAAAAGGCCTCCATTGGTGTCTTCATTCCCAGTATATGATGCGGGCTTCTATTCTGCAAGTATATTGTTGTATTGCATGCCTCAGCCCACAAATGAAGTGGTAGGCTTTGGTCATGCAGCATCGCTCAAGCTGCTCCCACAATCGATCTATTATTCCTTTCAGCCACCCCATTCTGTTGTGGGTTATGGGGTGCCTTCAACTCCCGTTTAATTCCTTCTGCTGCACAGAAGTCCTTAAACTGTTGGGAGACATACTCTCCACCATTGTCGCTATGCAAGGCCCTTATTTTCTTTCCAGATTCTTTCTCTGCCAAGGCTTTAAACTCACAAAACCTTGAGAAGGTTTGATCCTTCTTTTGCATAAAGTAGATCCAACATCTACGAGAAAAATCATCAATAAAAATAACATAGTACCTTTGTTTAGTGATGGAGGCTGTAGAGAATGGTCCACACACATCTGTATGAACTCGCTCCAGGATTTCTCCAACTCTACTGTCTCGATCCTAAAAGGAAGATTTCACATACTTACCCAAGGTACAACCTTTGCATGTATCCATTTGCTCCAATTTTCCCTTGGGAAGTCTGGTAGAAATATGTTGCATGATCTTCAAGGCCCCATGGTGCAAGTGACCCAATATTCTATGCCATAGCTCGCCAACATCTTGGCTCTGCACCAACTCTGCTTTGGAACTCAATGCAGCACAGTCGTCTACCTCCAGCTTGTAGAGATTCTTTACTCGAATCCCAATCCTCTTGGTCTGTCCAGTGTCGATATGCCTCATGAATGCCTTTCCTTTACTAAAGCCTACATCATAGTTTTTGTCTTCCAGCATAGCGACGAACACAAGATTCTTCTTCAGACCTGGCACATACTTTACATCAGTCAGGGTGAGAGGAGCTCCATGCTCCCTCTAAAACACAACCGTACCTTCACCTGAAACACGGTACTTTCCATCATCGCCCATCTCGATGCGCATCTGGAGGTCCTTCTCCTCCAAGGTACTGAAAAGACATGTCGTCGGGTCATGTGGAATGAAGCTCCACTGTCCAGGTACCAAACACACCCCACCATTGATGAAACCATACATCCAATGAGGGTGAAATCCAATTCAAACTGTGAGGCCAGTGCCTCACCATCTGATCCCTTCGAGGATCCCTTCTTGGATTTTTTCTGTGGACAATTCGTAGCATAATGGCCCACCTCATGACAATGAACGCATCTCACTTTCGATTTATCAATCTTCTTCCCACCATGGGAAGAACTGGATTTGGAGTGGGACGCCTTCCCTTTCCCTTTCCTCGCCTTACTCGCTAAGGCTATATTTTCTTCATCATCTTGCTTTGATGAAGATCCATCTTTGGTGCTTCTTCTTATCTCCTCCTGCATCATATCCGACCAAAGTCGTTCCCAATCTGGCAATTTATCTCTTCCATTTACCGAGTCTTGGTAGCTATGCCAGCTCTTAAGAAGACCGAGGAGAGCAAGACTCACCATGTCATCATCGGCTGTCGTGATCCCTACACTTCCAAGCTCATCCCTACAGGTGGTGAGCTTGTTCAGATATGTAGAGATCATGTCGCCCTTTTCACACTTGATTTTCCGAAGCTTGTCTTTCAGCTCCAGCTTCCTCTGATCACTGTTGTTCTGATATAGATCCTTTAATGTTTTCCACATTGAAAATGGTGTCTCCTTCCCATGGAGACTCGAGACTATGTGGTCTCGAACTCCCACCAGAAGGATTCTCCTCACTCTAGCCACACATTTCTTCCATTCCTCCAATTCTTAGGCATTAGCAGCTGTTGGCTTGGGGACTTCTTGTGTTATCACTCAGGTTTTTCCCAAAAGTTGTAAGAAAGGGAATACTCCTAGGTAACCACAGACCAATCTTTGAGATATAGAATCTAGCCAATTTGTATACAGAGAGGGCTCTCTCTTTATGATTTAGCTTTGTTTTTTAAAGGTATTAGGCTAGTTATGAAGTTCAAGGGTTTTGTTTGAATTTGGGTGGTGAGATTCAATAGAACAGTGAGGTAAAACAGAATAGTTCAGTCCATTGGGCATGATGGAGTCAAAGAAAATGGCTTTCTGGATTCGGTTTTTTAATAGAGGATGGCTTCACAGAGCAAGGTAGTCAAACATGGAACAAATAAAGGCTGGAATCAGATGGAATGGGCTCAAAAGGATGAAGGGCAGTTAAGAATCCTTCAACCCATTTGAAAGAGGGAAAATGGATGATTACTTGTAAGGAGCAATTAAGTATTACTTAGCAAATAATCAATATGAAAGAATCAGCAAGCAAGAGCAATTAAGATTTCACTGCTTATTCTAATTCTGAAGAAAACACAAAGAACAATAAAGACTGAAAACATAGCACAATCAAGCAAATTCTGAAATTAACCATTTTCTTCATCATTCAGATTAAGAAACACAGATGATATAGTAAACCAGGAAACTGTAAAACATAAGATATAGGGGACTTATTGATCCAGTGGTTGATTCAAGAATTCTGTGACAAGTCCTCTGCTTCAATTCTTCATCCAGTAGGCCAAACAACAATTTGATTTCAATAGCTCTTTATTCCAAAATTTCAGTATTACAACAGAGTCTAGGAAATCCGCACACCACCCACTCCTTCCAAACTCTAATGGAGGGGGTATTTATACAACAAAATATGTACAACCTCATCTCATAACAGCTGTGAGATAATATCTAGGTTTAACTAATAATAATTTACAAGAAAAATAGAAACAGCTGACTAATGTTGTGCTGGAGGCAGGCCTTTAGGGTTCGGCTTGTAGCTGTCTTCTGTAGTAGCTCTGCGTCGACTCCATGTCTTAAATGTGCTCTTTAATTCTGAACTGTTGCCTTTAATTCGGCTCTGACATCTTCAATGCTGATCTGATACACTTTTAATGCTTGAACTAATACTCTTTGACTTGTTTTGATGCTCTTTAATGCTACACTGACCCCTGCTCACTGGTGTCTGATATTTAGCCCAAAATTTATCTTTCTCCAAGGGTAACAGTGCAGCTACGGATAAACAACTGTTTGATGGGACTTTGGCGGTTGTTCTGCGCTCTTTAATCCATGACATTAAGATCTTTCTGTGGAGATTGTTGAGAAGTTTCCGGCAATCGATGTACCAACTCATGGCTTTCTGAGATAGCTGAAAGGGGTACCTGTAATTGAGGAGGAACACTGCATGTTGTAGTTTGAATGGTCGCGAGCTCGTCGATGTAGCCCTTCTAGTTGGAAGACTGAAAATGCGACCTCAGTCGTTGTTATGCTCGGAGCCCAGTTTGCAGTGAAATATAACAAAAAAATACCTTTTTTACCCTTTTAATTGACAAAATGAATTTTTGGCGGGATTTTTTTTATTTGAAGGATGGATGACGTAAGCAGGGGTACGGGGCAGATGACGTGGCGACGACGTCAGCAAAAGGACAGATGACGTAGCGGGTGACGTCAGCAGATGGTGGTGGTAAGTGGTTTTGCCCGCACCACTTTTGGGGTTAAGTGGTTTCAGGCGGAGGGCTAGCAAACATAATGGGAGCGCGATGCGTCGCAGAGTATGGGCACCAAAACCGCCGGTTCCCCGCGACTTAAACATTGGTCAAAAAGGGTGGCGCGATATTGCTTATCAACCATCGGATGGGCAAGGGTTGATCGGACGATGGGCGCTCATGGAATATGGCGGGAGGTTAGCTGTGCGGGGGCCTAATATTATTAACGTTAATAAATCATATCGGGGATGTTTTCATTGGTTGGGGGGTTTGGTTATTAATTAACCTGGGCGGCTAATTAACCCATGATTGCGCGCGGTGGGGAGGTTATTAACGGGTTTCAAATAAACCTGCTAATCCCTGATTTCAACACAGTGACTATGGTTATAGTTAACCGGGACGGGGTATGTAAAATAGCGGGGTAATGTTAATATTAATATAATACGAGAAGGGTGAGAGTTTATCCGGGAATTATATAATAAAAGTTAGCAATTAATATGAATTGAAAAGAAAGCGCTAAGTATAAAAACAATTTTGACTTTTATAGTTAAAACTTAGGCTCGGGATAAAAAAGGGGTTTATATGGTGATATAATGTATTGTCCTAAGTAAAATGAGAATTTACTTTGGCAAATGAGTTTATGAAATGAGATGAGTGATTTTGGAGTGATATTAAGAACAGATTCTTAATATTTTTAGGGGGGGAATTGGTAAATGATTGGGGGAAAAATGAAGGGGAGTTAGTTTATGAAAACTTTGCCTCGCTTGAGCTGCTCCAAGTCTAATGTCTACCTTTGCACTAGTGATAGAAGTGAAAGTTAACACATTTTAGAAACACAATCCATCACAGGTATCATTCTACAACACCAATCTATCTACCCTGCCTACTTTAGTCCTAGCATTTTTTCTTCTTTTATTCGGGTGCACTTGGACTAGAAAACCCTCATCGACTTTTCTTTTCTTTGTATGGTAAGCCTACCTAAGTCTGCACTTATTACATCCAAGGGCTCAGATTGAACTATTGAGCTCCTTTGTTTCTCTACCTATCTACTTATCTGCCAAGATTAAACAGTTTGGTCAGATTTTATTCTCTATCTCTAAAACATGAAATTCAAACATGAACTATCCAAGATTAAGTTGTTTGGCCATTCATCAATTGTGGCAAAAAATTGACAAGCTGCACAAAATGCTTTATTTACAGGAAATGAAAGAGTAGTGGCATTTTGGACTTGCACACTTTCCTGGTCTATTTTTATTTGGGGTTCATTTCTTCTCATTTTTTCTTTTGACCATTTTTATTCTTTTTACCCTTTGATTTTTCTTTTAGGGCATACCCTCTTTACATTTTTTTATTTTTTAATTTTTTCATAATATTGAAAACCTTTGCAACAAGGAAAGGGATGAACATATTATAGAGCTCAATAAGTCAATCATGAAATATGACACCTATTGGTATAGGATTATAACAGTGGCTCCACTTGGGGATGGCTTTCCCTGGTGGAAAGTCAAGAACAGCAAGTCAGATGGCCTTCTAGATAACTTTTGTTGTGCTCTGAAATCTTCCTTTGTTGGTTGCTTTATTGTATGTATGATAGCACACTTGTGAAGCTTAGGGCCTTCTCTTCGGGCTTCAACTGCAGCAAGTTACTATCCAAAAACTATGACATTATCAAGGATATAGTATGTACATGTTAGAGTCAGAATTCATTAAAAAAATGGATCAAAGTAATGTTTCAGCATTCGACCATTCACTGGTCCTTTTTCTGTTTCTGTGCCATCCAGGCTCTTCAGAAAGTAAGTATTGTTCCCTTGCAATGCATGGATGATAAATGCCCTTTTCCACAGGAAGTCAAACTTTCCATATTTTCCTTTGTCTTCTCTCCTGGAATCCCACCTTAGAACTTTGTCTCCAAGGTAGAAGTCTTCTGCTTTGGTCCTTTTATCAAATATTTTCTTGAGTTTTTCTTGTAACACTTGGGATCTTTGGTGCACTTATTCTCTGGTTTGCTGCAAATGGATGGTCTGATTTATTCTCCTTTGAATGCCATTGGATTCCACCTAAGGTAGAAGTCTTCTGCTTTGGTCCTTTTATCAAATATTTTCTTGAGTTTTTCTTGTAACACTTGGGATCTTTGGTGCACTTATTCTCTGGTCTGCTGCAAATGGATGGTCTAATTTATTCTCCTTTGAATGCCATTGGATTCCACCTAAGCTTATTGTAGTAATTTCATTACAGTAACTCCTAGAGATGAAGGAAATACAGCCTCCATGCCATAGACTAGCTCATAAGGGCTAGTTCCATAGATCTCTTTGTAGTAAGTATGTCTGCCCATAGTGCATTTGTGAGTTTCTTGTGCCAGTTTTTCTTGTTTTCTTCCAACAGTTTCTTAATGATATTAATTAGTCTTTTATTGGAGGATTCAGCAAGACCATTACCTTGAGGGTAATAGGTTGTGGAATGGCCTAAAGTGATATGGTATTTGTTGCAGAAATTCATCATTTTCTTGGACTTGAAGGCAGCAGCATTATCGGTTATGATCTTTTCAGGACAGCCAAATCTAGACAAGATGTTGTTTTCTAAGAATCCTATAATCACTGCAACATTGGCTTGTCTAGAAGGAATGGCTTCTATCCATTTGGTGAAATAATATGTGGCAGTAAGAATCCATTTATGTTGGCCAGAAGAGAGAGGGTGTATTTCTCCAATGAAGTCTAAACCCCATTGTTAAAAAGGTCTTTCAGTGAAAATTGGTCTCATGGGTAAGGGTAACAGTTTCCTTTTGCCTTCAAAAATTTGGCATTTGTGGCAAGTAGTGACAAACTTCTTTACATCAATGAACAAGGTTGGCCAGTAAAATCCAGCCCTCACGATTTTGTCTACAGTTGATTTCCAATAAAGGTGTCCACCGCAGTCCCCTGCATGAAATTCTTTGAGAACTTTGTCAGCTTCTTCTTTTATTAAACAATTCAATAGAATACTTTCATGATTTTTCCAAAAAAGAGCATTATCTAATATACAAAATTTTGAAGCTTTCATCTTTAAAAACCTTTTCTTTGTTCTGGATAACTCTGGAGGAGCCTGCAGGTTTAATAATACATGAATTATATCAGCATACCAAGGTGATTGTAAGAAGGCCTAGCTGATTTGTGGAGTCGCCATCTCCTGTTCATTATCCAGTTCATTAATATCCAGGGCTTGAAAGTTTGTTTCAGTCATGAGTTTAGCCAATCCCTGTCCCTTTATAAGCTTTGTAGGTTTTATTTCAATGTCATACTCCAATATTTTAGCTATCCATTTACCTCGTCTGCCTTCAATTCCTTCCTGAGTCAGGATGTCTTTGACAACAGCATTTGGTACATAAATTATTACATGTGAGTACAGTATATAGACTCTGAAGTCTTTAATAGCTTTCACAAGTGCAAAACCCTGTTTTTCCATGATTTTGTAATCCAGAGGTGCATATCTAAGTGCTTTACTGAAAAAGGCTATGGGTTTTTCACATCCTTGATCATATTTTTGCAGTAAAATAGCTGCTATGGTGTGTTCTGATGCAAATGAGAAAATTATGAAGTCTCTATCGAACTTTGGACTTGTAAGGACTGGTGTTCTGGTCAAAGCCATTTTAATTTCTTCAAATGCTTGTTTGACTTCTATTGTCCATTTGACCTTTGAATCCGTTTTTAACATATTTTTCAGCAATCTGATTAATTCAGCCAAATTAGATATGAATCTTCTCAAAAAGTTAATCTTCCCTAAGAAAGCTTGAAATTCTTTGACATTTCTAGGGTGGGGTATTTGCAGGATAGCTTCTATTCTAGCAGGGTCAATTCTGATGCCATCTTTGGAGATGATATGGCCTAACAGTTTGCCTTCTTCTAGACCAAACAAAGACTTTTTAGGATTTAATGAAATACCATACTTTCTACATTTTAAAAACACTTGTCTCAAATGATCTAAATGTTGCTGATCTGATCTAGAAAACACAGTGAGGTCATCTAGGTATACAACCAGAAAATCGTGAATTTCTTTTGCAAAAGTTATGTCCATTGCTCATTGAAAGGTTGCCCCTGCATTCTTAAGTCCGAATGGCATTTTAACATATTTGAATGTACCCCATGGTGTTGTAAACGCGGTCTTTTCTTGGTCATCAGGATGAACCAAAATCTGATTAAAACCTGAAAACCCATCCAAAAGTGAAATCCTAGAAGCACCTACTTCCCTTTGTAAAATATGATCCATCTTAGGTAAAGGGTATTTGTCTTTCAAAGAAACCTTGTTTACATTTCTTAAGTCAACGCATAACTTGGTTTCTCCTGTTTTCTTCCTGGTAGGCACTAAATTAGACACCCACTCTGAAAATCTGATTGGAGCAATTATCCCTGCATCATGCATTCGCCTCATTTCTTTTTCAATTAAAGGAAGTAGTACAGGGTTGATTCTTCTGAGCTTTTGTTTGAATGGTTTTTGACTTTCCTTGAGGGGTATTGTATGTTGAAATACAGAGGTGTCATAAGATTTCAGATCTTCATAGCTCCAGGAAAAAACATCCTGGAATTCTCTGATCAGTTCAACATACTTCAGTTTTTATCAGGGGGCAAAGATTTGGATAATTTTACTAATTTTGGGTTCTCTTCAGTTCCTATGTTGTAGTCTTCAATGTCTTCTTTTAGAGGTTCCATCTGGGGTTTCTTTGGAATATCGTTGAAATCAAAGAGATCTTCCAAAGGAGTTAACCCTTTGGGCAAATGATTGTCTTTCAAATTTATAACTTCAGTTTCTCCTTCAATAACTTCATCAACATCTGTTTCTTTAAGATCCTATATTTCCTTTTTGGTGAATTTCTTTGGATGAAGCATTTGAGTTGCAATTTTTGCTAAAATGTGTGTTTTTATCAGATTTGTTGGATCAAACTCACTAACTGTATCTCCATCTATGTTAGTGCTAGAGAATTCTTCTTCTAGGGTCAAAAAATTGCTTATTTGTTTATCACTGTCAAACACCTGCCAGTTCTTTACGTTATCAAGTATGGTTGGCCTGTGTCTAATTTCAGCTATGAATTGATGATTTGGTTCAAATGGTAATTTACAGGTGCTGGCAAACATTGCTAGGCTATGAGCTTGCAAGTTAATGTTTTCTCGGGATTTTGGCAAGCTAAGTTTCTGGAAATGTATTGAGGATCTCTATAGCTGTTCTTCTGTACTCTCTCAATCTGGGATCATTTGTCAAGGACTTCCCTTTTATCTATTGAATGATTAAATCAGAATCTCCTAGGACTGACACTCTAGTTGCTCCCAATTTCTTGACCAGTTTAAGACCTAGCAATAGAGCTTCATATTCAACCATATTATTAGTGCACCTAAAGTTTAATTTGTAGGCATGGCCTTCAGCATGATTGTTTCCAAGATTGTGCACCCAGACTCTTGCTCCAACTCCTAATTTGTTCACAGAACCATCAAATTCTAAGTACCAAAGGATTTCATGTTCATAATTAGTATCCGGAGTTTCAGGAATCTATTCAATAGGGAGATCTGGTTTATCTAATGTTTCATGATTTTCAAAAATTTCTTGGATTCGGACACTAGACTTCTCATTTGAAATTTTTTCTATTTCATTTGTTAGAACTTTTGTTTCATGTGGGGGATCAATTCCAGCATTGTAAAGGATGAAAGAATCCATATCTGAATGTACTGAGTAGATAGGGAAATTTTGAGATTTCTCTTGACTACTTACTACATACTTCATTAAGGTTTCTTTGTATAGTCTCTTGGGTTGATCAAACACTAAAATAGTAGCGTAAGACATGTCCAACTGTAGAGATCCTTGAAGTTTTGCACCCCAAGATCTAGACAATAACATACCATACTTTGGTGGAATATCAGCTACTACTATGTCCATTAAGATGGTTTTGGTAGGATATTGGACTAGTGACACACATAAATCTTTGATTAAACCCAAACATTTGACCTGACTTCAATCAAAGGAGAAAAGGTCTTTATATGGCCTGGTGATGTCAAGGTCTAATCTCTCCATTACAAATTTAGGCATTAAGTTATGAGAAGCACCAAAATCAAACATGGCATTATGGAGCATTTTATTATGTATGTTTAAACCTACATAGAAAGGAGGAAATTCCCCCTCTACTGTTTTTCCATTTACTCTAGGGCCAAATATCAATTCAGGTTGGTCATAAAAAATGTTTACTGAATCTTCATCCATAGAAATTTTGAGTGATCTGCTGATTTGACTTCTGTAGACATCATGTTTAGCTAATTCTGATAATGGAACAACTATCTTTAGTTTGCCCACTTCTGTCTCAAGATTGAAAGATTTTTCGATCTGAGTTCTTGTATTTCGGACAGCTGAATTTTCTGCATTTTTCTCCTCTTCATGAGTGGGATTATGGGCTGAAGTTGTTTCCAAACCAAGTTCTAGAGGCTCTTCTACGTTTTCTTTAGAAGGAATAGGATTGGAAGGTTGTCTGTTAGGTGGTTGATTATCTGATACATCTTCAACAATTGGGTTATTAGGGTTAGAAACTGTTTTAGAAAGAATATGTACAAAGGGGTTACTGATCTTATCTTTGTTAGGCTGCTTGGTATCTTTCTGTTTACTGATTTCAGGGACATCTATCCTTCTGCTCCTCAGATTGTATTATTTGTGGATTTCATAAATGGTTGTATCATATCCCTCCCTAAAGTCAAATGATTCACCTGACTGAGTTTGGAATTGTTCAAGGATGTGAGCTTCTTGATCCTCTTGGGTCAAGAAAACTTGTTGTTCATTGTTGAGTCCCATTAGATTAATTTGAGTGTCTTTTGTTGGTTTATCAGAAGTTGAGGCTTCAACATAATTTTCTTGAAATGGGGCCCTAATATTTTGGTCAGGCCCTGTCTTTCCAGTGTTAGGATTTTGGTTTTTCCTGAAATTTGGATTTCTCCTAGTATTGTTTGGTTGACCATCCCAAGGGGATTTTCTCTCGATTTTTTCTACTCTATCTCCAAGTCTGTCCATTCCTTTAATAATAGCATCTAATTTATGTTCAAAGGCAAAAGGTTCTTCTTTGAAAGGTGTCCTCCTTTCAACTCTGGCTCTAGATCGTTTAGATATCAGGTTGGCCTCAACACTGACAGCTATACTTTGCATCTCTTCTAAGTTTCAAGGAGCTCTTTCCTAAGTTGGTATGCCATATCAGAATCAAATGCATCAGGGAATTTGATCAAGGCCAAATCTGGAGGAGGTCTGAGATTTTGAGGAATAGCATTGTAGACATTATTGAGTCTGGTACAGTAATCTTGGACAGTTTCTTGTGTGCCTCTTCTTAGGTTTTCATACTCTAATAAAATGTGGAGCAGATCTTTCTTCTTTTCCCATCTGTTCAAGAAGGACTGATAGAGAGCTTATGAGTCATTGATACTGTTTGCAGGGAGGGATCTAAACTAGGTTCTAACATCTCCAGTTAAACTTTGAAAAAATACTTTCATTCTAACATCATCATCGTTAACCTCATATTTTTCAAAATAGTCGATCATTTTATTGGTATGCTTTTGAGTTTTGTAAGTGCCAGTACCTTCAAAAGAAGGGATTTTACTTTGATAGTCTTGGGGCACAGCCCCTAGATTGGCAGGTAAGTTTAGGGGAGTATATCGGTTTTCTATGGTTGCAGAAATAGATGTGACAACTAGAGGAGTAGGGATAACAATGGGAATATGTGTTGTAGATGGAGGAGTGGAAAGGGTAGTTTGAGGTGCTGATGGTGAACTTGGAGAAGTTGTAGTAATCACAAAAAGGTTTGGTGTTTTTCCAGAGGTAAGCTTAGATTGAATGGAGTTCTGCAAATGTCTGTCAAGGTATGAACTAGCAGAATTTTCTTGGCTCTCTTGTCTTCTAAGAATCCTAGAAATCAGATTATGATTTTCAAACACAGGTGGGGGATCAGGATCAGGATTTGATCTGGTGTAATGAATCTTTTCTGAAGCCAGTTTCTAGGTGTTTTTTGGTTTTTTTCTGGAAATAGATTTGACAATACAACTTTTAACAGTATCTTATAGGAGGTTTCAGATGTGGGAATTTTGAACTTTCACAAAGACTTTTTGAAAAGAGGAACTGATCAAGTATTTTAAACTAATTGTCCAATCTATAAACTAGACCGGAGATAGACTAAAGTAGCATTCATTTACTTCTGCAATCGCAAAGTAAAAGAATTTCAAAGGCTACCTGGCTAACTTCAGGCTTCGTCTGTAGCTTATGAAATAAACAATAGTAACAAACATTTATTCAGATCCCCAGTGGAGTTGCCAATGATGTTATCACTCAGGTTTTTCCCAAAAGTTGTAAGAAAGGGAATACTGTCGAGGTAACCACAAACCAATCTTTTAGATACAGAATCTAGCCAATCTGTATCCAGAGAGGGCTCTCTCTTTATGATTTAGCTTCGTTTTTTAAAGGTATTAGACTAGTTATGAAGTTCAAGGGTTTTGTTTGAGTTTGGGTGGTGAGATTCAATAGAACAGTGAGGTAAAACAGAATAGTTTAGTCCATTGGGCATGATGGAGTCAAAGAAAATGGCTTTCTGGATTCGGTTTTTTAATAGAGGATGGCTTCACAGAGCAAGGTAGTCAAACATGGAACAAATAAAGGCTGGAATCAGATGGAATGGGCTCAAAAGGATGAAGGGCAGTTAAGAATCCTTCAACCTATTTGAAAGAGGGAAAATGGATGATTACTGGTAAGGAGCAATTAAGTATTCCTTAGCAAATAATCAATATGAAAGAATCAGAAAACGAGAGCAATTAAGATTTCACTGCTTATTCTAATTCTGAAGAAAACGCAGAGAACAATAAAGACTGAAAACAGAGTGCAATCAAGCAAATTCTAAAATTAACCATTTTCTTCATCATTCAGATTATGAAACACAGATGATATAGTAAACCAGGAAACTGTAAAACACAAGATATAGGGGACTTATTGATCCAGTGGTTGATTCAAGAATTCTGTGACAAGTCCTCTGCTTCAATTCTTCATCCAGTAGGCCAGACAACAGTTTGATTTCAACAGCTCTTTATTCCAAAATTTCAGTATTATGACAGAGTCTAGGAAATCTGCACACCACCCACTCCTTCCAAACTCTAATGGAGGGGGTATTTATACAACAAAATATGTACAACCTCATCTCATAACAGCTGTGAGATAATATCTAGGTTTAACTAATAATAATTTACAAGAAAAATAGAAACAGCTGACTAATGTTGTGCTGGAGGCAGGCCTTTAGGGTTCGGCTTGCAGCTATCTTCTGTAGTAGCTCTGCGCCGACTCCCTATCTTAAATGTGCTCTTTAATTCTGAACTGCTGCCTTTAATTCGGCTCTGACATCTTCAATGCTGATTTGATACACTTTTAATGCTTGAACTGATACTCTTTGACTTGTTTTGATGCTCTTTAATGTTGAACTGACCCCTGCTCACCGCTGTCTGATATTCAGCCCAAAATTTATCCTTCTCCAAGGGTAACAGCGCAGCTACAGATAAATAGCTGTTTGTTGGGACTTTGGCAGTTGTTCTGCACTCTTTAATCCATGACATTGAGATCTTTCTATGGAGATTGCTGAGAAGTTTCTGGCAATCAAAGTACCAACTCATGGCTTTCTGAGATAGCTGAAAGGGGTACCTGTAATTGAGGAGGAACACCGCAGGTTGTGGTTTGAATGGCTGCGAGCTCGTCAATGTAGCCCTTCTGGTTGGAAGACTGAAAATGCAACCTCAGTCGTTGTTATGCCAGGAGCCCAGTTTGCAGTGAAATATAACAAAAAATACCTTTTTTACCCTTTTAATTGACAAAACGAATTTTTGGCGGGAGTTTTTTAATTTGAAGGACGGATGACGTAAGTAGGGGTATGGGACAGATGACGTGGAGAGTGACATGGTGGCGACGTCAGCAAAAGGACAAATGACGTAGCGCTGACGTCAGCAGATGGTGGTGGTAAGTGGTTTTGCCCGCACCACTTTTGGGGTTAAGTGGTTTCAGGCGGAGGGCTAGCAAACATAGCGGGAGCGCAACGCGTGGCAGAGTATGGGCGCCAAAACCGCTCGTTCCCCGCGACTTAAACATCGGTCAAAAAGGGTGGCGCGATATTGCTTATCAACCATCGGATGGGCGAGGTTTGATCGAACGATGGGCGCTCATGGAATATGGCGGGAGGTTCGCTGTGCAGGGGCCCAATATTATTAACGTTAATAAATCATATCGGGGCTATTTTCATTGGTTGGGGGGTTTGGTTATTAATTAACCCGGGCGGCTAATTAACTCGGGCGGCTAATTAACCCATGATTGCGCGCAATGGGGAGGTTATTAACGGGTTTCAAATAAACCTACTAATCCCTGATTTCAACATAGTGACTATGGTTATAGTTAACCGGGGCAGGGTATGTAAAATAGCGGGGTAATGTTAATATTAATATAATATGGGAAGGGTGAGAGTTTATCCGGGAATTATATAATAAGAGTTGGCAATTAATATGAATTGAAAATAAAGCGCTAAGTATAAAAACAATTTTGACGTTTGTAGTTTAAACTTAAGCTCAGGATAAAAAAGGGGTTTATATGGTGATATAATGTATTGTCCTAAGTAAAATGAGAATTTACTTAGGCAAATGAGTTTATGAAACGAGATGAGTGATTTTGGAGTGATATTAAGAACAGATTCTTAATATTTTTGGGGGGGAATTAGTAAATGACTAGGGGAAAAATGAAGGGGAGTTAGTTTATGAAAACTTTGCCTTGCTTGAGCTGCTCCAAGTCTAATGTCTGCCTTTGCACTAGTGATAGAACTGAAAGTTAGCACATTTTGGAAACACAATCCATCACAGGTATCATTCTGCAACACCAATCTACCTACCCTACCTACTTTAGTCCTAGCATTTTTTCTTCTTTTATTCGGGTGCACTTGGACTAGCAAACCCTCATCATCTTTTCTTTTCTTTGTATGGTAAGCTTACCTAAGTCTGCACTTATTACATCCAAGGGCTTAGATTGAACTGTTAAGCTCCTTTGTTTCTCTACCTATCTACTTATCTGCTAAGATTAAACAGTTTGGTCAGATTTATTCTCTATCTCTAAAACATGAAATTCAAACATGACCTAGCTAAGATTAAGTTGTTTGGTCATTCATCAATTGTGGCAAAAAATTGACAAGTTGCACACAATGCTTTATTTACAGGAAATGAAAAAGTAGTGGCATTTTGGACTTGCACACTTTCCTGGTCTATTTTTATTTGGGGTTCATTTCTTCTCATTTTTTCTTTTGACCATTTTTATTCTTTTTACCCTTTGATTTTTCTCTTAGGGCATACCCTCTTTACATTTTTTTATTTTTTTATTTTTTTCATAATATGGAAAACCTTTGCAACAAGGAAAGGGATGAACATATTACAGAGCTCAATAAGTCAATCATGAAATATGACACCTATTGGTATAGGAGTATAACATCTTGATCAATGAAGTCCTTCAAACCGTTGTCCTCTAATACAGCTTCCATGCAATCCTTCCAGGCTATATAATTCGAGTTGCCATCAAGGGCATACTCGAGTCTCAAACCGTTGAACGCCATTGGTGAAATTTGAGATGTGATAAGAATTCGAATTCTATAATCACGAACTTCAAACTTTGAACTTCTCCCTTCTTTGTATATTGTTCTTCGCTTTGATCACCTTTGCTCTGATACCATGTAAAATTCCCACTGTAGATCACCTGATAATGCAATATACTAAAGCAAAATAATTGATCTACTTCTACAAACAAACTTGTGGAAGCTTAATCGATTTTGAGCAAGATCAATTAGAACACATATAACAGAGAATGAGAAATCAATCACACATGAACACAAAAGAATACTCTGGGGAAATCCTAAGCTAAAAACATCGATCTTTGTATTATCATACAAGTGGAAATATCTCTGGATTACACAAAGCTTTAGCTCACAAGCTATCCAGCTCTCAGTACAATCCCTCAATGCTGCTCATAGACTAAATAGACACAACATCTACCTTCCCTCAATCCTCCAAGCCTCCTATTTCCTTGCACAGTTTCTCCTAGGTCCTCTGGTTTCCACCTGTGTATAATTTTGCCTCTCACACAACTCACCAAACTCAGAAGTAACTGTGCAATCTCCAAGGAATGAATTCCTTCTGCATGCAAGAGATATCCTCATTGGAATATTCCTGCAACTGATAGTACTCTGTCCCATTATCTGATCTCAACTGGGTCTTTGATTGAACTGACATGCATGAGTTATTTATGAGAGAATATTCAGTTATCTGAAGTGAAATAGTTACATGCATGCATGCATTAACTAACTGAACTCACAATCAGTTCCACAAACTATTGGAACTAATCTAATTAGACTTAACTCAATTAACTGAGCTAACTAATTACAACTCAAAGTACAACCCATCATTATCTCTTTAATCAAGGGATAACTTCCTCAATCAAAGGGGAAATTGTTGCATGTCTTCACATAGACTTCATGTTTGATTTTCTACAACTAATTAATCAAGATGAATTAATTAATTATTTTTTAAACAACTGCTAAATCAAATTCAAATTTTAGTTCAGGGACTAACTAAAATTGGAATGTATCCCGAAATGCTATTTAGAGCAGTGTTATTTTTAGCACTTCTATTTTTAGCATTTCTTGTTGCTATTTTCAACATCATCCTCATAAAATTAGGATCTTGAACACCATGGCCTTAAGGGTTGTAAGGATATTTAATAACAAACACTTAGAACAAGAATTAAACGCCATTGCAAAGGTATTTATGGAAATTTGCTAAAAAAATGAAGGCATATTTAAAGCCATCAAGAGAGAAAAAGAGGGAAGACCCCTCATTTGAATTCATTCAACTCGCAACCTTCTATTGAGAACGCACACCTTCTATACATCTGTGGTGTAACTGATAAAATACCTAAGGTTCTTAGAAAAAAGGAATATTGGGTCTATGTTCAAACCATTGGAGACAATAAAACAAAAAATGAAATATGTAAAAACAACATTAACCAACATCAACTCAAGGGAGTGTACAAAATCAATTGCTCCTTCCATATGTGCTACATTGGTGAAACTGGGAAATCCTTCAAAATAAGAATAAAAGAACATGGCACAGACATAAAAAATCATCACACCTGCACTGATGCTCTTGTAGAACACTCCCTCCACACTAAACACTATATTTGTCTTGAAAACACGGAAATCATCTCCAAAGAATACCATTATTTCAGTAGAAGATTCAAAGAGGCTTTGCAGATATTAAGACATCCAAACAATCTCAATCAAGATGGTGGACTTGAGGTCAGTAGTAATTGGTTCCCTCTTATCACTCAATTCATCAACCCCTCGTTCTTTTTTCCCTCGAATATATATTTCCCTTTATTGATTTCTCTCCCATAGATTCTCCTTACCGGACCTTAGCCCCCCTCTCCTTTCTTTCCCTTTGATTATCCCTTCCCCTCCTTTCTTTTCTGTTCATTTATTCTTTCATAAGCATATCAATTCATTATTTCATAAATATATTAATTCATCTATATAATCACATTATTAATATTAATAGAGTTACTATTAATATTATCACACTATTAACATTAATAGTCTTAATATTAATACGGTTAATCTACTAATATTGATAATTCATTACTAGCTGTGGGACTTATATTAATAATCCAATTATTATATTAATAATCCATTTATTAGGTATGGGATTAATATTAATAATTAATTGATAATATTACACTATTAATTTCAATAATATTATTAATTTATTATTAATTATTCCATTATCTTTATAATACCTATGTATTAATATATCTAATCTACCCTTTAGGTTTTTAGTTTTTTAGTTTTCAAGGTTTCTTAACTTTCGACTTAATTTGGTTCTAATCTTCCCTCTCTTTCTTTGTATTTATATCTCTTATCCTCTCCTCTTTCTCTCAAACATTTTATCCTGATGATGGGTCACATTTTACACTCGAAACATCAACTTACAAATGAAACTATGGATCGAATTTCAAACTCACTCTCTTCAAGCTTCATTATGTTGGGCCAATTTGGCTCACCAACTATCGATACTTTGGTCATGGCATAGAATACTTGTCTCCATATATCTACTCCTTGGTGGTCACTGCTTTCTCTACCAGCAGATCCGACACTCTTTTACATGGTGACACCTTCAATCCTCTTGTAGAGTGTAATCATATTCACTTAAGGAATTGGTATACTGACATGTGAGCTAGGTTTATTTTTAAAATTTAGAATTCATTTTTATATCAATACCTTTGGTCCATAATATGTACTATAATTTGATTTAATTTATCATCTAACAAATTATTAATATAGTTTATTATTTCTTTTATATATTCTGGGATATATAAATATATAACCATATTTATAATTGACTTTAAAGTTTACATTTATTCTTATAAGCATATTTACTTTATACTTTAAATTTATATCATTGAAATTACTTAGGGTATTACTTATTAATTATGACGCGCTGAGCAATATGTGTGGTGATGGGTAAGGGTGTAACTTCTATTTGAAGGAGTGTTAGATATTGAACATTGATAGTTAATTTAGAATATATACTAGTGCAGTGCATGCGATACATGCATATGTAGCTATAATATGCATGCATCATATGCATGCTAATATTCTTGTGCTCCCTATATTAAAGGTGGGTCATTACAAGATCATAATAAGTATTTCATGTAATGGCTTCAAGCCTTGTTGCCTGAGCAATCCCTCGAGGACTGAAACATATAAATTCCTCGTGTGGAATATAAAGATATTTCTCATGGAAAAAGTAAAATTGAACTGAGAGCCATTGAAACATCAAGAAATTAAACAAGTGAATTTTCATGCATTGTTTTGAGACATTGATCATATACAAACTCATTTTTTGCTACAATGATGATGGGTTAAAGTTAATGAGGAGAGTTGTTGAGATGATACTTTAGGATGTTGAAAAGGAAGCATAGAATGTTTACACTGTAAAATACATAAGACTTTCAAAATACATAACTAAAATATTTTTAGCAATTTTCATCATGAATTTACTTTCCATAACAATTGTACTTGTACATATAAATGAAAAATTTGTAATAGAGAAGATAAGCTCATCTATTTGAATATTAGAAACTAGGCAACCAATTGAGATCAAGTGATTTCCACCCAACCATAGGTAACCCACTATGGATACCATCCCTTAGCTAGGCTATGATACCACCAGGGTGAAGTATGAATATAAGACTTTGAATTCAGCCTAGCATATTTTCACTACTATATTTTCTTGAGGATAGAACAACTCTTAGACACCCACATTTCCTGGACCACACAAAATAAGGAGGAATTCTTTCTCTACCACACAATCCCTCAAAAATTCCTCCTTTTAGTGCTCTTTAGTGTGGGCATAGAAGGGTCCAAGCTAATATCTCAAAACTTTTGTAAATTTCTCTTATCTTTTTTAAATAGTTCTCATGGTTAAATTACATTGCTAGTCTATTCAATTTTTCTGCTCAATGTCTTTAAAATTTCTTCTTCTTGTTTTTCTCGCAACCTCCTCTTTCCCATTCAATTTTTTCATGCATCCATGCCAACAAGGGAGTTACCCCACCACTTCTTTCTAATTCCAAGAAAGTAAGGAAGATAACATGTTATCTTTTAGAAAATGATGGCCTTAATTAAGGAACTAGTTTCGTCCACTCCTCATCACCTCTTTCAACTTGGCAAACTAAGTTTTGAAAATAAGTGAAGATTCTAGTGAACATAAGATATATGTTTTTAGGCATAAACCTCCTAGAACCCCTCACCTTTCCCCTCTTGTGGTATCATAGCCCCTTTAGGCACTCTTGCTCTTCCAAACAGTGATTTTTATTAATTGCAAAAATAAAATACTTACAATATTGAAACAGGTTAAACCAGGATATTGCAACCATGGATATTCTATTAGACTAGTTCATCACAATGGATCTTATAATATTATGAAATATTTTAGTATGTGATTCACTACCCTAGATCTCAAATTTATTATTACTAGTTTAATGCTCAAGTTTATGGAAACCACTGAAATCGAAATGAAAGAACAAGAAAATGAAATGCCATCCACACAAATGAACAGTATACGTGACCTAAGAAACCTGCTAAGGAAGAAAACCCAACTAGAAGGCAAGGTGTATGCTCTACTCTCTTTTTCTTAGTTATGAAATGCAAGTACAAAGAAAGGGGCACTCACTACAAAGTTGCCATTGACATTCTGGATTGAATCGTTGTTACAAAATATTTTACCTCCTTATTTATGCTCTAATATCCCACTCCTAGATGATATGCTCAACTATGGAACAATAACAATACAAAAATAATGAGATGCATTATCTTCCTCGTGGCCAACCATTTAACAAAGCTTGATAGTCATCTAGGGTTATGCTTAGGGTTTTTGTAGGCATCAACCCTCAATTAGTGATAAAGCTTTGAGCCCTCTAGAATCTTTTTGAATGTCCACACATGACTAACCCCACATGTGCAAGTATTGGGGGTTAATATAGCATCCATTGGGTACCATGGTGGTGAACAAGGTGGGTCAACTTATGAGAGGCATAACTTTTGTGTACAAACTCCAATTGAGGTGATTTTCACATCATTGGAAAACTTATGATGTGTAGAATAGCATTGAGGAGTATGGAGCTATGCTTGAAAATTTTTGACCCTAAAAATGTCATTTGATGCCTCAAACTAGCTCCGGAAGGTTGCAGTTTCCAAATCACCAAACTAAGGGGGCTTACAAGGCAATTCCTCCAATTTTCTCATCCAAAAAGCACCAATAAAGATGACAAATTAAATAATGATCCATTTTCAACCATCAGAGCCTTACATTCTCCCCCACCTGAATTTTTGACATCATCATCAACATGACCCAATCAACTCCTCTAATGAAAAGGACGTTGGTGGTGAAGAGACACTTTCGCAATTTCCACATTCAAACATAGCTCTAATACCAATTGTTATGGAGCTAAACTTTTCGTTTCACTTGATCATCCCATACCACTCAAGGATCCTATTCATCACAACACTTGTGTGACCTTGCTAGTTGGGCATGACCATGAACTTGTTGTATCAACCAGAGTATGCCTAATCGACTTGTCCAACCAAACCCAAGCCACCTTCAATTATGTAGAATGTTGGAATGCTCATTTCACTATAGGTGTTGTTGTGTCATCGCCACATAATCGGACACAATCTACTGCTACCTTCCCCATGCTAAGCATATTTGAACAACCCATTACTCAATGGAAACTAAGATTTCATCCATCTAAGTCAAAAGATTATTGTCAATTAAGATCATGTCCCTCCTCCATCAATGCATTCACATATCTTCAATATGCTTATCAATATAATTATCTCACCCCTAATAACACACAAAATCCAAGTCATGTACTCATCATTAAAATTATTAGCAATACCTTGTCAATTATCTATCCTACTCAATCAGGGGTCCTCCTAACCTATGCACTAATACACCATCCGAGAAAACACCATGAGTTGGTCACTAAAACTAACAAAAATCACACCGACTCACTATAAAACACGCCAAATATGACAAGGACACTCTTCAGCGTACCATTACCAATGACCTCTCAAATCAAAAACTTACATTCACACCAACATCTCATGTTAAGATGTATACTCACCATCCAGGAAAGTGTCCTCTCAATAAAAACAACACATACACACATGATACCCATGAGGAAAGTGATAAAGTCAAGTCATACGTACACATCCTACCCATGAGGAAAAGTGATGGAATAATGAAATGTTGAAATTGTTAAAGCGATGGCCCATGAGACACGACAGATTATGGTATTGGCTTAGCAAAGATTGTGATTATATTTGTCTCTTGAAAATCAAAACCATTCAACTTTCTTGGGGCAAATTGAGACTACAAGTCACTAAATCCAAACATCTCACTTTCGTGTAGACTTTCCTATATAGAGAACGTGAGAGACCCTACCTACCTGTCAACATCAGATTGGGTGTTTCCCTTATTTTGTCAATATTCAAATCAAGATGAGCTGGACTAATCCTCCTCTTATAATGACGTGCTGACATCGTCATGTCGACTTTTAACAAACAGTCTGCGGAGCTTAACGAGCGTGTGGTTTATGGCACAACAGAGCAATCCGCCGCCTCCGCGTACAATACGGAACACAAACGTGCTCACTCCTTAATCCACATCGCTTTCATCCAATCGATGACATGGGAATGACTGACATCAGTGGGCACTCATTAAATAATATTACGCTGCCGGTGTTCTTATCGGTTAGGTGGCTCCACCGCCAGATTTGGCTGCTGACCGTTGGATTTTTTCAGATCCCGTTATTTTGTCTATAGTAACAAAACTGTCGCTAAATTTATCCAATCGCCCCAAATCCCATTTAACACACGAGAACAGAGCCAGGCTGAGCGACTTGTATACAGATTTTGTCATCATGGAGAGCTTGAGTTTTACCAGGATTGAACCCTGCAACTTAGCGAAGAAATCCTTGTTCGGCGACTCGATCCTGCGCCCTTCGTGCCGCAGATCGATGGTGATGGTGCGTTCTGCTGCTGCCATTTCCTGTTCTTCGGGGGAAGAAGGCGTGGTGGATATGATCGCCGGGGCTGAAAGAAAGAAAAAGCCCTGGTGGTCTCCGCTTTTCGATATTGTCGACAAGCCAGAGCCATCCTCTTTCACCGCTTCTTCTCCTTTGTCTTCAATGTCTGCTAAAGCTGAAGCTGAAACCAGCACTGTTGCAAACCCTAACCCTAAGGTGGCGAGAAGGAGCGGACTAGGATTCACAGCGGAGAAGGCACGGCTGTTGCGAAAGGAGCTTCGGGCAACAGAGAGCTTTCACGACATCATGTACCATTCTGCCATCGCCTCCCGCCTTGCTTTCATGGACGACCACTCATCTTCCTCCGCCTCCTGATCTTCTCTGCATTCGCCTCCTCCTGTACATAATGCATCTACAGCTGTAAATGTTTTATTTTTAGGGCCTTTTCCCGGATGTGGCTTTCGTTGACCGGGCAACCTTGTCTCAAGGTTTATTATTTGGATCCTTTGGATTGATTGTTTGTCTGAAATCGCCTGTACCCTGTGTTGTGGATCTGTATATGGCATTTTGCATAGCATGTATTATACAAGGTCAAAATATGGCTAGCCGATCCCGACTTGGATTGAGTCTCTGTATTAAAAAATGCTTCTTGTTCATTAGGGTAAGATCTGTATTGCTTGTCGTTGGTCAGGGAAAGATCTGTAAATAATATATACATTTTGTGTAGCCAATTCTAAAACTATATGGCATGTTTTCCGCGATTTCACTGAACTATGTGATGCGATGCTGTGATTTGTTTCAGAAATGTTAATAATGTCTTCATTGTAGCATTATGTATGAAAATAGAACTTGGAATATCTCTGATCATTAATTCGTCCCAGTATCCTCCATTTTTAATTTTGAGGAATGATATTTCTAGAAAATTTGTAGGCTATGAAAATTGTATCACTAGACTGGACTTTTAGCTTGTTTTAGTTCAGATTTGAAAGGCCTGCCGCCATTATAGAAGCTTTCAGCTGTGCAGGTTATCATTACAGAACAAATACAGGAATTAGTAATATCTCCTATACTAAATATCTATCAAGAAAAACAGCGTGTATGCTTCATTCAAACTGTTTTCATGGCTGTCTAACTATAAACAGAACACAAAAGCAACTTGTTCATAGTGGTTATAGCCCTTGATAAATTTCATATAGTCAGTGAGACAGAACTTTAGGATGATGAAGAAAATGTAGAAAACAACAGAGCAGTTTTATCTCGATGGTCAATCTCCTCTGGTCTGTTGTAGTGTATACACTGAGCTAATTGTGTAGAGAGGTGGGAGATGGCTACTCTCCAGTGTTTGTAAAATTAGCCAAAGCTTATCAAAATGAATCTAAAAAATATTCGCACGCAATCTCAAACTCTCGCTAGAAGGAAAAAGGTCCTAACTTCAACGGTAGAGCATAGAGGCAACTCTCGAGAAAGCCAGCATTCTCACCTCCTTTGCCTCTCACTTTCCACTAAGGGGATGAGGTTTCCTAGACCCTATGGATTTGTTGGCGAAAACAGATCGAGGATCAAGGGAAGAGTGCCTTCAGATTTTCTTGTAGAATTTATCCAAGCCACGGCTGTTATTTGTGGAGTCACCATGTTGTAAGCTTTTAGATGCTTACTGAGGAGAGTTCTCTGGAAAATCTGCAATCCAATATGCAGAGCACCAATGAATCCTTAGAGGAATGTAAGATAAGGCCATCGAGGTGATAATGTGTGGTGGTTTCATTGAGAATTGCCTCTAGCTTGACTTTTACTTTTAGTGAGAGTTTGAGCAGTAACATCCTGGTTCCTAGTACTTTAAACCATTAATCCCCAGTGAGTGGAAATTCACTAAAACTTCCTCTTGATGAGCAAGTTACATTTTTAACATCATTATTTAACTGTTAAATCTGCGTATTGGAAGTTCTTTTATCATCTTTCCACGGAGTGCAAACTTTTAAGTTGACATTCCTGAGGAGATCTTCTTTGACATGGATTCAAGGCCATCTATAAGGCTTCTTTTCTTTGGTCTGACATTATGGCTAGAGTGCCCTAGATTATTCAACCTCCGATTGCCTTCTCATAGTGACTTTCAGGTTAGAAACAGAATGAATAATCTGAAGAATGTTTGATCTTCCCCATGTAAAGTTTAAATCACTCTTTATCTTAGCAACATGTCATGTGATGTACTTAAAAGCACAAGTGCTAATGCAAATTAATGCAAAATAATAATAAGGAGGGTCAAAGGACTAGAGAGGAGTGGATTCCAATTCTGGAATTTTATGCCTACACTTACATCCGACATGGTTGCAAAACAAAACAAAAAAACACTAATATTCATTTTTATGAACAAAATTGGTCAAACTAGTATACATTTTTATGAACAAAATTTGTCTGGCAAATGGTCATTACTATCAAAATATCATTATCTAAACTTATGCTAACCAACTGCAAAACCCAAATAATTAAAGCCAAATAGTAGATGAGATAAACCACTATTAGCGAAGTATGATTTTCATGCTTGGTACCAACCAACCATATAATTCATCAGGGTCAGCTTGTTAAACATCTTGTTGGGGATAAGTTCATCAATGTAGTTATTGTTTGATGCCCCATTGTCTCCTCCATCAATATATCTATGAATGGTCGAAGGACACGACACGAGTATAGAAAATAAAGGAGATGTCATAAACTGGTTGCATTCAAACTTTTTTATGCCAAAGCTTTGGCCATGCAATTACTGCTATCCACTTTACATGGTACAAAACAAAAAACCAGGTTACAATTTTATAAACAAACTAAGGAAATCATTACTATCAAAATGACATCATCTAAATCTTATTGCACCATAGGCTCTCACAAATGCGTAGGTGTATGCATTAGATGAATGTAAGAAAAATTAGCATTATTGCACCATAGGCTCTCACAAATGCGTAGGTGTAGGCATTAGATGAATGTAAGAAAAATTATATGTTAGAATTTTTTAAATATTTTATTTTAATTTAATTTTATAATATTTTTTAATTTTAATCTAAAAGCAAAAAGGTAGGGGAGATGTATTTGTGTAAAATAATGATTTAAATACTTGTGTAAAATAATGATGTAAACATATTTAAATTAATAAGCACATAAAAACTTAATGCTTACAATAAACATATAATTTTACAAGATTCATAAGTATGGATATTCATCCCATTTTACCATGGATATTATTAGTTTATAAATAGGCTCAGTTATAATACACGTGGGAATACCATGGTTTATCATGACTACAATTGCCCAAAGCCATAACTCATTTCCATATCAAACTTTTTTACAAATATTTTATTTTTAATTTTTTAATAATGTTTTTTAAATTAAATCTAAAAGGAAAAATGTATGAATATATTATAAGCCATAAAAACTTAGTACTCACAATAAACTTACAATATAACAAAATTTTTAACCATGTATATTATTAACTTACCACTATAGATCCATCTAAAGCACAGAGCTAACATGGGTCCAGAGCGAACTTATTTTAGATTGCAAAAAACAATGTGTATTTTTTTACTGTTTAAATTGCATTTTTAATTAAATGTTATAGAGATTACATAACATGTGTATTGAGACATTTTATATTAATTCAAATTAAAATATATTATTCAAAACTCACATTGGATATTTTGGATATTTTATTTTATACGACATTAAAATGTTTTCTTTTTAACATTTTTTCTATATATAGATATATATAAATTAATATCACATATTAAAATATTTTTGAAAAACACAAGGTTTAAACATCTTACTCGCATACTTTTTTTTTTTACTTCTAATTACTTTACATGATATTAGGTCATATGCACAACTAATTAAAACTGCATAGCATATATATTTTTTCTTTTTTATTATAGTTCACATTGCTTTTCTATTTAGAGAATATTTTACTTTTTATTTTGCTTACACATTGCCTTCACACTGGGTTGTAGAACTAGTATAGATGCATTTTAACCTCCAATCTACCAAGACCCTAGAGAGATCAAATCTCAAACTTGAAAAAAGATTTACGTCAATTAATCCATTTTAGTGCTTGGTAAATATGTGATTAATATAGATCCATTTTAGTGCTTGGTAAATATGTGATTAATATATATCTATAGTGGTAATTTTTCATTGTTTAAATTGTATATTTTTATATTTTATCACTATTAATATTTCATATTCGAAATTGAATGAGTTACACATTTTCCTCTTATTAAAAAGTAATTACTCTAATTTATCTTTAATTAATTTTTTCTTTTCGAGCTAAGTTTAACATAAAGTGCATACTAAATATATTAATTAATATGGATATTAGTTAGTCTATATTGAGATATTTATAAGAGAAATAGATTTATTTATTTATTTTATATATCAAGATTATATTATTTAACATGGACATCAAAATTTTGTATTTATTACTTGAAGAGTGAAAGTGAAATATCAACGAGTGAGTTAATTGTTGTGTTAATAGATTTTTAATTGTTTATTATGGTTATTTAATTTTTGTTTTTTTGTTTGGCCATAAGTATTTTTATTATTATTTGCAAAAGGTATTTTTACTATTATTTTTTTGAGGAGGTGACATACTTACACATGATCGCTTACACATGATTGTAGAATGACGTGACATATATACACATGTCCATCATATTGGATTGTAGAATGACGTGACATATATACACATGTCCCTCATATTGGATTGTAGAATGAACATCTCGGGCTTTGCAAATAGACATTATTACCACACAGTGGGTCAAATATCATGGCTTGACCAAATATCGTGGCTTATCATCAATACCAGATGCCAAAAAACCATAACTCATTTCAAAATGAAAATATTTTATAAAATATTTTGTTTTAATTGTGCCAAATGCCATGGCTATGCCAAAAAAACCATAACTCATTTCAAAAACAAAATATTTTATAAAATATTTTGTTTATTGGTGGTTTTTGAGCTCCAGGCTTATGAAAACCCGTGGTATTCATGTGGAATATAGCCTATTTAAAGGGGGAATTAGCTTAGATCCATCCTAACTTCGAATCTACCAAACAAAGAGAGGGATCAAATCTCTTGAGATGCAAATATCTTAAGATGCAGAAAGATTTGATCCCTCTTGTGCTTGGTAAATTCGGAGCTAAGATGGCACTTGGTAAATTCGAAGTTAAGGTGGATCTAGGTTGGTACTACATTAAATGTAAAACACATAATTAAAGCCAAGATTTGATGAGATAGATCACTATTAGCAAAGAATGACTAAATGCTTGGTGTTAAGCATCTTTTGGGGCCAATTTTATCAATATATGTCCTCCATCAATATAGCCAGATGCATCCTTGTTATTTAAACATATTAAATGCAAAACACATAATTAAAGCCAAAATTTGATGAGATAAATCATTATTAGCGAATAATGATTAAATGCTTTGTGTTAAGCATCTTTTTGGGGCCAAGTTTGTCAATATATGTCCTCCATCAATATAGCTATATGCATCCTTGTTATTTAAACATATTAAATGCAAAACACATAATTAAAGCCAAGATTTGATGAGATAGATCATTATTAGTGAATAATGATTAAATGCTTTGTGTTAAGCATCTTTTTGGGGCCAAGTTTATCAGTATATGTCCTCCATCAATATAGCCAGATGCATCCTTGCTATTTGAACATTCTGACTTACTGATTTTTTCACCTTTGTCCTAATGATGAGCCACATTAGATGGTTCAAAACGTTGACCAACAAATCATGATGTGATTAATCTGAAAGACTTTATCAAAATACCTAAATTATGTAAAATGTGTTGCTTGAAAGAGTCGTCACCCTACAAAAATTTATTTCCAATTGGCTCACAACAATTTTCATTGATCTGGGACATTTTAAGCATCCTTTGTTCAAATTTTACCTATATTTGGGTGCATCAGTTCTCTCATTGGCTATAGATGTTACAATGTTGAGGATACACTCTTTAGAGACATTGTGTTCTTTTTCTAGTCCTTGGATTCTAAATCTTAAGAGTTCGTAAAATTATCATAATGTCCCATTTCTACCACCAATCATCTTTCTCGAGTTTTCATTGCACTACTTCTTCTTCTAGTCCTTAGATTCTAAATCTTAAGAGTTCGTAAAATTATCATAATGATCCCACTTATACCACCAATTATCTTCCTCGAGTTTTCATTGCTTAGTTCCCAGGGATGAACCTCAAGTTTTCATTCTTTGGTTACGAGTGACAAACTTGATGATGGGTTTGAGATTCATTAAGTGATTCTATTGCATTGAATTGGTTAATACTTTTCAAATTTTCTAGTATTTACTTTGATTTTTAAGGCTCAATATTGAAGTCTACAATGGATGTTGTAATTGAGTCTTGAGGTATTATGTTGTCTTTTAATTATTCATAGGGATCTTGAGTGTTTTTAATTGATGAGTGCTTTTGGTCAACATTTTAGGATGTTTCATTATGGGACTTGCCCTTGAGCCTAACTGCACTAAATGCTTTGCTTATGCAAGGCCATTTATAAGGAGTGACCAAGTTAATGAGGTGATTTGTACCATGTTTTACCAATCAACTACACCTAATTGACCTCTCAAGTATTCTTATTCTAGATAATTGTTATTAATTTGGTATTTACATTAATATTTTTTCTCAGCTTTCTCTTTGTAAACTAGTTTATTATGATTTTTTAATGAGTGATTTATTTTGTGTTCCTATTTACCCAAATGATTGTAATTGAAGTGGACTAACTCTAATCAAGCTTTTGAGTATGTTCTTGTTAATGATAGCATAAATTTCACATTTGTGACATACTTAAATGCCTCATTTATGCATTGAGACACTCAATATGAAATTCCTTCTATCAACCAAGTGTGAGGCTAAATATGAACTCTAGAAATGATATAAGGCATAATTTATATTCAAATATAAAGTAACCATGGAATTAACTTTGCATATAGAGAATTTATTCAACGTATAAGAAATCCATTCTTCCATGAACCATCTGTAAGGAAAAATACAGATTTTAACATCCATATAAAACATAATTCATATCCAAATATAAGTATTAGCATATTTAACTTTGCATATACATAAATTCATTCATTATTGCATTCAAGAATGTAATGTAGATGTAAAAGCATTCTACATAAAGCTAATTATGAATATTTATTTGTAATCAAAGGCAAGTCAATCAAACCAATTGTTAATGATTGATCCATTACTCAATTGTGTGAATCAATGATGGATTTCACCCTCAAGTTAGACCATGCTACCACCAAGACGAAGGAAGTTTCTACAAAGTTCTTATCTCACTCACCCAACCCATTGCTCTCATGACAAAGCCACATTGACTCACAAGTAAGCACTCCATGCCTTCTAGGAATAACTAAGAGGAAAAACATTTCACTCAAATTGTTGCAAGAAACAATTTCAGTTGTAGTTTAATGGTGTTTGCTATAGCTATTATGAGCATTATAGTGATGGTTGTTAGCTTCGCTGACAAAAGGCCCAAAATTGGATCCAAATATGCTCCAAAGCACTCCCTAAGTCTTCAAAAGTGCTCAAAGATCATCCATTGATAGAAATAAGCAAGGGAGGAAAGCCCTTTGAAGGGTTGAAAATCACTATCGGGAGGCTAAAATGCTTAAAAATCAGTCAAAAACCCTTAACGCAGGCTTAAAACCCAAGAATGTACAGGTGTCGTTAGATCTAGCCGATCAACGGCCCAAATTTAAGTGAAAATCGCAAATCGGCGGTCCCAAGAAGTGGCAATCGGAGCTAGACATCGTCGATCAGCGATCGCCGATGATCGTTATCGGCGGGTCGCATCAGCGGAAGTATCGGTGGAGGTATTGGCAGAGTATCGACGCAGGTTATATGGAGGTTGCGACTGCGATCAGTGATTAAACGTGGACCATCGATCGCGCGCATAGATCGACGGCCCACGTTACATTGTCGGATCACTATTGGCGGAAACCATGGGGCAGGGCCTTTGCATATATATAAGGGCGATGCAATAATTCCAGAGCCGATGGCCTTATCAATGATATTCTATAAGATTTCAAGTCCGCGCCGCGCGCGGATCGACGGCCCACGTTACATTTTCGGATCGCTACTGGCGGAAACCATGGGGCAGGGCCTTTGCATATATATAAGGGCGATGCGATAATGCCGGACCCGACGGCCTTATGAATGATATTCTATAAGATTTCAAGTCCGCGCCCAAGCATTTTTTAATGCATTTCTCATATATTTAGTTATACAACGATATACAAAGGAACCTTGGGGCAGCGCCGATTGCGATGAAGCCCGAACTCGAAAGGGTCCAGGAAGGGAAATTCATAATTTTTGAAGTCCGCTGAGACCGATTTTTCATAGTTTTCAATGTATTTTCGTATTTCAAAGAAATACAAAGGAAACACGAGACCAGGCCATTTGCGACAGGCGACAATGATTAAGGGTGGACCCGATAGATGCATAGATCATATTTGAGGACTTCTGAAGTCCGAAAGAATTAGAAATAGACGGGATTTTACATGTTGCAGCGTTTTTCTGTGTCTAACAGAAAAACAGTCATTGTTAAAACATTTAAAAGGATAATAGAGGCCACAGAGCCATTCCACCACATAGCAAAGGTCAGAAAGAGATCAGGGAGCATAGACAATGCAACACAACTGAATCAATCCAAAGCAATCGTGGAGCCACAACACGACACAGCGAGAACAAACGGAATGATCGTGTGGCATCTCTGGCATGAGAGAGCTCCCAGACAGCGCAACAACTACCCAAAATATTTGAATGTGGTTATTCCTCTGTTAGAAGAGGAAACCTCCAAGCCATGCTTCCCTATTGAGGGAATCAAACAGAGGGATAGATTAGGACCTCTAAAGCATCAGAAGGCTCAACATCATTGTAAAGAGCTATAAATAGCTAAAAACTAAAAGTAATACAGGTTCAACTTTTGGAGATTTTCCTCTCCTGCTCATTCAAGCTTCTCATCTTCATTCTAGCAATATAAGCTTCTTTTGCCATTATATGTTCAATGTCCATGCTCTTTGTTGTTCTATGCTTGCACTTGAACAGTTTGTTCAGGTTTTCTTTGTGTTTAAGGCCAGATAACTGTCATCTTATCTCTACTTTGATATATTAGATTTGCAAGCTTCTTTGCCGCCTGTAGCTATCCATTTATATGTGTTATTATATGTGCATCTGCCAGTATAGTCAGTGAGCTCATTTGTTGCTTGTAGCTAGCCATTCATATATATTCATGTATGCAATTTGTTGGTACTATCAGTATTCTCCATCTATCCATTAAATCTACAAACTATTGAGCATTAGTGGTCTAAAGCCTTGTGTTGTTGAGGGTGTTCATGCATGTCTTGAGTGAGAACAAAGCTGAAATGGTTATCTGACTTGATCCAAACCATCATCCATTCCAATAGTTCTGAGAACAATATTGAAGATTATATGTTACCAGGCATCTCTGAGCCGCAACCTAAGAGAGTTTCCTAGAGTGCTAACATAATTGGCGTCGTTGCCGGGAAGAGGAAACTGAAGCTCAACTTCCCTGGGAGACGACACAGATCCATCTTTGATGATAGACAAACTCTGGACACTTTTTCTAGTTGTAATCATATATCTGGCGACTCTACTGGAGGCTGAACCTTTTTGGTGACTCCACATCATAGTTCTGGCTCAGTTTGTGAGGCATACTCGGAGAAATCCACAGAAGTCACAAGTTGACAGAGTCCCTGACCTTGAAAAGATCATAAAATGGAAAGAATCATAGCTGCTAGGTATGGACCTCTAATACTGCCCACTCCTTGAATGCCATGCCTACTGAAGAATATCAAAAGTATATGCCTAAGTTCATTGGGACTAAAGGTGTTACAGCTGAAGAACATCTTGAATCATTCTATAGCTATGCTGATAACCTGGACATTAGTGAAGATGATGTCTGGATGAGAATCTTTGTTCAAAGCCTAGATGGAGAGGCTAGAAAATGGTTCAGAGAACTGAGCCCAAGATCTATAGCTGATATTGAGGCTTTAGATGATGCATTCTTGAAGCATTGGGGGAATAAGAAGGATCTCCTCTACTACCACACTGAGTTTGGGAACTTACAGAGAGAAAATGGTGAGTTGTTGTCTGATTTTAATAAGATATTTAACCGCATGTACAGCAAGATACCTATTGAAGTAAAACCCACCACTACCTCTACTAGACTTATCTATGCCAGTGCCTTTCATTCTAAATTATCTTTATTGTTGAGGGAGAGGTGATGTGATACTTTGGCTGATATGCAAGACGCAGCCTTGGAAGTAGAATCGAACATCATGGGTGCATAAAACCTCAAAGGTAATGTTGACAGAAGGAGACAGAGGGACAAGTCTTCATCATCCTCTGATCCTAAGATAGATAAAATGACCAAAATGATCGAGTCATTAGCCTCTGATGTTTCCAAATTAAAGGTTGAGCAGCATTCTGGGAAAGGAAGGGTTAATAATACTTTTGCTCCTCCAAATCCAAATCTATATAGAATACCTAATGAGCAGTTGCAGATTTTGCAAAGAAGCAAAGAGGCCAATGAAGACCAAAGGCTGAAGGTTCTTTTTCAGAATGCAATCATGGAAGAAGAGCAGTTTGAGGAAGACGATAAGATCCATGGTATGGAAGACAAAGGCAGCGCCACCTTTTTAACCAAAGCTGCCTATGAGAAGTCATTATTCAATGACCATATCGGCCAAGAGGAAAATGGTGAAGATGTTCTACAAACTGAAAATCAGCACCAATATAATCTGAGGTCTATGATAAATAATGTCAAAGAAACTCTTGTTCATAAAGTTGTTGTCCCTACAGAACAACAAGCTAATAAGCAGAAGCAATCAGCAGTTAATCCTATCATTCTCAAAGCCCCAGCCATAGAGGTAAGAGGCCTTGACAAGTCCCCTTCTTCTTTCAGTTTTCAATCAGAAATCTAGAAGCCAAGAATACCTATGCCCTGATTGAACCAATGAAGAATGAGTCCTTCAAGAAATCTATCCTTGAGGCTCTTGACCCTAAAACCATCCAAGCTTCCACTGACTATGTAAATCTGCAAGATGACCAACCAGTTGTTATTCTCAACCCAATGATTGAAAATTGTGAAGGCAGCTCCCCATCATTCTATGTTTCTCTGCCTATTATGATGAAATTCTTCACAATTGCCCTCTAGACATTGGAGCCAGCGATGATCCAATGCCCAAGGCTATCATGGAGAAGCTCGGTCTTGACATTACCGAGCCTTATCAGTTGGCCTCTACACAGCTTAAAAAATCAGTTTGCCAAATCACAGAGGAAGGAGGCCCACATATTTGGGACATGTTCTTTGATGGAGCTTGCTCTGAGGGAGCTGCAGGAACAGGTGAAGTCCTTGTGTCCCCCACACAAGAATGCATTGATTCATCTTTCATATTAGCTTTTCAGGTCACAAATGACACAGCAAAGTGTGAAGCAGACCTTATCATTCAGCAGGTGTACAAAACCTCCCAATCAAAACATCCAAGGCTGAAAGCATACAGAGAGGAGATGAAATATAGACCATCTCTGCCTGATAATGTCAAGTGTTCCAAACTTTTTGAAGTAGAGGATCAAATCAATATGCTTTTGCAAGTGTTTGATGAATTGGATGATATACACATTGACCAAAAGAAAGAAACCTTTCATGGAAAAGTAAAAAGGGTCAATTTTCAGTGTGGTGATTGTTTTCTCAAAAGGGATGCATCAAAGGAAGGATATGTTTTTGATGGCCCATTCAATGGGCTGTTCTTCGAACTTTATTTTAGTTAAGGCTTTCAAGCCTTGGTATTGTAAATATGTTGTTTTCAAAGTTTTTAGTTCATGCTTAATAGACTCCATGCCCAATGCAACACTAGGAGGAAGATTTGATGTTGTTGTATACAGGAAAGGCATTGATTTGTGGTTCTTGAAACCTCACAAGGAGGATTTCATCCCCAGAAGGAGCCAATGTTAGCTTCGCTGACAAAAGGCCCAAAATTGGATCTAAATATTCTCCAAAGCACTCCCTAAGTCTTCAAAAGTGTTCAAAGATCATCCATCGATCGAAACAAGCAAGGGAGAAAAGCCCTTGGAAGGGCTGAAAATCACTATTAGGAGGCTAAAATGCTTAAAAATCAGTCAAAAACCCTTAGCGCGGGCTTAAAACCCAAGAATGCACAGCTGTCGTTAGATCTGGCTGATCAACGGCCCAGATGTAAGCGGCAAATCACAAATCGGCAATCCCAAGCAGTGGCAATCGGAGCTAGACACTGTTGATCTACAATCGTCGATGTTCGTTATCGGCGGGTCACATTGGCTGAGGTATTGGTGGAGTGTCGGCGCAGGTTATATCGAGGTTGCGACTGCGATCAGTGATTAAACGTGGACCATCGATCGCGCGCGGGGATCGACGGTCCACGTTACATCACCAGATCGCTATCGATGGAAACCATGGGGCAGGGCCTTGGCGATGCGATAATGCCGGAGCCAACGGCCTTATGAATGATATTCTATAAGATTTCAAGTCCGCACCCAAGCATTTTTTAATGCATTTCTCATATATTTAGGTATACAACGATATACAAAGGAACCTTGGGGTAGCACCAATAGTGATGAAGCCCGGACCCCAAAGGGTTCGGGAAGGGAAATTCATAATTTTTTAAGTCCGCCAAGACCGATTTTTCATATTTTTTAGTGTATTTTCGTATTTCAAAGAAATACAAAGGAAACACGAGACCAGGCCATTTGCGACAGGCGAAAATGATTAATGGCGGACCCGATAGATGCATAGATCATATTTGAGGACTTCTGAAGTCCGAAAGAATCAGAAATAGGCGGGATTTTACATGTTGCAGCGTTTTTCTGTGTCTAACAGAAAAATAGTCATTGTTAAAACATTTAAAAGGGTAACAGAGGTCGCAGAGCCATTCCGCCACATAGCAGAGGCTGGAAAGCGATCAAGGAGCATAGACAGCGCAACACAACTAAATCAACCCAAAGCAATCATGGAGCCACAACACGATATAGCCAAAACAAATGGAATGATCGTATGGCATCTCTGGCATGAGAGAGCTCCCAGACAGTGCAGAAACTACCCAAAATATCTGAATGCGGTTATTCCTCTGTCAAAAGAGGAAAACCTCCAAACCATGCTTGCTATTGATGGAATCAAATAGTTAGCAAGACAGGGGGATAGATTCGGACCTCTGAAGCCTCAGAAGACTCAACATCACTGTAAAGAGCTATAAATAGCTGAAAACTAAATGTAATACATGTTCAACTTTTGGAGATTATTCCTCCTCTACTCATTCAAGCTTCTCATCTTCATTCTAGCAATATAAGCTTCTTTTGCCATTATATGTTCAATGTCCATGCTCTTTGTTGTTCTATGCTTGCACTTGAACAGTTTGTTCAGATTTTCTTTGTGTTTAAGGCCAGATAACTGTCATCTTATCTCTGCTTTGATATACTAGATTTGCAAGCTTCTTTGCTGCCTGTAGCTAGCCATTTATATGTGCATCTGCCAGTGTATTCAGTAAGCTCATTTGTTGCCTGTAGCTAGTCATTCATATATGTTCATGTATGCAATATGCTGGTACTCTCAGTATTCTCCATCTATCCATTAAATCTACAAACTATTGAGCATTAGTGGTCTAAAGCCTTGTGTTTTTTAGGGTGTTCATGCATGTCTTCAGTGAGAACAGAGCTGAAATGGTTATCTGAATTGATCCAAACCATCATCCATTCCAATAATTTTGAGAACAATATTGAAGATTATATGTTACCAAGCATCTCTGAGCTGCAATCTAGGAGAGTTTCCTAGAGTGTTAACAATGGTTTTTCCCTTTAAACCATGCACCAAATCCTCAACTTCCTTAGGTTCTTACTAGTGTCAAGTCCACGAGGTTCTCTTGCAGGGATGTTAGCAATGTCAACGATGGAACAAGAAGAAACCTTTCTAGCATAAGATCTACTTTCTTCCCAAAGATGTGACAACTTAGTACACATAAGTCAAAGATTGATGCACTGGCGGATTTTTAGGATGCATCGGCAGGAAACTGTAATACTTCATAATGGATATGTGTTAAGGTCAAATCACCCATGCAACTCCTTTAATGTTCCCCTCAAGTGGTATCTTAGTTCCCATATTTCTTCTTCAAGCAACCAATTTTGTTGCACCAAGGGGCGCATTCTACAACCCAGTATGACAAAGATTTATAATTCCTCACGTGCTCAACTTTGAGACACGTGTCCCTTTAAAAAAATAAAAAATGTTGTTTTGACCCACGGGGGATTTTAACCTTGATTTTATGGTTTACATAACATTTCATAACATGCTGATAGCCAATTGAGTTGCCCCCTGTGGGATGTGTCCCTTTTAAAATTAAAATAAAATATTCTCTATATAAAAAATGATGTCGGTTATAATAATAAAAAATAAAAATAAAAATGTCAAAGGACAATAGCTCAAGTGGTAGATAGTGGGTTTAATTCCTCCTTTACTCGGGTTATATTCTCCAGAGACATGTGGCCTATGTGGCAAAAATTTGAACAAATTGAAAATCTTGATGAGTAATTCCTATAAGCCGAAAGGGGTAGGCAAATTTGAATATCTTGATATTGAGATGAATAGTGGCAATTGTCGTGATTCGATCTTGGGTCTTGCTCAAAACAATCATCTAAAGTTTCTGATTCACCACTTACCATGATTTAAAAAAAAAACAAAAATTAATATACTTATTTGGTTAGTTTTAACTAAAAGCATTGTAAAACATCAATAACTCCACTCTCATTAATTGTTCATATTACAACTTAGCATGAAAATTATGTGGTAAATATTTCATTGTCACTCGGCCATAAAATATTTTTATGTCCATATTAAATAACATAATTTCATATCAAACTTTAAAGAGAGATAAAATAATAATATATTTTCACTTTCAAGTGTGAAGAAGGTATATAATTCTCATTATTTTAAAATATATTTCAATATAGTATTTGTTGAAAAGTGTAACAAAAGAAGGTCTCCTCTAGTGCATGTCTTAGCTAGAAAGACCTCCAATTGTCCTTAGGAGATAGACTTCAGATGTGGTGAGTTAATTTCTAGTTTGTGGGAATAATCATCACGAGTCCATGTGTAGAGTTAGAGCTTCGGTTATAGCGGACTCTTCTTCATTTAACTACAGGATGGATGGCAGTTCGATTTTAGAAAAGGATCAGTTGGGAACTTCGGTCCTTGATTGAAGGAGGACGAGTTATAACAGCAACTGATGATTGGAGAAGAGAATTAGTTCGACTTAGTTAACTAGTCAGTCACAACTCAACTTCCAAATTTGTAACTTGCCTATTATAGCATGGACATAATCTATAAAGGAAGGACGAAATTCATAAGTTATTCAATTGTTTTTTCCACAAGATTGTGAGACAAAGCAAGCCTCATGAGTTAGTGAGAGAGAGACCTCTTTTCTTGTGGTGTGTGTGGGCTTGATGAGCAAGAATGCACAGGTTATTGAGTTGATTTATGCACAAATTTAGGAGTTGTGTCCTATATAATAGAATACCCAATGCGCACAGAAATAGGGACTTAGTCCGCACAGAAATAGGAGACTTGTTGCGCTAAAAAACAGGACTTTCTATGCACACATATTTAGGCCCTAGTGTGCTAGGAAATAGGGTTGTTGGTGTGCAAGGTTTAGGAGTTGGAATCAAGTGTTTTTCAGGGAGTTTAAGCTAGTACAACAGAGAACAAGTTTGTTCTCAGATTTCCTTGTAAGAGATTTAATTGCTCAAGTTTATCAATAAAATACTAAAACAAAGAAGTTGGTTTTCCCAGTTCGATTTCCCAAGAAAAATAATTCTATTGAATTGGTGTGACTATGTTTTTATCTTTGTGTTTTTATTTCGTTTCGTATAAGTTGTTAATAAAATCTATATCTTGGTGAAAGTTAACTAGATTTCAGTTTTCAATAATTCGCTAAGTAGTTGCAGAATTTCATGGAAATTTAACATAGTATCAGAGCAGAGATTGGTATAAAGACCAACGTCAAATTGACCAGTTAGTGGAAAATGTAGATCAAGAAGAAGGCTTGCACTAGAGTTTGAAGAGCAGAGCATTTCTTTGGATAGCAGTATGGCATTCCAAGGACTAAGGCCAGATCACAATTTAGAGAGGTAGTCAGTTTTGAGAGGGAGTTAGGTAGCTCTCTCCATCTTAGAGATGTCCTCTATGTTCCAGGACAAAAGTAGATCATTGTTTCAGTAGCTACCCTTGAGGATAAGGGTTATAATGTCATATTCAACAAAGGTAAGGCTTACCTCCAACACTAGCTTATGGATGTAAGAAGTAGATACATGTAAGGAAGAAGAATTTGTACTTGCTACAGGTTAAGACATGCATAGCCTTGAGCAGCAAGGCAGAAAGTGCACAGAGTAGAGACATGAGCATGGAGGAGAGCAGAGATCTGAGGGATTCCTTAAAGTGAGTGCCCAGGGATTCCCAGTATAAGGAGAGTTTGAGCCAAGTGGGCAGAAGAGTTGTTTGGGGAGAATCAGAAGAGAGTTAGACCTCCCACTACCACCTTCAGCCAAAGTAAGTAGCCACATAAATACACAAGGTACATGGCACTTATCACTAAGGTGGTAGACTCGCAGAGCATGGTTGGAAAGAACGAGTCTTCAAATCGAATTCCATAGAAGAAAGCAGGGAAGTCTTCTAGATTAGTGGGAGCAACCACAGCAGCGAAGAATGTGGTAGTGTTGGAGACAGAGCCAAGTGCAAGAGGCTCTTCTAGAAGTACCTTCCTATATAAGAGGGAATGTTGAAAAATGTAGCGAGAGAAGGTCTTCTCTGGTGCGTGCCTTGGCCAAAAAGACCTCGAATTGTCCTCAAGAGATAGACTTCAGTTGTGGTGAGTTAATTTCCAATTTATGGGAATAATCATCACAAGTTCATGTGTAGAGTTGGAGCTCCAGTTATAAAGGAGTCTTCTTCAATTAACTATAGGATAGATGACAGTTCGAATTTAGAAAAGGACGAGTTGGGAACTTTAGTCCTTGATTGAAGGAGGACGAGTTATAAATCCAATTGATGATTGGAGAAGAGAACCAATTTAACTTACTTAACTAGTCAATCACAACTCAACTTCCAAATTTGTAACTTGCCTATTATAGCATGGACAAAATCTATAAAGGAAGGAAAAAAGACACAATTTATTCAATTGTTTTGTGCATAGTGTTTTGATACAAAGCAAGCCTCATGAGTTAGTGAGAGAGGGAGATCTTTTCTTGTGGTGTGTGTGGGACTAAGGAGCAAGAACACACAAGTTATTTAGCTAATTTACACACAAATTTAGTTGTGTCCTATATAATAAGAGACCTGGTGCGCACAAATTTAGGATTTGTGTCTTATATAATAAGATACCTGGTGCGCATAGAAATAGGGACCTACTGCACTACAAAATAGGACTTTTGTGTGCAGAGATTTAGGTCCTAGTGCACAAGGAAATATGGTTGTTGGTGTGCAAGTTTTAGGAGCTAGAATCAAGTGTTTTGCAGGGAGTTTAATTTGGTACAACAGAGAAAAAGTTTGTTCTCAAATTGCCTTTCAGTGCTCAAGTTTATTAATAAAATACTACAACAAAGAAGAGGGTTTTCTCAGTTGGGTTTCCCAAGAAAAATAATTGTGTTGAATTGGTGTGATTGTGTTTTTATTTCATTGCTTATAAGTTGTTACAAAGCATTGTATCTTGGTGAAAGTCAACTAGATTTTTTCAGTTTCCAATAATTCACTAAGTAGTTGCAAAGTTTCATGGAAATTTAACAGTATCTAAATAAACTCTTTGAATATCATGTTAACTAATATATTTCAATATCAACTTTATATAATGTATATATAGAGAAAGAAAAACTAGGAAACAAATTACTTTGATGATGACCATAATAAAATATTTTAATGTTCAAAGAGAAAAAATAACTTTAAAAAAAAAAGTTACTTTTTAATAAGGATATATAGAATTCATTTAATTCTTAATATAAAATTAATATATGCGAAAATAATAATAAATTCACTCGGATGTTCGGTGAGGGACATATCGGCACCCTCGTGTCAATCAGAGGGGATAAATTGGGCTCTCAACTGGCGATGGAGGGCCATAAATGTCATGCCTCCACACCAGCCACCTCCCCCTGGCATCTATGGAAGGGTGCCTGGCTAATGGTGTTTTGATTTGTTTATGGTTGTCTTTGGTTCCTCTTATGGTCATGTCTATGGAATGGTCGATGGTTAAGCCTCCTAGAGGCTCTGGTATTCTCATTTCTTTGTTTTTATGTTTCAAAACAACACTGTAAAACTTGTTATGGCGACATTATGTCAGGTAGGGCCAAATTTTGTAGCAATGACCAGAGTGTCACTGCAATGCATGTACTTAACATATGTAACATTTTGATATATAATATAATACTTAACTTACAAATAATAATAATAAAATCAATGTAGGTGAAAAATAAAATATTTTAATATACCAAATTAAATAATATTGATCTATGTTTCAAAATATATTTAATCACAATAAAAAACAATTTAATGGGATAATGTAGTTCATAAATAAAATATTTCAATGCCCATTTTAAGTAATGTATTTTCATGTTTAATTTGTGTAATCTACACAATCAAAGTACTAAAGGCGATTTTCAAGGCATTGAATCCATTTATGTATTAAAAAATTCAATTTAAGATTTGAATCCATTTATGCATTCACAAATACAATTTAAATAATGAAAAATTACACATGTTGTGTGGGGTGTGTGTGTGTAACCAGTATAGATCCATCTTAACTTGGATTTACCAAGTGCCCAAAGGGATCAAATATGTTGAGGTGTAAACATTTTTTCAAATTTTACACTCTAAAAAAGGTTTGCACATCAAGAGATTTGATCCCTCTCGGCGCTTGATAGATCTGTAGCTAAGATAGATCTATATTGGTGAATATTATGTTGATATATTCCATTTTATACATGTTGGTACATAAATATAAGCACACCATAAAAACATGACAACTGCACATTATCTTAGCCCACTATTAGGATACACGAGAATTCATTAATTAATACTTGTCTTTGGGCTTTGCACTCTGTACATGCACATTTATATTATTTACGCAAGGTCTTTTAACCCATTCCACATGGATTAACTCCAATTATATAATCGACATCATACAATTAAAACATGATTTAACATATCATAATTCATGGATAAAATCCAAGCAAGGGATTACACTCCTCCTCCTTGGAATAACATTGTCCTTAGTAAACCTTTCTTTCCAACAATGAGACCATGTTTTTCATTCTATAGTTTCATGTGTAGATTTATCCTCTCCATTGCAAACTTGCCTTTGTTAGATACCTTGGGAAATAAGTACACCAACTCATTTTGTTGCTTTGAGATGCTTCCAAGGCCTTACCGTTTCAACATATATGTATAGCGATCATCTACAGAAAGATCAACGAAAAGCATGTATGTTGTAGCCATTTCAATGTAACAATTATTCCATCCATAGGATTTCAAAATTCATCATGAAAGCACACAGTGTGCAATTTCATTCTAGTATTTATCTATATTAATGTGCACTTACTTCACATCACTGCCATAAGTGAGACTCAACATAATATTTTATTTGACTCGCCAAAATATGTTGTCTCTTGATCTAAGCCAAAATATATCACAACACCCTTTCTTATGCTATTAGGTTCTTGCCTAGCAAAATGTGCTTCTAGCCCACAACGCAAGCACCATTATGAAAGATATGCAGTGATTCTTGGTCATTTTACATATAGTCTAATCATACTTCATTTTAGACCCCTTTCCAAGCTTAAGGATTATGCACATTGATATTTTCTTTATCAAATTAAGCGCAAAGGCTCAAATATGCAAATGGAGTAACCAAAGCACATTTTACAAACATGAAATTTTCATTCTATTTCTTATGAAGTAGCATTCCCTTGTAATCGCATTTCATTCATGTTCATAGTTGAAAGTTAATCTAGAAGTTAACAACTCACCACGTTATATGCTTCTGCTAGTGCAAATCAAGACCGAAAACCATTTGCCAGAGGAAAATTGGGAGAAATTTGGGAAAAGTTTATATTATGCATTGATAGTATCCTCATATGTGAACTCTCAACAACATTAATATTGACAAATCAATGATCTATTGATCTTGTACGTCATTCTAAAGGTGACAATTTACTTCATTTGGCACTTTGTGAATTGTCAGAAAATCTAATGAAAATTATTATCTTTCAAACCATACAAATTTGGAAAATTTTCAACAATACAAATCTATCGAAATCATTGAGAACATTGAAAGTCCACTTTGGAAAAGTTTTCAAAGTTGTTATCCCAAGTCACATTTTCACAATTTACAATTCCTAAAATTTCTCATTAGAGAAATTTAGGGTCAAGAATGAACCTAAAAAATTATTGCAAAAAAAAAAAACTCTTAATTTCAACCAATATGAATGATGAAGTCAATCCATGGAAAATAAAAAGGAATTTATAATTCTCAAATCTACATATTTCGTTCTAACTAAATAATAGGTAACTATGGTTAAACCTTAATTACCTATTCACTGAAAAACTAAAATATATTGTGACATACTAATGATGATCTCAACTCATGAAAAAAATTAAAAAAATTAAATAAAAATTTATAACTCTCTAATCTAAATAGCATATTCCTAATAAATAAATAATAGGTAATCATGATTAAATCCAATCAAAACCCTAATTACTTATTTAATAAAAAATATAATATATTACACATAATTTGAATAGATTTTATGTAAACACAATAGCTACCAACTTGATCAAAACTCTTAAATACTTTTTTTACTTTTTTGAGGTTATATTTAGTGGTTGTTTTACCCTTTTTTTCACATGTGTGAAAACCTATCATAGCTCAGTTGTCAAACCAACAATGAGGACAACCATCTCTAGTTGCTAACAAGCTATCTCATCACCATTATTCAAGGAAAACCACACCATTTAGAATAATCCAACATTGAAATCAAAAAGTGATGCTACTCATTTTTCTCATGATTAAAATTAGAACTCATTTGACATTGTGGCCTTAATGACAGGTATCAAAAGTAGTGTTGCTAGTAGTATCCTTTTTTTCAAGGCTAAAATTACTATTTATTTCAAATTGTAGTCTTGACAACAATACCTTTTGTCAAGGCCATAGTTTCAAAATTAGAGAAATTTTGAGCTCAAAAATGGACCTTAAAACAAAAATGTACAACATAAATCAATTTTATAAAAACCAATAGGATTCAAAGTGATGATATCAACCATGGGGGATTGTTCACCATTTTTGGAGTAAAGGGTAAAAAGATATAGAAAAAAACTTTTAAAAAATTAGTTTTTCAACTCATATTTCAACTTTTCTCCCTTTGATTTTACTCAAATTTTGAGCGGAAACACTTGTTGGATGCATAATTTAATTTTGCATCCAAAGAGTACCCATGTTGCATACTTTTGATGGACCCTACTGCATGAAAAAATGTGAAATACATGGAAAAATGTGATTGCAATCACAGTTTTCCCTATTATACAGAAAATGTGAAATACATGAAAAAAAATTATTGCAATCATGATTTTCCATGTATTTCACATTTTTCATGTAATAGGGTCCATCGAAAGTATGCAACATGGGTAATCCTTGGATGCAAAATTAAATTATGCATCTAATGAGTGCTCTCGCTCAAAATTTGAGTAAAATCATAAGGAGATAAGTTGAAAAAAAAATAGTTTTTTCTTTTTTCCCTCTAAAACTTGATGAGGTAATCTAATCTTATTTTATTATTTCCACAATTATTTTATAATATTCCTTAAGAGGCTCATTTTAGACCTCAGAATTTCTCTAATGCAATCTATAATTTTAACCTTAAAAAGGAGTTACTAACAACACTTTTCAATTTGTGGGTTGATTTTACGATTTTTATTTGCAGCAGTGTCAATTAAGGTCATGCTTTTAATTAGATTGTAATTTTTACCTCAAAATAAAAAGGGGTTGAGAATAGGATGATTTGAATTATGCCATTACATTATTTGTCATCTATCTTGATGTTTTCAAAGTGGAAAATTGGAGGAATCAACTTGCAAGTTCATTTTAACAATAGGTCCCAATTTGGAAAATTGAGGTTTAAAATTCTTAGGAGCCATTTTGAGGCATCAAATGATATTTTGGGGGGTCAAAACTTTGAGGACCACTTGATGTTAAACTACATTTAGAGACCTTTCCAACGGTGCAAGAATCATGTCAATTGGAGTCTGTATGCAAAAGATGTGTCTCAAGATAGTTGACATACCGTGTTGACCACCATGGTAAGATAGGATGTCATGTTAGCCCATGTTACTCACACATATGGAGCTAGGCACATGTGGAATTTCAAGAAGATTTTAGAAGGTCCAAAACTGTAAATCTAGTTGAGGAGTGAAGAGGTCAAAATCTTACCCCTATATGGCTATCAAGCATTGTTAAATATCGGTTGCTAGGAGAAGGGGTTTTGTTCTCTATTATTTTATTGTTCCATAGTTGAGCAGTGTAGCCAAGAGCGGGAAGTTAAAGAGCATAATAGAGGGGGAAAATATTGTAGCATCCTTATAACCCAAGGTCTTAGGTAACTCCACAAAGAGTACCTCTTTATATTTGCATATTTCCATACTAGAGAAAAGAGACTAGAGTGACCTCACAATTCATGAGGCATCATTATGGGGACAGGGCAGCTGGAACCCTAGCCACTCTGGCTCCCTAGTTTGTGCCTTCTCATCCATGTAGTCAATGGTTTCTTCCCTGTTCCTTGGTGGACGTAGCTGGTTTTTGGCAGGTACTCTTTTGTACGGTGTTTCGTGGTGTGCTTCAAGCTTCTTGTTGGGGTTTGGCTGTTTTTGTTCCTTCTCGTCATCATCATCTATCCCTGCATTTCCGCTTCGTTTCTTCGGAACTTGGAACTACTGTTGACTACCTTCTAAGATTCCTTACATGTCTTTGTCACTCGGTGCTTTTCCTACCACCACCCTAGTCGTGGGTGCAGGTTTTTGTGCCTCTGTTAGTTTACCTTTGAGCTTTCCAGCTCATTTTCTTGCAGTCTATCATTGGGCTTGGTTAATGTAGCTTGGGTGTCGTCGCTTTGCCTTGCTATCATTGGTTGTCTTCTCAAGGTCGTTGGCATTGGTGCCCTTTCAATTGTTGTCGTGGGATTTCGTTTTGGGCTTCATTGCCCGTGTGGAGGCTCAGTTCTAGGCGTTTCCCATGAGCTCATAGGGCGGTGTGTGCCTTGTATTAGTTTTTAGCCAGGGTTTTGACCTCCTTTCCTAAGGTTTTGTGGCATGGATTTCTTTCCCTATGCATGATTTTATGATTAGTTGTGAGGCGTTAATGCTTGAATGCAATCAACATATGCAAAATGTAACTGTGTTCCTCTTTCAGATGAATAAAATTACAGGTTTCTTTTCTCACGGGGGGGAGTGTAGAGCAACCTCACCTTCTAGCTTGGTTTCCCCTGTAAGGGTTTCCTAGGGAAATCTTGTCTTTATTTTGTGGATGGTGAGTTTGTATGTATTTTTATATTCTCTTTTTTTACATATCATATACTTCATACATTTAAGTATAAAAAAATAATTAAATAATTTGAGATCTAAAGGGAATTAACCTTATAGTAAATATTTTATTATTTTCATCAAATACGTTCGTTATCAGCCTATTTTGATCCCTAGGGTTAGTACCTTGAAACAATACATTGTTGACCTTTTGCCTTGGCCTTTGACCACTCCTTTCCTAGTGTTATGCCACAATCGCACGCAGGGAAGCTTATGATTGTGGTTGGAACCTTCCAACCGCATGCATGACACTTCTTCCATGTGGTTATAACTAGAATTCCACAGTTTTGTCTATGCAGTTGGGAGACTTATTCTAGAGGCTTATGATTCTTAGGAGATCAATTCGACTCTCCATCTTATCTCACCTATTCGCACTGACTAGGACACATTATTAAAGAAGCTTCTTAACTTATCTTCATCCTAGGTGTCTATATCCTTCCTCTTGGGAATCCTTCTTCTTATTTATATTGGGCTATCCTAGAGGGTCATGCTAGTGATACTCTGAGAGTTATATCAAAAGAGTAGGAGCTAGAGAGCCATATGTTGCTACTATTGTGATTCAGTTTTGATAGCTACATGTTGTCTTGAGTCCTTGTTCATTATAGTGGGGAGACTCCCAGAATTAGGAGAGGAACACCAAATTTGAAGGTATTGATGTACATTTGATTCATGGTTAATGAGATTTATATTCCCTTCTTTTACATTAATGTTTGCAGCAATTTATATTCATGTGTTTCTTGATGTTTTGAGCCAACGGTCTTCTGTGAAAGACTACTTGTCGTCTATGTTTGTTTGTGCTTGTGTGTAGGCTTGGGATCGATAGCGAAAGAGAGAGATCTCCAAATTGGAGCAAGAGAATTCTGCATCAAGCCCAAAACACTTCACCAACTTGCGAGGAGGCAAGGTACTCGCTCAAACCCTATAACATTAAAAATTGCATGGGTACTGCTTGCATGACCATATAATTGGGGATTATTTGTTGAATTGGTTTACCCATCCTTTTTGTTGTCTGGTGATCCTAATAGGGCAGATTACGGAGCAATAGCTCCTTGTGTGTAGAATTTACCACAACACCATTATGATGAATTTGTTCCAATGGAATATCCACGACAAATTATAGATCATATGAGCACCATTTTTCCATTCAAGAGTTGCTTTTAAGATTTCTGTTTTTAACTTAACAAATTTTAAGACCATAGTAACAAAGGGTTCTAATTTTGACCTCAAAAAAAGGTGGGTCTGGTGGCACCACTTCTTGATTTGGGGGTTGATATTGGTGTTTCTAACCAAAAAAAATGGGCTTTCAAGGCAAGAATTATCGTTTTGAAATCATGGTTCTTGTCAAGACATAACTATTCCTTGAAATAGTAAATATATTATTCTTTAAATCATTTTAAATATAAAAGAATGATGTTTAATCAATTTTGACAATTGTGAGATTATTTTTTGGATTATTTATGCAGATCAAGTCATTAATCTACGGCCCATGTTCATGAGTACTAGTCGCAATTGACCAATATCACATGATTTTGAATAATCCACTTAGCATTCATTACATTGTGTGATGCCCACAAGGGTGAAGGAGTGGGATGGAAAATAGTGAAATGAATTACATGGCATTAATCATCACTTCCAGGGCTTACACCTAGTAACCACAAGTTCCTAGGAGGTAACCCATCCCAAGACTCCTTTGGCTCAAACACATTTAATCGTGGATATTTTCCCCACAATCAAGCCTACTTAGCTTGCTCTCTCATATTCAAAACCCTAGCAAGTATTGTTCCTTATGAATTATCTAGTTATAACCAATTTTGAATCTTTTATTTGAGGGGCTTTCATAGTGCAACATATTTGATAGGAGAAATGTTAATGCAAAATCACCACCCCATTGCATTACTCTATATATGATAAAGAGATGTTGGCCATTATGCATGCATTGGCCAAGTTTAAACAATACCTAGTGGGGAACAACTTTAAAATGAAAATTGATCATAACAGCTTATGGTTCCTCATGTAGCAGAAGAAGTTGAATGAGAGGCAGCATAAGTGGATCAACAAATTGCAAGCATGCGATTTTGAGATTGATATGAAGGGAAAGAACAATGTAGTAGCAGATGCCCTTTCCAGAATGCCATACACCCTCTCTCTCATAGAGATTTCTGGTGATTGGAAATCCCTCCTATCGGTGGGGTATTCTAAAAACAAATTTTATTGCGAGATCCTTAATGGACTAATCCAAGATGATAAGTACCACGTCGTTGATGACATTATTTACTACAAAGGTCGAATTTACCTGATACTGGAGTCTCAACTCAAGGAAAAGATCATGCAGGCAACACGCATCGCACCCCTAGCACAAAAAATCTATGTAAACAGGCATCAAGAAAAGCGTAGCTTTGAGGTTGGGCACCTGGTGTATCTTCCTCTGCAACCCAGATTCTATGGCTCAACAAGATTGTGAGACGTGTAGATGAAGTAGCCTATGAGCTAGAGCTTTTGGAGGAGGGTAAGATTCACAATGTTTTCCATGTCTCTAGCCTCAAAAAGGCCCTGGAACAGCATGTAGTCACCTCTATCGAGTTTCCGCCACTGGACAAGGAAGGAGGAACTAATTCTAGTTCCAGAGGAAATTTTTAGAGGTAAGGGAGAAAAAGCTAAGAAACAAGCCTAATCAAGAGTACCAGGTGAAATGGGAAGATTTGCATGTTGAAGATTTCACGTGGGAAGGGGAATAGGTGCTCCAACATCTGGGACTAAAGTTGCTTGAGGCCAAGCAATCCTGGGCAAGGAGGATTGTAATGTCCCCATTCCCTTAGGAGACAAAAGGAAAGGGATCTGCTAGTGTTATGAAACCAGCTCACAAAAAGATAGAAAAGATAGATCAACGTCTTAGAATTCAACCTCTTCGAGGGGGCAACCTCCTTTACATTACACAAATGAATGATTCCTTGATGATTCAAATGACAAAACCTCCTTTCCATATATAGGAGTCTAAGGAGTCACAATATAACCCAGCCGACCTAACAATAATAATATAAAAGCACAAAAATAACAATAAAGGGATTCTATGGGGCACAGAAATAACAATATGGGGACAATAGGGGCACAACAATATTAATAAGGGATACAACTACAATAGTAATGGGGTAATCACTAGTATTATAGGGACCTAACATGCCCCTCTCCTTCAAAAAAGTGTTGTCCTCAACACTTGAGTAGTTCTGAATGCTTTTGTATAAAATTCTCATCGTCCCATGTTGAATCTTCAGCGGATAAGTTCTTCCACTTGATGAGATACTCCGGAATTGATTGATTTCGTAGTTGTCGAGTTCTTGTTTCTGTCACTGCTTCCGATTCCAATATAATTTTTCCTTCCTCGTCAAGTTTTGGCAATATTGTTTGAACTGGGAGCTTGTCGCCTATAACCTTCTTTAAACATGAAACATGGAAAACTGGGTGCACTCGAGAAGCTGCAGGAAGCTCCAATTTATATGCCACAGTACCAATCTTTTGCAACACCTTATACGGACCATAATACTTTGGTGACAATTTATTATCCTTCTTAGCTTGCTTGAGGAACATTTGTTTATATGGTTGTAGCCGTAGGAATACCCAATCACCTACATCAAAACTTCTTTCCCTGCAATGTTGATCTGCCTGTTGTTTCATTCTATTTTGCGCCAACATGATGTTATCCTTTAAGAGTTGGAGGACTTGTTGTTGATTCTTGATGTGATGTTCCACTGCTTGAACCTTAGAATTTTCTCTTAAATATGATGTGATGGATGGTGGCTGATATCCATAAAGTGCCATAAATGGGGTCATTTTTGTTGCTGTATGGAAGGAAGTGTTATACCACCATTCAGCCAGAGGCAACCATTTGACCCATTGTGTCCGTTTATCAGATACAAAGCAACGAAGATATCCTTCCAAACATTTGTTTACTATCTCAGTTTTCCCATCAGATTGAAGATGATAAGATGATCTATGAGCTCACTGAGTACCGACACAAGAAAAATAATTATGTCCAAAAATTTCCAGTGAAAATAGGATCTCTGTCACTTACAATAATCTTTGGGTTTCCATGTAGCTTTTGAATTGTTTCCATAAATGCAGTAGAAACTGTATTGGCTTTAAATGGATGTGATAATGCACAAAAGTGTGCATACTTGGTAAATCTGTCAACACTACCACCATGATGACACTCTTTCTCTCAGACTTGGGTAAACCTATGATAAAATCCATTGAAACCTCCTCCCAATGTTGGCTTGGAATGGATAAAGGTTGTAATAGACCCAGGGTCTTAATTGTTTCAACTTTATTTTGTTGGCAAACCAAACATTCTGCCACAAACTTTTGAATATCCGATTTAAGGCCATCCCAAAATAAATTCCTTCTTAACCCTGTGATAAGTTTTTAAAAATCTTGAGTGCCCTCCTAAGGGAGAAGTGTGCAATTCCATAAGAATCTTTTGCTTGAGTTGGGAATTCTTACAGAGGTATAAGCGATCTTTGTACCATAACGAATCATTTTGTCAGCTAAATGTATCAGATGTATTGGAATCTTGTTGCAACTTTCGAATAAGTGCCCACACTTCATCATTCTTCCATTCCTCCCTTGCTTCATTTATCCAATTTGGTTGGATAATAGAAATGGCGCACAACAATGCTTCCACATCCTCATCCTTTCTTGAGAGTGCATCTACCACCACATTTTGCTTCCCTTTTTTGTAAATGATTTCAAAGTCATAACCCAACATCTTTGTGACCCACTTTTGTTGCTCTTCAAAGGATAATCTTTGTTCTAAAAAGTATTTAAGGCTATCATGATCCGTTTTTACCTTGAAGTGTCTTCCCATTAGGTAGGGTCGTCATTTCTTAAGTGCGTGTAGTATTGCCAACATTTCCTTCTCATAAATAGCTTTGTGTAAAAACTTTCCCTTGATTAGACGACTTTCAAAAGCAATGGGTCTTTCATCTTGCATTAAAACATCACCAATTCCATTTCCTGAAGCATCACATTCCACAATAAAGGTTTTTGTGAAGTCTGGTGTAGCTAAGACCGGTGCTTGGCACATTGCCTCGTTAAGATGTTCGAAAGTCTTTGTTGCTTCTGGAGTCCATGAAAATGCATCTTTCTTCAATAATGTTGTTAGAGGTGTTGTTATTCTCCCATAATTCTTAACAAACTTGCGATAATACCCTGCCAACCCGAGAAATCCTCGCAGATGCTTTATGGATGTGGGGATTTTCCATTCCTTAATGGCTTTAATTTTGCTAGGGTCTACCTTAACTCCTTCATGAAATACAATATGACCCAGATATTCTGCCTCTTGTACTCCAAAGAAACATTTGGATATTTTTGCATATAATTGTTTCTCCTCCAATAGTTGTAGCACCCTATCAACATGTTCAACATGATCCTTCCAAGACTTGCTATAGATTAGTATATCATCAAAAAATACTAACACAAATTTTCTAAGGAAGGGTTTGAAAATGGAATTCATCAAACCTTGAAATGTAGAAGGTGCATTGGTAAGGCCAAAAGGCATGACCAAAAATTCATAATGACCCTCATGAGTTCTAAATGTTGTTTTCAGAATGTCTTCTGTCTTCATTCTAATTTGATGATATCCTGAACGAAGATCCAACTTGGTGAAGTAAATTGATCCTTGCAATTCATCCAGTAATTCAACAATGACAGAAATGGGAAAGTTATCTTTAATAGTGAGCTTGTTGAGCTCCCTATAATCCGGACACATGCGCCATGATCCATCCTTCTTGTGCACCAATACTACGAGAGCAGAGAAAGAACTTTGACTAGGTTGAATTATACCAGCCTCTAGCATTTTTGCAACCGTACGTTCAATTTCACTCTTTTGGGCATAGGGATATCTGTACGGCCTGATGTTTGGAGAAACACTTCCTGGAATCAGATGAATAGCATGATCATGATCACGAATAGGTGGGAGACCTTTAGGAATCTCAAATACCTTTGAATGATTGTCCAAGAATTTTTGGAGATCTGGAGAAATAAATGATTTCGATGTGGAAACATCTAGCGAACATAATTGTGCAATTACACCTCTTTGTTCCTTTTTTAGAAACTTTGTCATACCGTTAGAGCTTATTATCGTTCTCGGTTTCCCTGCAATACCCCTTAATTCAACTTCCTTTCCTTCCACAGAAAATTTCATGAAAAGTTCTTGAAAATTAAAAGCTATTGTACCCAAGGATTGTAGCCATTGGACTCCTAGTACAACATCAGCACCTCCCATTGGAATGGAAAGCATTGGGCTAGTCAATACATATTCTCCCATGGATAGCTTGAAATTATGGCACTTTCCAGAGCAATTTATTGTTCCTCCATTTGCAACCATCACTTGACACTCTGGTGTTGGATATATGAGGCAATTCAATTCTTTTGCTACCTTACAATGAATAAAATTGTGGGTACTTCCTGAATCAATCAACACTATTACCTTTTTCTTCAGGATTTGTCCTTCTATCTTGATCGTTTGAGGAGTGGTAATTCCAGCCAATGCATCACAAGATATGGTCGAATTCATTTCTTCTTTATCTAGGCTTTGTTCCTGGAGTATATCCTTTTCTTTTGACATTTCTTGCTCCTTTTCTTCTTCCTCTTCACAATCTATGTAGAATAATTTCTTCTCGGCACACTTATGACCTTTAGTGTATTTGCTATCACAACTATAACAAAGCCCTTTTACTCTTTTTTCTTCCAATTGTTGTGGTGTCAACCTTATAGGTTGTGGAAGACTAGGGGCAACAACACTTCCATCTTTATAGTTGTGAGTGGTATGCTTCCTGGTTGCCATAATTTTGCTTTCCATTTTTCTTGCTAGCCTGAATGCTTTTTCTAATGAATCAGGTTCCCAAAGGCGAACATCATGTTGGATATTATCCCTTAAAGTCCCTATGAACACATCAATCCTATGCTCCTCTGAAATATTTTTTACCCTTATGTTCAATTTTTGGAACTCCTCAATGTGCTCCATTATTGAACCCTTTTATTTGAGACTTATCAATTGGTAAAAAAAAGTGTTGCTTTTTGTATCCTCATAATGTGATGTCAATTCTTCCGTAAAAATTGCCCAAGTGATAATTTGTTTACGAGAGCAAAGCCATTGATACCATACAAACTGATTTGGTTCCAAATATAAAGTTGAAATACGTACCTTTTGTGTGTTTTGCACATTATTGAGATCGAAAAATTGCTCCATCTGTAATATCCATGTTGAGGGATACTTGCCATCAAACTTCCTCATATCGATTTTTGGAATATGGTGGGTCTTCAATCCAACATTAGAGTCTATGAAATCATGATTAACATTTCTTTTGTTCACATCATGAGTTTCCTTTACTACCCTTTCACCATTAATAAGTATTTCTTGTAGAAAATTTGTTAAATCTGTCTTCAAATTTGTCATTCCTGTCTTCAAATTTGTGTTCAAATCTATCTTCAAATTATCCATCTTAGCTTCCATGCCATTCATCTTAGTTTCCACGCCATTTATCTTAGCTTCTGTTAGCTTTTGTGAGAGTGACATTTGTTGCACTTGTTTTTGTAATTTTGATATATCATGTAGCATTTCTTCCTCTTCTTCATGAGTCGTGCTAGAGCTTTCAGGTTGCTTACTAGGTGTTTTCATTTTCTTTCCTCGGGGCATCAGTTACCGATAATAATTCTCTACTCTGCCCCTTTGAATTATTTCAAAATAAATTTTCAAACCAAACTTAAGCAAGAATTTAAAAAAATCTACACACATTTTTTCACTTTGTAAGAGCTTGATATTGCCTCTGATGTATCTCTATAATTTTGGATCATCCAGTTTTGAAATTACAACCTGCAGTAGCCCTCTGTGTCATCTTTCCAATGCCACCAGTCTGATCCAAATCTGATTCTCCAAAGAGGAGTTATGCCAAATCTCCCACAGTGACCTGATTATAGACTAGTTCAGTAGAGCGAACTTGTACGACGTGCCACGTGTTCCTGTTTCGAACTTTGGCTCTAAAAATATATACAAGAAACTACAATCCGTTCTCTTTCTATACCTTCTTACGAAATTTCAATCCAATGCTCAGAGAGAAAGTTACGACGATTTTCCCCAGGTCACCTATTTGGAATGTAATTCAGGAGTCTAAAAAAAGGCCAACTTCCTCATATCATATCTCCGCAAATATAGCGCGAAAAGCTCTAAAACTCGGACCCGAGGTTCAGCGAGATTTTGTCTCAAATGGGTTTTTTTTCGCTTCTGAAACGTCGCAGAAAAAAGTTATAGTGAAAATGCCACGATGACCTATTTCGAGCAGCGAAACCCTAGAATCCAAAAGATCTGATACCAGATGTTATGAAACCAGCGTACAAAAATATAGAAAAGATGATCAACGTCCTAGAATTCATCCTCTTCGAGGGGGAAACCTCTTTTACATTACACAAATGAATGATTCCTTGATGATTCAAATGACAAAACCTCCTTTCTATATATAGGAGTCTAAGGAATCACAATATAATCCAGTCGACCTAATAATAATAATATAAAGGCACAAAAATAACAATAAATGGATTCTATAGGGCACAGTGATAACAATATGGGGACAATAGGGGCACAACAATATTAATAAGGGATACAACTACAATAGTGATGGGGTAGTCACTAGTATTATAGGGACCTAACAGCTGGCCTAATAAGGTTCTCGTAGGCTAGGGTCAGAAAAATTAATCAAGGGAACACAATTCGCTTGGAAGAAAACATAACAAAAGATAAAGTGGTGAAAAGGGGACATGGGTCATAGATTAATCAAAAGTCAATTTTAAATTATAAAGTGAAAAAACCCACTAAAGTGAATTTATTAAAATAAAAAGGTAAAAAAGTGGCAAATGAGTTATAAAAAAGGGAAAATAAGGAGTCTCTCCTCATTCTTGCATTTTTGCTCACTTGAAAAAAAATAAAAAATAAAAAATTGGAGAACTCTTGAAGAAGAGTCTGAGATTTTTGGAAACCCTCATTTTGGTTGTTGGTTTCAGTGTTGAAACTATATACTCTAACTACTGTGAGAACTATATCACTCAGATTTCATCATTGGGTTCAATGTTTTCGAAGGAGAAGAAAATAATGGGATAGGAAGGTGAATACAAGGTGTTATCAGTTGATTTTATCTTATGTTATTTGATACTCTATAATCTCATTTTACAGGGCAAATTTTGAAGCGATATTGGGAGGCTAAGTTTGTATCTTTCCTGGAAGTCGAAGCCCTTTCCTGCTCTCTAAGTTTGTTTTTTTTGGTTTGCTAGTCATACTTATTATTGACATAATCATTGTGTTGTGGAGCTGAGTCTCTCTTTTAAAAGGGGTGAATTACAATCACTTGTGGAGGTCATGTGGTTGTTTAAAAGAGGGTCGAGTCCCTTCCTTGTGTCCGTTCGGGCTACTAATGTAATGGAAACTAAAATCCCTTTTCTTTATTAGACCGTGGGTGATATTTGAAGAAGGTAGAGAACCATCACTTCTTGCTAGTCAAGTTGCTCATTGTGTGGGAAATATTTCTTAGTTACATCTGTTGTTTGAGGGACTGCTTTCTATCATCAATATAAGCTAAGATATTTTCATTTGCATTCACTATTTGTGGAGTAATATAGCCATGAAACCATAAAAACATATTGTACCAGTCATCTTTAGCTGGGAGTTTGTGAAGTTTGTTGTCATATATCAGTGTATTTCTCTTCAAATTTGCCACAGTGTATCCCTTGTTTCGAGCTGAGTAGATTGTTGTACGTAGGAGGTATTTCCTAAGTTGTTTAAAGCGGATCTATAGACTGCATATGCACTATTATTACCTCTAAAAAGGACCATTTATTTTTGGTACGTTTCTAAGTCATTCCAGAGGAGGAATATAAAGTATATTATTGTGTTTGTTCCTAACAATGACATAAATCTCTAATGAATATTGTTGTTACAAGTTCTTAACATTGGCAATCATATTTTATGAGTATAATATAAACCATATGTTGTTGATTTAAAGTCTTTATTAGACTCTTTTAGCAATGTGAATCTCTGTGTGGCATTAAATTTATGAAAAGTGCACCTACAGCCATAAACCCACAAACTATTTGAGAAAACTCCTCAGTGACAAAGATGTAGGAGCATTCAGCTCAATAATATCATTGTATCTTAGTAGACATATGGGGTCTTGTGTTTTCAACGAAGTTGGTTTCATATGTTTTGAATTAATGTAATTATTAAGGTTTTGAGTGATTTTAATGAAATAAGCTAGAATAGGGATTCAATTAAGTATAGTGAGGCATATTAATAAATATTCTCGAATGTAGGATAACATGAGAAAATCAAGATAGTTGAGAGATTGAGAGATTTGAGAATTAATTGTAGAACTTAGATTAGGAGTTAGTTCATGATTTTGTGGATTAAAGAAGATCCTTAGAGATAAGGAAAAGACTTTAGGATTTTGATGAGAAGATTATGGATCTAAACCAGGAATTGGTTGTAGAATTATTTTGTATAAATGTAAGCCTAAAAGGCATAGTCAGGGGTTAGCGAGTTAGTCAGTCAGGTCGAGAGTTAGATAGGTTTGACTATAAGCCTACGACAGTTAGGAAAACAGGGGCCACTGATTAGAAAATCAGACCCAAGAGACAAAGAGTCTCATTATGTAATCATTTGTTTATATATATATACAGATATTCAATTCCTAAACTGTGTAAATGTGTGGTTTGAGTATTGAAAGATAAATTGTGTGTGAATTAGAGGTTCTGCATCGTATATGTATGCAGGTGGAGTTCGGGCAGAATACAGAAAGAAGTGAGAATGAAGGGTCAGATCATTGAATCCGATTGAAGAATCAAAGTAAAGTTCGAAAGCGACAGTGGTTAAGGAATACGCAGAGTCAAGCTCAGGAGAGAGTTATGTGGCAGAACAGCGAAGGACCAGAACCCTGAAGAAAGTTGAAACTACAGAAGAACATTGAAGAAACGACATAAAAACAAAGTAAAGAGAAGGACGAAGAAATGGGGTAACAATGCACAGTGGTCGTTGGATTTATAAATCAACTAACAACACTGCAAGCGATGGGCGACCAAGATTAAGTCATACAACATAAGAGAAAGAAATGAACGACGGAGATTAATCCAAGTACTTGTGGAAGGTGAATCGCGGAAATCGATCTGGACCGTCAGATTGACAAATTTGGTAGATTGACGGTGATTAGTAACCGTAGCGGGGGTAGAGAGTATGAGATGCCTTGATCGCGGTTGGAGGCCCGCAATTGTTCTTAACCATCGATCGCAAAATTCAATGCTTACATCACAGTCAACTACAGTATTAGACCTGTAATTAATCCGCGTGCTAATTGAAGGGTCGCAGACCGTAGGATTTGATGGCCTCTGTCATCCAACAGATATCGGGCCATAAAGAGATCAGATTTTAACTCCAAGGGTGGACCCGAACATTCATAGATTAAGGTTATATAATCCTTATCGGCTCCATAAGGTCGATTAAACATCGTGCAAGCGCTCTGTGCGATATCATTGTGGACAGTCAGATCAAATGGATTTTTATTTATGGCACATGATCACTGAGCAACTCTATTGATCGAGGAAGACATCAACCGTCAAATTCAAGATAAAATCGACGGTGGAGATTGAAGTGATAAGATTTGTGGAGAGCGAACCCGAGAAGGTTAGGCGCGGTTTTATTTTATTTGAAGTCTAGTTGTGTTATCGCATATCGCATGCGAGAGGAGTCGTCTTAGAAATGCGATGAAGTCACATGTTGGTGTGATGCGATATTACGACAGTCGTTGATTTGGTAGATGAAATCAGCGATGGAAAGAGCAATCGCATATCGCAAATTAGGAGTTCTGAATGCATATTCTATTGAGTCCTTTAAAACTCCGCGATTGCGATATATGATGAGTTGGCACGTAGAGTGAGGTTTGCTTAATATGTGCAGTTATAGAATTAACCAAGGTTGTTATAAGCGGTTATAGAATTAACCAAGGTTGTTATAAAGGTTGAAGCGCTGAGAAATAAGGTTCCATGGAAAAGGATTACCAAAGGATCATACTAGGGTTAGTTGTTAACTCGTTCCGCATGAGATTCAATTAAAGGGCCTTAAACCTTAATTTATAAAGGTTTGACTAAGCAGGTCATTGAAATTCTTGGGACAAATGAGATTATGCATTTTATATGCATACTGTGGGTATCACAGAGTTTCCCTGCGTCAATTTTGGTATCAGAGCAGAATTGTGACTCAAACATTTGATATTAAAGCAGCACAAAGAAATTCTGCGTGAAAATTTCTTTGAAAAGAATTTAGAACAGAGTTATGTTTTGAAGGTGTGTATATAAGTGAATGGTGATGAAAGCAGGAAAGACGAGATCAAATTCTAATATGACAAACAGTGAGCACACAGAGATAAAGTGTAGCAAAATATTGGGAGAATTGCAGAAGAAAGGGAACAGAGGACAATCCATTCAAAGTGCAGGTGAATGGTAGAACAAAATCGTGCAAAAGTATTGAAGGTAACAGCAAAAGGAGGTGAGAAGATTGCAACAACCTAGAGCAAGGAGTGCTCAATTGGTTCCAGAGGAAAGAACCAGAGAGATGCTAAAAAACTGAGCTCAAAGGAGAGAAGCTTAGTAAGGCATATGTAGCAAGAAGGAGACTTGTTACTGCAGAGGTATTGTTGCAACTCACAAGAAGATCATAAGGGCAATTCCACAAAGGATGTGGGTAGAATTGCTAAGTAATGAAGGAAGTTGATAAGACTTTCTAAGTGAAAGAAGAGGTGGTCAGAACCAAGTATTTCATTGTGATTGGAATACAAGAGGAAAGTTGTGTTCTTAGAAGATGCAGATGAGTTGAAGCCTAAAGGAGAAGAGTGAATTGCTCAAAAGAGGTTCCAGAGATAGAGAACCAAGGGCTTGCCAAAAGACCAAGTACTGAGGAAAGCTTGGTGAGGTAAGTGGCAGCAGGAAGGACTTGTTGCAGAAGTTTTAATGCAGCTCATAGTGAGTGAGTGAAGAACTCATAGAGATGGAGGAGAAAATGACAACTAATAGTCATAGCAGAGGTTCTGACGAAAACCACAGCAGAATAAAAGTGAAGAAGGAGGATGCCAAGGCAAATGGCAAGAGAATGAGTCAAGAGGATTTTGACAAGGAAATTGCAGAAATGAAAGAACAACTTGATGCATTAAGAAGGATACTGGAGGAAATCCAGAGACTAGGTTGGATATTAAAGAAGAAGGCAGTAAAGTGGCATAAGCTGCAGAGAAGGCTACAACAGAAGCAAGTAAAGTGTCTGATGGGAAAACTCAAAGAAGCTAAGTTGGAAATGGAAGTTTCCATTTGTAAACCACAACAAGGTGAACTTTTGGGTGAAGATGAATGGAGACCAGTGAACTATTGAGATAGTTCAGAGCATCATACTGAAGTGTTGCCAAAGGAAGAAGAGACACTGAGGTCTTATGTTTTTAATTATAATGATTGTTTTGTGAGTGCAGGTTTTGCAGAGGATTGGCAGCCTTATGAAGTTGTCATAAAACTTGATAAAAATTACCAGAGTTCAAAGGAGAACTTGGATCAGCATACTGATGTACTGACAGAGGATGAAGAGTACCTTTCAGAGGATAAGTATTCTAGAGCAGAGTATGATGAAGAATGCCTCTTGAATGAGGAAAATATTGAATTGTTGCAGCAGAAAGAAATTATTGATGAATTGATATTTGGGACTGTTATAAAACAAGGACAATTCCTTGTGGAAGAAGGAGATGAAGATCAACCTGAAAAGTTGATATGTGAAACGTTAGTTGAGGTTGTTGAGCCGTACATTTTTCAAACTGACAATTGTTGTGTGAATACAGGGATTATAAGTGTTGAACACGAACTTATTTCTGTGGAAATGAGTGATATGAAATTGTTTATGGAAGGCAGTCCGATCGAATCGTTGGTCAATAGTGACCATGTAAAGGATGAAGCTGGAAATGAAGAGCATTGTGATAAGACACTTGCTAAATGTAAGGAGGAAATTGAATTGCTAGAGAAGTTACTAGGAGGAAATGGAAATAGAAAATAAGTGGTTACAGCAGTACTTAACAGTAGCAGTGGGTCTTTAAAAGACATGGAGACAGAAGAGTGTTTTGATTCACAAACCAATAGTTTGTTTGCAGGAACAATGCATAGAATGAATGAGTGTAATGTTGTGATCGAAGAAATTGAACAGAAGTTATTTGGGAATGAAATGGAAGTTCAGAAACAACCAGAGGGTAAGGATGTAAGGGTGACAGTAAGGAAATAGCAACTGCAAAGTGAAGGTAACCAGCAGGAGATTAAAGGCAAATTTAAAGAAGAGACTATGTTAGCTGAAAGCACCAGTAGGGAAGAAAGAACCTAATGAAGATTATAAAGGATATGCAAGAGAGGAAGAGGAAAGAGTCCAGCAAAGAAGTGAGTTGGACATACAAAATTGAATTGATGATGGATTTGATGAGAAAATAGTCTCAAAGAGAGAAGACAACAGAAAGAAAACAAAGCAACAACAAGAAAATGACAACAGCAGACTGTGAGAGTATAGCTAGTGGGGCAATGCAGCATAAAGTGTGGAGACTTGAAGAACAACAACAAACAACAGCAGCAACCAAGGACAGACTACAAAACAAAGTATGGGATCTAGGGGGACACAAATCAAAAACACATGATTAGGAGATCATGATTATTTTCAACCTTGAGAGTCTGATGCAGGAGCATTCAGCGCAATAATATCATTGTATCTTAGTAGACATAGGGGGTCTTGTGTTTTCAAGGAAGTTGGTTCCCTATGTTTTCAATTAATGTAATTATTAAAGTTTTGAGTGATATTAATGAGAGATGCTAGAATAGGGATTTAATTAAGTATAGTGAGGCATGTTAGTAAATATTCTCGAATGTAGAAGAACATGAGAGAATCAGGATAGTTGAAAGATTGAGAGATTTGATAATTAATTGTGAAACTTAAATTAGGAGTTAGTTCATGATGTTGTGGACTAGAGAGGATCCTTAGAGACAAGGAAGAGACTTTAGGATTTCGTTGAGGAGATTATGAATCTAAACCAGGGATTGGTTGTAGAATCCTTTTGTATAAATGTAACCCTAAGAGGCATAGTCAGGGGTTAGTGAGTTAGTCAGTCAGGTCGAGAGTTAGATAAGTTTGACTATAAGCCTACGACAGGTAGGAAAACAGAGGCCACTGATTAGAAAATCAGGGCCGAGAGACAGAGTCTCATTATGTAATCATTTGTTTATATATATATATATATATATATATATATACAGAGATTTAATTCCTAAACTGACTAAATGTGTGGTTTGAGTATTGAAGGATAAATTGTGTGTGAATTAGAGGTTTTGCATCGTATATGTATGTAGGTGGAGTTCGAGCATAATACAAAGAGAAGTAACAATGAAGGGTCGGATTGCTGAATCCGATTGAAGGATCAAAGTAAAGTTCAGGAGCGACAGTGGTTAAGGAATACGTAGAGTCAAGCTGAGGAGAGAGTTATGTGGCAGAACGGTGAAGGACCAGAACCCTGAAGAAAGTCGAAACTACATAAGAACATTGAAGAAATGGCATAAAAACAAAGTAAGGAGAAGGATGAAGCACAGGAGTCATTGGATCTATAGATCAACGAACGATGCTGCAGGTGATGAGCGACCAAGATTAAGTCATACAACATAAGAGAAAGAAATGAACGGCGGAGATTAATCCAAGTACTTGCAGAAGGTGAATCGCGGGAATCGATCTAGACCATCGATCGACAAATTTGGTAGATCAACGATGATTAGTAACTGTAGCGGGGGTAGAGAGTACGGGATGCCTTGATTGCGGTTGGAGGCCCGCAATTGTTCTTAACTGTCAATCGCAAAAGTCAATGCTTACGTCACAGTAAACTACGGTATTAGACTTGTAATTAATCCGCGTGCTAGTTGAAAGGCCACAGACCGTAGGATTTGATGGCCTCCGTCATCCAATGGATATCGGGCCATAAAGAGATCGGACTTTAACTCCAAAGGTGGACTCGAACATTTATAAATTAAGGTTGTATAATCCTTATTGGCTCTGTAAGGCCGGTTAAACGTCGTGCAAATGGTCTGTGCAATATCATTGTGGACCGTCAGATCAAATGGGTTTTGATCTACGGCGCAGTATCATTGAGCAACTCTGTTGATCAGGGAAGACATCAACCGTCAAATTCAAGATAAGATCGACGGTGGAGATTGAAGTGATAAGATTTGTGAAGAGCGGACCCGAGAAGGTTATAGGCACAATTTTATTTTATTTGAAGTCGGTTGTGTTATCGCATATCGCATGCGAAAGGAGGAGTCTTAGGAATGCGATGAAGTCACATGTTGGTGTGATGCGATACTGCAACAGTCATTGATCTGGTGGACGAAATCAACGGTGGAAAGAACAATCGCATATCGCAAATCGAGAGTTCTGAATGCATATTCTATTGAGTCCTTTGAAACTCCGCGATTGCGATATATGATGAGTTGGCACGTAGAGTGGGGTTTGGTTAATATGTGCAGTTATAGAATTAACCAATGCTATTATAAAAGTTGAAGGGCTGAGAAATAAGGTTCCGTGGAAAAGGATTACCAAAGGATCAGACTGGGGTTAGTTGTTAACTCGTTCCGCATGAGATTCAATTAAGGGGCCTTAAACCTTAATTTATGAATGTTTGACTAAGCAGGTCATTGAAATTCCTGGGACAAATGAGATTATGCATTTTATATGCATACTGTGGGTATCACAGGTTTTCCCTGCGTCAAACAATCCCAAGAAAACTTAGAGAAAATTGTGGGAAATTTCGAGATATTCCAAGGGGGCATCTTACACTTGCTACCCTATTTGCAAAACCTTAACAAGTATTGTGCTTTATGAACTATTTAATTAGAATTCCCTTGACTATTTTATTCGAGTGTTGAGAGGCTTTTCCATAATTCAACATGTGTGACATCATTTTTTGAATTATTTGTATACATTAAGTCTTTAATCTATAACCCACGTGCATTAATATTAGTCAGAACTGATCAACATCTCATGATTTTCAATAGTCCTTTTACCACCCATTGCATCGAGTGATGCTCACAAGGATAAAAAAGTGAGGTGAAGCTACTAAAATAAATTGCATATAATCAATCATCACTTTTGAGGCTTGCATTGATAACCAAAACTTCTTGGGAAGTCACCCATCCCAAGACTCCTTTGGATCAAACATGCTTAACTATGGAGATTTTCCCTATAATCAAGCCCATTTAGCTTGCTACCCAATTAGACTCTAAGTGGCATGTACAATCAATTTGTACATGGTAGTTTTCCTCCACTAGTTTTTTCTCCATCCTACTTTCCCTTGCCCTTAAATGTTTCTACAATGGTGTTCTTCAATGCTCCACCAATACTTCCACTTCTAAATTATTTTTTCGCACATGTCCTTATGAAGCAATGAAGTGTACATCTCAAATTACTTTTGTTGACTCTACTCTAACATTCAATGTTCCAATCAAATTTCCAAATGATGGGGAAAGACTCTTCAAGGCGATTGCTTCAAAATCCTCATCTATTTCTTCTCTCCAATTGCTAATAATTGTTCTCAAATAACTTTTATTTTTTACAAATGGTCTAAAAGAGAATATCCTTCTCCTATTTATTTCAAAGAAAAAAAGTGTATATTTTCGAGGTAAGTGTATATTTGTTTGAAGTTTCATGCATTTCCCACATTGTCTTTCAAAGTGTGCTAGCATATTTTGTAACATGCACCTCTCAAAATGTCATCTATTACAAATAATTTACTTGGAGTAATTACTTATTGTTTCTTTGCATCAAATCTCACTTATTACAAATCACCATGCCTTCAAGTTATTTTTCATCATCTAATTTTCTCACCACTTTGCTTGTATTAACTCGTAACAAATATATGTTCTTGATCACAATAATCCATGCTACTAGTTATCAAAATTATGGACAATGAATATTGGACTAAAGTCTAACATGATACTTGATACACAATTCAAACATTGATTAATCACCATAATTTAGAAATTAAAACTTCAAATTGAAGTGCCCCACTTATTGCTTCTTGTCACAACCCAAAATTGATTGTTGTTTCAATGCAACACAACACTTTTATTATTCTTTTGTCAACCAGCCATTGATCTACTATGTAACACTTAAACCCATCAATCTCACCCCATAGAAAAATTCAATGTAAGAAGTATTATTCACAATGGTCATACGTCTCATCCAAATTGAGCAAAGTGTTATGGGCAAACACACATGCATGTTACACGTTTTCACTATATTGGGATGCAAAGTGCACCTCACTTCTATTGGTGTAATAATATAAAAGGCTTAGGGAATTATTAACTTAAGTTTAAGATTTCTATGTTACCACTACATGGAATGCTTTCAAATTGAATGTTTCGAGTGGAACAATTCATCCATTCTTAAGAGTATGGTAAAAAGATTTTTTAAAGAAATGTTGCAAATGCTAATTGTTCATTGGTACATAAAGGAAAGAAATACCAACCATACTAAGACATGAAGTGCATCTTGCTTCTCTCGATGTAATAATGGAGAATATTTAGGGCATTATTAATTGAAGTTAAATATTTCTCTATTATCATTGCATGTGATGCTTTTGAATTGGACATTTCAAGTGGAACACTTCATTAATTTTTCGAAGCATAATGAAAAGATTTATTATTAAAAAAATGTTAAATATCTGTAGATACACAAGGAGAAAAACATGTGAAGAAACAATGAAGGTGTCAAAATTAATAAATATTAAAAAATGTTACTATAAATTAGTGACGGTAAAAGGAAAAACTGAAATTGATATTCAATCATAATGAAAGAAATGAGCTATTTAGAAAAATATATAAATCAATAAAAATATATTATGAAATTAACATGATAAGAAAACGATGGACAAATAAAATAAATAAATTTGAAGGCAAATTTTCAAATGAAACGATGAAGGAGAACATTGACCATCATGTGAAATTGGGAAGAATCAAAAGGGGATTTAAAGAGAAGAAGGAATCCAAAATTGCAAAAAGACCCCAAAGACATCAAAGTGTAACAATAAAATTAGAATAGAAACAAAGCAACAAAGAGTGAGAACAATGAATATCAATAAAGATATGAGAGAAGAGATATTAAGCGAGAGATATATGAATAGGTTAATGGGTGTTAAAGAGAAAAGAAAATGGCACCATGGAGGCTTTTTATGGTCCTTAAGGTGAGTGGTGATGGGGTGCCAAGTTTTCATGGATCCAAGTAAACAAAAAGTAGAGGAACCCAAGAATGCAAGAAGAAAATCTTGATGATATAAAAACATAACAATGAAACCAAGAATAGTGTAACCTAAGAGATGTGGAGTGGGAATGAAGAAGAGCAATAAAAAATGCAAGGTAGGAATAAGGTTTTGCAAGGGAAACACAGAGGTGGAGGAGAGAACAAAAATCAGAATCACAAGTAGTTTTTTATGGTTTTTTAAGTGATTTACAGTGAGCCATGTTTGGTTCAGTTTTAGTTTTATTCATCCATTCATATTTAAGTTTTACCTCTTTTAATTTTTATTTTATTATTTCATTCCTTCCATTTTCATCATCCTTTTACCTTAATAAAATTTAACTTTTATATTTATTTATTTATAAATAATATTTTACTTTTAATTCCCTCTCCTAATTGACATTCTTCTTTTTTTTATTTATATTTTTTCCCCACTAGTTAGAGCCTAGGTCAAGGAGAACCGGAACGTTAAAGGAAGAACAATATTCCCGCTAGTGCAATGTTGTCACCAAGATTGTGTGATGCTCCATTTGTGAGTGTATTTCCCCATGTGGCTTACACCCTTAACCCCTCCCATGAGCTTTGAGCCTAAAACCCAAAGGGGACTAAACTCTAATTTTGTATGTTCTATCTTTACATTTTTCTCTATTCATTGTGTAAGAAATATCAATTTTACTTATTGACTATTTTCCCAACCCCATTTTTCTTTTACAAACAAACACACAACATTTACTGACATATATTGTACTAGGAAAAACATATATTTTTATAATAATTGTCATGTTAAAACACTTTGCTTAACACTTTCAAAAGTAAATTCAACATTTTTCTTAAAATTTTCTCCAAGTTAATTTCAATTTCGCTTGGCAATTAAATCTTTTTTTTTCACCCAAAACATCAAGCTCAAAAACATTTCACATTTATTGTCTATCTAGAAAATGAACATCAAGCTCAAAAACATCTCACATTTATAATATTATTTTGACAATATGTCCAGCTACAAAAGCATACATTCTAGCGTTAAGTGTTCATTTTAATTTCTTTCAAAATTAAGAATGGTTTTTCTTAAACTCTTTCCAAGTTGATTCAATGACTATGCAATTGGTTCTTTTGAAATTGTAATTTTCTATGGTACAAAATGATGCACTTGTTGGATATTTATTAAATTCATGATAAAGATTTTGGAAAAGAGCATACCTAGAAATAGCAAATTGTGAAAGAACGTATACATGAAAAAGAATGAACTTAATAGTAGGTGCCTATTTAGACCATTTGTTTGACTTTTTTTAAATCAAAAATGGACGAAAAAAATCAAACCAAAACGTTTAACCATATAGAACATATTATAACTCTGCTGAGATTCTATACCCTAACCTTTAATCTATTATTTATTTCAAAGGTGTTGTAAATAGTGTCAATGCTAGAGAAATGTTTTTAACAATTATTCGTTTTTACACATGTATCTAATTATTTTCCTATTTGTCCTATCATTACTGCTATGCATTATTTCCCTTTAATAAGGACATGATAATAGTTCAAATATGTTGATCATTGATTAAATGTGCATTTTGTTCCTAAGGTCACATTTACTTTGAATTGGCACTGGTTTTGGATATCCTTGTAATTATTGACAGCTTGTATTGGTCATTATCATCCCTAAAGTCACATTTACTTTGAAATGGCACTGGTTTTGGATATCCTTGTAATTATTGAGAGTTTGTATTGATCATTATCATCTCTAAAAATTAAGAAGATAAATAAAAGTAATTAGATACTAAGGTCACATTTACTTTGAATTGGCACTGGTTTTGGATATCCTTGTAATTATTGAGAGTTTGTGTTGATCATTATCATCCCTAAAAATTAACAAGAAAAATAAAAGTAATTAGATAGATTTGTTGTTAAAGGCACAAGATGTGTAAAACAAATTAAGAAGAAATAACTTTAAAAGATTTAAAAATTAAATTACAGTACAACTGGAACTTGTCGCTTGGGATGGAGATAGCATTATGAGATTTATAGCAAATGAAGGTTTTGAAAATAACACCATCAAAATTTTAGAAAATTGTGACAATATAGACATTTTTTCCAAGATGCGGAGAGCATCTAAGACCCATGAAAAAGATTTTATATATGGATAGATAGATAAATAGATTGATTCAATAATGTCTGGGAATTTTTTTCTCTTATTGTACCATTTTTTTGCAAAAACATTTACAATACAAAATACAAAGACAAGCAATAACAGGTGTTTAATGAGTGGAGAAAATAATACTGATTATTAATGTTTTGTTAATTTCTATATCAAAGGGGTGGCCAGAGACGGAGGGATTCTAGTCAATCCCGACGGATTAATTGAAGCAAAGTTCTTAAGAAGAAGATCTAATAATCACGCTGAGATGTATAGGCTCCTGCAAGGTTTATTCGTTGTTAAAGACGGGTGTGGAAGACATAATCATCTTTGGAGACTCCTTGATTACGATAATATCTATCTTAAGAATGAAAATAATCCAAAAGACAACTCTCCTAGGGTGCGTCTAATGGCAAGTCTTCGCTCTAGGAACTCTTTATCACGTCCTCAGAAGCAACAACATGGACGCAGACATGATGGCAAACCAGGCTTGCTCTCTGGAAGAAGTTGAGTCGGTGATCAATGGTCAAAGGAAAAGGTGCCCCATCCCCTAATTGAATTCATGTCTTTGAATATAAGGACCTCCCTTATGTTCTGTTTATATTGAAATATGGCTAGAATAAAAAACATTATCATTATATTCTTCCTCCCCGTATTTTTCCCCTCCCTATCATCCCCCACTTCTTGCAATCATTGCAATCATATCTGTTTGGATTATATGAAATACTTCGATGGCAGGATCCCCTTTGGAAACGTGTCAAGGTACAAGTCTCAGCGTCATGCAATGGTATTTCTTCGAGTTTCACATGCTTGAAACATTAGTATTCACCTGCTCCTGCATTGGAATTTCCGACGAATTTTCTCGGACAATACACTGGAAAATTTAATGTTGTAGAGATGGAGTTCGTGTGGAATGACGGGTTATTATGTTAAATCGGAAGGAGGTTTTACTTCTGAGTTACTCTAGTTACTCTATCCTGTGACTCTCCTTCCAAGGGGTTCTTCTTCCCAGGTGGTCTAGAATTGGGTTCTGGTTCATTTCAATGATTCAATTGTGATGTCCAGGTTCATTTCAATGATTCAATTGTGATGTTTTTAGGCTTCAATTGTTCCGCTGGGCAACATTTCGGTGGGCAAGGCATTTCAGCTCATGGGTTTTCTGGAACTCTGGGCTATCTGGCTTGGAGGTCAAGAGGCCTGGTCCGGGACAGAATTGCAGTGCCAGATTAAGTTTAATACGGGCCACATCTCAAGAAGGTATTGTCGCATTTCTAGTTTATAACTCTGTTCTTTGCTTCAATTTGGGTCTGAATAGCAATACCAGGGATCTAGGCCTCTCCTTCGGCCTCAGGGTTGTTTATTGGCATGTTATAAATGGGACTGTGACTACGCTGGTTATTTCGGTGCCTTGGACGTCTCTTCCTTTGGGAAATTTCCATAGGTCCGTGTGTTTGCAGAGGTGGAGCCACCCTTGGTCCGCTTACAATCTCTGCCTGGATTTTCATGATAGTAGTTCCCTGGTTGATAATTTAATTACAAAGCATAATAGAATTCGCAAATCTCTCCCCAACATGAGTCTGGAAAGTCTGACAAGGTCATTCAAACCATGACGTATCATCTTAAATCGGAATTGGGTCTTTTCTCAGGGTGGTCTAATGGACATGGATTCGAACTCTGAGTCCCCTTCAGCGGGTAGCCCAAGCTCTCACTGTTTGGCTTCCCATGAAGCTCTACACAGAGCAGATTATGATCTTCAAGTAAAATTTTGCCAAATGTCTCATGCTCAGATTGATCTTACAGATAAGATCCTGTCTCTTCAATTTCAGCTTTCTTGATTGGTTAATGAAGTTGATGCTCTCAGGAGCATGGTTATGGACCTCACATTAATCAAAAAAGCCCAGGCAACTCCAGACAGGCACCAGGAGGATACAGGCCATCGTGAAATTGATCTCAACAAGCCAGCTACAAACAGTGACTAGTACCTCCAGCAAGCTCGCTCAGTGGATTTTGGTCTTTTTTGTAAGCATGCAGTCTGATATAATCTGTTGAGCATCTGTAGTTTGTCTAGCACAGCCATGCAGTTTTTCTAATTGCATGCTCCGTTAGTCATATTGTCGGGTCTTTTTGCACTCATGAAAGCATGATTTCAGTCTCTGTTGTTAGCTCTTCTTGTCTTTTGTGTAGATCGTCAGACATGTACAGGTCTTTTGGTCAAATCTGAACTTTGAAGATGTAATCCCCATGTATTTCGCTGCGACCTGGCGCAGATTTCTATCAATATTACTCATTTTTGTTCAAAAAAAAAAAATCTATATCATTTTTTTTTGCATTTCAGTTTCTGTATCGGTATATTTATTTTCAATCTTATGCAACACAATGGTAAACGCGGCATTTCACAAAGATTCTACAATGCAATGCTACTGTAAGGTAAACAAGGGATGCCTACTTTTGATCCATAAATATATGTCCCAAAGGTGAAATGCTTCTCCACAACACTTCATCTTATGCAATGCTCATCCTAAAGTACGCAGGGACTTCACAAAAATTTTCTAAAATTAAGATATTGGAGTTAATACAACTCTAATGCAAATAGAGGAAGCCTTCTCTTCAATTTTATCGTCCTTTTTAACAAAAAGGAGTCAAAGTTGTTCTTTACAATGAATTATCTGAACGCCTCTGAGTTAAAGCCAAATGTCACATTGAAAATGAATGACGGACAAGGAATATTGGGGGATGTTTTGTAGAGCCTCCCAAGCAGAGACTGAATATCACAATATGTGAAAAAGCGCAAACATTATGGCGGGCAATCTTCTAAGCCGCATGCACAATGGGGTGAAGTCCCTCACCTCTCAATTGTAACAAGTTCTTATTTTATTTAACAGATAAATCCATACCAGGAGCAAGAGCTCATCCAAATGGCTAGATACTTGTATTGAAACTATTGCACTAATTTGTTACAAACAAGTGAAACTAAAACGTTTAGACAATACAATTATACAAGACTAGCCAGGTTTAGACAATAATCAGTATAATCAATCCGTTGAACTGTGATGGCAATAAACATCTTACAGTCTCTTTGAAGGAAAAAGAACACCCTTCAAGAAACTCTAGTAGTTGGCAATAACATGTTCAGAAAAAAACGGCAAAATAAAAAGGTATAACAGGGAAATAACCTTCCTCACACACTCAGCCAGCAAAGAAAAAGTTCTGCATAGTTCAAAAATTATAAAGGAATTCTAGCCTAACCTTGATCTACGCATCTTATATTCATTTCCTGCAACTGATAATAAAAATTCCAACTATCTATATGCAGAATACTTATAGATTTCGGAATAGCTTCATTGCCTCAATTGTTTAAGGTATCCAACACATCAAAGTAGTGAACTGTATGGCATTTCACTGAATTCTAGTTACTGCTAGTTTTATAACAAAGCCAACTTATTGCTAGCTATTGCTGCTTTCTTACTGGAGCATCGATACCTAAAACGTCAAGCAGATTCCATAATAGGTAATGGCATGTCCATAGATGTCTATTGCCATCCTCTGAATAAAAGTATAAAACGTTAACTTTTGTCTGGATTGCTCTCAAGCTCCTTTCTCAGTTGCTGGGAGAAGTCATCATTCACATCATCATCATCCCAATCATCTTCCCACTGCTGTAATGCATCCTTCTCATCCTCCTTATTATCCCATTCTGCAATGTGTATACAAGTGCCTAGTTAGTTTCCTTTTAACTTGAATAATTTTGAGGTGGCCAAGATGGAAAGCTTCAATGTTGTTTTGAGCTATTAATATCTGTGAAGATGCCTCAAGAAAAATCTGACCAGACACGAATATATATAGTACCATGCCGCACAGTTGGATATTCTTCAAATGATTTACATGATCAACAGTAAGAAATACAGGCAAACGAATGTCTATTACTTTGACTGACCAAATACTAACAGTACATTGGGTAACAAGAAGATAAACGCCTATTGATTTGGTCAAGGAACAAGGAACCGCGCTGGAGGGAGGCATACTCCTAGGATAGGTTACAAGGTTGTGTGTGAAGGTGAGGCTTCGGGGAATGCAGAGTGGTGATCTAAGCTTATTTGGAAATTTAAATGTCCCTGTAAATCAAGGATGTTTATGTGGCCAGCTATTAACAAGGTTCGAGTGGTGATCTAAGCTTATTTGGAAATTTAAATGTCCCTGTAAATCAAGGATGTTTATGTGGCCAGCTATTAACAAGGTTCTTATATGGGAATATTTACAGAAGAGAAGTAGATAGGGCCCCAGTAGGTATTCTCTTTGCAAGGTAGAAGAGGAGAAGCCCCAGACGGTTTTCTCTTTGCAAGGTAGAAGAGGAGAAGCCCCAGACGGTTGATAGCTTTGCAAGGTAGAAGAGGAGAAGCCCCAGACGGTTGATAGGGCCCCAGTAGGTTCCTTTTACCACTCAGGTATGGCAGGAGGTGTAGCCTATGTCAGTGCTGAAAAATGCTTGGACGGGAGATTCCTTAGATGATTGCTTGAAGAGAACAGATCCTTTTAAGGGCCATAAAGCATTGCCAATTATTATTGCATGGGGCATATGGCTTGCAAGAAATGCAAGCCTGTTTGAAGATAAATATATTCCAGCTACTCAATGCACTGCTTAAGAGTCGAACATGCCAAATTGCTCTGAACAATAAAAAATGCTAAACCCCAAAGGCAAATTTCTGTAAAAGAGGTGGATGGATCAGGGGCTTGAGCTAATTTGGATGGTGCTGCACAAGGTGGTCTTCTGTACCTGAGGGATGAACATTTTATAAGATTTAAAGTTGGTATTGGAAGCGGTTCAATAATTATACAGAACTTATGGCTTTGAAACTAGTTCTTATGCTTGAGGCAGAAAAAGGCATTACTAAAATACAAAATTCTGGTGACTCCTTGGTGGTGATTAATTAATTAAATGTGAGGGTTATATGCCCTTTAAAACATTTTGCTTAAACCCATTTCTAAGGAAATCCAAGCTATATCTGCTACCTTTAATAAAATTTGTTTTCACCATATTTACAGGGAAAGGAAAGATCTGGCAGATGGTTTATCAAAGGCTGGTCTCTCTCTGGATGCAGGTTAATGGCATATCTGGGAATATTAGGATGGTCAATTCTCAGAATATGATCATCTTCTTTTTCTTTTATTTTACATAAGTGAAGATGTTTCCCTTGGGAACCAACGGCCTTCAGATCTCTTTTTGCTTATTGGTGTGTTGTCATGATGATATGCATATTGAAGTTGAGGCTGTCCATGAGAGAGCGTTGGTATGGGTTAATCAGTTAGGACTGCATTGTGGGACTGTCTTCTGTGGTTGTTTCTGAGTTTGCATTTTGGTTTTTTTAGACTGTACGGTGATGCTTTTCTATGGTGGTGCCTTTTGAAGGCTTATATGTACTACACTTTTCTCTTGATGGGAAGGCCTTATGTGACATACAGGTTTTATGTGGATTAAATTGGGATTATGCTGATGAAATCAGGACATGCTATGAAACATGTGAAAAATGTAATTTTATTCTTGGTAATGAAATTATGATTTTTTGCCACGGATTAAGAAAAAAGAAAACAAGATAAACACATCCACAAATTTCTGTGGATTACAACAAGGAAAATCCATCAAAACAAACCGATCACATAAGGATTTCACTATTTCCTCACAATTGTTTAATATGGCAAAGAAATACCAGTACAAGATGTCAAGCTGCTTTTCTATTTGTTTATTAAGCATTTATTTCTAATCTATTTTCGACAATGGTAGGTAGCCACAGGTGCAAGCGTAACTCAGGTGTGAGACTCGGTAAATTTACAATATTGTACAATTGGTCAAACTAGTCTTTTCAAAAAGCTTTGCACAGAAAGTATTTAGGAATTGGATAAACATGGATGATAAGAGCAGATGCCAGAGTGGATTGTTAAATTTCTCAATATTAGATCTGATTTAATATTCTCAGTAATTATTTTATACCCAGAAATTAAATTCACCCCAAAAGATTAATCCTTTTGAAAACTGCTGAATAAAAAATACACTAGCATTACTTAAATAATTTGCATTGGAAATTTAATCGAAAAACAGTCACAAAACACAGCAGAAATTTACCCAACAAATTCTCCTTCATTTTTCTATTACTCAGGGAAATCAGGGCTCCCCTAACATGGAAAATGACCCTCAGAGAATACATAGGAAATACAGCACAATAAAACCTAGATTCCTGGCCCTGTGAAAATTTCAGCCAAGGAAATAACTTGACCTCCTCCTCGACCTGTACAGCCCCTTGTGCACTAGAGAAATTCATCATCCTTCCCTTGCGCAAACCTGACTGGGAAAAACTCAGCCTCTCCAAGTCTCGACCTCCACTGTCAAGAAACTTGACCTCCTCTAATCCTTCTCTCAAAATCACCTTATTGCACACTTTTCTCTTCTCTTCAGTCTCTTTAAAGAAAATATCTCTCCCAAACATTTGATATGTCTTCCTCCTCTCCCTTAGGCTTCTTTTATAATTTTCATTAAGCCAAATCCCTAACCCTAATCTCCTAAGTGATGAGTGGCTAGGATTAGATCCAAAGCCTCACTTGAGATCAACGGTAGAGATTAGATCTAATTCACTAAAAATGAATTAAATTCATTTTCATTAGAAACCTTAGCTTAATAGTCAACATTAAATAATTTATTTTTTAATGTGCTTTCTCTAAGTTAAACTCAGGGAGGAAATCATAAAAGTCACTTGCTCAACATAAGCAAGTACCTAAAGAAACTTTTGGACATCTTCTGCATGCTTGACACCTAACCTATGCAGAAGCACCTATCTGAACTATCAACATCAACCCTCCTTCCTAGTGAGAAAGGTATTCTACACCACCACTAGCTTATCCCTATAGAAAACAAACCTCCCCTTCACTAAAGGCTTGGAGAGAATGTCTACAAGCTACTCATCTATGGAGATATACATAAGCTTCACAACTCCCCTCTAAAGCCCGTCTCTGATGAAGTGGTACATGATCTCTATATCCTTGGATATGTCATGAAACACTAGATTTTCCGAGAGTTTGATGCAACTCTAATTGTCACAGTGAATCACTATGGGACCCAACTCAAAACCAAGTAACCCTATGAGCCTCTTGTAAAGCCAAAGAACCTCACAACTCGCCAAACGCACTGCCATGTACTCGGCCTCTGCTGCATTGAGCACCACTGAACTTTGCTTCCTACTACGCTTTTTACTCTTAATGTTATGGATTAGTCTAATCAAGTTCTACTTTTGTCCTAGGGTTGTTATAGGTTTTCCACTATACACCAAAATTGATTTTGTGTTTCAATCAAACACACATTAGCGGTGTAGCATTGGGTGTAAAAGATGTTATCCGAGGAACGAAAAGTCACCAAGAAATCATCCAAGATTACATCTAGTTATCACCAAAAATGGCACTCTCGTCAAGGTCCTCACAATGTGTTAGGTGGTACTACACTGGACAAGTGCCCACTATCACCTCAACATGAGTCCCCACTCTTTGGGCCAACACATACAAAGCCAACGGAGGCTTCCCTATTCTAAATACCCTCCAACATAGGTTAATAGACCAATGCCTAACAATACCTCTTGGTGATGTAGTTTAGGAGTTAACTTAATATCTTGCTAAATCTAGAAATGAAATATGACTGCAAAAAAAACATAGACCAACAAGCAAAAAGACACTCTCAAAATCAGTGTTGTGGGACCCTCACCTGAATCTGAAGGTTCGAACCTCACTTAGGGTCCTACTATAGAATTGCCACATATTCCATGGTTTAAAAATCTGAACCATTATGGTCAAATTTCCCTTGTTTTTGGGTGGATTGAAAGTAAACATGTGATTATGCACTAATTTGCGCCCAAAATGAAGTCAACACCCATAGTGAAATGCACCTTACTTGAATCCACGACGGTGACTGTGCGGACGCAGAGGTAGGTCAAAGTGTGAAGAAACCCTTGCGATAGGTCAGCTACGGCTGCAACAAGAACTGTGGGTGGAGATCTATTGCAGGCAGCAGCTGCACAAGCGGTTCCAGCAAAAAAAGATGCGTGAAGGAGGACGGGTTTAGAGCGCGAGTGAGGAGCCACCGGCACAGGGATCCATTGCGTGCAGCAACAGCGCCATGGCCCCAGGAGGGGGCCTCGATCATGTCCCTCCCCCTCCTCCTGATCTATCAATGTTCCGGAAATTGGTAGCAGCATGTAATAAACGGCCAGCAAATGAAAGCCAGCAGAAGTTCGTCAAAAGAATGGAAACCATTTCCATAGTAGCTCTGTTGACTGAAGAGCCCTGCAAATTTGCCTTGAACCTAGCAGAACGAGGGCTTATTGGGCAGTTCACCGGGCTGTGGCCCTTGCCTAAAGTTGTAGATGCCTGGGTGCAAAGGAACTGGCGATCTCTTGTCAAGGAAGGAATCAAAAGCCATTTCATCGGCAAAGGCTTCTTTGTCTTCGTATTTGAATCGATAGAGGACAAGAATCTCATATTCAGAAATGGCTCGTATTTCATGGGCCCTCAGGGTTTGTACCTGAATAAATGGACACCGGACTTCGATCCGACTCAGGATGTGCCCTCGGCTGTTCCCGTCTGGGTGCGCTTGCCTCATTTACCATTGCACTGCTGGAATCCCAAATCTCTAGAAACCATAGGCAATAAACTCGGCAAATACATTGATCGAGCAAAAAGGAGGGATCAGTACTCTTGTGCGAGAATCTGTGTAGAAGTTGACTTGGAGGAAGGCCTCCCTGAAGCTATAAAGCTCACGGTGGCTGATTGGTCTCATATTCAAGTACTAGATTACAAGCAACTCCCATTTAAATGCCGGCATTGCCATGGCTATGGGAACTTTGCCAGGCATTGCAAAAAGAAATCAGAGGAGGAGGTCGAGAACTTGAAAGGAGAACAACAGACACAGTTTCAAAAACCAGCATCAGCTAAGCATAACAGCAGAACCAAAGGAAAAGGAGTGTCCACTGGGAGTGGTGCCCCACCCTCAGCACAAAGGGAGGGGAGCTCAGTCCCTCCAAGAGCAAACATTTCCACCAATCCCTCTGAAATACTCAGTACACCAAAAAAACTCCCAAATCCAGCAAGTGAAGAGGAAGAACAGCAGGTCAATACTATGGAAGAAGATAAAAGACAGGAGGAAATAGGCCCTCTCCAAATCGGAATCCCAAGCAGTGGCCCTAGCCCCCCATCCTATGCAGATATGACAAGGAAGAAGACAATAGAGAACTCTGGATCCTCAGAAGATGAGACAACCGAGAGGCCTTCGAAAAGAGTTGGGAGGAAATCCCATAGAGAGGCAAGAGAAGAAGAGGCGGAGAGACAAAAAATGCAAGGCAACGAGCCCACGATTGAGATGTCCATTGGCAGAAATACTAGAACCAGGCCTCCCAAGGGAGGGACGCCCCCCCCCCCCTTGCTAGTAAATAATGCGATTAGTCTCTTGGAACTGCAGAGGTCTGGGGAATCCCTTAAAAGCTAAAGCTGTGAAGAACCTTTTGAAATCAGAATTTCCAGAGATCCTCATGCTCCAAGAGACTAAAATAGAAGGGGATGCCCTTCTTGATCTCAGCAAAGTAAAATGGAAAACAAAAGTTGGCAAAGCAGTAAGTGCAAGGGGTACATGCGGTGGACTTGCCACCCTCTGGGAGGAAGACAAATTCCAACTTGTGAGCTCCTTCCAAATGCAGCACTGGATCTACACTGAGCTCCGGCACCTTGCCAGCAAGATTACCTTCGCCCTCTTCAACCTTTACGTCCCTGTCCTCTACGCAAAAAAGAAACACTGTTGGCAAACCCTGTCCGATTTCCTTGACGCTTATTCCCCCAAGAATATTATTCTAGCTGGAGACTTCAATCTTATCCTTGATCCAAAGGAAAAAAGAGGAGGTATCAGTAGCAGGGACCATTGCCTCCCATTAGTGGAAGATTTGATTCAGCAATGGGATTTAATGGACTTTAAGCCAAAAACTGGGCTATATACTTGGTCAAATAACAGAACTGGGGCGGAGCACATATCTGCACGATTGGACAGATTTCTACTCCAGAGCTCCTTCCTCTCCAAAGAGATGATCATCTCCACCAAAATTATGACAAAGATGACTTCAGATCATAAGCCTATTCTTTTGTTGTTTGAAGAAGAAGAAAAATTGGGGCCCATCCCCTTCCGATTCAACCCTCTCTGGTTAGACAGGGAAGGGTTTATGGACACAGTCAAGAAGGCATGGTCCTCCCCTGTTCTTGGTTCGCCCAACTATGTGTGGGAACAAAAGTTAAAGGCCACCAAAACAGCCTTGAAAGAATGGATAAAAAAGCCCTCTGACTCCCCCACTACACATAGAAAGCAAAACACCAAGCAGTTGCACGACTTGCAAATGGACATGGAGCAGCAAGACATCACCTGCTCAGAAATTCAGAAGGAGCAAGAACTCCAAATCAACACTCTTCGCTCATTCAGAAAGGAGGAAGAATCCTTGAGGCTTAAATTGCGTAATCTCTAGCTTGCGTCTAGAGACAAAAACTCAGCCTTCTTCCACAAGCAAATCCGATCTCGTCTTTCTAGAAACCACATTGTTGAAATCACCTCATCGGATGGGGCTGTCCTCAAAGGCACAACTCAGTTAAAAGAGGCTACAACCTCTCATTTCCAGCAATTGTACAAGGAAGAAGGTGCAGATTTTGATGAGGAATCGCAAGACTTCCTCTCTCACGTCCCAAGACTGGTTAACGAGGAGGATAACTCAAGACTCCTAAAGCCCTTCACCCAAGACAAAATCAACAACGTCATCTGGAAGATGGAACCTGACAAAGCTCCAGGACCCAATGGGTTCTCCATTCATTTTTACAGAATATGTTGGGACATCATCAAGGCCGATCTGTTTCGAATGATCAAAGGCTTCCTCCAAAAAGCCAAAGTGGGAGGAAGCACAAACTCCACTTTCCTAGCGCTAATCCCTAAAGAAGCGAACCCGATGGCATTCGACTGCTTTAGGCCAATATCGCTATGCAATGCGTCCTACAAAATCCTCACCAAGCTACTTGCAAATAGAATAAAGTCGCTGCTGGAAAAACTCATCTCCCCCAATCAAGGTGGGTTTGTTAAAGGCAGGCATATCCTGGATAATGTGATTCTGGTGCAGGAAATCATTCATTCCAGCCAACAACGTCAAGAGCAAGGTATGCTCATTAAGCTGGACATGGCGAACGCCTTTGACCGAGTAAGGCATTCTTTCCTCCTCCAAGTTCTTTCTGCTTTTGGTTTCAGTTCTGATTTTATAAAATTGATTAAAGCATGTATAGGAGAGCCTTGGATAGCTCCTTTAGTAAATGGCAGGCCAGCTAATTACTTCAAAGCCTTGAGGGGCATAAGGCAAGGTTGCCCACTATCCCCCTTCCTGTACATTTTGATGGCAGATTCATTGAGTCGAAAGCTGACAACAGAGAAGTTAAAGGGAACTCTCCCAAGCATCAAGGCGATAAAAGGAACAATCCCAATCAACCATGCCTTATTCGCCGATGACTCTCTCCTTATGGGAGGTGCCTCCATTAAAATAGCAAAGGCTTTCAACGAAGTTATCCAAAGTTTCTGCAGAGTATCTGGAGCTCTGGTCAATAGGAGGAAAAGCGTTGTGTATGGCTGGTCAGTAGACCAACAAACTATTCATTGGATTGCTCAAGCCCTGGGATTCACAGGCTACGCCTCTTGGGACAAACTCAAGTACCTAGGTCTGCCTTTAACATTGGGAACCAACAAGGCCCTTCACTGGATGGAAATTATCAGCAAAATCAAGGCAAAAATGACTGCGTGGGGCAGCCAGTGGCTCACTTTAGCCGGGAAGCTTATCCTTGTAAAATATGTTCTCTCCTCCCTTCCAATCTATCAGGCTTCGTTCCTTTTAGCTCCAAAAATGATCACCGAACAGCTATCTAAGCTGATTAGAAACTTCCTGTGGCAAGGAGGAAAGGGGAACCAAAAAAAAATTCATCTAGTAAGTTGGGACATTGTGAAAAGGCCTCTATCAGAAGGCGAGCTTCAAGTAAGAGATCCCGGGTTGGCCAATCTGGCTATGGGAGGAAAGATTCTCTGGAAAATCTTCTCAAATCAACGACATTCGGTAAGTCAAGTTCTAATTAAAAAATATCTGCATACTCTCTCTATAAATAATATGGATGAAGGAGCAGCCTGCAAAGGAACAACTCTATGGAAGCTATGCAATCGAGGCTGGGAGTTCTTTAAAGACTATCTCTACAGAATCCTTGGAAATGGAAAAAGAATTGGGTTGTGGGAAGACAAGATAATGGGCTCTCAACCTCTAAAATCTACCCCTGAAATTGCAGATTTGCATGACTGGTTTATTCAAAATGGCATTCACAAGTTGGCTGACATCTCCTCTTGGGATTCCCAGGGGAATTGGACCGACTGGGCCTTCCAACGCCTAAGACTGCTTCCTCAACTTCACCTATTTCTAACAGCTATATCAAGTCTGGCTCCAGTGCACCTTCATTCAAGGGACAAATGGGGTTGGGGTAAGACCAGAGCTTACTCAATAGCTCAGGGCTTTGCAGCTCTCCAAGTACACCATCCACAGGTCCACTCCCCTTTGCTTTGGTAGCATGTATGGGACCCCTTTGGCCTTCCAAAGATTAACTTCTTTAGCTGGATTCTCATGCACAGAAGGGTCCTCACTGGAGATAACTTAGAAAAGCGTGGAATTATAGGACCTCACAGATGCCCTCTTTGTTGTTCGGCTCAAGAAACAATTGATCACTTGTTTGTTGACTGCCCCTTTACTAATGAAGTATGGTCTCAAGCAATGTTGGGGCTCAAGGCCCAAATTCCAGTGCAGCTCTCAGTGATTAGTCTATTCACTTCCTGGAAAGAGCGTTCCCCTCACGCTCTGAAGAGCAAATCAATGTGGGCCAAAATATGGTATGCAATTCCAAAATTCATCTGTTGGGAAGTGTGGTTAGCTAGGAACGAAGCCATCTTCAACAACAGACTACAAACCCCCAACGTAGTTGCTGCCAAAGCCAAAGCACTATTGCTGGAAACTTATGAGAATTGTCCTCACAAGCAAGACAATGAACTCCTCCCTGAAGAGATCCACTGGATTGATGAGTCCCTAAGGCGTGTCAACAACAAAAAGAACCCTTCCTTGCATCACCCCAACCCAGAGTGGAGGCTTCAAATCTCTGAATTGGATTTCCAAAAGTGGTGGAAAAAGCAGGGCAAAGTTACAATATTCTTCGACGGAGCCTCCAAAGGAAACTCGAGGATATCAGGAGCAATGGGGGTAATTTATTCCCCGGATGGGCACAAAAGAGACAGCTTCAGTTGGGGCTTAGGACTGAGCACTAATAACCTGGCAGAGATGTTGGGACTGCTCAAAGCTTGCCAGCTAGCCCAAGGGAGCAGAGGAATAAACCTACAAGTCTTTGGGGATTCGGAAATCCTGATAAAAATCCTCAACTCAGGTGACCATCTTAATAACCCAGCGCTCAACAAAACTCTTGAAGTGCTACACAGTTTCAATACCACTTCATTCTACCACATTCTCCGAAGCCTGAACAAGGAAGCCGACATAAGGGCAAACATGGGTTGCCTCTTAGCCCAAGGTGCCCTGTCAAAGAACAATGAAGCTTCAGAATGGCACCCAATTCCTTAACATATAATTCTGATCTGAGGAAGAACAGTCACTGGTGGCAATGACTCCTGGTTCTGTTGTTACCACAAGTGCCCAAAAATCTGGCACAAGCTTCATTCCATCCTCCTGTAGCTCACACTCTGTGGCATCTGCGTTATATCTCCTTAAGATATAGCTCGTTTTTGGTGTCTCAGAACATAAAATGCAGACACCACATTACCTCTTTGACTCCTTTTGAAGAGGCTCGGAGCTCTGCTGCTATGGACTGAATTAATTTCCAAAGGCTTGGTTTATTGGACAGGATGGCATCGCTTGTTTGGACTGACCATACCACAGCGGCATAACTCTTAAGACTCAGAGCTCGTTTCCTGTAGATCGCAAGCAATAAAGTGGTTTCTTGCATATTCTCATGTGGGCAGCGTTAGACTGCTCTGCTTCATTTCCTAAACCAAAATCTTAATTTGTGCATGAAGACTCTGCTCCAGCTTCAAAAACAGAATCGAAATCCATGTTACTTCTCCACGCACTCATCTAAACAATGACATCTGAAGATGCTCAGAAAACTGGCAGTTTCTCATGATGGCAACGCTCAGAATTCTCTGCTCCAGCAACACAAGCAGATTGAAGATGCTCAAAAATTTCTCAAGAATAGAGGACACGTCTTTCACACCAGAGATCGGATCTGGTTATGCAGTGTCCCTTCTCTTTTATGGGCCTCTGCGCATTGACCAAGGACCTTTGTAACTACGCCAGAGTACTGAAGTTGTTTTGCATTGAATGGCCAATGGATCCATTCTGGCCTTGTCGAGACTGAGCCCCCTGAAAAATGGCTGATGCAATATGTAATAGTGTTGTTTGGCTCCAGTCATTCTTTCTCTATAAATAAAATCTATCCGTTCTTGTTAAAAAAAAATTGAACCATTGTAAAATTGCGATGGTTCAAGGAAAATAAAAGTTAAATTGAGGTAGGGTTTTTCAATATTGTTTATTTTAAAGCCTTTATAGGCAAAAAATTGGATGTAACTTCCAAAAGCCCCCCTTCGGTGGGGGACGCCCAAAAGCACCCCTTTTCTAAAGGGACGCCCAAAAGTCCCCCTTTGGTGGAGGGATACCTAGAAGCACCATTTTTGGGGGGATGCCCAAAAGTCCCCCTTTTGGGAAAATGCATTCTCCACATAGGGGAAACATTTCCCCCTACGTTTCCCCACATTTTCCCAAAAAGAGCACATGCATAAATGTTTTCCCAAGTGTGCCCCTGTTCCAAGAGCATGGAAAACATAAGGGGCATGCCAACTACCATGAGGGATACATCCCCAAGGAACACTAAGCCAACAATATAGAAACAATCATTAAAAATGATCCCAAAGCAACATAATCTACATAATTGAATGTTTTATCTCTAGCTATATTTGCATCCTTTCTGTGCTTGTTACTCCATGTTATGACAAGATTATTGACTTTCCCGTATAACAACAACAGAGAATCAATCTTTGAAAATGCTCCCAAAGCAACATAGTCAACAAAATTAAATGTTTTATCTCCAACAATATTTACATCCTTTCCATGTTTATTCCTCAATGTTATAAGTTATAACTAGCTTATTGGCTTCCTCGTATGTTATAAACTGGTTTGCTCCAAGTGAAACTCCTAGGATTGATTTGATTGATACCCTGCTCTAGTCCACTAACACCAAGATTTTAAAATCTAAGTGTTAATAAATCCTATGATAGAGAGTTGTCTAGGGAGGATGAGTAGGGCATATGGGTTGCAACATGATTGAGGTGAAGGTTGCATGAGTACTAACATGAGTAGATTGCACCCTAATCGAACATGTAACAATGAGCATAGAAAAAGGGATCACACTAATTTGTCGAAGTGTGTATTGGGTGGAGGCAATATAGGGGTCCTAGGCTACGTCACATGGTTCAGGTTCGAGTTTGAATTGGACAATGATTAAGTTCGATTCGAATCTGGATTGCTTGATAAGGTTCAAATGAGGTTTGCCATTAAGTTCGGCTATACAAAATAAAATAATAAATATGTGTAATCTTTAAAATAAAATATACCATAAAACAATAAATTATATATGCATATATATTTATTTAATTGTATAACTTAAATATTTTTTTAACTTCTACAATTTAATAACTATAATTTGTACAATCTTTATAAATCAATAAAATAATGAATTTCAAACTATATTTAATATAAAACTATATGATATACATGTTCTTAAATATATAAATTTGCATTATATCTCAAGGTAGCTTTGAGACTGCACCTTGCCCAAACCACCTAATTCCACAAGTTCTCGACAAAACCCATATGTGCGATCAACCAAATCGTCGACCAAGCTATCAAGCAAATCAAGTCCTTGTGTCAAGTGCTCCCTATGGTCGAGCAGAAATGGATAGATCGAGATTGAAGTGTCAATGATCAAGCTTTATTATTAAGTTGAGGCCAACAAGAGCACAAATTCCAATTTGGACAAGGTTCCCACATTCCCATTCATTAATTGATGCAGAATGACCTTGATACCTAGTTGAATCAAAACAAACGTGTTCCCCTTGAACCAGTGGAGAAAGGTACTCAAGCCAGCCACAACGTTGATGGGTTTTTGATTAACAGTGCCTGTGAAGAACCCTAGGGTGCGGGTGGGAAGTAATGACAACAAGCCTTCCCTAACCACACGGATGAAGGCAAACCTAAGCCGAACTTGAACTGAACCTGAAAATTTTGTTGAGGTTCACTGAACTTCGAACCTCAATGTACAAGTTCGGCAAACCTAGTGACATTGGTCCTAGGCACAGCTTCTCTTTGTAGTAGTGATGCTCAGCTTCTCAGTAACAACCAACAACTTGTCTACAATAGCATAATATACAAAACCAAATGCTTTGTCTCTAACAATATTTCCCTCCTTTCATTTCTTGTTTCACAATATTGTGACAAGCATATGTGTGTCCTTATATTCCATGAACTAGTTAGCTCCAACAGAAACTCTTGAGACTAATTTAATTGCCATCTTGTTCCATTCTATTAACACCAATATCTGAAAAAAAATCTAGGTGTAAAGGAGGATGAGTAGGGCATGTTAAGTGTTGGTTGCAAAATGAGGCATGTGATGGTTGCACAAGTCATAAGCATTGACATAAGGAGATTGCACTATAATAAAAAAAATATAACAACAGCCATAAAAATAGAGGTCGCACTAATCAGAAATGAAGGGATTGACATAGAGTGTGCACGTGGAGGCGATATAGAGTTCCAAGGCACATAAATGGATCTTTTCCAAGTGCTCATTCATACCAATGGTGTCTAGCTTCTTTCAAAAAGTGTTTGACACAGTCTCGAGGGAAGCATTATTCCAAAGACTTTGCAACATTGCCTGAGACCCTAACAACAGCCATAATGAGAATATGAGTCAATTTTGGGATGCCTCATGACGGCATACAAGAGCATATCCGAGAGAACAACAGTCGTCTTCAGACTTCTACATCACGTGTTGATCTCCCTACACCTATTCATTGACGACTTGGTCTTGTTGGCCTCTACTCCCGAGGGCTTACAAAAATATATCAACACACTAACCAGTTTTTGTGACCTCTGATACCTAACAATCAACCAAGGTAAAACTAAGACTTCAATATTTTATGCATCAAAGAGCTTTCTTACAGAGTTACATTTATACCCAACAGACAAAGATTGAGATCACCGCAACTTACACTTACCTCAACTCAATAAAGGATATGGTTCCTTGGCCCTCATCAAGAGACAGTGCTTCTAGGGGCAAATTCAAGACATATTGACCAAACTCTATCTCATGGAGGTGATTATCAAACCCACAATTATCTATGGCTTTGAGATCTGGGGACCAAGCTTGTTGCAAACAAACTGGTAATAGACTAGAGAGAGTACAGACTTTGCTTCTCAAGTGTATCATCCGATGTAAGCAGATAGTTCCACAACCCATCATTCAAGCAAAGTTCGGGATCCACCCCTTCTGCATCGAAGTCATTTTCAGCTTGGTTCATTCCTTCATAGAATCTAATCTCTTAGAGACATTGTCATTCGGTTGGAAAATTATCCCTACCTTGCACTTTGCTCTTGAAGGCTCTCACTTCAAATCCTTCCTTTGATAAGGTGCAAGGTTGGTTCTTAAATGTGTCTCAAGTTTCAACTTCTTTAGACAATTATTATCTCCCCAAAGCACCTTCCCCCATATAGATTCTTTGTTGATGCACCACGCCATTTCTAGCTGACTAGATGGGTACTAAACCAAGCTCTAAAAGAGGATATCTACAAATTGTATATTCAAGCCACCTGGATCTCCCCCGCGACATCTATCTATCTAGAGCACCTTTTGGAGCTACATGATGACCTCATCAACCACCCCCCTTATACACACAAACATTGGATGCACTCACTCAAGATCCCTTTGGGACAAACTCCAAGCCAGCTCCCATCAACTCCAGATATAGACAAATCACCATATACCACAATCTGATAGGATATGCCAAGTGTCCCACCTTCAGGAGTCAAAGAAAGAGATGCACCTCATTTTCGATGTCCTTTTTACTATGAGATCAAAGGACACTATCACTACCTCTATGCCCTCCACCTAGGTTCACTTCATGCAAAGGGGTATGTTGCTCATTGTTGTAAGGCTAGAAGGGTGGACAACCCCCAAATAGAGATTCATACCCCCAATGTGCCTCAAGACACCTTAGCCCTTGCTAAGTCATAAGCTTCCCACTAGTGCTAACTTGCAAGCTATTGGAACTAGCCTAGAGGTTATAGTCACAGCCAATTGGCTTTGAACTTGGGCATCGCCCAAGTAATCCTAACAAGTTACCAATTCCTCTAGATCTATAAAAAAAGCTTTTGTGTTCCCCTTGCTTTTGCTTTTTTTGAGGTGGATAAACCTCCTAAACCTAGGCAAGTGAATGATGGATGGCTAGTGGGAAGCAATTAAGCAATTCTTCCGAAGACAGAGACTGCCGTTCAAGGTCGGGGACTGCCACCAGCCCAAGATGACCTGCCTACTGACACATGTTCAGCATGTGCAACTACATGACTCGCAGTGGCTGCATTATGGACTAGAAAGAGAAAATGAAATGATTGAACAAACTTGTGATCATCATAAAAAGGTATTCCTCCTACCTCGAGTGTTTCTGCATGCACTGATGCTAGTGCAATAATTGCGAAAAAATATATATGGTGAAAAGAAATTGCATTTGACAAAGCTGAATTATTTCTCCGGTGTTTACATATCTAGTGATCCAATTGTATAATTATTTGACACAGTGCATGCACTTGAAAAAAGGTTTCAATAGGCTTACAATAGGGGCATACCACTTAAAATGACCAAAGAGGATTTTCTGCGGTGATCAGGGATTGGAATGAATAAAGATTTCAATAGGCTTACAATAGGGGCGTACCACTTAAAATGACCAAAGAGGATTTTCTGTGGTGATTAGGGATTGGAATGAACAGATATTTTTCAAAATCCCGGATCTTGATTTAGCGTCATTTATAAGACAATCCCAAAAGCAAGACCTTAACATAATGAGGAAATCAACCGCTGGATGTATCCATACCCAGTAACAGAAAACCTACCAATCTTCTATTTTAAGTAGCGTAAAGTTTATGAGAGAAATGTACGAGACCATAAACTGCAAGAAGGAAAATTCATTAATCCGTGGACTTTAGGTTAATTCGGACACTGACCTTCATTTTCAAATTCCTCGAATTCATCGTCGTCTTCAAATAAATCGATCTTAGGGTCTTCGGTGACTTCCTTGGGTGCATTTTCAGGGGTAGATGCCATCTTCTGTATGAATCAACCTACACAAATAAAAATATATTTTTGGGGTTTCAGTTTCAAGCCGAAAAATTCAAGGGAACCCGCTCGAATTATATGGGAAAAATTGCCAGTGACAAAAATGAAAGGAACTGGGCATTTTTACCAGATATCGAACTTCACTTCAGTGTCGCGCTTATTCAAGGATTTATCGGATAAAGATACGACTCCCTCGACACCCTCGAAAACTAATATATTGGTAAAGCTTAAAACCTTAATCACTCGTCAGGGTCACATCTCCCGCCCGTGGAACCTAAGTTTATTTTTTGATGTTGGGGTGACATCTCAAACCAAAGTGCACTCGGCCCAAGGTCTGTTTTTGACCTAAGGTATGTGGTTGCTCCACGCGGAATATAACTAGGGTGGATTAGGCGAACCAGATAAAGGTGAACGAAGATAACCTGTTAAATTGTAACAAGTTAAATTTGTTTTACCGATTTACTACGGTTTAAAAAACAAATACGTTGCTGCTGAGTCCCTCTTGTTCAGTGTTGAGTAAGAAGTAATTTATACCGAAAATTATTGTAACCACGATAAAATGGATTTTTTAATATATTTTTCTAAATAGATTGTTTTGTTATGCAGTAAGGTTATAAATTAGTGTAACGATGATAAAATGGATTTTTTAATATATTTTTCTAAATAGATTGGTATGCAGTAAAGTTATTTTATAATAGCTATATTAAATAGAATGATAACTGTTAGGTTAGATGGAATGAGAAGCAAATCAATTTTTATGTTGATCTTATGAATAAGAATATTGGTATATAAGTAGTTTTTTTTGCTTTAGGAAGTTGTGTTAACCCTAAAGTTTTATCACTTAAAGTTAAAAGCACAATAGCATTACAAAGATCAAAATTTAAACACCTTAACTATAATGCTACACAAAATGTAATATATCTTAAGTGTATAATATATCTTCCTCTTGAGGGGAGCCTAAGAGGCGTTAACTAATAAAAAAAACGTTCACATTTAGTAAACCTAAGGATGAGACAACTTTCATTTCAATGTCACAATATCGAAGAAGAAATTCTAGTATTTTATTTAATCACAAATAAGTCAACACGTGTACTGAATTTAAATAGGAAGGATATAAAAAATCCATTCAACGTACAACCTATAAACACTGAACATTTTTATTATATAATAAAATCTATCGCTAAAGAAGGGCAAGGGCACACATGTTGGGCAGCGCAAGCAAAAGTACACATAGTTGTCCATTATACTTTATTTAATTATTATATAATCTATTTAATCACTAACTTATATAATCACTAAAAGCTCACACTCGACCCCCCGATCGGGGTGAGAGAAGGGGAAAGTACATTTAGAATGACAGCGCAGGGGATAGGTCGGCAAGGCCAGCCACCAAATGCCCTCTTAATAATTCAAAGGGACGTGAGGGCATCATGCATGCCTGAAGGAATCCCGAGGCATCAAGGTGACAGGGGAGTGGGGGAAGAGGAAGTAGGAAACGGCGGCGGAAGGGTGATGGGACGCAGGACAGGTGGGAAAGGGTTAATGAGGGTGGCTAAGGGGGGAAGAGAGATCAGTGTGCAACGAAGGCAGGAGGAGAACGGAGCTGAGCGAGAGTCGGATTCTTCAGCGGTTGAGCGAAAGTCCGGGTATGTTTTCTTAGTGTCAATTCCTGCATCTCTTTCGACCATTCATAGTATGTTGGAGGAGGGGGGGAGGGGGGTGGGAGCTAGAGGAGGGGGAGTGGGAGCTAGGAATTGCTGAGGGAAGGAGACGTCTGAGTGAGTCCGCAATTCTCCCTGTAGCGCATAGTAAGGAGGCGGAGGGGGGCAAGATGGGAAATGCAGAGGAAGAGGTTTGTATGGTAAGGAAGCGCGAGGACCAGAATAATGGCTTGTCGGGGTACTGTAGGAGCTGGGCAAAGGGGCAGCCTGAGGAAGTTAAGCAAGCAATCTGGGAGGGGGATAGGACAATTGAGGGCATGCCCATGTCTAGCCCAAGGGAAGAGAGCCTAGGGAGTATCCAAACCATTGGGAGAACCTGGAGTGGGGAGGGCAAGATCAGTGACAGGGATATACAGGCGATGGGGATAAGTGTAATTTCTGATAATCTAACTTTTGTTGTTGACCATTGTAAACAGGCGGCTGTAGAGGGTAAGATGGCACGCCTAAGCCGAGGAAGGGGTTGTGGAGGAAGAGGGCGACAAAGCCAGCCAGGCATAAACGACCCAGCGACCTCCACTCCAGTATATCAGAGGTGTAGCAGGAAAACCATGAGGACAACAGTGCAAGAGGTTGCACGTGCATATAAAGAAGGAACAGATGCTGACATTCGTCAGCTCATACAGACAATGTCATGGAAGGAGACTCTGAGCCCGAGATGGAGGAATGGGGAGATCTCATTCCTGACCCAGGGAACACCAGAGGAAGGATGACACTCTACAAGCAGACCTTGCATGTGTACTGAGTGTTGAAATGCTTACTTGCCAGGGCGCTGGAGCAGGTAGCGGGCGAAATGGCAGAAATCGCCCAGGGTATGCCAAATATTAAGAAAGATATGAAAAACCTGCAAATCATAATGATCATGCAGGACAGCAAGCTGGAGGAAATCCAGCAACAATTGAAGAAGCTATCTCCAGCACCGGGGGACGCGGCAGCAGCACCTGAAAATGTGGAAGACCGAAAGGATTAATTCATGTAGTTTATAGTTTGCTTGTTTTTTAGGATAGCATTTTCTTTTCAATAGTTTCATGACAGGTTGGAACATGTTTAGTGACTTTGGTTGCGAGGTTTATTTAGCGTGGATTGAAAGACTTATTAATTTTTGCTACTGGATGGCCTATAATAACTTTAGGTGGCCAACAGACTTGGTTTCCCATATGGGCAAGTTGAGGCCACCAAAATGTTGTATATGGATCAACTTGATTTTATATAAATAGAAAAATAAAGGCACCACCGAAGCTTACAAAAAAAAAGCTCACGCTCGACAAACACATCCTCTCATAGACAAGTGTGCCAACGCTGCAAAGGCTTATCCTCATTATTACGGAACACAGTCAATAAAATACAAAAAAAAATGTTGTTTCTTTATCTGCAACCTTATGTACCATTTGCATATAAATTAATAGAATAAAAATAATTATATGTATTTTTTATATTGAATGTCTTGTAATATTGCTTATATATGTATTCATGATAAGGTCCTTCAGATGTGTATTGATATCTAACTACCGAAGGTGAGAAAAACTCTGCAAGAATTGATATTTAACTTAACTTTGTTCAGATTCCAATAATAATAATTTTGGGACTTCATTAAGGGAAAGTTGAATCTTCTTGATTTTAATAATGTTTTGATGAAAGGATTCTCATGCACAGCGTTGTATTCGTCACGTGTATCAAAGTAGAAGTCATCATTCTCGTAATTTTTTAGGTCGTTTTTCTCACCAAAATTAAAATAAAAAATTAAATCAAATAGGCCTAGCATTTATTGCCTTATTTAAATATCTTGAATTGTGTCCATTCATGATGGGATGGGATAGTACAGGAGTACCAAATCCTGAAGCATGCATATTTTGATCATTAATATTTTGGACACATGTTATTGTGAAGTTTTTTTGAAATTTTTATTTTTTAACATAATTTTTTTATTTTTGAGAAATAGATTTTAAAGCCCATAAAATTAGTCATGTCAAGTTCTTTAACGAATCATAAAATTCGAATATATTTTTTATAAAAATCAAAAATTATTTTTATAATTAATAAATATTTGGTTTAATATTTGAATATTTGATAACTATAATAAAATTTTAGAAAAATTGTTTTTATTCATAGCAACTAATTGAAAGTTAAAGACTAATTTGACGAGCTGATTACAATATACCTTGCTTTAGACAAGTATAAAAACATGTTTCGTATAGATTTAAAATATAAATCGTGCATAATTTTTTCTTTACCACAAAAAAGACAATATGTGTTTTCTTATATATATATATATATATATATATATATATGGTTTGTAATCGCAACCAAGTTTAGTAAAGGCAATGCTATAAATATTATAAAACATAGAAAGAAAAAAAAGAGGAAAAAATTAAGGAATTATTATTTTGACATTAAAATATACAATAATGTAAGGTAAGGTAAACTTGTAGTATATTTATTATTTATATTAGTTAAAATCAAAGAGTTGAAGAGAGACCTTGCACCTCAATTAGGTTTTACAAGTCACTAACCACTATGCTTGCACCACCACCTCTATCACCCTCTCATTCTACCATATTAAAGTTACAGTGATCCATTTGTATTTAAAAGGGAAGAAGTCATCCACTCACGGAGACAAACACAAGGCAAATTAAAATTGGGTTCATGCATCGAACAAAACCTAAGCAAACTCTTTCAATTAAGTACAAAGATTTATTTGAAAATAACAAATTTGTTGCAATGGCTCTTAGAATTGTGCAAAAATTGAGCATATACAATAGTTTACAACCAAAGGAAATTATTAATGGTTCCAAAACAATAAAGAGAAATGATGAACAATTGTATGTAAAATTAAGGTTTATGAAAATCAAATTCATGTCTTCTACATGGCCTCAAGGATCGCATCTCAGACAATATGGCTTGGAGTCAACCCCATTGATTTATTGAGTGAAGATGTATGTTGTGGTGCATAGTTCTATAACATACAATATTCATAGCCCACTTGATAGTGTTTGAATGCATGCATAGGATCACAAACCTAAGTAGCAATTCCTTTCTGTAGGGCTTAGTTCACCAAATGTTCAAGTAGATGAAAGGGTCATCACTATAATAAGTGGTCTAAGTAACCCAAGGCACTATCTCAACTAGTTTTCACCAATGTTATTGGGCATTTGGCTAGTTCTATGATGGTAGATGCACAATTTGAAGCTCATGGGATACGAATTGATACGTAAATTGTCATGGATATTCCATTGGACAATTTGTCACAATATATATGATAGAAATATATTGAAATCTGAATATTATACTATGAGGAATTTGTCCTTATATTTATGGTTTTATCAAGCTATTGTTTTCTTCTTATGCATGCAATATATAAAATGTGGAAAATAGAGAAAAGATAAAAATAATCACACACTAATCACAATGAACACTAAATATGACCTAGGAAACCCTTTCGGGAGAAAACCCAACTAGAAGGTGAAGTTACTCTATTCTCTATTTCATTGAATGGAAATAATGCAAATACAAAGAAATGAGACATGAGGCCCATGGGCTACTACAAAACATAAATCCTTTGTGTTCTTCTCTCTCTATATCCATTCTTAGTTACCATGCTCTATTATGGAACAAAATGCACTTGAATAGAATGGACTTCGTTTTCCTCCTAGTGTCTCGGTTATAACACAACCCAATAGCTAACTAGGGATTAAATTTGGTCCATTCAACCCTCAATATGAGTTACAAGTCAATCCTTGTAGAGTCTTCTTCATCATCCCTAACTGGCTAGCATTTCCATGAGTAATAAGGAATGACGTGACTTCCTCTCAAATTATGGTGGTCAAACATGATAAGTCAACTTTTGGTAGGCATAACTTATGTTTCTGAACTCTTATTGATGTGATTCTTGCATTATTGATCTACCATAAATTGTTGTTGTTATCACCTAAAAAATAATCACCTAGCCATTTCTAACTAGGTGGATCGAAATACACCATGTAGAATAAATTCTACCATAGTAAAGATCACTTTCACCATAAGAAATAATATTAACTTATTTATGTTAAAAACAAAAAAAACCTCTAATTAGAATAATTGAATAAATCATTATTTATTTAATTTTCTCTAGAAATAATTATTAAATCATTTTTTGATAATCATTTCTTAACACATTTGACTAAATCACCTTGGAATAATTAAATAAATCACTATTTATCTATTATTCTTTATTCTTATTTATTAAATAATTGTTAAACAATTATTTAATAATTATTTGAAATTCACACTTTTGTTAATCCTCACAAAGTGATTAATAAATCATTTTATTTGTTAATTACTTCAACCATTTTCTAAATAAAGATATTTGACCATTTTGAATATATTTTCTCTGTCTAGAAATCTTCGGCAAAATCACATAATCAACCTTTTGTCGACGCGTTTCGAACCAACCAGTGTGGTTCATCGTCAGGACAAGTTGAAGAACCAATCTGGCTTAGCTCGATTAAATATAGTGTGCAGAGACTCCAACGGCTAAAATTCTAACGGCTAATTTGACCTAAAGAACCTGGTCAAATCACTAAAAAAGTTAATTAATATTTTTCTAAAAATTGGTAAAAAAGGAATTCATTTGTTAATTTAAAATAAATAGATATATTATTAATATTATTTCTATTAATAGAATCTATAGTATAAATGGTTAAATGATTTATTATAATTTATTATTTAAAAAATTGAATAATAATAAATTCATTTAAAAATAGATATATTATTAATATTATTTCAAATCTCTAGTATAATATTAATATTATAATGGTCATTACTATTTATTATTTAATATTAATAATAAATATATATACTATTAAAATGTTAGTTAAATAGATATATTATTAATCTTGTTTCAAATATTAAGAGAATCTATAGTATGATACTTCATATTTTAATTATAATGGTCATTATATAATATATATTAAATGCTTTATTATTATTCAATTATTATATGGTAATAAATCCTTACTATTTTTATAATTTAGTTACATTAGGTAATTATGTAATAACTTAATGGTCCATTGGTAAGTTCTTTAAAATATATCATATTCATTATTTAAATATAATGGTCATTAAATTAAGTTATATAAAGTAATATAAGTTATGGTAAACTAAATAATGGTAAACTAAAAATAATGGTCCTAATAAACTATATCTTCATATAACCTATATTAATTAATATTCCCAAATTATTTAAATACAATAAATAGTATTAAATTACTATTATAATATAGTTACAATCGGTAACTGTGTATATTTAAATTTAAGGGTCCAATGGTAAACCAGATCATCATTTTTACTAATTATTTAAGTTTATTAATAATCTATATTTACTTAATAAATTATAATTCTAATATTATAAATAGTATTCAAGTTAAATCATTATTATGTAAATACCATAATTCAAGTATATGTTTCTTAATAATAGCATATCCATATTATATCATATATTTCTAATACTTTGTTGTTTATCATTTGAACCTCTTATAATTAATTTAGTAATTTATATCCATTAAATTATCAGTACAAGGCAATGAAGAAGAATTAAAAACCTATGCAAAGAAACTAATCTAATTTAAAATCACCCCTGGGATAAGGTTAATACTATAATTAGCCCGAAATTACCTAATAACAATTAACTAAATCCTGCACTCCAAAACCCGCCAAAAACAGAACTTGAGGACAGGGAAGACAAAAACCCTGAGACCTAACAAAAGGGGAATGAGGAGGCTAGGAAGACAAGGCTGGGACCCAGCAACGGCTAATCTTCCAGCCATCATCCCTATTAAGATTGTTCGGCCTTTTCTCAATCTCCAGGGCCTCTCTAAACTTTCGATGGTGAAACTGCGCAACTTTGGCAATGACTTGAGCATCTTCTATACAGACATGATGCATAGTCTTCCCCGCATGCTCAGCCAGGGCTGAGGACTTGGTCCTACCATGTCTTAAGTCAGCCGAATGCTCGCTAATCCGTTGATTGATCGAGCGACCAGTCTCACCAATATAAGGGGCCCCACAGGAACAGGGAATGGCATAGACGCCCTTCATCTCCTTAGGGTCAATAGGATCTTTCACAGACCTGAGGGAGCTACGGATAGTGCGGAGAGGTCTAAAGGTTGCGAGCACATCATACTTCCTCAGAACCCTCGCAATCCTATCTGTGGTCCCTTGGATGTAAGGAAGGTTCACACCGAGGAAATGGTCTTTAGGGACTCTTCGGATTGAAGGCTCCTTCTTGGCCCTGAGGAAGGCTTTTCGACCCAGGTGCCTATTGTAACCATTCTTCTCAAAGACATCAAGGAGATGAGCCTTCTCCGCTTCCAGGCTCTCCTCATCCGAAATTCTTACAGCACGTGTGGCCAGCGTGCTAAGAACCCCTAACTTCTGAGCGGGGAAATGATGCGAAGACGCATGCAAGTATTGTTCAGTATGCGTCTTCTTTCTAAACACCTGATGAGAGAAGGAACCATCCACCTTCTTAGAGATGAGAACATCCAAGAACGGAAGACAACCATTATCTTCTTTTTCCATCGTGAATTTTATGGCGGCGGACTGGTTATTGAGGTGACTGAAGAAACGATCCAGCTCGTCAGGACCATGAGACCAGACAACGCCAGTGTCATCAACGAATCTTTTCCAAAGCTTCGGTAAGAGACGAGAGGAGGCCAAAGCCTTAGACTCAAACTCCTCCATGAAGAGATTAGCGACGACAGGGGACAAGGGGGAGCCCATGGCAACTCCGCAAGTCTGCTCATAGAATTCTCCCTCGAAACTGAAAAAGGTGGAGGTAAGGCAAAGCTCAACTAACTTAGCCGTATCAGGGTCAGTTAGCTTATTAATTACCTTCATGGCCTCATTGATAGGAATACAAGTATAAAGAGAGACCACGTCGAAACTTACCAGAATGTCCTCGGGCTCAAGCTTAATTCTCTTAAGATCCTCAATAAAAGAAGCTGAGTCTTTGACAAAGGACTCAGTCTGCCCAACCAAGGGTCTCAACTTTGCCGCGAGGAACTTTGCCAAGAGGTAAGTCGGACCGCCAATGGTATTGACAATGGGCCTCAGGGGGACCCCATCCTTATGGATTTTAGGAAGACCATAAATCTAGGAGTGATGGGGTTACCCTCAATAAGTTTCTGGGCTAGAGGAATCGTGGAATTGCACGACTTGATCGCAAGAGCGACCGCCCTGGAAACCTTTTTGAGGGGATTTTTCGAAAGCTTCTTATAACTACCACTATTACAGAGATGGTCAAGCATCTTACTTCTGTAATACTTTCTATCCAGGATAACGGCAGCCCCACCTTTATCCGCTTTTAAAACCACAACGTCCCGATTTTCGTTCAAGCTCTTCAGAGCCTCAAACTCAGCCTTGCTAATATTGCTACGGGGAGGCTTAGCCCTCCTCAGGGCAACGGCGCAGTCCTGCCTAATTGTGTCTTTAATCTTATCAGGAAGGTTCTTAATGCCATATTCTACATCACAGATGATGTCTTCAACAGGGATTTTTCTGGGAGCTAAGGCAAAATTAAGACCCTTCCTTAAGAGACTAAAAACCGCGGGCGGAAAAGAAAAACTTGACAGATTCACCACCTTATTGTCCTGAGGGAAGGAACTCGAACCACCCTCCTTAATAACACCTTTACAATGAAGGCCATCAAAACCATCTAACACTTTATTAAAATGACCTCTATTATTATTAAAAGTTTTATTAAAATCACACTTCGGAATCTCAACTTTATTATTTATATTATTATATTTATCGTAATTGCCAACGTTAATGATACCATATTGTTTATTTTTTATATTCGAATTAATGCTAACACCCAAATCATTGTTGGGGTCTCCATTACTTATTATATTATTACAACTATAAATCGCATCATTATTATCGAAATTGCCATTACGTATTGTATTATTATCGTGATTTATTAACGTATTATTATCGTGATTTGTTATTGTATTATTATCGTATTGTATTATTATATTCCTAATAACTAAATTTTGATTTGCTCAATAATATTTTATTATTTTCCAATTCTTAAATTAGTCCAATATTTTGTTATAAATAAGAGGGTTTTCCATTCATTCTTCACTATGATCATTATCATGGTCATCATTATCATCTCATAATATTTGAGCTCCCACTTGAGTTTCATTTTTTTTGTTTGGTTATTTAGCATATTTGAGAGAAAAGAACAAGACTATTGAAGTATAAAGACATCAAAAGGACTCATCCCATGGAGGGGTATTTACAAACCCATGTTGTAAATCTTCTTTACCAGGTGTTTCAATAAAATTATAATTCATTTAAAGTCTTCTATTAGGTTATTACACTTCTCTTTTTTGCCGCTATATGTTTTGACCTTGCATTAAATAATTTTTTGCAGGGTTTTATCATGTTTATTGCAGATCTGAAGCATAAAAGTGGCCACATCTTGTTTAAAAAGAGAAGTGTAATAACTTAATAGAATACTCTAAATGAATTGTAATTTTATTGAAACACCTGGTGAAGAAGATTTAGAATATGGGTATGTAAATCTCCCTCTGTGGGATGGGTCATTTTGATGTCCTTGTGCTACAACGATCTTGTTCTTCTCTCTCAAATATGCAAAAAAAAAACCCAAAAACAAGATGGAACTCAAGTGGAAGCTCAAATGTTATGAGATGATAATGGTGACGATAATAATGATCATGGTGAAGAATGAATGGAAAACCCTCTTATTTATAATAAAATATTGGACTAAATTAAGAATTGGAAAATAATAAAATATTATTGACCAATTCAAAATCTAGTCTTTAGAAATACTTTATTAAATTTTTTGGAGAGAGAAAAGATATTCAAAATGGTCAAGTATCTTTATTTAGAAAATGATTAAGTAATTAACAAATAAAATGATTTATTAATTGCTTTGTGAGGATTAAGAAAAGTGTGAATTTGAAATAATTATTAAATAACGATGTAAGAATTATTCCAAAAATAAGAATAAGGATAATAAAAAAATTGTGATTTATTTAATTATTCCAAGGTGATTTAGTCAAATGTGTTAAGAAATAATTATAAAAAAATAATAATTTAATAATTATTTATAGAGAAAATTAAATAAATAATTATTTATTCAATTGTTAGATCTTAGGCTTTTGTGATCCATAATGTAGTAAGCATGTCTTTCAGATTAATCACATCAGTATTATTTGGTCGACGTTTCGAACCAGCTAATGTGGTTCATCCTCGGGACAAAGGTGAAAAAATCCATAGATCCTAATGAATAAATAGCAAGGATGCATCAAAGTCCAGAATTAGCCGTTAGAAACTAGTCGTTAGGAAATTAGTTATTTAATTAATAAATTAATATAGGGTTTTTCTATTTTAAATAGAAATAATTTAATAAAAATAATTTACTAAATTATTTTGTACGGTGAAAGTGATTTTACTATGGTAAAATTAATTTTATATGGGTGTATTTCGATCAAGCTAGTTAGAAATGGCTAGGTGATCATTTTTTAGGTGATAACAATTGTGATTCTTGATATGATTCTATATAAGAAGTATATATGGAGACTGCTTCATATATCTACTAATTTGAAAATGATCTATCAACTTCGGAGAGTATTTCGTAATGCAAGAATCATATCAATATAAATTTTCTACCAAGATCCGAAGTTAAGATAGATTCAAGATGATATGGAATAATATTATTGATACTACATAATGTGTAATTCATTCTACGTTCAATTTACATGTGATATTTAGAACAAAAATATATTAATAATAAAATGTATTGTATTGTCAACCATAAGTAAAATATTTCAATGTCCATATTAAATAAGATCATTTTATATCTATATTATATAGAGAAAAATAAAGTAATTTAAATTACAAATTTTCTTATATTTTTACTTTCCATGACCAGGGAGATGTGTAATTTATTTTATTTCTAATATGGAATTGATATAAGATTTTAAATCCCTGGATTCAGGTGCCCCCGAGTCCTCTGACACATTTCCCAAGGTCCTCCATCAGTAGCCTTCACTTGTCTAACATCCCTCACCAAGTAGCAGACTTAGCCTTTACACCTTGTCCCTGGCTCCGGTGGTCTCTGTACCAAGCTCCTATGCTCTCGCACCCCTGCAATAATCAGAATAAAACCATGAACATTCCTTTCTCCCGACTTTATTCACCCTTCGTCATTCCCTCCAGCGCTTCCTTTGGCTCTGGCGCCGCTGCAACTCTGTTATGCTGCCATCAGACCGTGAACCATGACAGGGGGAGGGACTGATGCCCTGGCAGAGGTAGAGGTAGAGGTAGAGGTCGAGGGCCCACCACCTTGGATAACGCCACCATTGTCGCAATGTTCGATTACAGTGTTCCTGAGTCCATTCGCAGGGAGGTACTTGCCATGGAGGAGGCGGAGATTTGCAAAGGCAATGTGATGCTCTGGGCTCTCAAGAACCTCCTTGCGCGACAACTCAAGGAAAGGGATCAAGAGAGGTTGCAAGCCTCTAGCTGGATTGTCAAGCTCTTTTCCCACCAAATCCACTATGTATCCTCGCTTAGACGACTTGCTAGAGTCCTCAGCGTCGAGTTCCCACCAAACATCCCATCCTCCTCCTCCCCTGCTCCCTCCCCTCTGCATTCCCCACTTGTTGGCTCCTCCTCTCCGCCCATTCCATGTGCTCCTGTGACCCATCCCCCTCCCTCCCATGCTCCCACCCCTCGTTGGTTGATGCACCCTCCTCCCCTCTTCATCCAAGTCCCTATGGATGCTACATTATGGAGGAGCTTTCGATGAACACTAGCAGCATGTAGGCTCAAGGTAGCGCCCAAGTGCAATGTGGCACCAACATGGAAACCATGTAATTCCAATGTGGCAAAAGTTAGTTCCTCGATTGTATGGCGAATTTCAGGTTGGTTCTCTCAATCCAATCTGGCTCTCAGTAGGCCTCTTCAATACTCTTCTTTTGTGTGGATGGCAGACTTGTGTCTCGGAGTCTTATGGCTCGTTGCCCACCATTTTTGGCCTCTCATGCAACAACTATGTAATGTTATATCTTAGGAGTATGTTTTTGGTTAATTGTCAGTTGTTTTTTGAAAACTATAAGACCTTTGGGCTCTGATTTCTCCTTCTTGGGGAAGAACCCTTCAGTTTCCATCTCTGGTTTCCTCACACAAAGGTAGAGAATGCACTCTTGGATGTAAACTATGTAAATTTGTGTCCATTAATATAATGTAGATACATTTTCTTACAAAAAAAAAACAAAGATATAAGATTTTAAAAATATCAATAACAAAGAAAAATTTAAGGTGGTTATAAATAAAATATTTCAATAGACAGGTTGAGTAAAAGATTTTAACATGAAACATATAAAGAGAGATATTGAGATAATTCTTAGTACATTACTAGCTACTTTCCAATTCAATGTATGAGGGATATTAGTAATTATTTCAATACCTAGTATGGATTTGATATGTAATAATTTAAAAAATATTTATAATAAAAATAATTAAATGTATGCAAACAGGAAATATGAGGGGGCATGTTTTAACATTTTAATGTGGAGAACATGAATTATAAATAAAAAATTCAATGTCAACTACATATATATTATAATAGCCTAGATCCGTCTTAACTTGGATCTACCAAGCGCAAAGAGGGATCAAATACATTTTCACTCTAAAAGATGTTTGCGTCTTAGGAGATTTGATCCCTCTCAGTGCTTGGTAGATCTGGAGTTAAGATGGACCTAGGCCGGTGTAATATATATGTAGTTGACATATAATTTATTTATAATTCACGTTCTCCATATTAAAATGTTAAAACATGCCCCCTCATATTGTTTTCATGTATGCAAACATAAAATTATTTTTAATATTAATATTTTCTAGAATCTTACATATCAAATCCATATTAAGCTTTGAAAGAATTACAAATATCCCTCGTACATTGAATTAGAAAGTAATTATTAACGGAATAAGAATTCTCTCAATATTTCTCTCGATCTTTCTCTCTCTTAAACTTTTCTTTGTCATTGAAAATCTTGTATATCAACTCCATATTAGAAATAAAATAAATTACACATCTCCCTAGTTATGGAAAGTGAAAATATAAGATTTTTTTTAATTTAAATTACTTTATTTTTCTCTATACCAGTATAGATCCATCTTATGATATAAAATTATGTTATTTAATATGAACATTGAAATATTTCACTTATGCTTGACAATAAATTTTTTGTTTGTTGCTAATATAATTTTGTTTTAAATATCACATGTAAATTGAACGTAAAATGATTTACACGTCATGTAATATCAATAATACTATTTCATGTCATCTCCATATTAGGTAGTGAAGAAATTACATTATTCGTTATACTAAAAGGTAAATTGTTTTTCTTTTACTTTCGATTACTTTATATCTCTATATAAAGTTATAAAAATTAAGGTGAAAATGAAGTATTTTAATTCCGGTCGACATTAATTTCTTTGGCTACTATTTTTAATTTTTCAATTTAAATCATTATTTTATTATTTTTAAATGAACGTTACGTGACAACATCTCTCCCATACTGGGTTGTAGAGCATCTCTCGGCGCAACTACTCTTGTAAGTTGATTTCTATGATTTTTTTCACCCTAAAAGAATCAATATGAATGACAAATAATATAATGATCCAATGTGGATCATACCTACCCATTTTGGGAGACTTTTGGTCCCAAAAATATTTTATAGAATGAGTCGGGGAAATTTTTCCTCTACCTTATCCCTTAAGTAGCATTTAGCCTTGCATGGAAGTTGTCCTCTTAACCAAATCTTCCAAAGGTCATGATGCTCGTGTCTTATTTTTGGACCTCTTCTACAAAAATGCATCCTTTATCAACTCTACTTGAGCATCTAGACCTAAGTCCTTATAGAAGGTAGTACTTGCCCCTCTTCTTGATCTAGCATGGAAGGCTCATAAAGTTTCATATTTTCCACATTCATCTCTGAGTAAATGTGCATGTATGCAGATATACTAAGTCTATAGGCATTTTTAGCCACCTTTTTGGGTATCTCAAAGGGATCATATCATAGAAACTTGATTTTCTTACCAAGACCATGTAGCCTCTCCTTGTTCAGTTGTAACCACACTCTTATCTCCCACCTTGATCAAATTCTCTTTTCTATGTTGATCATGCCTCTCATTGTACTTGCAAATGGATATGCATGATCTTCTCAACAAATGTTTATACCTTTAAAGCTTCCCTTGTAAGATCCTATGTTACTCCTCCTTGATGTCCACATGCAATATCCAAAGGTGAAGGTGGCATATATCCAAACAAGTTTCCAATGGGGACTTTTCAATATGAGTGTGCACTAATCTGTTATAAGAGTGTTGTATATATTCTAGATTTTCATCCCAAGGCTTCAGATGCCTTTGATTGTAACCCCTCAAAGGTTGCACCAAAGTCCTGTTAACTACTTTTGTTTTCCCATTTGTCTATGGATGGAATGTTGTAAACCTCTTCAAATTTTTGTCCATCTTCTCCAACAATGTAGACCAAAATGCACTAACAAATATTGCACCCCTAATTAGAATGATGCTCCTTGGTATCCCAAAGTGCACCCAGACTTGTGTTACACATCATTTTGTCACCATTATGCAAATGACCACATATTCAAATCTCTCACTATCTAATGAACTCTTGCAAGCAATCCCCTACAGTGTTGGAAGCAAAACCATCTTGAAAACAACAAGAATCCTGGATTACATTGCTAAAAACCCTATTTTCAAGTATTGTCACACTTCCGCTAGCAACTATCTGTGCAACAGAGTTTTAATTATTGTGGCTTGTGCAATCTATCGCTATGTTTTCCATTAAAAAGTGCAACAACCTTTTAACGTAGGTAGAAATAAAAAGCAATTTGTAGAAGCCTTGTTGGGGAATATTGTAATCAAGCCCCTACATATTTGGACCCCATCCCATGGTTCATGAATCTATTCCATCTCATTATGGAACTCTAATGATCTGAAATGAGGGTTTAACATCTTGTTATACTTACAAGAACCTCCCACTCCAAAGCTTAACAAATATATGATCTAGCTTATGTTGATAATTACAGAATTAACTACTTGAAACAGGTGTATGTCTTTGTTTGCTTTTAATTGTTTTAGTGCTTTAAGTGTTTCTGTTGATATAAAACACATATAACAGTAATATAATGCAACAAATAAGCAACACACACATAAAAACAAATTTAATCTAGGAGTTCACCCTAATATCATGGGCTACGTCTCCTTGAGCTCTTGTCAACTTGACTTGGCTCTTTGGGATTATGGTAAAGCTTCTTTTACAAGTTCCACACTTAACTCCAAAGGTTACTGAACTGAACCAATGGGCTTAGAATACCATCTATATCCCTGGTTGTCCTCACTCTGCAAACAGATCTAAGCTTCCTTGGACTTGATTCCTTCAATCAGTGCTCTGAGCTATCTTGAGCTTCTTGATGGCACTAACTCCCTTATAATTCTTCAACTGTCTCTGGAACTTCTTCTTCTGTCTCCAGCACATATCAGACACCTACAACAAATTGATCATTTGATCATTTGTTGCCTGAAACTTCCCTGTAGCTTCTTGGCCCTTAGAAGTCCCCAAATTCTTCTGCAAATCCCTGCAATGGATTCAGAAGGTCCTTTACAGTCATAATTGACTATTGGATCACTGAGAATGAGTACTGGTAGCTCCTAAAACTACCTTTAACCTCTGGTGGCTTCTAAGCTCCAAATCAATCTTTCTGAATGAAATTTTCCATGAAGATGATTTCCCTAGCTTCTTTGGACTATCCCATTGGATTCAGAAGGCTCTAATTAACCTAGAAAGCCTCTTGTTCCACTCTCGCTGCTTCTCTGTCTCTTGGGCTCTGCCTTTATCTCTCGGGCTCTGCCTCTGTCTTCTATGGACTCTGCCTTAAAGCTGCTCTTTGCGTTCTTTTATGCGATATCTCCACCAATATTGGTAGTTGCACCTGACTCCAACTAAACTTAGCATATCCGCTAAACTTTAGCCACTCCTCCAGGCTGACTGTCGGAGGTAGCCTTTAGCATTACCATAACTGTTGGGCACACATATGTGCGATATAGTCCCGACGGTTAGGGATAATCCTCCATAGAGCTTGTTATTAGGTTAACTCTCAATCATCGATCTATCTTGTTCGTCCAATGACTGTCGTGTCATCCGTTGGCCAACTTGCCCGAACGATCTCCACCGTTGATGTGACCCTGCTCAACCCAACAAACATCGCGCAATCTCGCACAGATTTTTGCATGATCGATATCAAATTGAGGGTGCGCGAGAAAAGCAGTTTTGCCCTTCTACGTGTCGCCTGCTGAGGCTAATCGCGTGCTTTTGGTAAAATACTGCTTCCAACCTTTCACCCGCGCGAGAAACCGTTTACTGTCTTTTGAAGACCACCCACATGCTTAATTCATATTTGAAGAAAAAAGGTGCTTAATAAATGTTTTAGCGCTTCAAGCGAATATTAACCTTTTATCGCTAATTCACATAGGACTGGTGGTCATGTGAACTGCAACCGCATGTACATTGTTTGCAACCTTATTCTTAACTGCGGTTAAGGTCCTTGATCATTTATGATCACTCCTCCCCATTGAGAATCTTCTGGACCCCAAAAGACTGATATATTGATCTGTACAGTAGATGAGAGTACCAGCACTCTCTTATTTCAGCCTCCATACACTTGCCTTGTATGGCTAGTGCCTCTGAACCAAAACTTGAAGGTAGTCAACACTTTCCTTTCTGAATGTGCTTGTCCTCCTATTAAGAATGGTTTTCCTTCAGAATTTTTGTTAAGAAGTTTACAAAAGGTAGATGAACATCACTTCCTTGATCATTGATCCAAGGTGGCTCAAACATACGTTCTTCTGGCATCTTGTCAAAACCAACATAATACAAGAAAACAACTTGATGACATAATCTCTTGCTTCATCAAAAGAAACAAATTTCACATCATGTGAATCATCATCATGTCTTTACATCTTGTATACAAATGATTGACTGAATAACAAGCCAACAGAAAATGTGCCTTTTTCAAACAACTGACTCTTCAAGTCAAGCATGTACAAAAATAACTTTATGATTCTTTTTCAAAGTAGAAATAATTCCACGTCTTGTGAGACACTTCATCATTGTCTCCTTTTTCAATCTTGGAGACAAAATCAAGTTTTTCCAAGTCAATATGGCATTACATGCATGTTTTAAACAAAGCAATCAACCATCAAGTCAATTACACATACATGTTCAAATACAAGGAAATCATCAACATTCCTGTGTTCATACATACTATTCTCTTGTATGTATTCCATTCTTCAACTTTCTCTTAAGCACAATCAATAGTACAAGATCCTCAATCATATGTACATGTACTTACAAAGCTGAAATGAATATAATTTTGTTGCAATAAAGCGAGTCTCATACTCAAATTTTTCCATTCACCTTTTTGGTAAAACCCTGCAACTTGCATTCCATTAGCAAAGAAATGCATCAAATCAAAAGACATGCAACCTTAATTGGATAAGAACTCTAACCATTTCTTACCAATCCATATCAAAGGTGCTTCCTTTGTCTGCACATTGACATCAACATGTGAATCATCCTACAATGCATCAATTGTGGAAACTTCCTTTCCATTCTTGCCATTTTCTCTTTCCACCTTCTTCAGATTTTGTGGAAGCATTGTTGGATTCAGAGTCCAACACTTTGCAACAATATGTCCTTGCTTATGGCAGTAAGTGCAACACATGTGCATCTTCTTAACAACATGATTTGCCTTGTCCAATGGACATTTGGCTTCTTGTATCCTTTTCTTCAAAAGTTTCTTGAATGTGGCCATTCTCTTCCAACATCTAGAAACACTATGGTTATCCAAACCACAAAAGGAACATGCAATTTTTTTCCAATGCTTATGTGGAAATTTATCATGCTTTACATAATCAAAATAAATATGATTGAAATTAGATTTATACCTTTCTCTTCCACCTTTGTTACCTTCACGAGGAGGTGAATCGAATGAAGAAGTGGCTCCCTTTGGAACACCATCAATCTCTTCAATGGTTTTAGAGCTTTCACAACTCTCTTGTTCAAATGCATGTTTATGAACACCTTCTTCTTGCAAAGTATGTTTCAAACTATTGCATTCCCCATGAATATAATCTTTACAAACTTGCGGTAGATAACCTGAAATGAAACTCCTTCTAGGAACTGTTTCACTTGCCTTCATGGCTACTTTGGAACTTTCTCCATAAGATTGTCCATAGCCAAGACGCAAATACTTAGGCCTTTCCTCAACCATTATTGGCTCAACAATGCCCTGTGCATGTTTGCCCAGTCGTTTTCCTTCATAGCCCATTTTTTACATCAACTTGGACCTTATGCCTCTTGTATGTTTTTCAAAAGAACCAACATAAACATTCTTAGAGGAAATTGAAGACAAACTAGGATTGTTACCTCTTCTTCAAGCTGATACTTGACTAAGGCTTCTTTGGAAACAAGGAGTTGTTTCTCCAACTCATGCATCCTTTCCAGGCTCATATTTGCAATATTAAGTTTGCTCTCCATTTCCTACAATTTGTCAGAAAGCAACTGCTTCTCTTCCTTCATGGAATTCAATTGCTCTCGAAGTTTGGTGCTCTTCCTTTCATCCTCATACATTTCTCTCAACATATCCATCACGATGAACAAGTCTTGCTTCATGTCTTCATCGAAGAATCCTGTGAAGGAGGAAGATTTTGAGAACTCGCTTTTAGAAGTTATCATTATACAAATGAACAAAAGAACTTCAGAAAAATTCACAAAGAGCTTATTCAATTAGCCTTTTGCAAACAAACCTTCTTGTGTTTCAAGGATTGCCTTGAGGTCCATGGGGTAAGGAGAATGTCTTCAGCCCTTCTTCCTTCTTGTCCTCTCCTGGACTTAGCTATCTGTAGCTTTCTCTTCACCTTTGCAAACTCAAGCAATAGTCAATTTACAAACAATCAAACAGTCAAATCCTTTGTACTGTTTAAACACCTATCAAGTTAGACAAGTAATATATTGCTCTGTCTATCAAGCAGCTATGCTCTGTCAATCAAGCATCCTATTGCTCTGTCATTCAAGAAACTATACTTTGTCAATCAAGCAGCTAGCTCTGATACCACCTGATTTGAAATTAGGGTTTAACATCTTGTTATATTTACAAGAACCTCCCACTCCAAGGCTTAACAAATATATGATCTAGCTTATGTTGACAATTGTGGAATTAAGTACTTGAAACAGGTGTATGTCTTTGTTTGTTTTTAATTGTTTTAGTGCTTTAAGTGTTTCTGCTAATATAAAACACATATAACAATAATATAATGCAGCAAATAAGCAACACACACATAATAGTAATATAATGCAACAAATAATCAACACACACATAACAACAAATTTAATCTAGGAGTTCACCCTAACATCATGGGCTACGTCTCCTTGAGCTCTTGTCAACTTGACTTGGTTCTTTGGGATTATGGTAAAGCTTCTTTAACAAGTTCCACACTTAACTCCAAACGTTACTGAACTGAACCAATGGGCTTATAATGCCATTTATATCCCTAACTGTCCTCACTCTGCAAACAGATCTACAATTCCTTGGACTTGATTCCTTCAATCAGTGCTATGAGTTGTCTTGAGCTTCTTGATGGCACTAACTCCCTCAGAATTCTTCAACTGTCTCTAGAACTTCTTCTTCTATCTCCAGCACATATCAGACACCTACAACAGATTGATCATTTGATCATTTTCTTCCTAAAACTTCCTTGTATCTTCTTGGCCCTTAGAAGTCCCTAAATGCTTTTGCAAATCCCTACAATGGATTCAGAAGGTCCTTTACAGTCATAATTGACTATTGGATCACTGAGAATGAGTACTGGTAGCTCCTACAACTGCCTCCAACCTTTGGTGGCTTCTGAGCTCCAAATCAATCTTTCTGGATGAAATTTTCCATGAAGATGACTTCCCCAGCTTCTCTAGACTATCCCATCGAAGTCAGAAGGCTCTAATTAGCCTAGCGAGCCTCTTGTTCCACTCTCCCTGCTTCTCTGTCTCTCGGGCTCTGCCTATGTCTCTCGGGCTCTGCCTCTGTCTTCTCTGGACTCTACCTTAAAACTACTCTTTGAGTGCTTTATGTGATATCTCCACCAATATTGGTGATTGCACCTGACTCCAACTAAACTTACTATATTCGCTAAACTTTAGCAACTTCTCCAGGCTGACAATCAGAGGTAGCCTTTAGCATTATCGTAACTGTTGGGTGCACATATGTGCGGTATAATCCCGGCGGTTAGGGATAATCCTCCATAGAGCTTGCAATCAGGTTAACTGTCAACTGTCAATCTATCCCGTCCATCCAACGATTGTCGCGTCGTCTGCTCGCCAACTTGCCCGAACGATCTCCACCGTTGATGTTACCCTACTCAATCCAACGAACATCGTGCAATCTCGCGTAGATTTCTGCATGATCGATATCAAATGGAGGGTGCGCGAGAACAGCAGTTTTTCCCTGCTACGTGTCGCCTGTTGAGGCTAATCGTGTGCTTTTGGTAAAATACCACTTCTAGCCTTTTGCCCGCGTGAGAAACCGTTTACCGTCTTTCCAAGACCACCCACGTGCTTAATTCATATTTTAAGAAAAAGGCGCTTAATAAAGGTTTTAGCACTTAAAGCGAATATTAACCTTTTAACGCTAATTCACGTAGGACTAGCAGTCATGTGAACTACAACTGCATGTACATTGTTTGCAACCTTATTCTTAGCTGCGGTTAAGGTCCTTGATCATTTCTGATCATCTAATCCCCACATTTGTGGATCTGATCTTTAAAAAGAGGATCTCTAATCCTCTCCTCTTGCCTTATAAATTCACCACATACTAGAGGAGAAGGGATTGATTTTTGAAGTAAACTTATGTTGTCAATTTGAGGTTGGAAGCTTGTCATTTAAGGGAGGACTGGAGACTATTGGAAGGAGCTTTTCCGACATCAAGGCTAGGTTATATCTCTCCTTTTTGTTCAATTATAATACAAAAGAGTATTTCTTTCTCACTATATTTTCCATTGGATTTGATATATTGTATCTTTACTTTCATTGTCCATTGGTTAAGATATTAGGTACTAGTCTCCTTAATCACTAGTATATGTTGTGTTGAATCATATATATATATATATATGCCTTTGATATTGTATTTGTTAGTGTATTTGCAGGTCTGGATTTTGAGCATTGAAAGGTTGTGTCAAACCATAACAGGATCTTCAACAGGAATTTCGATTAAAAGGTATGGATTCGATACTCCATTACTATTATTTATGATTCAATAAAGATGAACCTAGAGAAAGATTTATCGGTTTGTTTTCTTGTTACTATATTCAGTCATTGAGTCTAGGGAGATCTTGTATTGTTAGTAAGACAAGATTTGTCCGCCTAAAAACTTATCCAAAGAACAAATTTGCTACTTCTTACTCGTTGATGGCATTTTTATAAGGCACGAGAACACCCATATTAATAAACATGTCAACTACCACAAACAGATAGTAATGGCCCTTTCTGGTTGTCGATAAATGATCTTAAAATGGAGGGACATTCCTCCTATAAAAAAAAATCGATCATTCTTTGACACTTTACAAGTTAACAAAATAGGTCTTTAAAGGTAAAACAAGTTTCACAATCTCTTCAAGATAGTGATTTAAGTTTCCATATGAACTTAAAAGAGAAAAAAAAAAAAACATATGCATCTCAAAATGATAAACATGAAGAGAAGAAACCAACATTTGATGACGGAGTTCACCCCTCTATTGAAGCCTCGTAATTCCGTTGCAACAACATGGGGGATAACCACATGGTCCGGACCTTGAAAGCAGCTCCTTTTCCATTTGGTATAGTGCCTCCGACCGGGGATAATGGGACCAGTTTCCCAGCAAGAATTGATATGATGATGGTGTTGCTTTGATATAAGGTATTATGGGTAATGATTTAACTAAAATGAACTATTTAAATAGTAAAAGACATGCATCTATCTATTCTAACATTATCTTACTATATACTCGGGAATAACTCAAATCATGCAATCTACAAAGATGTCTTAAAGCAAAAGCTAATAAAGATCATTCAATTGCTATCAGATAATAAATCGTTAATGATAATTATTTTGTCTAAATAGTTAGGCAATATAATTATGGAAAATATATCGCATATATCAATTGATCATGTATTCAATAAGGAATTACAACTGAAACATTTATACAAAAGTGTTTTGATGTCAAACTATAACTCATACCTCATACATAAGACAATATAAGAAAGATTACTGCTAATTTATAAACAAAACACAATCATAAGATAGAAGTACGAGATATGAAAGGTCCTACTCATGAGATTAATAATATTGATCCGCTTCTTTTCAACTAAATATACTCTACGAGTACAAAAATGCAAATTCAGTAGAGTCAATCTCTAAGAAAATTAGATCTTGTTCCAATTATCTCATCAAAAGTCACAAAAGTACATAAATGCAAGCTCTTGCAAAGTGTTTTTGATAAAATTTTGGACCCCTCTCTAAATGCATGGGAGGGGTTTAAATAATACAAATTATGTATAAAAAAATAGATTATTACATAAAAAGCTGAGGTTTCAAACAACCTTCCTCAAAATAAGTAAAATAAAAAAAAAAATAGAAAAAAAAAATGATGACAAGATTCTTCAAATTGAATGTCATATTCAGCCATTCGGTCCTTGAGCTCGTAGATGTTTATCATTGGCTTCATCTGGGGTGGTTGGCCAATTCTAGATCTCAATTTTCCCGTGAATACAACATCAGTGAGAGGTGGCACCATCTTTTGAGCAGAATTGGTTAAACAACCTAGAGTCATCCAATGACTGTGTGGTTTTACTAGAAACCGCCAATAGGTTTCCCAGTCAAGCTTAGTCAATTGTTTGATTGCCTCTGCATTTGTTTTGGCAGTCTCTTTCCACTGTTTTTCTAATTGTTTGATGTCTGGGAGAGCTTCTGGCCTGCATTCTTTGATAATATTGGCAGTGTGAAGGTTTTCGTTCACTGCCTCAATTATATTGTTTGTTGCACTGGCTGCTCTTGCTGCTGCCCTTTCTGCTTGCTTTAACTATATGTCCCAATCTGCAAATAAGATATCTTTGTGAGACTCCTTGATCTTTGGAAGATCAACTTTTCTTCCTTCTTCAAATTCCTGCCAAGAAATAAAATCTGAAATCCTCTTATTGATCTCTTCATATTCTAATCTTTGATCAACCATTTGATTGGTTAATTTATCACTTGTTTCACAATAGGGATTGATCGATGAGATTCTTTGGCAGAAAATTTCTTACTATTGTGACAAAAGAGAATTTAATTCAAGTGCCTCTTTAATGAATTCATCTGTTTGTGGACTGTCTTTGAATTTATCCATTATAGCTTGCATTTCGTGAATCTGTGCATTCTTCTCTGCAATTTCTGTTTGATGTTGTATTCTCGTTTGCTCAAAATCTTGTTGAAGTTGTGCCATCTACATTTCTGCTTGCTTATTGGTGCTTTGTCTTTCCAGCTCAAGTTGTTGTTCCAGCTGTTGAACTCTTTCTTCTTTTTCTTTAAGAAAAAGTCAAACTTCTTCTACCTTATCAATTGTTGCAATTGCATAGGTGCCTGCAAATTGTGATAACTTTGTAATATTTTCTTATGGATCAATGGGGGTGTCTTTCCATACTACCTCCATTGATTCACTTCCAAGAGTTGTTGTTGTCGATACATCTAATTTTCTTTTCTTCCTTTGCCTTTTTACTACAGCCTTATGTGTTGGGTTGTAGAATATGTCCAGTGGTGGTATTTCCTCAATCTTTAAAACAATTTCTGAAGTTGGGTGTGCTAGGATTACTTCAATACCTTGAGTAGTTACAATTTCTTGTATTGTTGTTTCTGGATTTATAACCTGCTGAGTGTGTTGTGGAGTCTGGAATCTAGAAGTCCCTTCAAGACTAGTCTCTGTTTAGAGATTTTTATTAAATTGCTCCCACTACCGATCTAGATCAACAACTGGGATCTTTTTTGTGTGAACCTGTGCAGAGCCAGTCTCCATGTGCTCCTCAGTTGGGACCTTTTTGGTCGTTTCTTCAATATTTTACTTTGTGTTCTATTCAGGGTCTTCATCAGGGTTTCCTTCCTTATTCTCATATTGGTGTTTAGAGTTTGTTGAACCTTGAACTCATTTCTCTTGAGATTCCTCATTAGAATTATGTTTGGAACTTTCCTCCAGGCTTATGTTGGGAGTAGATTCTCTTATTTCTTCAATTTGTAACAAGTCCAAAGGGACTTTTGTTAACCTTCTATTTCTGGAGAGGTGGAATTTGTTGAGGTCGGTTGGGTCCAGTTTTATTGATGCTAAATGTAAAACCTATGAAAATGTCTTAGCTTGTTCAAAGATATCATCAAACTCATCATCCTCGTGAACAAATTGCCTGATTTTGACCATAGCAATGAAACTCTTGGTGACCTTGTTAGGGTCATAGTGTCTGCCTGACATGGTAGCCATATTTAGAGACGTGATGTTTTGTATTTATTTTGTCGCATGCCCAATATCATGTAACACAAAAGTGCCACATTGCAATGGGAAGGTCGGCCAGATGGATTTATTCTGCTCTTTGAGGGTTTTGGTTATACCATCACCCGCTGTTTGATAAGCAATTTCTCTTGCCAGTAATTTATCTGGAACATAATATGGAAGAACACGGGGAACTGTAATACTCCCAAAAACCTGATATAAGTAAATAATTCCTCACCAAACCATCTTTCCATCGACAATATGTCTATCTTTGCTTCATTTGAAAGCCTAGGGGCTTTCTTATAAAAAATGGTTTGATAAATTGGTAACATTACGCCATGACAAATTTGATAAAAATGGGAGCTAAATTGTGATTCCCACAAAATTGTATGATAAATATGGATGGGTGCAGGATCCTTTAAAGTCCATTTCCAACCCATGTTTGAAAAATGTGAGCAAAAACATATAACATCCATGACATAAGCACTCATGTAAAAGGGAGGGATAACCCTAGTGGAGACAATTCTATTGCGCTTGTATTCTCTAATGGCTATAGCCAAATTGTCTGACAAAATAGTACTCCAGTTCATAATCATAGAATTTACAACTGCGTCAATCAATGGAACCCATTCAATGGAAAACTTGGTAGTATCAGCTTTTCCAAATAGCCTACACAACATTGTAGCTGCAAAATTGTACGAGGCTGACAAAGGTGCAATGGGGTACATACCAGTTTTCTCCCTCTTGAACTTGTTGGAGTCGGACCTCCAATTTTGCATAACGTCCATCAGGTCTTCATTTTTTTTGGAAAAATTCTCAATAAAGGCTTTTTCATAGATCTTTTGTGGTTGTGGCAGGTGGTACATTTGGATCAAATTGTCTAGTTTGAATGACCCCATGACTTCATGCCTGGAATTTCTAAACATTCTGTCTGAAATGTACACATTATCAATAATCCGTCTTACCATATCTGCTTATGGTAAGATTTTCGGCCTCGTGGCTATCCTGTGTAGGAAAGAACATGCTTCTTCGAAATAGGAAGCATCAGAAATTTCCTTGGCATCTACTGTTGCTTTGGTTTCCAAGACCTTTGGGTCTTCTTCCTCCAATAAATTATACATGTCCTCCCATGTTGTAGTCCCACCATCCTTATTGCATGTGGTATCAGAGAAGAGTGGAAGCATGTCTGAATCCTCAAATGAAGTAGCCTCTGCAGTCTTTTTTCCTTTCTTAGCCATTCTTCTGAGCGTTGTTTCCTTTGGAGCTTCCCTGAAATTTGGGCAAATGGAGAAAACAGGATAAAAATGCAGAGCGGCAAATACAGGCGGAAATACAATAACACAGTAAACCCTGAAATAACATAAGAATGGAGATTTTATTTCAAACATGGATAAAAAGATATCTATCATCTCGAACCGTTAAATGAGTAAATGCAATTAAACCTCATTAACTATGCATTAAGGACTATACATGATTTCCTTTATGACTTGTTAGAATATCGCATTGCAAGTTTCTAAAAATCATTTGAAATTGGTGTAGGTTATGTGTGATGTCGATCATGCGATTGCGACAAATCCCAATATCGAAGATTGTGAATAGAGTAATTCAAAGTTGTTTTAGTGTTTTGCGATTTGCGATGAGCGGCATACCTTTTACCTTTTAGAGCACGTTTCCTTTATGTGGAGGCTTATTTCATTAAAATAGATATTTACGATAGGTTGGACCCGATTGAAGTTTTATAACAGTTTTAATATTCCGTCGATTCCAGACCACATCGCATTTCGCATTTTCTTGTGGTTTGCATGTCTTGCGCCCTTATAAAAGTCGCGATGCAATTGTGATAAATACTTTAAAGAATATCTTAAGCCTTAAGTTTTATAAAAAGTTTAATGCTACCCTAGGTATTTTTCGGGGGTTTCTTTTATCGCATCTCGCAAATCCTACCTCATGACTAACCTTTGTTACTTTGAATCCTGTGATTTGTGATAAGGTGAGAATGCCTAATCACAAAGTGACTTGATTTGATATCTTAAGTTTATCCAAAGTTTTATTCCGAATGGTTTCAAAAGGAAAGCTCTAATTTCCTAATTTTTTGAATTTTTTTAAAAGGGTCCCCATTTATTAATACAATACTAACTATTAGTATAACAAATGCGGAGGGGTTGTTGAGCAATACAACACCCTCTTGGGCTACATCTTCCAGCCTACTCCAATAGCTAGACCGCTATATTGATTTCAACAACAAATGAGTACATACAACTTGTTGATAGTAGAGTGGATTGTTTCTCCTACAAAGAATTCTCACTCAGAAATATGACTCCCTATAGCAAGTCATGAAAATGTCGACATAAAAAGGACTTTGACATAATAGGTCCTTGTACTCCACCTAAAATCAAAAGCATAAACATGTGAATCCTTCACAATGAAGAGTTAAAAAGGGATTCTCTCCTTAACACATTGAGAAAATATTGAAAATAGATGCTCTACTGAAGTAACAGTTGTTGCAGATGAAACTGGAAGGCTGGAAAACCTCTAACTAGGCTTTCTCCATGCTCAAATATGCCTCCATATTGCTTCAAAATTGTCTCTACCTCTAGCACTAAAAGACTTGATTATGCAAAAATTCCATCATAAAGTTCTCAAATCAGAAAACTGAGGTTGTCATTGAGTCCAAGATGGTTAAAAACCCCTATCCAGGCTCTTCTTGAGCTCAAAAAGGTTAAAAATTGAGCAATATATGCTTCTCCAAGCCAAGCTCTATTATTTGTCCTGTGAATTGGCAAAACCTGCTAACTGCACAACAATTTCGCCCTTTACACAATCCGCTAAGGACAATTTCGCCCGGGACCAACGAGATTCCCACCGCAAAAAGTGCAATTTGTTGCCTCGTTAAATTTGTCAATAACCCCTATATGCAAAAATTAGGTCACATGGAGCCCATAGGGTCGGGAACTAGGGATAACTGCTTGCCCCCGCCAGCCAAGCCCTCCATTGCTATCGACATGGTTTTATCTTGTCCATAGGGCTAGGGGTGGGGCCAATTGCCTGCCTCCGCTAGCTTCACACCAACCATGGTCACATAGACATTAATGATACCAAGGGTTAGGGCTTATCCTCTTGTGCCCTCCGTTTGTGGTCACATAGGAAGCGACATGGTTGGGGGCCAGGGCCTAAGCGCCCTGCCCCTCCCACTAATTCTCACCTTTGGTTGTATGGAAAACACTAAGACCAAGGGCTAGAGATCCCACTCGTCCCTACCCCTTCCACTTGGGGTATATGTTGGGTACGTGAACTAGGGGTTGGGGCTAGCCACTCGGTCCCTCCTCACAAACAGCCGAAAATTTGATAATAAATATAACTAGTGCCCTATATGGGTTAAGAACTTATGCAATGGTGTGACGGTTGGGCGTGGAGTTGTTACACGGTAGGTCGAGGGGTAAAACCCGCCGAGGCCTTCAGGCCCTATATAAATTTTTTGACCAATCATAGAGGGCCACGTGGCGTCCTCCGATAGGGCCACGTGGCAACTTCTGATTAGGACACCTCAAACTTCAACAACCAACCAAAAAGCACCAAATGCACCCATATGAACATGTCATGTGTCAAGTCTTGATTGGTCACCGCCAGCCATACCCTGCACAGTCTGTTGATGATGTCAACTATATAGATTGCCCAGTCAACCCTACTATTGATTTTTTAGGTGTTAGTCATAAACTTCATAACGACATAACTTCTCCGCACGATGTTGGATTAAGGCAATTCAAGCATCGTTGGAATTAGAATGACGAACACTACAACTTAACGCTCGTTCCGACAGATTCTAAGCACTTCTGTATCAGTAAACCTCCCACAAAGTCCACATAAATGCTTTCCCAAGGACAACTGAGTATAGGTGAAGGATGGTATAGGCCCTGTTTCCTATTACTAGGCTTGCTGGTATAGCAAAGCATACATCCTCTTATAAACCTAGTGACATCTTCTTACATCCTAGACTAATACACATACCTTTGTATGTTGACCATTATATTCCCTGCATAAAAATGCCCTGCAAGATTGGAGGTGTGAACCTATCTCATTAGTTACAATTTCTCACCTTTAGGAACACATAACTTGTCCAATCTCTAGAGTAATCCATTATGGAGATGATAGTCAATTGTGTTATCTCCATTATTTGCACGACTCTAGTTCTAAAATTATTGAAACACCTCCAGCTTGAATTCCTCATCTCTATATATGACTCTTTGTATGCATCATGGGTGAATGGCTTCATGTGTATCAAAGTTCCCAAAGTTGTGATATTTGATGTAGGTGGCCTTCAAATAATGTTGTCTAACTTGTTTATGCCACCCTTCTTTTAATCATTAAATGAAATTGTTGTGAAAATTCCATCTACTTGCAATGTTTGGTCTATTGTAACTTGCTCTGGGTTTGCAAGTATTGTTGTGACTAGTGATATGTGTGGACTACCATCTCCTTTTCGATATGATAATGTTTCCACTTTTTGATAACTTGTACCAAGGGATAAAGCTCCTTGTCATAGGTAGGGTAGTTGAAAACTGTCCCATGAAATGCTTCATAATGGTTGCATACAAGACTTCCTTTTTGCATTGAAACCTCTCCCATTACATACCCACTTACATCTATCTCCACTTCAAAGGGAAGCTACAAGTTTAGTAATGCAAGAATCGATGCTTAAATGATTTTCTTCTTCAACTCCTTAAAGGTCTTCTGTTGACCCTTTCCCACTTGTCGTCATGGCATGGTATGGTGTGGTTGTTGCTAAAAATTAGGCTATGAATATCCTTAAGTAATGTATTTCCCAAATGAAACTCCTGACCTCAAAATATTTGTTATGAAACCAGCTCAAGAAAAGATAGAAAAGATAGATCAACGCCTTAGAATTCAACCTCTTCGAGGGGGAAACCTCCTTTACATTACATAAATGAACAATTCTTGGATGATTCAAATGACAAAACCTCCCTTCTATATATAGGAGTCTAGATTATTACTAGGCGCTGAGGAAATTCCATCGGGAAGTGGAGGAACCCGGCTCTGCAATATGGGCTGATGGAACCTGCATGATAGGGGTTACAGGCTGTTCTATGGCCCTGTAGCCACCTCGCCCCCGTACACTCCTTTGGATACTGTGTCGGGTCTTCCCTCACGGCCCGCGGTTTCACTCCATTTTACCCTCTCACCCCCGCTTATTTACCCTAGTGTTTTTACCCGGTCTCCGTCTCTCTACACCCTTCGGATCAGCGCTAGGGCATCCTGACCTACCGACAGCTAACGGCTGCATTCGCTTTCTTTCCAGCCTGCGATCGATCTGCGCTTCACTTGAGCTACTTGCAAAACCCTAACGGTCTTCCCCACAGTCGGTGTCGGTTCAAGACGGTTACCTGGTTCCGAGGCGGGTTCAAGCAGCTGTCGATATGGATATTGAAGAGGTGGATTACTCGGATTCCCCGCTGGCGGAAAGCTCCATCTGGCGCTCCACGTTCACGTCTTCTGGGGGTTTGCACAGTGGAAATATGTCTTCCAGCCTTGAGAAACTCTCTCCTTCGATCGACCCGTCTCTCCCCACCTCACATTTCCCTGGCGAGCCCTCCTCCTAGAACTCTTTTGTCGTTCCCTCCCCGGCTTCTCTCGGTTTCCTTGCGGAATGTTTACAGTCCTCCCCGAACAACACCGCTCCCCTCTTGCCGATTTTACCCCCCCTTTCCCATCTCCCTGCTAATCTCGTGGAGAACCCTCCCCTGGCTGACCCTAACCCTCCCATTGCCCCCCCCGTCCCCTCAGGCAGCTATCACACTATCCCCCCTCTCCCGGAGGCCATTCCCCCCCCGGTTCGATCCCAAACCCTCCCCTCCCTGTTTCCCCCCCGGCGGGATCCAGGGCACCTGAGATCTCGGGCCGCATGTCCTCCCGCCCCTCAAAGAAACAGCGCTGCTTCAAATCCAGAGCCGAGGACGTCTTCCTGAGGCTTGAAGAAGACATTCAGTGGGGGGATGCTATGGATTTGGCGGATCGAGTCCTTGTAGGCCGTATTCGGGGCAGGCATATCACAGCGGCAAAACTGAAGCAATGGGCCACGGAGATTTGGGGCCAATATCTGGTGGAAATCCCCTCCGTCTAGACTTTCGTGCGAGGATGGTTTGCACTACGGTTTGCAAGGGCGGACCACACGAGCTGGGTACTTTCATCATTTTTGCATTTCGAAAAAGCTCCGGTCCTCCTCAAGCGTTGGACGCCCCTCTTCGACCCGGAGACGGAACAGCTGGGGATCGGACCAGTCTGGGTCAGACTACCGGGTCTGCCCCTACAGTATTGGTCTGAAGACATCTTCAGGAGAATTGGGAACTCTCTAGGTACATTCATGGAATCTGACAAATCCTACATCTCGACGGGCTCGATGGATTACGCAAGGATCCTTGTGCATATGGATACCAGGGGGTTTGCTGGAAAATATCACCATACAATGGAAATCCTCCTCAAGGAAGCAGAAGCTCGACTATGAGGGAATCCCATATCACTGCAGAAGGTGCCATCAGGTGGGCCACCTCTTCAATGACTGCCCCCTCCTCCAGAAAACCCAGCAGGCAGCCACTGGCCAGGACCTGCCCACTTCAGAAAGTCTACCTGACCCTCCAGCAGCGGTGGCACCTAGGATGGAGCATAACATTACCTCTGACACGGTGGAAGCGCCTCCAGCACCTCGTCGCAAGAAGCAAGCTTCGAACCTGTCCAGGCCTCCATCTCCTCCACTGACGCGTTCAAAGGCTGCAAAAGGAGCTGTCTTCTCATCGGGTACGTCTTTTCCTTCGTCTGTCTCTGCTTCTCTTCTTGCTTCATTGAGTTTATCATCCCCTGGCATGCCCCCCCCAATCAGGATTCCCCCTCCCTCTTCCCCATCTGCCCTCGACCTGGTAAAGGTCGCCCGTCCGCCCCCTCCCCCTCCCCGCTCACTATATTTGTCTTGCCCCATCCCGAAGCCATCGGGTTTACCCACCTCCTCCTCCCTCCCCTCTTCCCCCCCCCCCTCATTTCCATCACCCTCCCCATCGGTAAACTCTTCGCCGAGGTACTCCACCCGCTCGACCTCCAAGCAGAAAGAGGCGGACACCATTGGACTGTCGGTGGAGTCCCTTATCCTCTCGCCCAAGCAAGGGCGCGACCGACCAACCTCGCTCTCTAAAGCGCAGAAACAAGCGGGGGACGATGTCCTCCAAGGCAGACAACATACTCTTGATAGGGTTCTTAGAGCACATGACACCCTCCCACACCCCCCTCCATGAAAATTCTATCCTTCAATTGCAGAGGGCTGGCCAGCCCTGAGAAAAAATTGGCCCTGAAGCGTCTCTTATTTTCGGACCCGGTGGACATCATCTTCTTACAAGAAACCCTATGCAAAGCAGACTCTGTCACCTCCACTCTAGATTCCTGGTTGCCAGGGTGGACCTTTTCCGCCATTGATGTATCTGGCCGATCAGGGGGCATTGCTATTGGCTTTAAGAACTATTCCATAAAACTAATGAATATCTGGGGTGGAGGGGGTTTTTTGGGTGCAGACATATACTCAAAAGACCTGGAGGAGAATCTAAGAATCATCAATGTCTACGGACCCTGTCTTAACAGGGAGATCTTTTGGCAGAAGCTCTTCAGCACCCCTCTATTCCAAGCCGGGAACACTATTTTGGGAGGAGACTTGAATTTCTCTATGGGTTTCTCTGAATCATGGGGACACATGGCACAAATCGATCCCCTCTCTGATTTCTTCGAGCAGCTGCTCGAGGATCACCATTGGATAGATATCCCATCGGCCAAAATTCATCACACATGGAAGAACAATCGAACTGGGGATCAAAGCCTTGCTAGGAGGCTGGACCGCTTTATCATCAAGGAGGTGCTCCACAGCAATCACCCCAGATCTAGGCAATGGGTTGGAAGTGGTGGGATCTTGGACCATAGACCAATATATCTGGAAATAGGAGGAAGACAACAGATCCCCAAGGCCCCCTTCAAGTTCAATTCCACTTGGCTCCGGGACCCCTCATATATTAAATTAATAACAGACTTCTGGAAAGCACATCCAATCCCTGAGGATGCAGACCCAGCCACAGGCTTTGTAAGGAACCTCTCTGAAATCAAAGTGCTTTCAAGAGAATGGGCCAAAAGGAAGAGACAACAGGATGATCAAACGATATCTCTTGCTGAACAAGCTATTGCAGTTCTTGAATCCCACTAAGAAGGAACCTTCATCTCCCCTGATCAGAAAATCATGTATGAAGGCCTCATCAATCGGAGAACACAAGTCCTCAGAGATCGCGAGGATAGCTGGAGACTAAGAAGCAGAGCCATTTGGCTCAAGGAAGGGGATGAGAATACAAAGTTTTTCCACCGCTTTGCAAATGGTCGGAAAGCGATCAATACTATCTGGGAGCTGCAAGACGGTCAAGGACAACAGGTCAGCATATCCGGAGAACTTGCCTATCTAGCCTCTTCACATTTCAGGAACATATACAAGGCCCCGAGAGAAGCAAGTCTATTAGAAATTATGAGAGTGGCAGAACTCTTCCCCAGATTTGTGGATGATGAGGATGCAGAGGAGCTTACAAAAGATATTACTTTGGAAGAGCTGGAAGCTACCATCAGGGGTTTCCAAAAGGACAAGAGCCCGGGACCAGACGGCTGGACCATCGAATTCTACCTAGCTTTTTTCGAGCCGCTGGGCCAGGACATCCTTAAGGTAATCAATCATTGCAGCCTCACAGGAACAGTCCCCTCAGCCATCAAAGCCACATTCATTGCCCTCATCCCAAAATCCGATAAGCCGGAATCCTTTAATGATTTTCGGCCTATCTCGCTCTGCAACTGCCTCTACAAGATCTTGGCCAAAATCCTTGCTAACAGGCTCAATCCCATCCTCTCGGCCAACATATCCTCTGAACAATTTGCTTTCCTCCATCGTCGTCAGATCCATGAAGCTATTGGCACTGCCCAAGAGCTTCTTCACTCAATGCAGAGCAAGAAATTGAAAGGAATGATCCTTAAGGTAGACCTCTCCAAAGCCTTTGACAGGGTAAATTTACTATATATCAGAATGCTTCTCACCCATTTGGGTTTCCCCTACATGTTCATTAAGAGGATTATGAGTTGTATCTCTGATGTGCCATTCAGTGTCCTCCTAAATGGCTCCCCCTCCCCCTTCTTCACTGCCGAAAGAGGTCTCCGGCAAGGATGCCCCCTCTCCCCCCTACTGTTCCTACTCATCATGGAAGGGCTTAGCAGGCTGATTGCATCTGAACACAGGAGAGGCAGAATCAAAGGTATTAAAATTACGGACAATTGCTCCCTTACTCACCTTCTGTTCGTGGATGATGTGCTCATCTTCCTCAACGGAAGCATGGCTGACACCTCAGCTTTACAACAAGTCTTTGATCTCTTTCAGAAGGCCACAGGTATGATAATAAATGTTCAGAAATCCACCCTAACAGCTACAGGTTGCTCGCAGAATGAGATCTTCTATACAAAAAATCGATTCCCTTTCCAAATTCACCTTATGGAGGAAGGGCTGAAACATCTGGGCTTCCGAGTGAAACATGGAGGATACAAAATAGCTGACTGGATATGGCTAATCACAAAGGTGGAGAAGAGATTAAATGTATGGTATAATAGATATCTCACCAGGGCAGGAAAACTCACTCTTATAAAAGCTGTGCTGGAAGCTACGCCTGTATACTGGATGTCTCTGGCTTGGATACCAAGAGGAATCCTATCCAGGCTCCAAAAATTATGCTGCAGATTCCTATGGAAGGGGAACAAACAGGGGAACCTTTTCGCATGGGTAAAATGGAACACCATAGCAAGGCCTAAGAAATGGGGAGGCTGGGGCATAAAAAGACTATATTTTTTTGCAAAAGCTCTGGCAGCAAAGCCCGGATGGCAACTTCTCACATCCCAAAGTCTCTGGAAACAAGTAGTAGTGGAGAAATACATTGCACCGGAAAGCATATTCAGCTGGATTCGCAGGGAACATAGGGGGAGTGGAAGACACTCAATCATCTGGAAAGCAGTTCTCAACTCCCTTCCCCTAATTCGGGAGGGTCTAACATGGAGAATCCATCAGGGGAACTCTGTCCGCATAGGTATAGATCCCTGGATTGGATGCGGCAATGCACATTGTCTACCGGATCAGCTCACGGCACATCTAATGGATCAGGGTGTCACTCACATTGCACATATTGCAGATCAAGAAAACTCCAGTTTCCTCCAACAGGCCTGGAAGACACCACTAGATCTCCACATCCCGGAGCAATGGAGGCAAGATTGGGAGTCTTACACTGAGGCCCTTACACAAGCACACATAAGGATAACGGAGGAAGAAGACGAGATCGTCTGGGCACTAGCAAAAAATGGATCATATACTCCAAAGGATGGATACCAAAAGCTTATGCAACAATATCAGCCTGAAATGACTCAACAGTGGTGGAGAGATATATGGCATCTAAAAGCAACACCCAGAACACGTATGCTCATGTGGGCCATCCTCTACAACAAAATCCCCACTGGTGCAAACTTGAAAAAACGATCCTTCCATGGACCTTTCTGGTGCCATTTGTGCAGGAACAATGAGGAAGACACTGAACACCTCTTCCTGTCCTGCCCTGTAGTTAGTGAACAATGGTCCCTCCTCTCTTCACGCTCCCCCTCCCTCAATCGATGGCATGGTCAGACCATCATCGATGCCTGGATAAATTGGCAGGAGCACCACTCCGGAAAAGATAGAAACATTCCTCTCCTCATGTGCTGGTCTATCTGGATGGCGAGGAATCGCGCGATATTTGACCAAAAACTTCCATCCTGGCCTGTCATAATTGCCCATATCTTTGCAGATCTTGCTCTCATTCCTGATGATCCTCCACAGGCCCCTCCTCGGACCATATCCCCGAAACTCATTGATAAATCCTACCCCTGGGCTTATTTTGATGGCTCAGCTCAAGAGGAGGGCTGCGGGGGAGGGGCCCTCCTCTACCTCAGAGAAAACCACTGCTTCATGCTCAAAATACATCTGGGACGGGGCACAAATAATTATGCCGAGCTCACTACTGCCAAACACCTCATATACTTTGCACTTGAGAAACGATGCACAAAACTACAATTGTTTGGAGATTTAAAACTTGTCTGCAACTGGCTCAACAGAAAATCAACCTGCTATGCTTTCTCTTTGAGACATATATTGGATGAGACTCTCAGACTAACAGATGCTTTTGAAAAATTTGACTGTTATCACATTTACAGGGAGCGCAACGCTCGGGTGGACTACCTATCCAAGCAAGCAGCGCAGAGGAAAGAAGAGGACTGGCTAATTCAGGAAGAATTGGATGGAACCTACTATCAACACTATCACAGGCCCTTTGTTGATCTACAGGCACAAAGGGAAGCACAACACTGAAGGGGTTCCATCATACACACTCACTGTTTCTTTGTTACTTATATTTCTGCTTTTTTTGTTTCGACCCACGGGGGTAACCTTCCTTCACGGCAGCGTTCTATAGCTGCTAGCAACAGATGACAGATATTATAGAAAATTTTCATAACAGTCATGTATATAAGTCTGGAGTAATATCCTCAGTTTTTTTATATTTGCTGTTTCATACATGTCTCCCTGCGCGGAGCTCACTCCCTGCGTGGAGGCAAAAACAGTTGGGATATGTTTCGTGCCGTTTTTTGTTCATGGTTGGAACAACTATCTTTATTTTTTTTGACACTATCTGAGAGGCAGACAACCTCAGTATGCATATGCTCAGACATCTACAGAATGTAATTTCTTTTGACTTAATAGAAATTACGACTTTTTCTACGGGAAAAAAAAATATATAGGAGTCTAAGGAGTCACAATATAATCCAGCCGACCTAACAATAATATAAAGCCACAAAAATAACAATAGAGGGATTCTAAGGGGCACAGTAATAACAATATGGGGGCAATAGGGGCACAACAATATTAATAAGGGGTATAACTATAATAGTAATGGGGTAATCACTAGTATTATAGGGACCCAACATGCCCCTCTCCTTCAAAAAAGTGTTGTCCTCAACGCTTGAGTAGTTCTGGATACTTCTACATAAAATTCTCATCCTCCCATGTGGAATCTTCAGTGGATAAGTTCTTCCACTTGATAAGATACTCTGAAATTGATCGATTTCGTAGCTGTCGAGTTCTTGTTTCTGTGACTGCTTCCGGTTCCAATATAATTTTTCCTTCCTCGTCAAGTTCTGGCAATATTGTTTGAACTGGGAGCTTGTCGCCTATAACCTTATTTAAACATGAAACATGGAAGACTGGGTGCAATCGAGAAGCTGCAGGAAGCTCCAATTTGTATGCCATAGTACCAATCTTTTGCAACACCTTGTACGGACCATAATACTTTGGTGATAATTTATTATCCTTCTTAGCTTGCTTGAGGGACATTTGTTTATATGGTTGTAGCCGTAGGAATACCCAATCACCTACATCAAAACTTCTTTCGCTGCGATGTTGATCTGCCTGTTGTTTCATTCTATTCTGTGCCAACACGAGGTTATCCTTTAAGAGTTGGAGGACTTGTTGTTGATGTTCGATGTGATGTTCCACTGCCTGAACCTTAGAATTTTCTCTTAAATATGATGTGATGGATGGTGGTTGATACCCATAAAGTGCCATAAATGGGGTCATTTTTGTTGCTGTATGGAAGGAAGTGTTATACCACCATTCAGCCAGAGGCAACCATTTGACCCATTGTGTCTGTATTATCAGATACAAAGCAACGAAGATATCCTTCCAAAAATTTGTTTACTATCTCAGTTTGCCCATCAGATTGAGGATGATAAGATGAGCTATGAGCTAACTGAGTACCAAGACAAGAAAATAATTCTGTCCAAAAATTTCTAGTGAAAATGGGATCTCTGTCACTTACAATAATCTTTGGGTTTCCATGTAGCTTTTGAATTGTTTCCATAAATGCAGTAGAAACTGTACTAGCTTTAAATGGATGTGATAATGCACAAAAGTGTGCATACTTGGTAAGTCTATCAACTACCACCATGATGACACTCTTTCCCTCAGACTTGGGTAAACCTATGATAAAATCCATTGAAACCTCCTCCCAACATTAGTTTGGAATGGATAAAGGTTGTAATAGACCCGGTGTCTTAATTGTTTCAACTTTATTTTGTTGGCAAACCAAACATTCCGCCACAAACTTTTGAATATCTGATTTAAGGCCATCCCAAAAAAATTCCTTCTTAACCCTGTGGTAAGTTTTTAAAAATCCTGAGTGCCCTCCTAAGGGAGAAGTGTGAAATTCCATAAGAATCTTTTGTTTTAGCTGGGAATTCTTACAGAGGTATAAGCGATCTTTGTACCATAACGAATCATTTGCCAGCTAAATGTATCAGACGTACTGGAATCTTGTTGTAACTTTCGAATAAGTGCCCACACTTCTTCGTTATTCTTCCATTCCTCCCTTGCTTCGTTTATCCAATCTGGTTGGATAATAGAAATGGCACTCAACAATGCTTCCACATCCTCATCCTTTCTTGAGAGTGCATCTGCCACCACATTTTGCTTCCCTTTTTTGTAGATGATTTCAAAGTCATAACCCAACATCTTTGTGACCCACTTTTGTTGCTCTTCAGAGGATAATCTTTGTTCTAAAAAGTATTTAAGGCTATCATGATCCGTTTTTACCTTGAAGTGTCTTCCCATTAGGTAGGGTCGCCATTTCTTAAGTGCATGGAGTATTGCCAACATTTCCTTATCATAAATAGCTTTGCTTTAAAACTTTCCCTTGATTGGTCGACTTTCAAAAGCAATGGGTCTTTCATCTTGCATTAGAACAACACCAATTCCATTTCCTAATGCATCACATTCCACAATAAAGGTTTTTGTGGAGTCCGGTGTAGCTAAGACCGGTGCTTGGCACATTGCCTCTTTAAGATGTTCAAAGGCCTTTGTTGCTTCTGGAGTCCATGAAAATGCATCTTTCTTCAATAATGTTGTTAGAGGTGCTGCTATTCTCCCATAATTCTTAACAAACTTACGATAATACCCTGTCAACCCGAGAAATCCTCGCAAATGCTTTATGGATATGGGGATTTTCCATTCCTTAATGGCTTTAATTTTGCTAGGGTCTACCTTAACTCCTTCATGAGATACAATATGACCCAGATATTCCACCTCCTGGACTCCAAAGAAACATTTGGATCTTTTTGCATATAATTGTTTCTCCTCCAATAATTGTCGCACCCTGTCAACATGTTCAACATGATCCTTCCAAGACTTGTTGTAGATTAGTATATCATCAAAAAATACAAACACAAATTTTCTAAGGAATGGTTTGAAAATTGAATTCATCAAATCTTGAAATGTTGAAGGTGCATTGGTAAGGCCAAAAGGCATGACCAAAAATTCATAATGACCCTCATGAGTTCTAAATGTTGTTTTCGGAATGTCTTCAGTTTTCATTTTGATTTGATGATATCCTGAACAAAGATCCAACTTGGTGAAGTAAATTGATCCATGCAATTCATCCAGTAATTCATCAATGGAAGGAATGGGAAACTTATCTTTAATAGTGAGCTTGTTGAGCTCCCTATAATCCGGACACATGCGCCCTGATCCATCCTTCTTGTGCACCAATACTACTGGAGCAGAGAAAGAACTTCGACTCGGTTGAATTATACTAGCCTCTAGCATTTCTGCAACCATGCGTTTAATTTCACTCTTTTGGACATAGGGATATCTGTACGGCCTGATGTTTGGAGGAACACTTCCTGGAATCAGATGAATAGCATGATCATGATTACGCATAGGTGGGAGACCTTTGGGAGTCTCAAATACCTTGGAATGATTGTCCAAGACTTTTTGGAGATCTGGAGAAATAGATGATTCCGATGTGGAAACATCTAGCGAACATAATTGTGCAATTACACCTCTTTGCTCCTTTTTTAGAAGCTTTGTCATACCATTGGAGTTGATTATCTTTCCTGGTTTCCCTGAAATACCCCTTAATTCAACTTCCTTTCCTTCCGTAGAAAATTTGATGAAAAGTTCTTGAAAATTAAAAGCTATTGTACCCAAGGATTGTAGCCATTGGACTCCTAGTACAACATCAGCACCTCCCATTGGAATGGAAAGCATTGGGCTAGTCAATACATATTCTCCCATGGATAGCTTGATATTATGGCACTTTCCAGAGCAATTTATTGTTCCTCCATTTGCAATCATCACTTGACACTCTGGTGCTGGATATAGGAAGCAATTCAATTCTTTTGCTACCTTACAATGAATAAAATTATGGGTGCTTCCTGAATCAATCAACACTATTACCTTTTTCTTCTTGATTTGTCCTTCTATCTTGATGGTTTGAGGAGTGGTAATTCTCGCCAATGCATTACAAGATATGGTCGGATTTATTTGTTCTTCATCTAGGCTTTGTTCCTGGAGTATATCCTCTTATTTTGACCTTTCTTGCTCCTTTTCTTCTTCCTCTTCACAATCTATGTAGAATAATTTCTTCTCAACACACTTATGACCTTTAGTGTATTTGCTATCACAACTGTAACAAAGCCCTTTTGCTCTTTTTTCTTCCAATTGTTGTAGTGTCAACCTTATAGGTTGTGGAAGACTAGGGGCAACAACACTTCCGTCTTTATAGTTGTGAGTGGTATGCTTCCTGGTTGCCATAATTTTGCTTTCCATTTTTCTTGCTAACCTGAATGCCTTCTCTAATGAATCAGGTTCCCAAAGGCGAACATCATGTTGGATATTATCCTTTAAAGACCCTATGAACACATCAATCCTATGCTCCTCTGGAATATCGTTTACCCTTATGTTCAATTTTTGGAACTCCTCAATGTGCTCCATTATTGAACCCTTTTGTTTGAGACTTATCAATTGGCTAAAAAAAGTGTTGCTTTTTGTATCCTCATAATGTGCTATCAATTCTTCCGTAAAAATTGCCCAAGTGATAAATTTTTTATGAGAGAAAAGCCATTGATACCATACAGACTGATTTGGTTCCAAATATAAAGTTTCCATACGTACCTTTTGTGTGTTTTGCACATTATTGAGATCGAAAAATTGCTCCATCTGTAATATCCATGTGGCGGGATCCTTGCCATCAAACTTCCTCATATCAATTTTTGGAATATGGTGAGTCTTCAATCCAACATTAGAGTCTATGGAATCATGATTAACATTTCTTTTGTTCTCATCATGAGTTTCCTTTAGTACCCTTTCACCCTTAGTGACCATTTCTTGTATCAACTTATTCATAGTTATCTTCAATTCGTCCATGTCTGTTTGAAGATCTATCTTCAAATTGTCCATCTTAGCTTCTACGCCTTTCTTTAAACCATCCATCTTAGCTTCTACATCTTTCTTTAAACCATCCATCTTAGATTCTGTTCCTTTTTGTGCAAGTGACAATTGTTGCACTTGGTCTCGTAATTTTGATATATCATGTTGCATTTCTTCTTCTTCTTCATGGGTCATGTTAGAGCTTTCAGGTTGCCTACTAGGTGTTTGCATTTTCTTTCCTCGGGGCATCAATTACCAATAATAATTCTTTACTATGCCCTTTGAATTCCTTCAAACTAATTTTTCAAACCAATCTTATGCAAAAATTTAAAAAAACTACACACCTTTTTTTTCACTTTGTAGGAGCTCGATATTGCCTCTGATGTATCTCTGTAGTTTCCAATCATCTAGTTCTAAATTTGTGACCTACAGTAGCCCTTTGTGTCATCTTTCCAATGCCACAATTCTGACCCAAATTGGATTCTCCAAGGAAGAGTTATGCGAAATCTCCCATAGTGACTTGATTATAGACTAGTTCAGTAGAGCGAACTTGTACGACGTGCCACGAGTCACTGTTTCGACCTTTGGATCTGAAAAATGCATACAAGAAACTAAATTCCATCCTCTTTCTGTACCTTCTTACAAAATTTCATTCCGATCCCCAGAGAGAAAGTTATGACGATTTTCCCCAGGTCACCTGTTTGGAATGTAATTCAGGAGTCTGCAAAAAGACCAACTTCCTCAGATCATATCTCCTCAAATATAGCGCGAAAAGCTCTGAAATTCGGACCCGAGGTTCAGCGTGATTTCTTCTCAAATGGGTTTTTTTTGCAACTTTTGAAACGTCACAGAAAAAAAGTTATAGCGAAAATTCCACGAAGACCTGTTTGGAGCAGCGAAACCCTAGAATCCAAAGCTCTGATACCAAATGTTATGAAACCAGCTTTCACAAAAGATAGAAAAGATAGATCAACGCCTTAGAATTCAACCTCTTCTAGGGGGAAACCTCCTTTACATTACATAAATGAACAATTCTTGTATGATTCAAATGACAAAACCTCGTTTCTATATATAGGAGTTTAAGGAGTCACAATATAATCCAGCCGACCTAACAATAATATAAAGCCACAAAAATAACAGTAGAGGGATTCTAAGGGGCACAGTAATAACAATATGGGGGCAATAGGGGCACAACAATATTAATAAGGGGTATAAATATAATAGTAATGGGGTAATCACTAGTATTATAGGGACCCAACAATATTGGTAGGAAATGGCCACTTCACGATGCCCTTAATCCTTGTAGGATCTATCTTCAACTCTCCTCCACTAATCACATATCCTAAATACACTAAAGACTATTGTGCAAACTCACATTTCTTGAGGTTTCCCCACAACTAGTGCTTCTTTAATGTCCCTAACACCTGCATCAAATGTGAGATGTGCTCCTCCCATGTAGCACTGTATACCCTCATATCATCAAAATACACAATAATAAATGAACATAAACATGGGAACATTGTATCATTCATTAATCTCATGAATATAGATGGTGCATTGCATAAAACAAATGGCATGACTAACCACTTATATAAACCTCATCTCATTTTGAAGGTGGTTTTCTAGGTATATTCTTCTTTTACTTGAACCTAATGATAAGTTGACCTTAAGTCCAACTTGGTGAAGTATTTTTCTTGTTACAACTAGTCAACATATCATTTATCATTGCCAGGGGGTACCTATTCTTGAGCATAATTTTTTTAATGCCCTATAATCAATTCACATTCATAAGTCCTATCCTTATTTGACACAATTACAATGGGTGAACCACATGTTAAGGTACTTAGTCCAACAACAACCTACTCCAACAGTTGTTGTGATTGCTTCTTCACTTCATTGTACAACCTAATGTTTGATAATGGAGAGTCCAACTACAGTGGGTGTAACATATCCCCTATTATCCCTAGCCCCTACCAAGGGTAGACGGAGGCGGTTACTCTAATTACCCGACCTCCAAACTCTTGTTATGGAAATGGGGTCTAAATTTTTTGACCTTTTCGACTCTATCAAAACTCATAACCGATGACATCGTCGTGTTCATCTCATCAATACATTTCCACCAATTTAAAATTTTCTCCAATTTGACTCTCAAATCAAAAGATATGGCTATTCAAATATTGGCCTATCAAATAGTGCCACTCATCTAACCTACCACGTGGCACTCACGTGGTCCCCACATGGTTGTTCAAGTCATGCCCCATGTCACACTAGATGGCAACTGTCGACCCGCTCATACTAGGTTAGGAATTAATCCCATTTCTATTTTCCACATGGACTATATTATACACGTAAATTGGACAAGGTGTGTGGGTGCATCCTACCTGCCCACGTCACCCCACTGAATAAAATCCTGATAGGTTTCAATGTTGTTCCCCACTAAAACTGATGGGAACAACCTTTTAGGCTATGTGGCGATCCACACCTCGCTGCTCAAACTTAGCCTCCCCTGGCCTGCAAATGAATACATTTGTGCCACATGACACTTGTACCCATGTCTAAATGGACCCCACATGTCAAATCATCCGAGGCTTAAATCCAAAGTGTTTAAATATGTTCTCCATCCAAATTATATGGGGTCTAAGGTCCAAGGTGACATCACAGGTCCTAAATGTCGTGACGACATCATCCCTTGTCACATCCTCCACATCGTGTGCCACATAACTGTGGATCCCACTGTAGAGGTTTCCCATATTAATTAACTAGGGGTCTTCCTTCATCATTTTGCATTGGCCATTCAACCGACCCCATTGTGCGACATCATCCCAGGGGTTTGATCCTAGGAGTTTCCCTTAATGATCCCCTTGAGACTTCTCGGGATGAAGTGTTGGGGTCATCTGATGACCATAAACTCTTTCCATCAACGGATCAACTCTCTCCTTGATTAAGTGCTTGTTCATCGCACTTGGTCATAGGGTCGAAGAGGGTTAACGCCATTTCACTGACTTAAGTGCTCCGAACTTGAGGATTTGTAGCCTCGTGCTTAATAATTATTAATGTATGTATAAGGGCCTTCGTCCAAGCCTCCAACACATACTACTTAAACATGCAATGGTCTATGTGGGCCCATCGAGCTACTCCTCCTGAGCTTTCCCAAAGCTTAGCCGTGGCTATTAGACCATTAAACACATATTCTCATATATTTATATTTATATAACATTACACCATCTCTTCTGAGCTTGCAAGAACTCGACCCAGCCAATGAGTGTATAATTATTTACACACACATATATGTATATGCACAAGTTGTGGTATCTCGAACAGGGCTCATCCCAATCCATTCAACAAATATATTTATATATATCACTCATATAAGTAACATTGTCCTGCTTGAACTTATAAACAAACATTGGCCAGATATATAGGTCAATTATGCAGATCGTTAAAACATAGAGAGCATTCTAACAACAAGCATTTGCCCATCCTTCATGCTCAAATAATTAGATTAAATTTGATCTCATAATAAACATGAGAATGGAACATTCCTTCAACAATGCAACATGACCATTTTTTTAGAAAGATCTACCCATCTCCCAACAATCAGAAAACTTAAGAAATATCCCATACTCAAGAAATAAAAAAATTCTCATATGCATACACACCATTAAACTAGAATTTATGCTTAGAATAACACAACAAATCTTACTATTCCAAACCATGCAAGAACTCAACATTTCCCATCATTATCAAGACATTGTTAACTAGCGCATAATAAAGCAGTAAGCACCATACATTCACACACGAATCAACATTCTTCAACACTATTGTAGGCATTGAACGAACACATCAGACATGAGCATAATATCTAAAGTGAATTTAAAATTTACCATAAGTATTTAGCGTGTAAGAGAATGTCCCTCCAAAATAATGTGTGCCTCTTTTTTCTTTTTCTTTTTTTCTCAACCACAATGGTTATCCACCTTCGTGATTGGTCTGCAAGGTCCAACCACCCTTATTAGTGCAACCCATACTTTGCATTAAACATCTACCCTTTTCTTACTTGTAGCATTTTCCCAACAGGAACATGGGCATGTCATTTTTTTGCAGCGAAGTTAATACATAGTCAGCTTATTAAAATCCACTCAATCAACCCATGATTGATATTTAAAATAACCGACTTCCTCAAGCAATCTCCCTTCTTAAGAAATGGAATCTTTGTCCCTCTCTCAACCATTTTTTATTTTTATTTTATGGTTACATAATTACAAAGGAATTATTTACAATGGTTACAAAGGGAATTAACCCAAAAGGGATGTCACAGTGGGATCTTGTGCTCCACTTCCCTCTTGGGTGGATCCCCTTTTGTACCCTGGAACTCTCCCCTATATGCATGTAGTAATTCATCCAGTTGTCTCCGTTTCTTAGTGCACCCCTCCACGGATGCCTTTGATCTCATTGAATCTTCTACAAAATTAGTTTCTCTTAAAAATAGTAAAGCATTCTTCTTGTTGGAATTGATTAGTTTCTTGGCTTGGTTGGTACTTTCTAGAGAAATTTTTAGACTTTCCCTTGTGCATGTTGATGGTGAATGATTTTTCATCCTCAATGAGGTGGTACTACTTGGCTCTTCACATGAAGGTTGATTTTTGCATGTACATATAGGGACTCCCAAACACTACTCTACATACATCAAGTGGAACCACATTTGATTCTACTTCATTAATAAAATCAAAACTAATAACAAATTTCATTTTACATTATTTTGTTACCTTGATTTTTGCATCTTTATTTACCATCCCAATAGATATGGTCTTGCATGAATTTCAACCTCCAATTCTAGTTTGTTGACCAGCTTTACTGCAGTGAGATTCACATATGATCTTGAGTCAAACAAAGCATTGGTTTTTGTCTTATTGACTTGTATCTTTATATGGAATAGTTCGGTCATCTCCTTCTCTTATAGAATACTTGGATTCACCCCCTTCTATAATAATATGTATAAAATATTCTCATCCACATTCTAGTTGATTTCCACTTGATTGCTCGAATATATGGGCATGGGATTGTTCTTCCGATACTCCTTTATGTTCTTTGAGTTGAGTTATGGATGTAATTTCAAACACTTCTCTTTTATGTGACCATTAATGTTACAATGGTTGTAGTGGTTGTTGGGACCTTTGCACTGGTGTGTTGTTGTTGTTTTCTTGTCCTTACCCCTTCCATTTCTTCTTCCCTTCTTTAGAAGCTCCCTAATGTTCCTTTTGCTTTGAACCACTGGATTTCCCTTTTTTTTGCATATGCTTTTGAAGTAACGTGCTTGTACACAACCCCCCTTCACTATAATGGGTTTGAATGATCCAAATTTGTGCAGGAACAAAATGAAATACAAATTTAAACAGAAACACAAAGCTACAATGAAAAATGTACTTCAGTTCATTGATAACAAAAAACTGAAGCAAAATGAAAATAAGTTAGCTCGGGCGATGGTAGCTCATCTTTTAGAAGGATATGGTGGCTACATGTCTTTGAACTATGTTAAAATTAGGTTCTAAGGCTTATTTATTATTGAAAAACAATGGAAAACCCTAAACATCCAAAACCTAACCTTAGGAGATGAAGCGTCAAAAGTCTGTGGGCCTCGTCGGGGTAAATTGGTACATCAACTTCCCAGGGTCGTAACTTTGGAATACGATCTCAGTTTTATGTGTATGATACCTCATTAGAAATATCTATCAGAGGACTACAACTTTCAATTGTAAACCCTTATTGTAGGAAATTTCTTTGCCTCTTTTCCCAAAAAAACGTCGTTTAGGGCCTCAAAACGGCTCCGAAAGTTCATGACCCGGAAAACTGTCAAAAATAGTAACTTGTGCGATAATTAAGAAAACTGAAAGAAAAAATAGTGGGGGTCCAATTAGAACAGGTAGGTGCCCACCATATCCACTTCGATCAGTACTCCCTCCTTAGGAATCAATGATCCCCATTGTGTTGAGTGCCTCCTTGAGATGAGGAAACTTCTATTGAACTTGGTCCCTAGTGAGCCACCTGCTCTGGTGAAAGAGTTGGCCAACTTTGACAACTCAATACAGTTGGATCCTCTATTTGTGAGTTCTCATGATATGTGTGTCCATGATCCGGTCAATGGTGGCATGTTCAATGCAGTCTGAGTTAAACTCTGTCGGTGTCAACTTCTCAACAATGTTTGATGTGTCCAACAATGGTGGAAAGTGTGGTTGAAGGCGGTCCACATTGAATACGAGGTGCAAACCAAGGAATGGGGGGATACTAAGCTTGAAAACATTGCCTCCCACAACCTTGGTGATGGTGCAAGGCCCATATTAGAGTGTTCGAAGTTTACGATAGGCTCTAGTGAGGCGCTCTTTCTACAAATGTAACCAAACTTTGTCGCCCACCTGAAACTTATGGGGTGCTTGATGTTGATCATGTCGTTGTTTGTATTTGGCATTGCCTTTCTCCAAGATGTCATGAAACTACTGGAAGATGTACTGAATGCACTCAATAAAATTGGTGGTTTTATCAACTTCGCACTGAACATGGGTAGATTCCTCTTGTGTAGTTACAAAAGGTAGCGCAATATCAAGGGGACATAATGGTTGAAATCCTAGGCTCACTTCAAAGGGGTTGTGGTCATTCGAGCTATGGAGAGATCTGTTATAACTATGTTGTACATAAGGAAGACTATCATCCCATGTATGCATATGCGTAGAGTTGTACATGCGTAGTATGTGCATAATCATCATGTTGATGACCTCTGTCTGGCCATCAGTCTAAGGGTGGAATGCAGTCGACTTGGTGAGATTGGTATCCAACAATGATCAAAGGATCGACCAAAACACGCTTAGGAACCTGCTATATCGATCCGATATAATGGTTTGTGGTACCCTAAAATGTACCCATGCTCGTTCAAAGAAGAGTCTGACTGTGGACTCTGCTGTGATACTCTTCTTGTAGATAGCCAATATGCCCATCTTAGAAAATATATCGATGACCATGAATACAAAGTAGTTTCCATGCTTGGTAGAAGGAAGGATAGACATATAGTCCATGGAGATGGATTCTTGGGGCTAGATAAGAGTAGGCAAAGGAGTATACAAACCTTGCTTCTTAACAGTTAGCTTGGCGATGACACATGCAGTGCAGGGTTTGATGTATTTTCCAACATCCTGTCGGAGATTTGGCCAATAAATAATTCCGTGGTACGACCATAGTTTTCTCGCACCAAAGTGTCCTGCGACCCGACTGTAGTGCGCCTCCCAGATCAACTTGGCACATTCGCTTGAAGGAACAGAAAGTTGGCATAGGTAGCATAATAATGCATCTTGGAGGTTGAAATATGGAACTTGCTTGCCATCCACTAGCATTTGGTGTGTGGTGGTGAACTCGATCATTTTTATATAATTGCAATCATCCAGAGCTCTTGTGGCCACAAGAGTTGGGAGAAATGGTCAGTGCTGCAACTGGTGGATGACTGAGGCAATCTGCAACATGATTGGTGTTTCCCTTCTTGTATTTGATATTCAAATGGAATTGTTGCAAATATGTGGACCACTTTTGATGGCGATCATTTTGCAACTTCCCTTGGGTCTGTATAAACTACAGGGGTCAGTGATATGTGTGGATGATTGTCTCCTTCCCCAAAATGTAATGTTTCCATTTTCGGCAAGCCTGCATGATGGAATACATCTCCTTATCGTAGGTGGGGTATTTCTGAATTGTGTCAGAAAGTGTCTCACTGTGATAGGCCACCGGATGCCCTTGCTAGGTGAGAACTGCACTAATAGCATAGTCAGAGGTGTCTGTTTCAATTTCAAACGGTTGTTGCAATTCTGCCAATGTAAGTACATGTGCAGAGTAGAGGCAATGCTTCAAATCAACAAACTCCTTCTGTTGGGACTCAAACCAAAAAAACTTTGCTTTTACTCTTCCCTTGGTAACTTAACTAAAAGGCCAAGTGATATGAGAGAATCCCAACACGAACCTCCAATATATAACCACGAACGAGTTGGTAAAGGGCCGCAAGATGTCATCCATCAACCTCATAAAAATTGCAGGGGCATTTGTCAACCCAAAAGGCATGACCAACCACTCAAAAAGGCTCTCCTTAGATTTGAAGGCAGTCTTCCATACATCCGTGGGTTCTATTGGAACCTGGTGATAACCATACTTTAAATTGATCTTGTTGAAATACTTGGCCCCTTTGATCTGGTCAAGAAGGTCATCAATCTGTGGGATTGGATACCTATTCCTGACAGTGATTTTATTTAGTGCCCGATAATCAATGCAAAGCCTCCAGGTCCCATCCTTCTTCTGTACAAGTACAATTGGGCTCCCACAAGGTGAGGAACTTGGTCGGATGTGCCCTTTTTGCAGCAACTCCTGGATATGCCACTTGATTTCTTCATTTTCCATAATAGAGCAGTGGTATATCATCCCATTAAGTAGAGGTGCCATGGGATTCAAATAGATCAAATGCTTGACCTGACAGTGTGAAAGTACCCTTGTGGGCGAGGAGAATATGTCCTTGTATTCTTCCATGACCTTATCCACATGCTTCTACTGCGTGTGGAAACCTTCACGGGGGCCATGGATGTGGCCACGATCTTCCCCCTTACGTTGAGAACAAATAAAAAAGAAAACAAATTTCCCGGTTTGGGAGATGACCTTACTGCATTACTTAGTAGAGATCAAAGAGATGGTGGTAGACAGGGCTACCTCTGGTATTCTGTATAAGTATTTCCCAAAGTAATAATAACAATGTCAGGCCTCGAATCATATACAACGTGACACTTCTATAAGTATGGTTCGCCTAATAATACATCACAAACTCTGAGAGGAGCATTGTCACACAATACGTCATCCGTGAAGGGTTTGATGTTGTAAGAAAGACGACACTATTGGTTGACGCAAATATCTCATCCTTGGTGGACCCACGCGATGGTGTATGGATGCAGATGTGGTGTGGTCAGTAGGTCCAGCCCCTTAATGACCCCTACTGAGATGAGGTTCTTTTGGCTCCCGTTGTCGATAATGAACTACAACAGAGGCCCCTTCACCCACATCTGCGAGTGGAAGAGACACTGCGCTTCTTATGGATCTTTGGGCTCAACCTTCTGGATCTTGGTGGTGACAACGATGGTGATAGGCTCCGCATCAATAATATGCTTCCATTTGTCATTCCTCTTGTTGGGTTTTAGAATTAGAGTTAGAACATGACTCTGACTCTTAAGCCTTCAACTCAGCCACCAGTGACTGCTTGGATTGACACTCACTTGTGTTGTGAGTGGGGATTTTATGGAAATCACACCACTTTCTCGTGTCCTTTTTTTATCTTCATATGTTTTTATTTGCTTGCGGATTCGACGGGTCGTCCTGGGTCACCCCGCTTTGGCTTTGTTCTTTGTTCTGCAATTTGGGGTGCCTTTCTCGTGCTTCAGATTCGCAAATCCAAAGTCTCATTTTTCCTGTTTAAATTTATGCTTGATATTGAAGAAACTAACATCCAAAAACCTAACCCTAGGAGATGAAGTGTCAAAAGTATGTGGGCCCCATTGGGGTAAATTGGTACATCTATTTCCTAGGGTCGTAACTTTGGCATACAATCTTCGTTTGAGGTATATGATACCTTGTTAGAAATATTTATACGAGGACTACAACTTTGATTTCAAACTCATGCCATAGGCTTCAAGTTTTCCCTTTTTCCAAAAAATCTCATTTAGGGTCTCAAAATGGCTCCAGAAGTTCACGACCCAAAAATATACAAAAACTAGTATATTGTGCTATAATTAAGGAAACTGAAAAAAACAATAGTGGAGGTCCAAGTGGAATAGGAGGGTGGCCACCAATATCCATCTTGATCATTGAATAACATCAATTGCTTTTGTAAATGGTTGTGGAGACCCTTTAGATACTTAAGGAATACGTTTGGGTTCTTGGGAGAGACTGTAATGTCCCCTAATAATAATAAAATAATAAAAAGTAAATAAACTAATATAATATTAAAATATAAGTAAATAAATAATAAATAATAAAGAAAAGATAATAATGATAAATAAATAGTAAAAATAAATAAAGAAAAGATAATAATGGTAAATAAATAATAAATAATAAAGAAAATATAATAATAGTAAATAAATAATAAATAATGAGGCAAATATTATAATAATAAATAAATAAAATAGTAAATATAAAAATAAATTATTAAAATAGTAAAACTAAGTAAAGTTTACAAAAAAGTAAAAATAAATAATATAAGAAAGAATTAAATTAAGAGAAATATTAAATTAAGTAAAACTTAAAATAAAGAAATAAAAATTGCATGTTGACACATGGAATGTGTGCATGTAGTCTCCTTCCCATTTTTTGGTCTATTTAATGGACGATGAGGAAGATGAAATTCATCATTTGTTCATCCATTCTCTTGGGAGAAAAGTGTTGTGAGACAAAGGATTCCCTAATGGTAGTACATTGATTGAGGGCTCGGGGGTGGCTAGTTTTAGAAAGATTATGTGCAACTAGCCTACGGTTGGGTGGAGAGTCGTCCCCAAAAACTTTGTTGCGAATAGCGGAATTCAAAGAGCATTCAACTCTAAAGGCACAAGTAAGAAATAACGTCAGTACATGTAAGTTGTCTCTACTCGTGTTTTAAAAATTCTATGCTAAATAGTTGAATAGTTGTGCGTTGATAAATAATTACATAAATTGATGTAATTACTTGTATATTTTAAATCATGGTTGTTACATATGGTATCAGAGCCAGGTTCAACTCTACGTGACCTCATGGTAAAAGTTTGAAAAAAATACTTAATTAAATTCATCAATAATTTTGCTTAAGATGACAGGGAGAAATTTAATGAAAATAAGTTCGAGAAATAAATACATTTATTTATTTATTTTTTCTCTACAATAATCATTATGAAAATTACTAAATAAATATAATTATTTTTACAATAATTATTATGAAAATTATTAAATAAATATCATTGCTTTTATGAAAGTAGATTTTTTTTTTTTTATAAATAATCTTTGGACGTATATACATACTCTACAATATAGTAACATGAATACTCTAAATACATTATTATAATTTTTTTTTTTTGTTAAGCTTGGCAAGTCCATTCCATTTTCTATTATATAGTAAACAAGTTTACACCACACAGATTAACCAGGTGGCCTCAACTTGCCCTGAGGGGAAACCAAGTCTATTGACCACCAGTCAGCGTTATAAGCCAACCAAAAACAAAATTGTTTTGGTCTTTCTAGCCAAGCTAGATATGTCTCTATCTCATGTCCAGATATTACATAACTATAAAAACTAACATATGCAGCATGAAAATTAAAAGCTAACCGCATTAACCAAAATTATGCATGGGGGAGTCTAGTCCTTTTGTTCCTCAGACACAGATGCGACGAGAGTAGGGTCTTCAGCAGTAGTCCCTGACATGCCATACAACTCCAAAATGCAAGGGATGTAGCTATCAATCCTGTCCATCCTGATGTCCTATTTGTGTAGCTGGAAAAGAATTTTCTCCATATCTTTCTTGTAATTCGGCAGTCCCTGGACTGTCACCGCCATCCCCACAGAAATTTTCTCCATTGCCTTACCAATTAGACTCTTCATTAGGTAGTACAGGTAGAGTGTTCATTTAAGCTGTGTGATTCTCCCTCTAGTATTCCCTGGATCTAGAACAAGTGTTCTCTAATTGTCCAGCTTTTCCTTAGTCTCGATTTCTTGCTTTACCTCCTCTTCCCAATCTTCTAGAAATTTGTGAATTCCCACATCTGTCCCATCGCGGTATGCCGTTGCTGCCTCAGCGAGGAGGTTATTTATAGATTTACGACCCCTGTGAGATTTCGATGTACTCGGCCCCTTATCTGTCTAGGGGAACGAGCCTCTCTTACCGCGTTCGCATCCTCTCGCTGCTTGGGTCATGACCTGTTTAATAGAGACCTGATGACAGCCATAATAAGTTAGATTCGTCAAACTTTTCTTAATAGAACATCTTATCCAAACATGAATTTCCTCTCCTCTATACTTGTCTGTGTGTGTGTAGGGGAATCTCAGAGCTCGTAAATACTAGGGGGGGGTCTCGAACTCTTACCCCGGGGCCCGTCATTATACCCATCCCCCTTACTATGGTTTATATGTCGGTCATCCTGCTGTGTCTCAAGCTGAACCTGCAGGCCCTTACTGAATCTGGAAGGATGCTTGCATTGATTCTATCTTCTTATCCCCTCGGCCCACAGGGAGAAGTCATGGCCTCGCTTGTCCCTCTAGTAAGTTTGCCACACAGGGTTTCTGGCATTGCTTGCAGTGCCATACGAGTTCCTGCTCTCTTAGTGGTTTCTCTGTGAGCCACTGCTACGGTTATAGTCCCATCCCCCTGCCCTCAACTCTTCTTCGCCTCTCTCTACGACTCACAACCCCCCTAGAATTCAAATTCCTCTATCCCGTGTCCCCTTGGCCTTAAAAACTAAGCTTTGACCCACATATCCCTGCAACCCGCTTTCCCCCCCCCCCCCCCGCAGCCATGGTTCTGGTCCAATTAGGAGAGAATATATATGCAAAACCAGTCCATGGCCTGCAATTGCCACTCCCATTGCCACCCATAACATTCAATTCCCCATTGCGTCGGATGCTTGCCCCAGCAAAACCCCAACCAGAACATAGATTCAATACTGAGGCAGGGCCAAATTACATACCCGGATTCACACATTTGTCCGCGACCAAGGTTCCGCTCTTGTCGTCGACCTTCCCCGTCTCTATATTGCCACCCTTCTCCACATCCTTTCTCACCTACCCTGCACGTCGAATAACCTTGCGTACTCCACCACCCTACCTTAATCCCTTCCCCGCCACCTTGCCCACTTACCAACCATGCATTCATTCTAAAGGACACTGCACCCCCTGCCTTGAGCATGTGGGGGGTGGCAGTGATTATGGCCCGAGTCCTACACATCTACACCGAACTTGGCTTGACTAACATGACCCGCATCCCGATTGGGGGAATTTTTTTTAATTTACAAAAAAAAAAAAACCATATTAATAATATATATGCATATGTTATTAATCTCAAATTATAATTTTTGCATATTAAATATAAAAGTGAATTACCTGTCTTTTGAACTAAAATTTTACTTTGAATTTTTTATTTATTTAAATTAAAAATTATTTTAAGGTAATTGTTTATATAATTTTTTTTCCAAGGAAAAAGGTGAAATTATAATCTTCACGTGTCTGTCAGCGACCAAGGTTCCGCTCTTTTCATCGACCTTCCCTGTCTCTGTATCGCCACCCTTCTCCACAACCTTTCTCACCTGCCCTGCACGTTGAATAACCTTGCCTACTCCACCACCCTACCTTAATCCCTTCCCTGCCACCTTGCCCACTTACCAACCATGCATTCATTATGAAGGACACCACACCCCCTGCCTTGAGCATGTGGGGGGTGGCGGTGATTATGGCCCGAGTACTACACATCTACACCCAACATGGCTTGACTAACATGACCCGTATCCCGATCGAGGGAATTTTTTTTAATTTAAAAATAAAATAAAAAAGCATAATTAATAATATATATGCATATGTTATTAATCTCAAATTATAATTTTGGCATATTAAATATAAAAGTGAATTACTTGTCTTTTGAACTAAAATTTTATTTTGAATTTTTTATTTATTTAAATTAAAAATTATTTTAAGGTAATTGTTTATATAATTTTTTTTTTCCAAGTAAAAAGGTGCAATTATAATCTTCAACATGTATGAGATGCATTTACTTGTGAAACAGAACAATTAGTGTTCAAAACTATATATACAGATTACAACATAGTTGTAGAAAGTAAAATTAACAACAGTGATAACTTAAACCAAATCATTGTCCAAAAACCGATAATGACAAAAAGAAAAATACCATCGAACGATTAGGGTGATCATTTCAAGAGATTTCCATTCATCTTGATGAATGGACGATGGAAAAACTGAAAGAAAGCACCATCTCTGAATTCCTGAATTAACCATTGACCCCTGCTCAGCTGTGTGGCCTGTTTGGATAAATGATCAGCGATTTCATTCGTTTCCCTGTATATATGAGAGCATACAATAAAATCAAATTGTGATTTTAGAGATATGGCATCATCCAGTGAGTCTCTGAGTGTGTGCAAGTGACAATGGTATACATTGTTTATCCAATTTATAACAATCTGTGAATCCCCAAAGATCTGAATCTTTTGAAAATTTTGTTCCCTCGCAAAAAGGAGAAGGTGTTTTAAGCTGTGAAGCTCAACAAGGTTATTTATTCCCCTGCCAAGACCCATTTTGATTCTGAATAACATGTGCTCATTAATGTGTAGGACATCTCCCCCCCACAACCCTCGGCTTGGGCAGAGCCATCAAAATAACCCCACGGAAACAGTTCAGGAATGATGACTCGAGGAGGTTTGTTGTCAGGGATGTTTGGAATCAGATTGAAAATGCCAACAGTGTTGGTACTAGTGGCTAACCAGTTGATCGGAGCCTCCTAGAAGATCAATGGGTTCCTATTTAACCAAATGCCGCAACATGCAATCAGGAGAAGATTCCTAGCCTTTTGGGAAGGAGCCTCAGTCCACCAACGAAACCATGCATCCTCTATTTTTTGTCCAAACCAATTGTTCTTTATGTTGATGGAAGAAATGATAGAGGACCAAAATTGTACTGTGACCGGGCATAGGAAAAAGAGATGGTTTGAGTCTTCAGCATAGGATTTGCAGAAGCAGCATGAGGAGGGACCGTGAAAGGCGCGTTTCATGTGATTTGTTTTAGTTGGGGCTATGTTTGTGAGAATACACCACATGAACAACTTCAATTTCTTGGGCGGGGGGGTTTACGTTTCTAAAGGTGTCACCACCACCAACTGTTTATGCCATTTCCTTGGCTTGTCATAAGAGCCGCATAGCCTACTTTTGGGGAGTATCGCCCGTGAGAGACAGTAGCCCAAATGAGATCGTCCTATTTCTATGTTAACCTGATATTGGATTCCTCAAGTGCCCCATTGAAATGAATCCAGACCCTGCTCCATCAATCTGGGATGTTCAAAGCCCTGTGATCTAGCCATCGCTGTGGCACCCAAAGATCGATACCCACAACAACTATTTGGCTGATTTTTGAGATACTAGCCCCTGAGAGATACTGTCAAATATCCATCGGCAGGATGTGGCCATTGCCGCAACTAGTCCAGGCATCTGTGCCTAAACGCACCTGCGCACCGTTCCCAATTTTCCATGCAAGCCCATTCTTGATAACACTGAAGGATTGAGAAATAGCCTTCCATATGATGGAGGCACCAACAAAGGATATATTGAGTTTGCGTATCCAATTCATAATTGTGAGGGGGTGGATGTATTTATAATACATTACCTCTTTCCATAGACATTCTGATTTGATTAAATGCCAACCCATCTTTGTTGCGAGTGCCATTGCAAAGGACTCTAGGTCTTTTAATCCCTAGCCTCCTAGTTTTTTTGGCTTCCCAATCATGTCCCAATGGACACAGGAAAATGTCCTCCCCACATTCTAACCCCTCCAAAGGAATCTACAATAGATTTGTTGTATCTTGTTGAGAATTCCTTTTGGGATCCAAGCTAGAGTCATCTAGTAAACCATAATGGCCTCAAGCACCGCTTTTATTAAAGTGAGTCTACCAGCCCTGGAGAGCAAACGTTGTTGCCAGATGTTTATTCTGCTTTCAATTTTTGCAATAAGCCAGGTCCAATCGGTAATGCGATATCCATTTGGTTTCAGTCTGAACCCCAGGTATTTTAGACCATCATCCAGCTCTTATCTGACAAAAGAAAATTGCTGGGGCGTGTATCTTTTCTCGTTTTGGAGACAGGTCACACAAATGATTATGGATTTTCCATAGTTTGGTTCCATACCTGTTGCTTTGCAAAAGAGAGATAGTATGTTCTTGAAAACGTACGAGTCACGAAAGGAACCATTTAGAAATATAAGTACATCATCAACAAAGAAAAGACGTGAGAGAATAGTCATATCTGATATCCAAACTCCCCCAAATCACTAGCCTCACGAACATATTTTATCAATTTTCTTAGACCTTCCATGATTAGAAGAAAAAGGAGGGGAGAGAGAGGGCATCCCTGTCTCAGACCTCTCTCAACATGAAAAAAACAAGAGGCCGCCACATTGATAGGGATACTAAAGGAGGCAGAAGAGAAACAACACTTAGTCCAGGAGATAAAGGAGTGTGGGAAGTCGATATGAGTGAGGATGAGCTGCAAGTATGACCAACTAGCCCGATAAAAGGCTTTAGAGAGATCATCTGTAGAATGTTGAACTTTTTGTTCGATTTTTTGATCGAGTGGAGGCCTTCCTGGGCAGTCCCTATAGCTTCGTGAATCTGTCGATGAATGAGGAAAGCAAACTATTTCTTGGAGATCATCCTGGAGAGAATAGGTTTAACACGAAGGGCAGTGGTTTTGAAGATGATTTTGTAGATGTTGTAGTAGAGGGAGATTGGTCGATAATCATCAAAAGTGAGGGGTTTATTAATTTTTGGGATGAGTGCCAGGAAAGTCGCGTTAAAACCCTCATACATTCTACCCGTGGTTTTGCATTCCTCAACTGCCAAGAGGAGATCTGGCCCAATAAGTTCAATGAAGGAACTGTAGAATTCCACCGGCCACCCATCCGACCCCAGAATTTTATCTTTTTTGAAACATTTCAACACTACTTCAAGTTCCCCCCGCGATACCGATGCTATTAAGGCCTCCTCATCTTCTGGCACGACAAATCTAGGGAGAGCCTCAACAATGTGAATAATGTCTGGGAGGGTGACACCCCGATGGGCCTTATATGTATTTGAAAAGTGACGAACACCCATATCGGCCAGCTGATTGAATGTGTTAGCCTCCCTGCCTTCTTGATCATGTAGCTTCCAAATGGTGTTGATATATTTTCTCCGGCAAGCATATTGTTGAAAAAACTTGGAGGTTTCATCTCCAGCTTTTGGCCATAACGCTCTGATCTTTAAATGCCATGACTCCTCTTTCATTCTCAAGAGTCTAATCTTCTCCGATTCGATATGAATTAAATGTTCCTTTGTTTCTATCAAGGCAAAACTAGTAAGCTTAGAGGCTTCCAATACTTTAAGGTCTTCTTCAATCCTTTGAAGATCGGCCTCATGTTTTCATTGTTTTTTCTGTGCCCTATCAATGGTTTTTGTTTTTAGGCGGGCCAAATTATTTGCAATTACCTCGGCCAGGGAGGATCGGTCGCCCGACCTACAATGAATCCGAGAGTCACTGACTAATTTGTGGAATTCAGCTTCAGAGAGCCATGTCGAGTTGAATTTGAACGGCACCTGGGGTTTGTGATTATCATCTCGGATCTCCAAAAAAATTGAAGAATGATCTGATAGCCCACCCAAACCCACCCACTGGCGAAAACGATACAATATGGAAAGTAGAGGGGCCTTTATTAGAAAACAGTCAAACCGTCTAGCCAAAGCATCCTCCCCCGTCCTTTTGTTTCTCTAGGTTGGCATGAGCTTAGCCGAATAAATGTTCAGAAGGTCATGGGAATCCATCAAGATTTCAAAAAAGGCCGAAAGAGGATCACTTTGTGCTCTGTTGCCCCAAGATTCTGCCAGCCCAAGGGAGAAATTTAGATCTCCCCCGATGATCAAGTTTTCTGATTGCATAAAATCGGCCTCGAGTAGTCTACCCCAAAAAAATTCCCTTTTATGACAGGGCCTGTAGATGTTGACTAATGTGAGAGGTTGATTGAAATCCGAGGAGGTGATATCAGCACCTAGGAAACCCTCAGCCCCCCATACATTGTGCAATTTTATTGATCTTTTATTAAAGGCCATGGTGTAGCCACCCGAGTGTCCTCGAACATCCAAGAGGTGGAAAACCCAGTCTGGGAGGAAATTCATGAGCATATTTTTTACCAGGTTCCCTTCCCCCAGAGTTTCTTGCAAAAAAATGGCATCTAATCTCTTTGAATTACATAACCTCTTTAGAGCTATTTTTTTGTCTAGTCTGGCTAAGCCCCTGTAGTTGAAGGAGAGACACTTCACGGGGAAACTTTTTGAGGGTTGCCCTATGCTCTAAGGACCCAGTCAATGGGGGTTTGTATGCCCGAAGCCACTTCGATGCCAGCCCTCTTAATGGCTTTAGATAGATGGGATTGTTTGCCTTTGGGGGGTTTCAAGGGGATGGAAGGGAGGGGATCCTCATCCAGTCCGAAGGCCGGGGTCTGTGAGGCAATGAGGGAGCAGAGGAAATAGCGGTGAGAACCACTAGAGGTCGGGCTACCTCTAGGTGTTGGAGAGGGTGGAATCAGAATAATAGAGGGGTTTGTACTAAGGCAAGGGGGAGGAACTGTTAACACAGGGAAAATAGGGGAACACAACTTGCTAACCCCAGTAACCGAACCAAACAATAACACAGACACAGAAGAAATATCAGATATTAGACATTCATTAGAAAACAAAGGAGGAGGAGTGGGAGTACTCGAGAAAGTTGATTCTCTAGCCTGAGCTTTCATGAGAGGTGTCGTTGAGGTCACAAAGTCTGACCGCTAATATGGCACCCCAAAATCGTGCTGTGTCGACCCCAAAACCTCAGGAGGATCTGCCTGCAGGGGAAAATCCTCCTCCATCGTTTGTGTACTTGCTGAAACCAGTGACCTCGGAGGTTCCTACTGCTTCTGTGATAGCATAGGGTAATGTTTGTACATATGTCCTACCTCATGACACCACCTACAATGAAACGAGATGCCCTTGTAATCGAGAATCTATCTCCTAGTGATCTCGCCCATTTGAAGAAGATAACTCTCCACCAAGACCTCTCTGGTGTCAAGGTAAACTAGGATTCTAGCTAAGGCCATGCATTCGGTATCCTGGTATGCCCTGTCTTGATCTAGATACACCCATAACATCACCAATACACGGGAATATGTCCTGACCAAAACTGGAGTGGAAGGTCGGGAAGGCGAACCCAAATCGGACCAACTCCCATGTTTTCCTTCTCCGGATCAAAGAGCGGTGACCACCGCTTTAGAAGAACATGAGTCATTTCAATATGTTAGTACCTCGTTAAGACCCAATCCACCAGTTTCGGCTTTGAGAATATGAGCACGAACTGACCCCTAGATAGAGTGATGACTCCAGGGAGTTGCACCATTAGGTTCCCCCAAACTTTCGTGGTCCATTTTCTCAGGCGAGCAAGGGTGTAGTTTCTGCCATGAACTCGACCAACTAGGACAGTGCTCTCTATTAGAGCCGCTTGTGCCATAGTAATACCAACCCCAAACACTAGTCGACGATATCTTTCCCGAACTTTGGAGTGCTTTGATTTTTTCCTTTTCCCTGATGCTTTTTGCTGGTCTGAGGGGGCTCCTTCAACTTGTGGGTTCTCGTCTGAATCCAAGGAGCGGTTTTCTTCTAGAACTCTATCCTGTCTGTAGATACCATCAAAGAAGCCTGAGGGAAGAGCTGCAGTAGTGCCCAGGAGGGAGGATCCTTCCGGCACAGAACCGTGAATACTGATGTGGGGAGGCGAAGAGCCCGACTCTACAAGGATCGAACCACTAACAACCACCGTAGAAGCGCCGACACCACCTTTAGAAAAGGCAAAACTTGACTGAGCCTGTGACCAGGATTGAAGTTCTGATGGAGACGAGATGGAAAGGAATGGTGAGTCGGAGCCCTCACCTAGACAAAACAACCCATCAGAAACAACGGTAGCTAGTCGTGAATTACCCAAAACCTGGAGAGAGACCTCGATATCATCCATTAGAGAGGTGAGGTCTGCAACCTGCTGGCCTAGTAGACTGGTGTTCTCTAGTTCTTCCCCAGCTTTTGACGTGTGTTTGTCTTCAACCCAAATTTCTGCTGGGGTCAAGGAGTCAGAGGAATAGTCTAGCAGGTACTCTTTCATTCAATAATCAAAGTCGTTGGTAGCAAAAACCGTTCCAAGGAAATCGGGCAAACCCCTGCCTGTCCGTTGACCTTGTTTGAAACCTCCCAAGTACCCGGAGACCGGATGGTAAAAACCTTTTCACCGCAACTATAACACCCTCGAAACCGTCATGGTAAGTAACCTCAGGCAAAATCAATGCCGTTCCCACCTCTGACAGCGAGCCTAAGTGAAAACCCATGGAAACAATATTTGGATATAGAAAATAAAATTTGTCAAGCTTAAGACAAGCTATGAACGCTGGGCCTTGAAACTGTGAGCAGGATAATGCAAGTAGGCATCGAATGATGGGTCAAAAACTTTGTGATGGGTAGCAATGACCCTGGAGACTGTGTCTCTGCAAACCCTAGCCCTACCATCGAAACCTCGAAGTGTTACCGCCATCGCCTTCTCCTAAGCAACAAGCATTCTTTCAGCAGATGTTTTATTTTGAGCAAGATCAATTGTTTATATAACTGTTATTATAAACTTTGCGATTTACTTGTGAAGTAAAAAGTTATTTAAAAAAATAAAAAATTGTTATATTTCAAATTGAAAACTAGTTATTGATAATTAAAAGTTATATTTCAAACTGAAAACTAGTTATTAACTAAAATTATTTTAAATTTTATTATTATTATTTATTTAAATTAAAAGTTATCTTAAGTTAGCTATATATAACTGGTCATAAATAACTAAAGGTTATTTAATTGTTATCTTAAACTTTATGATTTATTTTTAAATTAAAAATTATTTTGGAAATAGCTAAAATAAAAGATAACTATAAATAATTAAAATTTATATTCTAAATTGTAAATTAATTATAGATAATTAAACTTATATCTCAAACTAGAAACCAAAACCCAAAACTTAAAGAGAAGTTCTAGTTAATTTGTTATGACATACTTTATTAATAATATAAAAGTTATAAAGTTATGTATTTGTAAAAATAGAATAATGATAATATAATAACGTTCTAAGAGAGGGTTATATTATGGTCAAGTTTATATCTATAATGAGATAAATATATGTGTTAAAAAAAGAGTTTAAATAAGGTTAGGGATAATAAAGCTTTGTGCCTAAAATTTTGTTTTTGAAGAAGTTTGTTATTTAGAAAGGTAAATCTAGTTATATAATAAATAAAAAAGAATTAGTTTAAATATTAATAATGAGTGTTATGTAGAATATATATTAATATATAGTATAAAAATGAATAGAAGTTTTAAAGATTGAGAATAAATTTATATGATGTGGTTTCATCTGTTTAATAAATTGGATGAAAGAGCTTGAATTTGTTTAATTATTATTAAAGTACTATGTTGAAATAGGTAATGAAGGTTGAATTTTTTTAGTTAATATTAAAATATTATCTTAGGATTGATAAGTTATTATTATATTTTATTATTTATTAGAAGTATGTTGTAATATTTCATTGTATGAAGGTTTATAAAATTATTATTTATAATATTTATGGTGTGGTATTTGAATTAACAAGAAATTTGAGTGTAAATTAATAATTGGAAAAGAATTTATTTGAATATTAAATAAATAAATAAATAAATAAAAGATGAAATAAAAGAAGAAAAGATGCAAGAATTGAGATCATATTTGATTACTTACATTGGAGGAGAAGTGAATAAACAAAAACCTAGTAATAATGATGTGGATTAGTTGGTTAAATAAAATGGAGTGATTGAAAGCTTGGATTCATGGTGAATAATGATAGTTTGTTGGTTGACTTTTATCTAAGGATGTAGCCTCTTGAAGAAGGAAAAAATGGTAATGAAATCCTAACTATGAACATTAAGAAGAGGCCATACAATATGAAGTAACATTCGAGACTAATAATAGGCTAAATTTTCCAAGTTACATGTGCAAACTAGGCATGGAAAATCATATTTGAGTGAATTAAGGTGGATTATGTACAAATTGACTATTTTTAAATTAATGCAAGTCATGTGTATCTTAAAGAGGTTGTATTAAAAAATAACTATAGGAATTGCATTGTCACTATGATATTTATGTTTGTACTTCTTAAGAGGCACACCTTTTAGAGTGATGCATTGTGGAAACTTAATGAAATATTGGAACGCTGAAGTGTTTTAAGTTTTTTTGTTTTTATATCCCAATGAGATGAGGACCAATCCACAACAAAATTTTCAAACTTATTTATGATGAAACTATGGGGTATATGTGGTGCTTAATGATATGTGGTATATGAGGTTAATGATGTATATGTGGTGCTTATTTATTTATTTGTTATGATAATGATGTTGAATGCTCATGATGGATATGATATGTATAGAGATCATGAATTTATGATATGATGTATATTGACATGTGGTTCATTTATTATGTGATGTCATAATATATCCTTGATGCAAATATGTTGATGTTATAACTTATGAGGATATTTTATGATGTGAAGCATGTGGTAATCACATGCAAAGTTTAAGACATGCAAGAGCATGTAGTTATTTACTATTTAGAATGTTGTGATAACAATGATGTTATGTTATCAGGATGACATGCAAGAATGGGCATATGGATTATTTTCTTTGATACTATGATTATAACTAATGCATTGGTTGCATGTTGAGGTGTGGTGACTGATAGGAACTCCACAAATGGGTCGAGAGGGCTGGTTTATTTGATGATCTCGTGGGAGCCCATACTTGTGAGGGAGAATATGTAACACCATATGGGTTGGGGACGTACTCAATCAACGCTACATATGCTAATGGTTCCTTTGTCTTGTATAGCTCTTGATGGATAACTCTTGAGGGGCTGTGGGACCATCTTGAGGAGGCCAAGTGCCTAATATTGTAAGCCAAGTGCCTGATATTGGATTGGGATGCTGAAGTCTAGTGGGGGTGTAAGGACTTCGATGCCTAGGGCTATGCACTCTAGTGAGTGTGGAGAGAGTGGGCCAACTTTGCAAGATGCCCAGAGTCATTGAGTTCTGGGATTGGATGTCTGCCTTTGGGCAAATGAGGTCTGAGCCGGGCGCGAGCCTTGGGGCCAGTCTTGGGCTATGGTACAGACCGACGAGGCTTATGCCTGGTTACGAAAGTGGGAAAAGGATAAATATTCCTTGGGATTCTCGGGCGATATGGATACTTTCGATGCCTGATGCTTATACTAGTTTAACAAAGGGTGTAGGGCAAATGTGAAGTAATAAATAACTAAATAAATAAACTGTTAAATGATTCAACTTAACTTCGGGACGAAGTTCCTTAAAGAGGGGGGAGTATGTAATGTCCCCTAATAATAAAAATAATAAAAAGTAAATAAAATAATATAATATTAAAATATAAGTAAATAAATAATAAATAATAAATAAAATATAATAATGATAAATAAATAGTAAAAATAAGTAAAGTTAACAAAAAGTAAAAATGAATAATATAAGAAAGAGAAATTAAGTAAAATTTAAAATAAAGAAATAAAAGTTGTATTTTGACACATGGCATGTGTGTATGCAATCCCCTTTCCATTTTTTGGTCTATTTAATGGACGACGATGAAGATGAGATTCATCATTCCTTCATCCATTCTCTTAGGAGAAAAGTGTTGTGAGGCAAAGGATTCCGTGACAATAGTACGTTGATTGAGGGCTCAGGGGTGTCTAGTTGTAGAAATATTATGTGCAACTGAGCCTACGGTTGGGTGGAGAGTCGTTCCCAAAAACTTTGTTGTGGATAGCGGAATTCAAAGAGCATTCAACTCTAAAGGCACAAGTAAAGAATATCGTCAGTATAAGTAAGTTGTCTCTATTCGTGTTTTAGAAATTCTATGTTAGATACATAACTTTTCTTTATTCTTTATTCTTTATTTACTTATATTTTAATATTATATTATTTTGTTTACTTTTTATTATTTTCATTATTAACAAGGGACATTACAGAGACGCTTAGCATTATATCCATCTATTATTTGGTGTGCTCTTATACACATTATCCCTATCTGTTGGAACTTTATGAGACTTTCAAAATCCTTCCACTTAGTAATTGGAGGATCCCCTCTAGCCTCAAGGTTTTTGTTTGGCTTTCCCACTAGGTTAGGCCATGGCCCTCTAGTTTCAAATAAGCAAATGAAGTTTTTTGTTCCTCCTCTATATGGTGAACACTAAAATAAACTTCTAATTGTTGTAATCATTGATTTAATTTCAAAGTGTCAATCTCACCTTGATACAAATTGATGTCGAACTTTTAATTCATCTTAAACAAGGATTATGAATGGTTCAGTTGATGGTAAAAAATGACCTCATCAACATGTAAGGGAGACCACCTGGTCAAAGCCCTAATTAAGCTCTTATCCATTTGATTTAGTGGTTCCAACTGGTTCAATTGGGCCCAGTTACCCTCTGTGTCTCTTCTAGCTTATAGTATGTCTATTACTTTCCAATAGAAAGAGAGAAATCATATATGACCTCTTGTAGAGCTCATGCAAGAAAGTGATCCTTAAGCTTACTCTATGGTTCAACCAAGCCACAACTAAGTTTTGTCTCTGTGTAAGGGGGCTTCTAGAAATGCAAAATTAAATCTAAATACAAATTTACTCTAATATGCAAATAAAACTAATCCTATCTCGAATTGGGAAATGATAGCCTTCTCTCAATTTGAAAGTAGATGGACTAACTAACTAAGAGAAAATGATTGTTTATATGATCAAATTCATTATATAATTTTCATTAATTAAAGTAGTTCATTCAATTAATGAAAGAGAAAACAAAATAGAAATGTATTTAAAAATAAACAATTATTGCTCAATACATTCCTATCTCAATGAATTCATATTAATTCTAATTTTGTTTTGTTCTTCAAAAATAGCTCTTACAAAACCTCAATAGCATAAAACAATCAATATGACAGTGATGATCAATATGAGAATGCAATACACTATTTAGAACATAAATTAAAATCAACTAAAGAAATTATGACAATGACATAGTTAACTTACAATCCAAACAATAGTGCATTAGAATGGAATTTTATTAAACTCATACCATAACTTCACTACAAAAATCTGCAGCCAATGAGCAGCTTCAACTCCTTGGAGAATTTTTTTTTTTCTCTGCAAATACTAAATTCTATTAACTGAAAAGGAGAATATTTTTACATAGAGTTGAGGCCTCAGAGATCAGAGCTCGAGGGCACTCAACATAGCAGAACTGCCCCCTGACAAAAAGAAGCTGGGGAGACCAGTTACATATAACAAAAAACCAGATATAAAACCCAGAGGATGACATGTTTAGCTGAGAAAGATACATATGCAGTAGAAGCATAAAATCATTGTAAACTAGCCTGTACGTGAATCGCCATTTCCCCAACGGGATGCCAAAACAACAAGCCATAAGTGCTGAACCTTGACTGTGAGCGAAGATGCCTGTAGGTGGTCATCTGAGCAGTAGCAAAAACAAAAAGGAAAAAAAGCGGTCCCAGGTGGCGCTAGACTTCCTTAACCTTACCAGGAGTCTTCTCCTCAACCAGACATGCACTGCCAGTCCTCAGACTCTCATTGCCATCCGTTTCGCTGATAGGGATCGCCATGGAGTGACTTGTGGTGCCAAGAGTCCCTTCCTCAACAACTGGGCTTACGTCTTCAAGGGGCAGAATACTTTTAGGAATTTCCTCCTGACCAGACTTATCACTTTTCCAATTCTCCGGGCTATCTTTATCCATGGAATGCTCACTACTTTGGGAAGGATCAGGAGCGATGCATGCTAGAGGGGAGACTTGATTTTCTTCTTCCGACAGGATGATGGTGATGTGAGCAGTAATCAGAGGCCTGTTTAAATTGCTTTGAAATTTAAAATGCGTGGTTTGGAAAGCACTGTTAGGAATTGGCTTGCGCCCAGAGCTCAAAGGTGGCACAACCTCATGAGAGGGGGGAAGATTGATGGGCGCCTGCTGAGGTTCCACAGAGTGACCGACAGTTGAGTGTAAGCCACTGTCACGACGCCCCTCGGAGCGACGTCTTTTACCCTGTCGAACCATTATGAATGACGAAGGGTAGGGCGCAGAGAGACAAGAGAGACCAGAGACTAGAGAGACCAGACACAGATACCGAATTGAATGCACAGAGAACGCCCAAGACGGAGGCACAATACAACTAATGCTGAAGTCAAGAACTGAGGAGAGCTTACCCCTGAAAGAGTCAGCCTGAAGCTTGCTTCTGTGTGCAAGAATCAGCCCGTCACCATCGATCACAGCTAACCAGGTTCCGTCGCCGTAAGACTGAGCGCAAGGTGTGAGGAAAACATACAGGGTCGACATGATTATAACAGAGATTATGTTGCGTTGAACAGCGCAATTCATTAATGCAAATATCCCACCAAATCCAGCCTTAATAACTCCCTCCTGCTTGCGCAAGGTGAAGTCCTGGGAAGCCACGCTGCTCTGCAGCTGGCAGTACCAGGCTTTATTGTTCTGCATGATGAGCATTTAAAGCCAAAGTGCCACCCGCATCCGGGGAACTCCTTGGAGAAATTGCCAACAATAGTGCAAATGCATAGCAAGAAAAATCACAGAGTTTCCCCAAGCCTCAGATCTCAAGTTTTCCCCTCACCTATAGCTATAATCTCCTAATACAATAGTGCTTTCAGAGCCTCTAGTTGCAGAGAAGAGGAACCCCTTCCTCATTCTCAAGGCCGCTATTTAATAATTACAATAATCTCTAAAATGGAGAACTGCTGAGAGTAGTTTTCCAGATCCACAATTAGAGTTGTAAATTCTCCCTTCTTCTCTTTGTTGGTCTCTTTCATTGCTCCAAAATGCCTCAGATATGAAATTCTTTAACTGATCTCCTGTTAGAAACGAGTCAAAACAAAAAATTAAATTAAATTAAATTTCAAATTAGAAATGAGAAAAGCAAACTCTCTTGAAATTGCTAAATTAAAATAAATAAAATCCAAACAAATTATATGATGTGATTGCTTCTAATGGATCTGATTAGTCTTTGAATCAATACTGGAGAATGAATTAGTGACAACAATTTTCCCAAGCCAATGAAATTTGCCCAAATCAAATTTGAAAAACCAATTGTTGTTGCAAATTCGTCACTTTGTCTTCTACTAAATTTTTGGGTGATTAAATGATTAAATATGTTAAAATTAACATTCTCAAATTATTTCCCTTAGTCTTAACTTTTCAACGAGCTATTATGAGCTACCTTTAGTCAATTAAATCTTGAGATATACCTCTCCAAAGATGAAGTGTTATTAGAATTATGAAAAAATGTCACCTTGGCCAAAATTAAGAAATTTTAAATAAAAATTTTAGTCTAAATTAATAATTGTTAGCTAACTAAATGTTGGCTTATTGGGGCCTGACCCAGGTTCAAAAGTGATTTAGCCAAACAAATCCCGAACTACTGGCCCTTTTGGCAACAGTCCGCGGAGCGCGGACTGAGGTCTCACCCGAGGTAGTATGGGAAGGTGCTGGAACTAGGTTTCTACACCCTAGGGATGTTTTAATGAGGTCTAGGAAGTTCGCGACTCGATCCTGCGTGCTCGTGCTGCCTCGTGCAGTTGTCTGACCTTCACGTAGTTTTGGTACAGAGCGCGAAGAGGTGCTGTCTAGATCCTTTACCCTTATTGTGTTATTATTATAGATTTGACTTAATTTTGTGGGCCCAATAGTCTTAACAATCATTCACATTCATAACAAGTGCGCGCAATCATAGAATGTAAAGAGATGCATAAAAATATAATAGAAGCATAAACATATAGATCTACAAGTAGATGCACAATATTTCAGAATCAACTTAGCTTTTATTAAACTTTTGTTTTGTTACAATCCCAACTCTGCCCTGCGCACTCAGCTGCAGGGGTCCGTGCACACAGCTGCGGACTCTACCAAGCCTCTGCGCACTCAGCTGCAGAGCCTCTCTCTACTACTACGACCCAAGACTCGGACTTACAGACTCAGAGCGAATATCGCATTCAAAAACCCATATCACTTAAGATCAATCCTAAAACTTCCCTCTACCCTTAGAGCCTCGCTCTTTTTATACATTCCCATGGTCTGCGGACCATGGGTAGGCCAACACATTCTATATTAAATTACAATATTTTTAGGGCAGACTACCCTAGACTCTTGCGCTCCGCGCCCGCATTTTGCGGGGTCTTTACATTACATTGACCCAAAACTGGGCTTTAAGCCCCAAAAATCCACTATGGGGGGATCCGCTGCCCAACACTAAATAATGAAAATTAATTAATTACAATTTTTTCATTAATTAAATATACAACTTAATTATAATTATAAAATTAATTAATTATATACAAATTAATAAAAAATTAAATTAATTACAAATTAGTTAAATTACTGATTAATTAAAAATTAAATTATTTAAAAGAAATATTAATAAAATATTCAAAAATATGAGTGAGTGGCTTTTTGGTTCCAATTGAATGGACCGTAGTGGCTTTTGGGATCTCTTTAAGAGTCTCGAAATTAAACATGAGGAGGAAGGGTTTCATAGTTGTAATTTCGGAATATTTACAATTAAATATTAATACAAAATCAATATTTACAATTAATTTGCAAAAAATAAAATAATATATATTTTGTACATTTTTTGGCCAAGGCGGTAAAAATGATCGAACTTCAAATAAACACCATTTACAAATTTTGAGTCCAAATGAAATGAAACGAGAATTGATGAAAATTTAGTGAAAAATCGAACACAATGAAGCAATCAAAATAGAAATATGAAGAAAACAAAAATCTTGTAAATTGTGAGACACTTAGCCAAAATAAAATATTAAAAGGCATTTTGGCCAAAATTTACGAATATGGTCCCCATTATTATTATGAAATAATAATTTAAAAATGGGGGTGTTGTGATTTCACCACAACAATGACAACACACGTGGAATGACTAATTATCTCTGGTTAAAAGATGATGAAATTCAGTTTACCCAAAGGTTAAGAGTGAGAAATTCGATTAAACCGCCGAACAGTAAAATATTTCACATGGGTCCCACATTAGCGAGTCAAGCATTATAAGTTCAAAAAGATAAGTATTCAAAGTAGACTGAGTCTTAAGTCATGAATCCAAATTTTCGGGAATATCTAACATTTAATATTACCTTTTATGAGAAATAGAAGAAGGTATAAATAAGAGTTTTTTGATAAAGCATATATCCATCGATATGAATGGTCTCTGAAATTGCTTTGCTACTAGTGATCCTGGTCAATACCCCAACGAATTTGTTCTTAATGTCATACAAGCATGGTCTCGCTGCCAACGAGCGTCCATAGCCCCGACGAGTTTACTTGTATTTCCCATGCTTCCCCTTTTGATCACCCATTTGATAAGCACATTTGCGAGCTATGTTTGTGATGTAGCTGAGTGAAAGGAGTAGGATGGTAATAGATACTTAAGCAAACACATATAATACTTCCATAATGTCGACTCCATAATCTTTCCTCGTGACTAACATTCAGAGGTTTTTGTAAAGTGGAGGGATTGGAGGGATCCATTGAGTTAAACTAGAGGTTAGTCCTTTCATTGAAAAGATGAACTATATTACTTAGAAATGATGCATGTTCCTCCATGAAAAATATTTAAAGTAAGAAGGATTTATGATTCCATAAAAATATCCCTTTAAGGTAAAAGGAACTCATTGAAATTGACAGAGTACAAATTTTCCATCTCTGCCAACCAATGTTGGGTGAGAAGAATTTATTCTACATAAATCCTGGCGGAATAACCAAAATAAAACCATAACCAATAGCAAAAAGGAAAAGAAATCCAAACTAAAGTGAAAGAAGAAATCAACAAACTCCAAAAATGTCAAAATGAGGAAATGAAAAGCTGAAAGAAAAACCCAAATTTAAAAGACAAACCCCAACAAGACTAATTATAAAATGTCTCAATAAAAGGGTAAAATAAAACAAGCATGTGTGCGTTTGTCTCATGTTAAATTTTTTAATAAATTTTATCTTGCAGAGTTATAAGCAAGTAGGCTCTCAAACTGTAAGGGAAATATCAATGATGAGGTAAAATGAAGCCAAATGAGAAGTTTATGCCCTTTGCAAATTTTTGGGTTTCATAAGAACATCTTAACAATTTTCTAATAAAAGCAATGCTTATAAAACAAATTGAAGGTTCAGGGACCCCCCAATTTAGCTGACTTGATAAACATCATTATTGTTTCTCCCAAAAAATCAAAAGCAAACAAAACAAAGGAGAATGAGTGCCAAATCTGAGTTGCGTGGGGTATAAAACAATTCTTGAAGTCCTGCAAAACATAGTTTTATATCAACAGAAACTAAAATAAAGTTGAAACAAAATGCAAAGAAATAGAAAAGGATGAAAATGGGCATATGAAACTTACCATTTGAGGAATCTTATTAAAATTTTATCTGAAAGATGCTAATTTTCTCCAACAAAAGATAAGTTCTTCTTTAAATTGGAATTAAAAGCATAAAGTAGTTATATTCTATGAATTTTCATTGGCCCAAAATCACAATTTATTAAATCTAAATTAAAGCTAGGAAATACAATGATTCATGTTCAAGAAATTTGAAGTAAATAAAGTCTATCAGATATGAAAATGAAGATGTGCTTCTCAATTAATTGCAACAACAATTGTTCTCTTTGTCTTTTAGATTTCATATCAACTCCAAGATTTTCATAAATTCTCAAAAATCAAGACCAAGTCCCAACCTATGTAGCACTTATGTGTATATGGAGAGGTCTTGAATATTTGCATGATAAATATGGAGTGATATATCAAAAATAAGAAAACTACAAGATAATTCAACATAAATTTACCATGATCCACATGCACCCCCTGTTCATCAATAATGTATCCCAAATACTGAACCTGGGTCATGCCAAAAGTGCATTTCTCCAAATTGGCACATAGCTTGTGTTGCCGCAGTGTTTGGAGAACCTGTCGGATGTGGTGGAGGTGCTCTTCCCAACACTGGCTGAAGATCGGAATGTCATCCAAGTATACCACTACAAATGAGTTGGTGAATGGCCGCAAGATGTCATCCATTAGCCTCATGAAGGTTGCAGGAGCATTCGTCAATCCGAAAGGCATAACCAACCATTCGAAAAGGCCCTCCTTCGCTTTGAAGGCAGTCTTCCACACATCAGAGGATTCGATTGGTACTTGGTGATATCCTGACTTCATATCGATCTTGCTGAAATATTTTTCCCCCTTTAGTTGGTCCAGGAGGTCATCAATCTGCGGGATCGGGTACCTATTACGGACAGTGATCTTGTTTGGCACCCGATAGTCAATACAGAGTCTCCAAGTCCCATCCTTCTTCTGTACCAACACGATCGGGCTCCCACAAGGCGATGAACTCGGACGGATGTGACCTTTCTGCAGCAGCTCCTGAATCTGCCTCTTGATTTCATCATTCTCCAGAACGGAGTGCCAATAAATTGGTCCATTGGGTAGCGCCGCACCTGGGGTCAGATCGATGGAGTGCTTGACCTGACAGTGCAGAGGAACCCCTGCAGGGGGGGTGAAGATGTCCTTGTACTCCTCCACGACCTTGTCCATCTGTAGTTGTCATGCGGAGGGGCCATGTCTGGAGGCCGTGGCCACCGTCTTCTTCTTCCCTTGAGGGCGTATCATCAGGAAAACAAATTTCCCGGTTTTGGAAATGAGCTTATTGCATTGTTTTGCAGTAATCAAAGAGATGGCGATAGGCGGTGCTACCTCTAGTATCTTGTACAACTTATTTCCCAATGTAATAATAACAGCATGGGGCCTTGATTCATACACAACATGTCGCTTCCACAAGTATGGTTGTCCTAATAATACATCACAAACTTCAAGGGGAGCAATGTCACACAATACCTCATCTGTGAAGGGCTTGATGTTGTATGGAAGGCGACACTGCTGGCTCACGCGAAGATCCCGTCCTTGGTGAAGCCACCCGATGGTGTACGGTTGTGGATGTGTTGTGGTCAGTAAGCCTAACCACTTCACGACCTCTACCGAAATGAGGTTATTTTGGCTCCCGCTATCGACAATGAACTATAGTGGGGAGCCCTTTACCCACATCTAGGAGTGGAAGAGACGCTCCTCCTCCTCTAGATCTTCGGGTTCCTTTTTTTGGATCTTGGCGGTAGCAACAGTGGTGTTGGGATCCACATCAATGATCTGCTTCCCTTTGTCATTCCCCTTGTCGAGTTCTGACTCAGAGTTGGAACACGCATCTGATTCTGAAACCTTTAGCTCAGCCACCAGTGACTACTTGGCCTGAGACTCACTTGTGTTGTGCGTGGAGCTCTTATGGAACTCACACCATTTTCCCGTGTCCTTTTTCGGCTTCGCGGTGTTGTTCTTTGCTTGCAGCATTGGTGGGTTGTCTTGGGTTGCCCCGCCTTGGCTTTGTCCTTTATTTTGTGGTTTAAGGGCACCTTTCCCCTACTTCGGATTTGCAGATCCAAAGTCTCACTACTTTCGTTTAAACTTCTGCTCGACCTTGACGGCATATCGGTATGCTATGCCGAGTGAGGAGATGTTCAGGAATTCTATTTCTTCCTGGATGTACTTATGCAGGCAGCCGCGGTATTTGAGTATCAAATGTTGCTCTGAATCCTTGATACCCAACTTTGTGCGAAGGGTATGGAAAATATTGGTGAACTCCGGCACGTCTTGGTCCCTTCCCTGCCACAGCATGGTCCACTTTATGTATTCATCCTCATAGCTTCCGACAGGGTAGTACTGCTCCTTGATGGCATCCCGGAATGAATTCCAGGTGGGTGCAGCTGAAAATAGTGAGCCGGTATTTTCATCCTTCTGCTCACAGTAGGTTTCCCACCAGTCCTTGATGTGGGGGGCTGCTTTGAGAAGAGCGAAAACAATCTTTTCCCGACTCGAAAATTCATGAACAGAAAAATAACCCTCTAACAGATTTAACCATTTATCTATGGCATTTGCATCTATTTGACCCTCAAAGATGGGGATTTCAAAATTAACTTGTACCTTAAATGGTGTGGCATTTCCAGAGTAGCTGTTGGAAGTCGATGCGTTGCCTTTGGGTAGCCACAGAAGGATCTGCGCAAAGCTATCCATCATCGTGTTCCTTTGTCGCTCGAGGGCTTCTTCGAGCAATATTTTGATTGGATCTCCTGCTCCCTCGTCTTTATTTTCATCTGCCATGGGAGGCCGTCGGGTTTTGCGAGGCTGGTCTTGCAAAGGTTCGACCAGTTCAAGCCCTAACTCCTTATATCCTGACCTCGTCGGGGACATGCAAAGAAAAACAGAGAAAAAGCAGACCGCTCTGATACCACTGATCCAGATTTAAACAAGAACGAAACAAAATACAGAGATAACCATATACACAAAGATGCAGCGGAAATAATACTTCATTTCAATAATGGAAAATACTAAAATATGTTTACAACTAGAAATGGAAATAAACCAGCTAGGGCGATGGTAGCTTATCTCTGAGAAGAGATGTGGCGGCTACATGCCTCTGAACTGTGTTACAATGAGGCTCAAAGACCTATTTGTTGTTGAGAAACAATGGAAAACCCTTAACATCCCAAAACCTAACCCTAGAAGATGAAACGCCAAATTGTCGGCCCCATTTGGGTAAATTGGTACATCAATTTCCCGAGGTCGTAACTTTGGCATACAATCTTCGTTTGACACGTACAATAGCTCGTTAGAAGAACTATCTGAGAACTACCACTTTGGGAAGGGCAACATCGGCACATGGACCCATGTTGCCCCCAGATTTCCCAAAAAACGTCGTTTAGGGCCTCAAAACAGCTTCGGAAGTTCAGGACCCGAAAAACTGCTAAAAATAGTAAACTGTGCTACAATTTAGGAAACTGAAAAAACTGAAAGAGACAGTTGTGGAGGTACAAATGGGATAGGTGGGTGGCCACCAACATCCACCCAGATCAACCTCCCAACCTCCATTATTTTTATGCCTATTTCTGAGATTTGAACATGCAAAGAAGTACCGTAAATCCATGTTTTATTTCTTTGGATTAATGAACCAATATATTTCCTATGTACATATGTATCTATAGATCATAAGTGTTGTCTCCACTATCATGTAAATCATTTGAGACACACCATTTTAGATGTGCCCAGGCACTGGTCTTGAAGCAATCCAAAGTTGTCTCTGGGAGATACAACAACATGGCTATTCTTGTCCTGTGGTTCCATTAGTTGATGGTTGCAACACTGAAGTATCGCCTATCAACTAAAAAACAAAATCAAGGGAATCCTCTTGAAAAACAATGAGGTTCATGGGTGGAACTTGGCCTTGGAACCTTGACTCTAGCACACTGGGCGTCAACATAATGGTTGTTATTTGATGGCATTTTATTGTCATTATGTCTTGTTAACTAATGAAAGTGCCACCATAACTCAAGGAAAACATGAATTTGGAGTGTTACAGTGTTTTCCTCGATATTATATGAACTCCAAACTCATAACCTTTACAAAGTAATTTGGCTACTAATGGATAGACTCCATGTGAAACCTTTGATTTAACCTCACCATGTCAATAACTAGATTGTATGGAAGAATGCTACCAAAAGGCTTTAACCCGAGGTTGGAATTTTGTTCCTGAATCAAGACTAGTTAATACAGTCATAGCAATATTTCTCCTCCATGTATTGAAGATATCTGATTTGGCTTGATTGCTCGTCGCAACAATGGTTATTCAAGAAATAGAGCATTACACAAAACATAAGAACACATTCGATCACTTCCGAGAATAATACACACAAGCTCTGGTATTTTATCAAACCGTTTAACTAAAGGATAGATGAATATAGAAATTACATAAAAATGTCATCCTCTTGGCCTTCTCTGATCTCTTCACACACTCTTTCTCACTATCGCACTCACTTTCTCTCTCTCTCTCTCTTATCTCCCCACCTTGTTACATAGCTTGCACTGCAATTATATACAATATGAGGATTTGTTCGAGATCTTCTTATCTCCCCACCTTGTTACATAACTTGCACCACAATTATATACAATATGAAGATTTGGTTGAGATCCCAATGAAGATAAATCGAAATCATATATTTGTGGAGAATATCAAATCTAAACCTAGAATCTCTAAGTCCTTTACCAAATCACTTGAAATGGCATCTTATACATCGATGGGGAAATAAATCCCTTATTTCTATAACAATCCCTATTAGATTAACTATTACATTTTTCTTTTGAAAACAAACCCCTTCATTATAAAACTAATCCTATCTTCATAAATTAAATTAAGGTAACCCACTCCCTTTAGTAAAATTGCTAGACAACCTAGAGATCTTGTTGAATTTGAAGAGATGCTCATGCATTAATTAGTTAACTACCCCTCTATCATCCATGTGTTAAAATATATTGATAATCTAAATTCCCTATGTGGATTTTCTACCTTCCAAGTTGATTCATTTTTTCTTTCAGTGTGGATGATCTTCATATTCGTGTTTCTTGTAGGGTTTAGAAGAGATAAAGAAGAGGGTCAAGGAGATGAGAGAAAAAGTAGTCACCCTCAAATATATGCAAGGCAAGGTAGAAAAAGAAATGGGCATTGAAGGTTAAGAATTTTATCTTCATTGATCCCATTCAAATTTACCTTGGATTAAATGAAACCCCAAACCGTGTGATATTATTGTGCCTTATGATGATAATTTCGAAAGAAATTGTTGATTTTAGTAAAATATCCCATTTGGATTACTCAATATATGCTTTTCCCTAATCAAAATCTCATGGGGGAATTCAAGTGATAATTCTCCACGATTATGGGTAACATCCATAGTAAACTCATTGGCATAGAACAGTGCACCTAATCCAGATTGGAACATTATATTATTTTTCATCCATACTTATGCTTTCAAGGTGGAAAAATCGTAGACATCAACTTATAGGAGTAGTTTTAGTGGAGGGATCCAGTTTAGAAAATTAGGGTTAGAAACCTTCCAAGATATTTTGAGGCCTTTTGTAGAAGAACATTACCACATAAGTGTTATACCCCCTAGAACTACTCTACACATGAACACATTTCAAACAGTGCAAGAATCACGTGAATCAGAAAACTTATGCCTCCTAAAAGTTGACATATCGTGTTTGACGACCATAATTTGAGAGGATGCCACATCATCCCCCATTACTCTTGGAAAAGGAGCTAACCATGCAAGGATGATGAAGTTTACTCTAGAAGGTTCGAGCTGTAACTAAGTTGAGGGTTGAATGGGTTAAATTTAACCCCTAGTTGGCTATCAAGTTGTGTCATAATCAGGCTACTAAGAGGAAAAGGGGGCCCATTCTATTAAAGTGCATTTTGTTCCATGGTAGAGTATAGTAGTTGAGAGTGTATAGAGAGAGGGTGAATAGAGAGGGTTTGTGTTTTGTGGTATCTCACAGACCACATGTTTCACTCCTTTGTGTTTGCATCATTTCCATTTAGAGAAAGAACTAGTAGAGTAGCCTCACCTTCTAGCTTGGTTTTCTCTCAAAAGAGTTTTCCAAGTCATATATGTTCTTCATTGTGATTAGTGTGTGATTTTTTTTATGTTCTCTATTTTCCACATTTTCATATATTGCATGCATAAGCAAAAAATAATAACTCAATAGAACCAAATATAAGGAAAATTTAACCCTCATGGTATAGGTTTCAGATTTTAGTATATTTTTATTAGACTTGTTGTGACAATCTGTCAAGTGGAATATCTAAGACAATTTATGGATCATATTGATGTCAGAGAAGGTGTCTTTGGCTATTTTTTGGGAAGTTAGAAGGTATCCATATTGACTTAAGAAGAAAGTCATAAAACCCCAACCATGGCCAACAAATCTATTTTAAAAAAACCCTCGAGATCTAGCAGAGGAGAGATTTCCAAGGTTAGAAGAGAAGGTTGTAGACATTAGTCGTAATATGAACATCCTTATGCCGATTCTGGCAAATAAGTTTGGAATTGGAGAAGCCAAGGGTCCTATCAAAGGTAAAATTGAAAGCTTGGGAAGAACCAAAGGATTCGAAGAAACTCAAAATAAGAACAACCAAATTCAAGTGCCATGAACCTGTTGTGGTGAAATCACAACATCCCTATTTTTAACTTATTATTTCATAATAGTAATGGGGACCCTTTTCGTAAATTTTCGCTAAATCGCCTTTGATATTTTATTTTGGCTAAGTGTCCAACAATTTTGCAAAATTTTTGTTTTCTTTGGATTTCTATTCTGATCGCTTCATTGCATTCAATTTTTCACTAGCTTTCCATCGGTTCTCGTTTCATCTCCTTTGGACCCACGGTTTGTAAATGGTGTTTATCTGAAGTTCGGTGATTTTTATTGCCTGAGCTAAAAAATGTACAAAATGTATATTATTTTAATTTTTGCAAATTAATTGTAAATATTGATTTTGTAATAATATTTAATTAATTTTTATTTTTGATAACGATCCTATAAAATCACCGTAGCCAAAATTGTAGAACAATTAAAATTATATGTTTTCGAATTTTGAAATTCTATTTTAAATCTCAATTTCAAATATTAAAATGAAATCCCGAAACTGAAATGGTTGTAACTTTTTATAACATCCAAATTTTTAATCGTAAGTAGTTGGAGTTGTTTTTGGTATGTAAATATTATAACATAGTGATTGTAATTTTATGAAAAGATCCCACTCCACGTAATCCTTATACCTCTTTTGATTTCAGAAAATGTATTTCGTAACTCATTTTAAAAAAGCCCCCCAAATGAAGTTTCTGATCCCCAATAACTTCTTATCCCACCTCACTCTTATCTCCTCACACCTCATTTCAGAGTATTTATTTTTAAATTAGCTCCGAAAATCTTACTCTCTAAAACCTCATTATATCTCCTTTCACCTTAGTCCCTCACTTTCAGACCTCGGCACTTATTATTTCGTAACTTCATTTTAAAAAAACTCCGAAATTTATCACTTCTGAAATCCCTTATATCCCCTTCCTCCCTCACTTCGGAACATCGAAAACTCTATTTCAAAACTCCCTTTTAATCATCCTTCCAAAATTGCAACTTTGAAACCCTATGCCTTATGCCTCCCATTCAACATATATAATAAAGCCTTCGTCCCCATGTTTAATTTCGGAACTCTTAAAGAGCTCCCAAAAGCCACTGTAGTCCTTTCAATTGGAACCAAAAAGCCATTCACTTATTTTTTAATATTTTATTAATATTTTTTTTAAATAATATAATTTTTAATTAATTTATAATTAAAATGGTTAATTAATTGGTATATAATTAATTAATTTTGTAATTGTAATTAAATTGTATTTTTAATTAATGAGAGAATTGTAATTAATTAATTTTCATTATTTAGTTAGTTAACAATTATTAATTTAGATTAGAATTTTTAATTAAAATTTCTTAATTTTGGTCGAGGCAGTTATTTTTCCAGAGTTCTTATAATTTTAATACTTCATCTTTGGAGAGGCATACCTCAAGATTTACTTGACCAAATGTATATCACAATAACTCGTTGGAAAGCTAAGACTTAAGATAATAATTTGTGAATGCTAATTTTAGCATATTTAATCATTTCATCACCCAAAAATTCAGTAGAAGATAAAGTGATGAATTTGCAACAACAGATAATTTTTCAAATTTGATTTGGGAAATTTCATTGGCTTGGGAAAATTGTTGTCACTAATTTATTCTTCAGTATTGATTCAAAGACTAATCAAATCCATTAAAAGCAATTGCATCTTAGAATTTGTTTGAATTTTATTTATTTTAATTTAGCAATTTCATGAGAGTTGTTGTTTTTTTTTTGCAATTTAATTAATTAATTTATTTGGTTTGTAACAGAATATCAATGGGAGAAGTTCAGATCTGAGGCATTTTGGAGCAATGAAAAGAGACTAGCAAAGAGAAGAAGGGAAAATTTACAGCTCTAATTGTGGATGTCGAAAACTACTCTCAACAGTTCTCCATTTTAGAGATTCTTGTAATTATTAAATCGCAGTCTTGGAAATGAGGAAGGGGTTCCTCTTCTCTGCAACTCAAGGCTCTGGAAGCACTATTGTATTAGGGGGTTATAATTGTAGGTGAGGGGAAAACTTCAGATCTAAGGTTTGGAGAAAACTCTATGATTTTTCTTGTTGTGCATTTGCACTATTGTAATGTATTGTGAGTTGAATTAGGGGAGAAAAAAGTATTTTTAGTTCTAAAAGAGAATGTTGTTTTGCACTATTATTGGTAATTTCTCCAAGGAGCTAAAGCTACTCATTAACTGCAAATTTTTGTAATGAAGTTCTAATATGAGTTTAATAAATTTTCATTTCAATGCACTATTGTTTGGATTATAAGTAAATTATGACATTCTCAAAATTTCTTAAGTTAATCATGGCATTGTCAGAATTTTTCTAGTTGATTTTAATTTATGTTCTAAATAGTGTATTGCATTCTGATATTGAGAATTACTGTCATATCAATTGTTTTATGCTATTGAGGTTTTGTAAGAGTTATCTCTTAGGAACAGAACAAAATTAGAATTAATATGAATTCATTGAGATAGGAATGTATTGAGCAATAACTATTTATTGTTTAAATATATTTCCATTTTGTTTTCTCTTTCTTTAATTGAATGAACTACTTTTTTAATTAATGAAAATTATATAATGAATTCGATCATATAAATAGTCATTTTCTCCTGGTTAGTTAGTCCATCTGCTCTCAAATTGAGATAAGGCTATCATTTCCCAATTCGAGATAGGATTAGTTTTATTTGCATCTTAGAGTAAATTTGCATTTAGATTTAATTTTGCATTTCTAGAAGTTCCCTTGCATAGGGTCAGAACTTAGTTGTGGTTTGGCTGAGCCGTAGAGCTAGCTTAAGGATCACTTTCTTCCATGAGCTCTGCAAGAGGGCAAATCTGATTTCTCTCTTTCTATTGGCAAGTAATAGACATACTATAAGCTAGGAGAGAGAGAGAGAGAGGGTAATTGCACCCAATTGAACCAGTTGGAACCACTAAATCAAATGGATAAGAGCTTAATTGATCCGGATTTAAACAGGAACGCAATAAAATACAGAGATAACCATAAAGACAGATATGCAGCGGAAATAATACTTCATTTCATTACTGTAAAATACTGAAATATGCTTACAAATAGAAATAGAAATAACCCAGCTAGGGCGATGGTAGCTTATCTCTGAGAAGAGATGTGTTGGCTACATGCCTCTGAACTATCTTACAATGAGGCTTGAAGGCCTATTTATTGTTGAGAAACAATGGAAAACCCTTAACATTCCAAAACCTAACCCTAGAAGATGAAACGCCAAACTATGGGCCCTGTTTGGGTAAATTGGTACATCAACTTCCCGGGGTCGTAACTTTGGCATACGATCTCCGTTTTACGCGCATGATAGCCCGTTGGAAAGATCTCTATGAGGACTACAACAGAAAGGGCCTAAAAACAGCTCCGGAAGTTTAGGACCCGAAAAACTGCTAAAAATAGTAAATTGCGCTATAATTAAGGAAACTGAAAATGTTGAGAGGAACAATGGTGGGGGTCCAAGTGGACTTGGCAGATATCCACCTGGATCATTCCTCCCCCCTTAGGAAGCAATGGTCCCCATTGCGTTGAGTTCCTCCATGAGATGGGGAAACTTTTGCTGAACTTGGTCCCTAGTGAGCCACTTGCCATTGTGAAGGAGTTGGCCTGCTTTGACAACTCGATACAGTTGAATATTCTGTTGGCGAGTATTCTTGATCTGTGTGTCCATGATTCGATCAGTTGCAGCTTGTTCCATGCAATCTGGATTTAATTCTGTGGGTGTGAGCTGTTCTGCAATGTCGGATGTATCTAGCAATGGTGGAAAGTATGGCCGCAGGCGGTCCACATTGAACACTGGGTGCAGGCCAAGGAATGGGGGAATGCTGAGTTCAAATGCATTGTCTCCCACAGCCTTAGTAATGGTGTAGGGACCATATCAGAGTGGTCTCAGTTTCCGATAGGCTCCAGTAAGGCGTTCCTTTTGCAAATGCAACCAGACTTTGTCGCCCACCTGAAACTTATGTGGCACCCGATGTTGATCATGTCGTTGCTTGTACTTGGCATTTGATTTCTCCAGAATGTCATGGACCTGCTGGCGAATATGTTGGATGTGTTAAATGAAGCTGGTTGCCTTGTCTGTTTCAGACTAGACATGAGTTGAATCTGTGTGAGTAGCTGCAAGTGGCATGGCCACATCAATGGGGCATAGTGGCTGGAATCCCAAGCCCACCTGAAAAGGGCTGTGGCCAGTCGAGCTATGAAGAACTCGGTTGTAGCTGTGCTGAACATAGGGGAGGCTCTCGTCCCATGTGCGTGGATGCTTTGAGTTGTACATGCGCAGAATGTGTACAATCATCCTATTGACAACCTCTGTCTGGCCATCAGTTTGAGGATGGAAAGCTGTGGATTTAGTGAGTTTGGTGTCTAGCATTGACCAGAGGCTTGACCAAAATGTACTGAGGAACCGACTATCCCGATCTGAGATGATAGACTGTGGGATCCCAAAGTGCACCCACACTCGTTCGAAGAAGAGTTTAGCAGTGGCTTCTGCTGTGATATTCTTCTTGCAGGCTGCCATAATGGCCATCTTCGAGAACCTGTCGACGACCACAAAAACACAGTCATTTCCATGCTTAGTGGAAGGAAGGCCTGACATGTAATCCATGGAGATGGATTCCCAAGGTCGACTAGGGGTAGGCAGCGGGTTATAGAGGCCTTGCTTCTTAATGGTCGGTTTGGCAATGGCACAGGCAGTACATGATCTGATATACTTCCCGACATCTTGTCGAAGATTCGGCCAATAGAAATACGTTTGCAGTACTGCCACCGTTTTCTCGACCCCGAAATGCCCAGCAGTTCGACTATAGTGTGCTTCCCAAATCATCTTGGCACGCTCGCTTGAAGGAACACAAAGGTGACCCAGGTGGCATAACAGGGCATCCTGGAGGTGAAAATCTGGAACATGCCGACCCTCCAAGAGTGTCTGGTATGTGTGGCCAAATTCTGGGTCGCTTTTGTAGAGAAGTGGCCAATCAGAAGTCTCGTGCCCACAAGAGTTGAGCACAGTGGTTAACGCCATGATTGGTGGTCGACTGAGGCAATCTGCAACATTATTGGTGCTACCCTTCTTATATTTGATATTCAAATGGAACTGCTGCAGGTATGTAGACCACTTCTGATGGCGATCATTCTGTAATTTCCCTTGGGTCTGTATGAACTGGAGGGGTCGGTGGTCTGTGTGGATGACCGTTTCCTTCCCCAAAATGTAATGCTTCCATTGTCGGCAGGCCTGCACAATGGAATACATCTCTTTATCATAAGTGGGATACTTCCGGACTGTGTCTGAAAGTGTTTCACTGTGATATGCCACTGGATGCCCATGTTGAGTAAGGACTGCCCCAATAGCATAGTCAGAGGCATCTGTCTCGACCTCAAATGGTTGTTGTAAATCTGGTAATGCAAGCACTGGTGTCGTGCAGAGGCGATCTTTCAACTCTATGAATGCCTTCTGTTGAGATTCAGACCAAAAGAACTTTGCTTTCGCTCCTCCCTTGGTGACTTGACTCAAGGGCCAAGTGATATGAGAGAACCCCAACACGAATCTGCGGTAGAAGTTGGCAAGACCTAGAAAGTTGCGGAGCTCTGTCAGAGTGGTTGGAGATGGCCAATCCTGAATGACTTGGATCTTGGCTAGATCCACATGCACGCCATGTTCATCAATAATGTATCCCAGATACTGAACCTGGGTCATGCCAAAAGTGCATTTGTCCAAATTGGCACATAGCTTGTGTTGCCGCAGTGTTTGGAGAACCTGTCGGATGTGGTGGAGGTGCTCTTCCCAACTCTGGCTGAAGATCAGAATGTCATCCAATTATACCACTACAAATGAGTTGGTGAATGGCCGCAAGATGTCATCCATTAGCCTCATGAAGGTTGTAGGAGCATTCGTCAATCCAAAAGGCATAACCAACCATTCGAAAAGGCCCTCCTTAGCTTTGAAGGCAGTCTTCCACACATCAGAGGGTTCGATTGGTACCTGGTGATATCCTGACTTTAGATCGATCTTGCTAAAATATTTTGCCCCCTTTAGTTGGTCCAAGAGGTCATCAATCCGTGGGATCGGGTACCTATTACGGACAGTGATCTTGTTCAGCGCCTGATAGTCAATACAGAGTCTCCAAGTCCCATCCTTCTTCTGTACCAACACGATCGGGCTCCCACAAGGCGATGAACTCGGACGGATGTGACCTTTCTGCAGCAGCTCCTGAATCTGCCTCTTGATTTCATCGTTCTCCAGAACGGAGCGCCGATAAATTGGTCCATTGGGTAGCGGCGCACCTGGGGTCAGATCGATGGAGTGCTTGACCTGACAGTGCAGAGGGACCCCTGCGGGGGAGGTGAAGATGTCCTCGTATTCCTCCACGACCTTGTCCATCTGTAGTTGTCGTGCAGAAGGGCCCTGCCTGGAGGCTGTGGCCACCGTCTTCTTCTTTCCTTGAGGGCGTATCATCAGGAAAACAAATTTCCTGGTTTTGGAAATGAGCTTACTGCATTGTTTTGCAGTAATCAAAGAGATGGCGGTAGATGGTGCTACCTCTGGTATCCTGTACAACTTGTTTCCCAATGTAATAATAACAGCACGGGGCCTTGATTCATACACAACATGTCGCTTCCACAAGTATGGTTGCCCTAATAATACATCACAAACTTCAAGGGGAGCAATGTCACACAATACCTCATCCGTGAAGGGCTTGATGTTGTATGGAAGGCGACACTGCTGGCTCACACGAAGATCCCGTCCTTGGTGAAGCCACCCGATGGTGTATGGTTGTGGTTGGTAAGCCCAACCGCTTCACGACCTCTACCGAAATGAGGTTCTTTTGGCTCCCGCTATCGATAATGAACTGTAGTGGGGAGCCCTTTACCCACATCTGGGAGTGGAAGAGACGCTCCTCCTCCTCTGGATCTTCGGGTTCATTTTTCTGGACCTTGGCGGTAGCAACAGTGGCGTTGGGATCTGCATCAATGATCTGCTTCCCTTTGTCATTCCCCTTGTCAGGTTCTGACTCAGAGTCGGAACATGCATCTGATTCTGAAACCTTTAGCTCAGCCACCAGTGACTGCTTGGCCCGACACTCACTTGTGTTGTGAGTGGAGCTCTCATGGAACTCACACCATTTTCCCGTGTCCTTTTTCGGCTTCGCGGCACTGTTCTTTGCTTACAGCTTTGGCGGGTTGTCTTGGGCTGCCCCGCCTTGGCTTTGTCCTTTGTTCTGTGGTTTAGGGGCACCTTTCCCTTGCTTCTGATTCGCAGATCCAAAGTCTCGCTTCCTTTGTTTAAACTTCTGCTCGATCTTGACGGCATATCGATATGTTGTGCCAAGCGAGGAGATGTTCAGGAATTCTATTTCTTCCTGGATGTACTTATGCAGGCAGCCGCGATATTTGAGTATCAAATGTTGCTCCGTATCCTTGATTCCCAACTTTGTGCGAAGGGTATGGAAAAGATTGGTGAACTCCGGCACGTCTTGGTCCCTTCCCTGCCGCAGCGTGGTCCACTTTATGTATTCATCCTCATAGCTTCCGACAGGGTAGTACTGCTCCTTGATGGCATCTCGGAATGAATTCCAGGTGGGTGCGGCTGAAAATAGTGAGCCGGTATTTTCATCCTTCTGTTCGCAGTAGGTTTCCCACCAGTCTTTGACGTGGGGGGCTGCTTTGAGAAGGGCAAAAACAATCTTTTCCCGACTCGAAAATTCATGAATAGAAAAATAACCCTCTAGCAGATTTAACCATTTATCTACGGCATCCGCGTCTATCTGACCCTCGAATATGGGGATTTCAAAATTAACTTGTACCTTAAAGGGCGTGGCGTTTCCAGAGTAGCTGCTGGAAGCCGATGCGTCGCCTCTAGGTAGCCGCTGAAGGATCTGGACAAAACTATCCATCATCGCGTTCCGTTGTCGCTCGAGGGCTTCTTCCAGCAAGATTTTGATAGGATCTCCTACCCCCTCGTCTTTCTTCTCATCCGCCATGGGAGGTCGTCGGGATTTGCGAGGCTAGTCTCGCAAAGGTTCGACCAGTTCAAGCCCTAACTCCTTATATCCCGACCTCGTTGGGGACACGCAAAGAAAAAACAGAGAAAAAACAGACCGCTCTGATACCACTGGTCCGGATTTAAACAGGAACGCAATAAAATACAGAGATAACCATAAAGACAGATATGCAGCAGAAATAATACTTCATTTCATTACTGTAAAATACTGAAATATGCTTACAAATAGAAATAGAAATAACCCAGCTAGGGCGATGGTAGCTTATCTCTGAGAAGAGATGTGTCGGCTACATGCCTCTGAACTGTCTTACAATGAGGCTTGAAGGCCTATTTATTGTTGAGAAATAATGGAAAACCCTTAACATTCCAAAACCTAACCCTAGAAGATGAAACGCCAAACTATGGGCCCCATTTGGGTAAATTGGTACATCAACTTCCCGGGGTCGTAACTTTGGCATACGATCTCCGTTTTACGCGCATGATAGCCCGTTGGAAAGATCTCTATGAGGACTACAACAAAAAAGACGATTTTTTACCTAAAAAATTATGGAAGCAAGATTTCCCAAAAAACGTCGTTTAGGGCCTCAAAACGGCTCCGGAAGTTTAGGACCCGAAAAACTGCTAAAAATAGTAAACTGCGCTATAATTAAGGAAACTGAAAATGTTGAGAGGAACAATGGTGGGGGTCCAGGTGGACTTGGCAGGTGGCCACCAATATCCACCTGGATCATTAATTAGGGATATGACCAGGTGGTCTCCCTTACATGTTGATGATGCCATTTTTGACCATCAACCATTTTTGCGCTATGAGGGCCACAGTAAATTCTTTTTTTGAAGATTTTGTGCTTTAAGATTTTATTTTATTATTTTGGCTCCACTTAAAATACCTCATTGGAGTTTCTTTAATGGACCTCACCCAAATAATACTCCGATAAAGGAAGTTCAAACCCTGTCTAAGGTAAAGTATAATGGTACATCATCTGCTTCTAATCATCTACTTCAATCTATTTTAAGTTGCAACAATTTCAATATTGATGAAGATATTATTTGCAGGTTATTCACACTTACTTATAAGTAAAGCCAAAGACTAGTGCTTATCTCTTCCAATTGCCTCCATACATAGTTGGGATGAATTTTTGAAGATTTTTCTTCACTCATTTCAGAAATATGATTATGAAAAGGTGTGTGATCAGTTAGAAGAATTGCCTATGATGAAAGGTGAAACTTTGGATCATTTTTACATTAGATTTAAATTAACTTTAATGCAATTTCGGTCCAAATATTTGCCGCCTCAATTCTAATTAATTGGATGGTTATGACATTTAGTGCCTTCGTCCTGTGATAATTATGAAGAACCAAAAAGCATATCCATTGTTGATAAATAATTAATTACTCAAAATGACAACGTTGATACTTCACAAAATGAAATTGCAAATATTGTTAATCAACAATGGATATGCTCAAATAAATTGTTGTTGCTCAAATAAATTATGCTTATGCCAGAATTGCTCCAAATTTACATAATGTTGATGAAATAGAAATTCGACAAGATGTATAGTTCATTAGTAGTAATCAACATCAAATAAATCAGCAGTAATTAAATCATCCAGAGAATCTCAGCAACGCACAGTCTGTTGCAATTAATTTACAATCTTCTTTTCCTAACAATAAATTGCAAGCTATGGAGCAGCTTAGCAATAATTTTGTGATCGATCAACTGCACAAAAAATCTTATTTTTATGAAGAATTGATCAGCAATCTGAAGTTTGCAATGATTAAAATGTAGAAGAATCTAAATTATACATTTTAGAAAATGAGTAATCCTCTACAAAGAGAGAAACTTTCAGGTATTTATCTTCAACCTCTTATTTCTGTCTTTATCCTGATCTTTTCAGTAATGATGATTTAATTGTTGTTGAAATGGCAACAAGAATATTCCAATTTAATTTGTCCTTGAATTAAATTGTGAATTAAAATCGAATTTAGTCTTAACAGCTACTTGGAAATAATTAATTAATTTATTTTAAATTAATTAGTTGGAGAAATTCAAGTTATAAGTCTTTCTGAAGTCATGCAAGAGTTATCCCTTAAATTAAGGAGATAAGATTGAGATATATTTGAGTTGTAATTAGATAACTCAATTTACTGAGTTAAGTCCAGTTAAATTAGTTCCAAACTATTTGGGAACTAATAGAGAGTTAACAGTCAGTTGATGCATGCATGCACTCAACTAGTGCTACTCCAGTTAACTGAAGATTCCCTCATCAGAAACTCATGCATGTCAAGGATTTAATTCTTGAGGATTGCGCAGTTTTGAAGGAGATCATCCACTTGGTTGAAGGAGAATCATCCACAAGGAACAACGCAAGGAAATAGGAGCTTGGAGGGAAAAGAGGAAGGCTGGAGAGAAGCCAAGATTTCCTGTGAGCATCTGTGGGATTGTACTGAGAGCTGGCTAGCTGTGACAGCTAAGGCTTTGTATAATTCCTATGTATCTCCACCATGTATGATAATACAATAGTGTGGGGTTTTTAGCTGAGGCTCTCCCCAAAGTATTTTCATGTGTATTGTGTCATTGATTCTTCTTCTTCTGGTTATATTGTTCAGCTCGATCTTTAAGCTTCCGCAAATTGATAGTAGAAGTAGGTTATAGTATTCTGCTTTGATTTATATTGCATCATCGGGTTAACCTACCATCAAATTTTCTACATGGTATCAAAGCTAGATTTGTAGAAATCTCTTCATGGTATCAAAGCTGGATTTTGAAGAAAATTTCTACATGGTATCAAAGCTAGAATTGTAAAAATTTCTACATGGTATCAGAGCCAGGTTTTGTAGAAATTTTCTACATGGTATCGAAGTTGTGAACAATATACTGAGAAGAGAGTTCGAAGTTTGAAGTTCGAGGTTGTAGGTGCAAATCGAATTCATATCATACTTCAAGGTTGGCCAATGGCGTTCTATGGCTTGAGACTCGAGTATGCCTTCGAAGGTAGCTCGAATTACATAGCATGGAAAGATAAAATGGATGCTATATTAGAAGACAATGGCTTAAAGGAATTCATTGATCAAGAAATCCCAAAGCCAGCTTCAACTAATGCACAAGAGTTGGCTGAGTGGAAGAAGTGTGTGGCGAAGGCGAGACAGATCATCCTTGAGGGAGTTTGAGACCATATTGTCTCGAGTCTCCATGGAAAGGATACTCCATTTTCAATGTGGAAGACATTGAAGGACCTCTACCAGAACAGTAGTGACCAGAGGAAATTGGCGCTCAGGGATAAGCTTCGAAGAATCAAGATGGAGAAGGGCGAATCATGCAAAGGTTGTACCTTGGCAAAGTACACCAAGTCTTCCTTTCATGATTGAGACAGTCGAGTAGAGGCTATCTTAGAGCAAGTTCATACTGATTTGTGTGGACCATTCTCAACGGCATCCACAACAAAGCAAAGGTATTATGTGATTTCCATTTATGACTATTCTCATAAATGTTGGATTCATTTCATGCAGAAGAAGGACCAAACCTTCACAAAGTTTTATGAGTTTGAAGCTTTGGTCGAGAAAGAGTTTGGGAAGAATATCAAGGCCTTGAGAAGCAACAATGGTGGAAAATATGTCTCTCAAGAGTTTAAGGACTTCAGTGCAGCGGAAGGAATTAAACGAGAGTTGACGAAACCTCATAACCCACAACAGAATGGGGTAGCTGAGAGGAAGAACAAAACTATTGTAGGGGCAGCACGGGCAATGTTGCATGACCAAGGCCTACCACTTCACTTGTGGGCTGAGGCATGCAACACAGATGTCTATTTGCAGAATAGAAGCCTACATCGCATACTTGGGATGAAGACACCAGAGGAAGCTTTCTCTGGTAAGAGACCAGATGTGGGTCACTTCAGGATTTTTGGCTCATCGGTATATTGCCATGTGAAAAAGGGTGCACGGAAGAAGCTTGAGCCAACAACAGAGTTGGGGATACTTGTGGGATACACTGATACACCTCACAACTATCGGGTGTACTTGCCTACCATTCATAGGACACTGGTTCGCAGAGATCTCAAGTTTGATGAGCAAAAGGCCATGTGAGTTTCCCTTGAGAGGAAGCTCGAACTACAGGTTGTGGAGGAACTGTTGGTTCCTAAGGAGGAGGAGCCTCTGTCTGATCTGGAGCAGCAACATGCATAGGTTCCAGGAGTGGAGACATCCACTCAAGCAGAGTCTTTCAGAGATGGACGGAAGCGCACAAGAGAAGCTGACAGATTGTTGGAGGATGCAAGAGAAAATGTGGGAGCACCAGCTTCTCAGTGCAGACAGAGGAGGTCACCTGAGAGGTACACTAGATATATGGCCCTTGCTGGGGAATGTGTTGAGACCAAGCCATCTTCCTTTGAGGAAGTAATGCAGTAGTCGATTTGGGTTGATGTTATAGTGGAGGAGTATGACTCTGTAGTTCGTAACAGTGTTTGGGACATGGTTCTGAGACCGGAGAACAAGTTATTTGTGAGTTCTCGTTGGCTTTACAAGGTAAAGCAAGCTGTTGATGGTAGTGTGGAGAAGCATAAGGCAAGATTTGTTGCTCGTGGCTTTTCACAGGTCGAGGAGGATCATGTTGCTACAGTATATATTTCGATAGAGGAGCAAGATGCTGAAATTTTGACAAAGGCACTGTCAAAGTGTAAATTCAAGTTCCATAGAGACAGGATCGGGGTGGCAGATAATCTCTTTCTTGTTGAGAGGGAGTATTGAAATATAGCAACAAGAATATTCCAATTTAATTTGTTCTTGAATTAATTAAAATCGAATTTAGTCTTAACAGCTACTTGGAAATAATTAATTAATTTATTTTAAATTAATTAGTTGGATAAATTCAAGTTAGAAGTCTTTCTGAAGACTTGCAAGAGTTATCCCTTAAATTAAGGAGATAAGATTGAGTTATATTTGAGTTGTAATTATTTAACTCAATTTACTGAGTTAAATCCAATTAAATTAGTTCCAAACTGTTTGAGGAACTAATAGAGAGTTAACAATCAGTTGATGCATGCATGCACTCAACTAGTGCTACTCCAGATAACTGAAGATTCCCTCATCAGAAACTCATGCATGTCTATTCTGAGAAAGACCCATTTGAGATTAAAGTCAAAGATAGTGTACTATCAGTTGCATGTGTTTTCTCAAAGAGAAAACTCATGCATGCAGTAAAGGATTGTGTAGTTTTGAAGGAGATCATCCACTTGGTTGAAGGAGAATCATCCACAAGGAACAGTGCAAGGAAATAGGAGCTTGGAGGGTAGAGAGGAAGGCTGGAGAGAAGCCAAGATTGTATGTGACCATCTGTGAGGATTGTATTGAGAGCTTGCTAGCTATGAGAGCTAAGGCTTTGTATAATTCTTATGTATTTCCACCATGTATGATAATACAATAGTGTGGGGTTTTTAGCTGAGGCTTTCCCCAAAGCATTTTCATGTGTATTGTGTCATTTATTCTTCTTCTTCTGGTTATATTGTTCAACTCGATCTTTAAGCTTCCGCAAATTGATAGTAGAAGTAGGTTATATTATTCTGCTTTGATTTATATTGCATTATCGAGTTAACCTACCATCAGATTTTCTACATGGTATCAGAGCTAAATTTGTAAAAATCTCTACAATTGTTAATCAATTAACAGTCTCCCTAGACACAAATTTAATTTTAAAAAACAAAGGAGTTGTTACTAATTTATTTAATGTTGAATCATAGTCTAATTCTGATTTTGATAGAGAAAATTGAATTAATAATATTTACAATGATCCTAGAGATTCTTCTTATCTTGCATGTGATCTTCTACTTGGTTTTGATTTATTCCATTTAAATGAACAAATCACTAATGAATTCATTTATAATGAAGACTTAAATACTGAAAATGTTGATCCTCTTTTCTCTTTAGAAATGGTTTTGTCTAACTCTCATATTCCCAATTCCTTAAGCAAATCTATTTTTTGAAGATGAAAAGAACACTAATCAAGAAATTATTTCAATTCATTCTTAATCATTCAATCATCAAAGTGATTTTAGTAGTCATGAATCCATTCCAATTTATGATTCATACAACGATGAAATAGCCTTTTTAAACCATAATCTTGAAATTTTCTCATCCCCACAAGTGAATACAAACAATGATTTTAACTTCATAATTTATGTTCACACTTGTGGGAAGGAAAAATTTTCAAATGAATCCCAACCATATTGTACCATTATTTGTAATATTAATGTAAATTTTAATATGCTTTGTTTTCATTTTTCTCGGTTTTAATTTATGTTTCTTTCAAATTTCATTTTTAAATTTTTGAGCACATTGCACTAGCACTTTGAGCATTCAAACTCTCAGTGCTCATTAGGTGCATTAATAAGAATATATGAGAATCAATTCCAGAATTTCAAGCATGAACATTGGCTACTTCTTATTTTGAAATTTTATTTGTTCATGTTTGGTCAATTCATGCATTATTTTCTAATAAGTTCATCACAAATTTTGTTACATTTTGGCCAGCAATGTAACACTTCTAGAAATATTCTAAATGTCCATTCACATTTTATTGATTCATGTGGAAAATATCTGGAAGTTCTAGTTCTGGAGAAGATTTCTGACATTGCAGTTTTTAGCAAGCTTCAATATTTGAAAATATATCATTCAAGTATGGCCTCATGTTTCTTCTTCCTTTTAACATCTTCTAATCATTCACTGAAATACATCCTGATTTTACGATCCGGTAGGTAGAGTTTTGGAAGAATTTCAAGGTAAGAATTTTGTAAATAAATTTATTTTGTTGAACTTGTTAAATCTACATAGTAGGATGAATTTTTATTTTGATAATCTCACATAAATTTTATATATGCTTCTAATTTTTGACATTTTTATAAGTGCAAAAATAAAACTGAGAGAATGGCTTCATTGGATGTATGAGTATACTTAGTCATATGATTTCTCAATCATTTAGATTAGGAAAAGAATTAGTTTGGTTATATTTCTCTCTCTTGTTTTCATTTATTTCAATATTGTTGATTTTTAATAAACAGGTAATGAAGTCCAAACATTTACCTTAATATTCACTTGATTTTTGGTAAAGAGTGGTTTAGAGCATATTTACCATATAGTATTTTCAGATCATATTCATGCTTATGGTGCACTTGTTTATCTTGCTTCATTACAGTTAGGCACTTTTGAAATAATAATTTCTCAAGTAGTGTTAAGTGATCTTTTTCACCATTGTTGCTCTTCCACCACTCTTATTCTTCAATATGAAGTGGATATAAATTGATAGCTCATTACTTAATAGTTAATTTAGATTACATAAGTAGATGATGTTTGAACATATGTAAAATTGAAAATAATACAATGGGGAATGTCGAGATCTATAAGGTAAAGTTACAATCAATCTCTTCCAGGTATGCATAGACATGTTCATCTTCATCTGTTGCTAATTTCACTTTTCATAGTTTATTTATTATTCTGTTTTTCTTATTTTGCAGATCTTCATTGGCTTGATTTGGAGCCTTACTTTTTATTATCCAATTTAATTAGTTTTATAAATAAGCAAGCAGTCAGCCCTTTGCAGACACTAACATGTTTAGGGAATAATTTGTGTATTATGCATTAGTGCTTCTCTTCATTTTTCCTTTCTTTGTAAATTTGCGAGATCAGTAAATAATCATATTCTGTCTCTCGTTGATGCAACCGAAATAAAATGCTTGGATCCTTTTTGCTCAGATTTTTTGTGGGTCTACAACTTCTCGCATTCTAAATGTTAAATTAAAGAAGGTCCATAAACAAAGGAAAATCACACAAAAATCTTGCAGTAGGTTATAAAATTCTCCTATCCAGGATTTTACCTCTATCTATTTCAAATCTTGCATCAGCCAAATTCATTTCAGCCTCTGCATTATACATGTTCATCATATATCTACTTCATTCACATTGCCTTCTTCTGATATGACTCAGAGCTTCTAACCTATAAGTCTTTGAATCACAGGCCTCTCCTTTTTCCCTATCTCATTCATAAAAACTCCTGAGATCTTTCCTCAAAATTTCGAACCTTCTAGCTTATCGGACCCTTGGGTTTATGTTATATCGAAAGAATTTTAAAAAACATTTTGAAATTAGCTTCCCCAAGAACCACGTGGCCTATTTAATTTCTCCACCTGAATTCCTTGGTCTTGAAATCTCGTAAAGTTATATTAAATTGTTATTATATCTGAGTATGATATTATGTTTCTATTCAATAGTAATCTTAGGTTTCCTTTTTATCGTATCTCTTATTTAAAAACTTTACGAGAAATATTTTTTGAAGCCTCCTCTTATCTCAGAACCTCGGGATATTGGGTTGTTATGTATTCTTGTAGGCCTCTTGTTAATTCATTCACTACTAGATAGTTTGCCCTGTCATTATGTTCACATGAAGTCCTCTTTGATTATCTTTGTATATTTATGTTGATTTTCATGTTATCATTGTGTTCGAGAGCTTGGATGTATTTTCAATTACAATTTCATCAAACTCTCAAACATTCATTCTTCAAGATGACTAATTGACTTTTAGGATATCCATTATACATGGTGTGTGCACACGGATTGCTATGGTTGGACATGCATTCCATCAGCCTGGAGTTATGATTGTTCTTTAAATGTATTTCTCTTTAATCCCTGAATCTTCTTGCCATCTCAGAGTCTCAGAATCTTGGAACATTTTTACAACCCCCATTTTAAGTATTATCTGAGATGTGAGAATCCTAATCTCATGTCACTCGCTTAATTGATATATCCCATACACTCTCTCTTTATTGTAAATTCCTCATGTGGCTATATTATCTTGAAATCTTGTGAGTATGATTTAAATCTAATTCTGAAGTCCTTCCGAGAACCAAACCTCCAAGTGATGACATTTTAACCTTATATATATATGGTATTTCAGCTCCATTTATTCATTTTCGCTCTGATGTATGCATGCTTGGATGATGTTAATGTTTTCACTGATTCACATTGCTTGTCGATTTTAACTGGGTAATTGTCATTTCAAAACATTCATTATGTTAACACGACTAATTGATAGGGAAATTTGAAACACACAAAAGTGAGAAAAGGCTAGGACGGAATTGGATCAATATGAAGAAGCGATAGCTGCATTTCTTGACTGGCAAGATACTGATCAGGGACAAGTGGCGAATTTACCAAGAATTTTAGAGTCACACAAAGATATATTATTTACAGAATGGCAGTCCCAATTGATGAAAGCAGAGAGGGCAGTTTCAAGATGCAAATCAACTACAAGCAATTTGGTTGAATTAGTTAATAACACTCTCTACTTGTCAAATATGATTTCCCAATGCACGCCAGGAAAATTGACAGCAATGAAAACATTGGAGCAGTCATGTTATCCAGATCTAGAGGAAAAGGGGAGATTAATTGCTGGAATTAACAGTTTAACATGGACACCTATTGGTTCTTCTTGGTAAAACCACACACTCAAAGAGTCGACCTCAAGTGCCTTACAGATGCAATCGGATATATTATCCCCGATATTCAGGATGCCACCTATGCCGCCCAGCTTAGCTCTCGCCTCAACAGACCGCTCGAAGTGGAACTGATTCTTGCGATAAGTCAGCTTAGATTTAAAGGAAAACAACCTACTTGATGATTCATGCTGCCGATTGCCAGGTTGCTGAGGAAAATATGATCGAAATCAATTGATACCAATTAAGTAGGATTTCAGTTTCGTAGATAGTTAGATTAATTAAGTATTTATAGACCCTTTCATTGTTTTGGAAAGGGTCGTAAAGTTTTGTACTTGACTTAAAGACTGAAGTCGCACTATTGTGCCTCAGCCATATTCTTTTATAAAACTGGACCAGTTATTCTAATTTTGACAAGGAAGCTTTTATGCAAATGTGCACTACTGTCTTTGTTTGAAAGTGTTTTTGCGTTGGAAGAAGAATCTCAAATAGCGATTGATATTGGGAGTGTCTAGCAGCTCATATGGTACTATTATCTATGTCTAAATTCATTCTTTTCGTATGAATTGTTATCTGATTGCCCTTGCTATTATCGAATATATGTATGTGTTTTAACAACATTTCTTTTTTCCCTCCACTATTGGATGCTTGTGGGATGCTTTTCCTTTGATCATATATGTATCGATGATTTATAAAGTGTAGCAACATTGCGCTGATCCCTTTGTTTAATGATTTAAGCAGAGTAATTCTTGAATGAATAAAAGTCCATGTTTATTGAATAGAGTCATCTACATGCCTGTTTATAAACATAGATCATCAAGCGCTACACTTTAAAAGTACAATAGTTCCCGGGATTAGTAGTAGTTCTTTTATTTCGCCGATAGATTAAGTTATTCGCCTATCATTAGATTAGTTAACCAATCATTCATTCATCCCGGTTATCCATTTCTGGGAAACTGGTCCCATTATCCCCAGTCGGAGCCACCATTCCAAACGGAAAAGGAGTTGTACTAAGGTCCGGACCGGGTGGTTATCCCCCAATGTTGATACAATGATTTTCGGGGCATCAACAGGGTCCCAACTCCTCAAAAGGTGAGAGATGTCAGAAGTTTCCTAGGCTTAGCTAGGTATTACAGGAGATTCATTAAAGATTTCAACAAGCTAGCCTCTCCTTTGTTTGGCCTCTTAGGCAAAGATGTCGAGTTCATATGGTTGGAAAATTATCAAGAAGCCCTAGATACCTTGAAAAGCAAGCTTGTGACTGCCCCAATTCTGAGAGGCCCAAACTGGGCCCTACTTTTCCACATTCAAACAGATGCCTGGAATAAGGAAATAGGAGTAGCCTTAGGACAAATTGATGAAAAGCTACCTTATGCCATATACTTTATAAGAAAAAAACTTGTCAAAGGTAGAGTTAAACTATACAGTGACTAAGAAGGAACCCCTAGCTGTCGTGCATTCCTTAAACAAATTCAGACATTATATCACAGGCTATCAAACCTTTGTGCACACTGATCATGTTGAGATTAGATATTTAATGAACAAACCAGATGTAAATGCTCACATTATTAGATGGTTGCTCTTACTGCAGCAAGTTGATTTGACCATTATTGATAAGCCTGGTAAAGAAAATGTTGTTGCTGACTTTTTGTCTAGAGTAAATTTGCCTGCAGGTGAAGAAGGAATGGTGGATGACCAAATGCCAGATGAACACCTGTTTGCTATCTCAGTACTCTCCCCATGGTTTGCTGATATAGCAAATTACTTGGTTTCGGCACAGTTCCCACCACACCTGTCCTCAAAAGAGAAGAGCAAGATAGTCAGGAAAAGCGCTCCTTTCACTTGGATTGGGAGAAATCTTTTCAAACTTGGCCCAAATCAGATCTTGAGAAGATGTGTCAGGGAGGAGGAAGTCTTTGACATCCTCCTGACCTATCATGACAGGCCTTGTGGAGGTCACTTTGCAGCAAAAAGAATTGCCTTCAAGATATTGCAAGCAGGCTACTACTCGCTCACTCTTCATCAGGATGTGATGAGATATACTAGCCAGTGTGATTGGTGTCAGAGGATGGGGAAACCTACTCCAAAGGATGAGATGCCCATGCAACCTCAAGTGACCTTTGAGCCATTTGAGAAGTGGGGCATGGACTTTGTGGGTCCTATCAGCCCTTCTTCAAAGCAGAAACAATAGATCATTGCGTGCACCGATTACTTGACAAAATGGGCAGAGACAAAAGCAATCAAAGTAGCGACAGAGGAAAAAGTAGCTGAGTATTTGATAGAGAACATATTCTACAAGTTCAGGTATCCAAGAGAGTTGGTCACAGATCAAGGTAGTCAGTTCACTTCCAATTTGATTGAAGACCTGCTCACACATCATAGAATCAAGCACAGGACTTCGACCCCTTACCATCCACAAGCCAATGGGCAGGTGGAGGTCACTAATAGAGCATTGCAAGGGATCCTAATAAAGGTAGTGAGCAGCAACAGAAAAAACTGGGTGGACAGATTAGTTGAGTCCACTTGGGCCTACAACACAACATGGAAGACCACTACAGGGTTCACACCCTATGAGTTGGTCTATGGGAAGAAGGTTTTGTTGTCAATAGAATTTGAATTCAATACCCTGAGGATGGCGCTTAGCTGGACCCAGACCTCAGCCATGCATAGAAAGAAAGATTACTTCAACTTAATGGATTGGATGAACACAGAATGCAGGCCCTTCTCCATACAGAGGTAGTTCAGCTTCAGAGAAAGATATGGCATGAAAAAAATATCAAGGAGAAGCAATTCCAAGAGGGAGATTGGGCACTACTCTATGATTCAAGATACAAATATTTCAAGGGCAAGCTAAGGACAAGATGGTTGGGACCCTACACTGTGGAGAAATGCAATGACAATGGTTCAGTTCTGATCAGAACCATTGATGATGAAGCCATCCCCATGCTTGTTAATGGACACCGGTTGAAAGTCTACAAGAAACCCCTCTCCAAGTGAGAGTTCATTGAAGATTTGAATAAGACAGTGATGGTAGTGGAGCATGTCTTAGCCTCCACTTCACCCACTCATTGAAGAAAAGAAAAAATAAAAAATAAGGACTCAAGTGAAAACCTCCATGAGGCGCTTGAGTCCCATCATTGGGTTGAAAACCTCTTCTGAGGTGGCCCAGTGATGTCGAAAAAGAGAGAAAAATAAGATCCCTGGGTGAAAAACTCCCTTGGAGGTTCCCAGGGCAAGAAATTAGGGTGAAAACCTCCTTGAGGTGCCCTAGTTGTTTTCAACCAAAAAAAAGAGGAAAAAAAAGAGAAAAAGAAAAATGAATTTTCATTTGCATTGCAGGTTTGCAGGAGGACTACAGGAAGCAGAAGAAGGTGCCAAGGGAATCCTGACATCCACAACAGCACCTATCCTACCTTCCCACACATTTCTCCATCATTCTCGGCATTTCTTTCACCTCGCTGTGCTTCTTTTTCAAGAACTGTGTTTTCTACAGGAGGCTCTGTGTTTTCTACAGGAGGCTCCTGTAGGAATTACAGAGAGCCAGAAATGGGTATAAAAGGCAGTTTGAGGGACAGGGAAGCTTCATAAAGAACCTATAAACCCTCCTATAGTCTTCAAACCTCCTTTCCATCATTTCTGAGCTTGCATCACACCCCAAGCATCATTCTTCTTCCTGTCCAAGAAAAACACAGAAAAATAGTTTTTCAGGAAAAGAAAAAAACAAAAAATAAGAAAGGAAACAACACCATCCACCTCACTTGAAGCCTACCTATTACCTCTCCATCTCTATCTACATCTCTGGCATCATCCTCACAGCTCCAAGCACAGAAAGAAGCTGAAGTTTCAAGGGGAGAAGTAGCTACAGGAGCTCCTGTAGGAATTCCTGTAGCAACTGATCCCATTAAAATCCAGCATCAACAACAAGAGAGTGCAAACATGAAGGTTGAAGAAGACACCTGAAGCTCAGATCCAGCCAGAGAAGAACCTGCACAAGACATAGCCACACATCAGCAAGCAGACAACATGCATCAAAAGAAACAAAGGCATGCAACAGAGAGAGAGAGCCACAACACCTCATAGCAAATACATTCGGATCTCAAGTAAGTAACTAACTCTATCCTCTGTTTGCATTTGTGTAATTAGAAGGCATGAAAAATAAATGAGATGGTTGAGGTTGAATGAGGGAAAGGTGGCCAATTAACTTGGCCACCTTCATCTAGTTGACTCCACTCATCCAAAGATGTCACCCACATGTGCGCACAGTCAACTCAAGAAAGATGTCAAGGACAGGTAGTGGAGGAAGTGTGAACTTTGATGTAATCATGAGGGATGATTACGAGGAGGGGCCATGATGACAAGGCAGGTGGGGACCAACAGTCCGAATATGGCCAACGTATACTTTGCCAACTCACCTTCCATCACCAGAAATATCCATAAATGGTAATAAGTACTCCTCCCCGAGCACTCTCACCACCTTTTCCTTCATTCTCTCCTCGTAACTCAGCTACAACAATCTCCTTGTTCCCCCACAGCCTCGTAACGATCATCCTCCATCGATCTCTCCCATATTCCTGCTTCGGCGTTCTCTACAGGAGCACTTATAGGTTCTACAAGAGCACCTATAGGAATTCTACAAGAGGGACAACAGGCTTCTATAGGAGGGGCAGTGAGTTGTTTCGAAGGGAGAAAACACAGGTTTTAGCACGACTTTCGGTCTGAGAAGGTAGGTTCCCTGCATTCCCCCATTGAATATCAATATATGCAAGTAGTGGTTTCAATTTGAGGAGGGAATAAAGCCTTTAGGAGGAGGAAATACATAAAAAATTTCTGCTTATTTTTTTTTTAAAGAAAAAACACAGTCTCCTCTGTTTCTTTGTTTTTCTCGAAAATTGTTGTCTCCATCTCCACATTTGGTTTCCCAAAAGAGCATAAACAAAATGACAGGAGGATTTATGGGAAAGGATCCCACCAACTCCACCAGGCTCCATGCACATCCACAAGTGGTGGACATCTTCACAAGGGCAAATTAGATGAACTTTTTTGAGAAATTCTGAGGGTTTGATGAGGAGATTGCCCAAGAATTTGCCCACTCTTTGGTCTCTCACTCAAGAAAACATGCCACTGTCACCTTTAGAGGTCTTTCCATGGAGATAACCCCTGAATTTATCAGCAGAGTCACTACCCTTCCTTTTGGGCTGCCTTGGAGTAAGGATGAGAAACCAATTGGCCAGGATGCTAAGAAAAACTTTTTCCAAAACAATGAAACCCATGTAGAGGATAAAAATGGCATTAGAAGGGCTAGCATACCATATCCTTGGGATAAGGTTAGCTACCAAATAATCAAATATACTTCCTGTGAGGGGAGGTACAACATTGTCTATGGTTACCACTTTAGAATCCTTCATGAATTAAGGTATGGCATGGACACTCTAGCCCCTCAGAAGCTCAGCATCCCCTACTTCCTCCTGCAATCCCTCATTAACTCCAACACTAAGGTTCAAGCAGGAAATTCAAAGCATCTAGCTCACCATGGGTTAATCAAAATCCTAGTGGAGGAAGCTCTCCATACATTTACACTTCCTATAGCATGGGAAGTTTTCCGAAACATGACAGCTGAGGATGACATAAAGGCCCTAACCTATGATGTCAGTCCTACTGGTAGTGAGGAGGAAGAGCAGCAAGGGGGAGAAGGTGAAGCCACTGGTGACTTAGCAGAACAAGGAAGGAAGGAGGAAGGAATTGAAATAGAGGAGGAGAAAGCTGAAGAAACAGAGCAAGAAGAAACAGAGCAAAAAGAGACAGAAAAAGAGACAGAAGGAGGAGAAAAAGAGGCAGAAAAGGCATAACAAGGAGAAGGGTCCCATGAGACTCTAGAAAGGGAGGGAGCAGTTGCCCTCACTGCCCTCAGTACACTAATCAAGCCAAAGCAAAAGAGAAAAAGACAGGCCTCCAAGTATTTTAGGGCTAGGAAGAGCACAAGAATCAAAACAGGCAAACCTCAGCCCTCTTCAAAAATTCCAATTACAATTGAAGATTCACCCTCTGCCAAGGGGAAAGAATCCCCTTCCAAGACACCTATCACATATGAAAGGGGGACTCCTAGATCTTCCACATGGAAGGAAAAGGTAGTACTACAGGACCCAAAAATAGTCCTACGGGAGGCTCAGACAGTTCTATAGGAGACACTGTCAAAACTACAGGAGACCCAAAAGCTTGAGAAAAGGATGGAAGGACAACCACAGGTGAGGGAGGCATTGAAAAGAGTGCCAATGTACAAGCACTCCATGCAAGGGCTGAAGGTCAACTGGATTGGCCTCAGACTGAGTCCTCCATTGCTGTTAGGCATGCTGGAAGGCAGAAGAGAAGAAGAAGAGGAGGAGAAGTGGAAGGAAACAGACAGGAAGGCAAGATTCTATGGCAAAGAAGAGCATACCACATCAGAAGCTTGGGATGCTAGGGATTCCACCAGAGCCATAAAAGATGAGGAGATTGACTAAGTTGCTCAGAGGATGAGCAACACTTTCAGTAGGGGGTGATGATGAGCCTCATAAATGGGTAATTATATGGGCTCATTTTACCTCCTAACCTAGTTAAATCAACCATTCTCTTAGCTTATTATATGATTTTATGATTATATTTATGCTTATGGAGTGAGTTCAGTTAGTTATGGTGGTCTAACATGTGTTTAATGCAGATTATTGATGAATTTCGAGGTCAAAGTGTTATGAAACCAGCTCACAAAAATATAGAAAAGAGAGATCAACGCCTTAGAATTCAGCCTCTTCGAGGGGGCAACCTCCTTTACATTACACAAATGAACAATTCTTGGATGATTCAAATGAATAAACCGCCTTTCTATATATAGGAGTCTAAGGGGTCACAATATAACCCAGCCGACCTAACAATAATGATATAAAGCCACAAAAATAACAATAGAGGGATTCTATGGGGCACAGTAATAACAATATGGGTACAATAGGGGCACAACAATATTAATAAGGGATACAAATACAATAGTAATGGGGTAATCACTAGTATTATAGGGACCCAACATGCCCCTTCCTTCAAAAAAGTGTTGTCCTCAACGCTTGAGTAGTTCTGGATGCTTCTGTATAAAATTCTCATCCTCCCATGTGGAATCTTCAGCAGATAAGTTCTTCCACTTGATAAGATACTCCGAAATTGATCGATTTCGTAACTGTCGAGTTCTTGTTTCTATGACTACTTCTGGTTCCAATATAATTTTTCCTTCGTCGTCAAGTTCTGGCAATATTGTTTGAACTGGGAGCTTGTCACCTATAACCTTCTTTAAACATGAAACATGGAAAATTGGGTGCAATCGAGAAGCTGCAGGAAGCTCCAATTTGTATGCCATAATACCAATCTTTTGCAACACCTTGTATGGACCATAATACTTTGGTGATAATTTATTATCCTTCTTAGCTTGCTTGAGGGACATTTGCTTATATGGTTGTAGCCATAGGAATACCCAATCACCTACATCAAAACTTCTTTCGCTACGATGTTGATCTGCCTATTGTTTCATTCTATTCTGTGCCAACACGAGGTTATCCTTTAAGAGTTGGAAAAGTTGTTGTTGATGTTCGATGTGATGTTCCATTGCTTGAACCTTAGAATTTTCTCTTAAATATGATGTGATGGATGGTGGCTGATATCCATAAAGTGCCATAAATGGGGTCATTTTTGTTACTGTATGGAAGGAAGTGTTATACCACCATTCAACGAGAGGCAACCATTTGACCCATTGTGTCTATTTATCAGATACAAAGCAACGAAGATATCCTTCCAAACATTTGTTTACTATCTCAGTTTGCCCATCAGATTGAGGATGATAAGATGAGCTATGAGCTAACTGAGTACCAAGACAAGAAAATTATTCTGTCCAAAAATTTCCAGTGAAAATGGGATCTCTGTCACTTACAATAATCTTTGGGTTTCCATGTAGCTTTTGAATTGTTTCCATAAATGCAGTAGAAACTGTACTGGCTTTAAATGGATGTGATAATGCACAAAAGTGTGCATACTTGGTAAGTCTGTCAACTACCACCATGATGACACTCTTTCCCTTAGACTTGGGTAAACCTGTGATAAAATCCATTGAAACCTCCTCCCAACGTTGGCTTGGAATGGATAAAGGTTGTAATAGACCCGGTGTCTTAATTGTTTCAACTTTATTTTGTTGGCAAACTAAACATTCTGCCACAAACTTTTGAATATCTGATTTAAGGCCCTCCCAAAAAAATTCCTTCTTAACCCTGTGGTAAGTTTTTAAAAATCCCGAGTTCACTCCTAAGGGAGAAGTGTGCAATTCCATAAGAATCTTTTATTTTAGCTGGGAATTCTTACAGAGGTATAAGCGATCTTTGTACCATAACGAATCATTTTGCCAGCTAAATGTATCAAACGTACTGGAGTCTTGTTGTAACTTTCGAATAAGTGCCGACACTTCTTCGTCGTTCTTCCATTCCTCCCTTGCTTCGTTTATCCAATCTGGTTCGATAATAGAAATGGCGCACAACAATGCTTCCACATCCTCATCCTTTCTTGAGAGTGCATCTGCCACCACATTTCGCTTCGCTTTTTTGCAGATGATTTCAAAGTCATAACCCAACATCTTTGTGACCCACTTTTGTTACTCTTCAGAGGATAATCTTTGTTCTAAAAAGTATTTAAGGCTATCATGATCTGTTTTTACCTTGAAGTGTCAATTCTTCCATAAAAATTGCCCAAGTGATAATTTGTTTACAAGAGCAAAGCCATTGATACCATACAAACTGATTTGGTTCCAAATATAAAGTTGCAATACGTACCTTTTGTGTGTTTTGCACATTATTGAGATTGAAAAATTGCTTCATCTGTAATATCCATGTTGCGGGATCCTTGCCATCAAACTTCCTCATATTGATTTTTGGAATATGGTGGGTCTTCGATCCAACATTAGAGTCTATGAAATCATGATTAACATTTCTTTTGTTCTCATCATGAGTTTCCTTTACTACCCTTTCACCATTAGTGACCATTTCTTGTAGCAACTTATTCATATTTATCTTCAATTCTTCCATCTTATCATCCATGCCATCAATTTTAGCATCCATGCCATTCATCTTAGCTTCCATGCCATTCATCTTAGCTTCTACGCCTTTCTTTAAACAATCCATCTTAGCTTCTACACCTTTCTTTAAACCATCCATCTTAGCTTCTACATCTTTCCTTAAACCATCCATCTTAGATTCTGTTGCTTTTTGTGCAAGTGACACTTGTTGCACTTGGTCTCGTAATTTTGATATATCATGTTGCATTTCTTCCTCTTATTCACGAGTCATGCTAGAGCTTTTAGGTTTCTTAATAGGTGTTTGCATTTTCTTTCCTTGGGGCATCAATTACCGATTCAAACTAATTTTTCAAACCAAGCTTATACAAAAATAAAAAAAAAACTACGCACCTTTTTTCACTTTGTAGAAGCTTGATATTGAATCTGATGTATCTCTGCAATTTCGGATCATCCAGTTTTGAAATTGAGATGTGTAGTAGCCCTCTGTGTTCTTTTTCCAATGCCACCAGTCTGATCCAAATTGGATTCTCCAAGGAAGAGTTATGCACAATCTCCCAAGATTACCTGATTATAGACTAGTTCAGTAGAGTGAAATTGTACGACGTTCCACGAGTCACTGTTTTGACCTTTGGCTCTAAAAAATATCTAAAAGAAACTACAGTCCGTCCTCTTTCTGTACCTTCTTATGAAATTTCAATCCGATTCTCAGAGAGAAATTTATGACGATTTTCCCCAGGTCACCTGTTTGGAATGTAATTCAGGAGTCTGCAAAAAGGCCAACTTCCTCAGATCATATCTCCGCAAATATAGCACGAAAAGCTCTGAAATTTGGACCCAAGATTCAACACAATTTCTTCTCAAATGGGTTTTTTTTTTAGCATCTGAAACGTTGCAGAAAAAAATTTATAGCGAAAATGCCACGATGACCTGTTTGGAGCAGTGAAACCCTAGAATCCAAAGCTCTGATTCCAAATGTTATGAAACCAGCTCACAAAAAGATAGAAAAGAGAGATGAACGCCTTAGAATTTAGCCTCTTCAAGGGGGAAACCTCCTTTACATTACACAAATGAACAATTCTTGGATGATTCAAATGACAAAACCTCCTTTCTATATATAGGAGTCTAAGGAGTCACAATATAACCTAGCCGACCTAACAATAATGATATAAAGCCACAAAAATAACAATAGAAGGATTCTATGGGGCACAATAATAACAATATGGGGACAATAGGGGCACAACAATATTAATAAGGGATACAACTACAATATTAATGGGGTAATCACTAGTATTATAGGGACCCAACACAAAGTCAAGGATCCAGTGGACAAATAGCAGCAATAACTCGAAGTGGACAAAGGAGAGGACTTATAGGAGGGAATTCCCCTAATTTATTACTCCTCACTTTTAATTCCTCTTCGTTCATATCAGAGTACAAGTAGCCAAATCATGCACTAGAAGGCAACCAAGCAAGTGGAGGATGACTGATGATTATCTCGAGTTTTGGGAGCCAAGCCTCCCTAATTTTAAGGAAGTTGTTGGTAGCTTCATTTGTATAAGTAGAGAGGTCTAGGGCCTCACTAGGGCGGATTTTTGTTGAATTTTTGCTTATGTAAACTCTGCTCCAACTTCGAGCTCATTATTTTGAGATAGTTTCATGTAATCTTGTTATTGTTATGATAATAAAGATGGAACCCTTTTTGAGCTAGCACTGAGTTACCTTAGATGGCTGAAGCTCTTGGGTTAGGGCCGAATCCAAGCAGCCAAACTCCTATTTACTTGTATTTGTATGTTTTATTTCAGTTTGTAGATTAGGTTGTTGTTAAATGTATTTCTTTGATGGTTAAGAATAGGTTGCTTTCGATGAGTCAGTAGTTTGCTTCCATTTGTGCTTTCTATAGCAAGTTAGGCAGTGATAAAGAGAAGATTCAAAAGGCTAGAAATAGTGCCTTGGCCTCTCTTCCTCCCTTTGGGACCATGATTTGAGGCAAAGACCCTCTTGCTTCCCCAAAAACACAGATTTTCCTCATTCATAGGACTTCTAGTGTTTGCAGCTTTTTAGTGGTTAATAGTCTAGTTTTGCTTTGCTTCAGAACTTCTTCATCATGTTCACTTCTTTATTTTCAATAGTCTTCTTTCATGCTTTCCTTTCTTGCAACATTCCTCAGCATTTCCTTTCATAGATCATAGTTTAGACTAGTTTGATGCAAAATTCAGTTTTTCTAGATGCACTCATTTCATTGCTTGTTTAATCTTATTGGTTGACTGTCAGTTCCTTTGCAGCAGATCTCTTCTAGCAGCAGGTCAACCTATCAGCCATCCCATCCTCCATCTGATCCATGCCATACAGGTTGCCTAAGTCTCAACGCAATTCTGCCTTAGTTTCCTGCATTTTCCGTAGAACTTCTTCTCTCCTTGAGAAAATCGAATCATCTTTCTCTCTCCTGGTGGTTCATGGTAGATCATAGGCACCCTAACACCTCATTCCAACCTTCATCCACCTCTTTCACCCACTCTCACACCCTCAAAACAGTGAAAACTGCTCTCGGCCTCCTCCTGTAGGCCTCCTATAGAACACTGTTATTCCTCTTGTAGATTTCCTATGTTCTCCTGTAGCTTTTCCTGTAGGATTTCTATTGAAGGCTGAGTGTGGGAAAAGCCTCTAGAAGGCCACCTGAGACCTCCTAGGACCCATCCACACCATCCTACATCCTCTCAAGTCCCAAAACCGCCCTTCAACACCACCTATTCGCTGCCACATTCACACAATAAATTACATGCATGTCAAATTCACATAAAAATACATAAAAATACAAAAAGATGTTTTTTGCTCATTTACTTCTAGAAATAGCTTAGTTAGATGTTTTTTACTTCCTTGAGTAGATAATGGCATTTATTTCATGGTTTTCATAGCGCTTTCTGCAAAAGTAGAATTAGTTGGTTAATTAGGGTTCACTAGATTTGCTTTACATTTCAATCTTTCTCCTTTTTGCAGTTAGAGTAGCATCTATAGAGTAGTCTTTCTCTCCTTTCATCACATATAGAGCTTCTTTTGGAATCCATAGAAGTTGGCTTGAGATCCTAGTGATCTTGCGCTGGCTGACCAAGTGACAACCTGTAGTAAGAACTAGTACTTGTGCATACAGCACCATCGCTTCCAAGTTTGTTACGAACTACCAGGTTGACAAGAGTAAAGTAGACAGCCTAGGAGTTGCAACATATTGCTGCAATACTGCTGCTCACTAATAGGTATTCTCTACGATGATCCATTTACCCCTTTTTTGTTCATCCGAGCAACCTAAATTTTAGGAAAATCTTCAAAGGTTGATATCATAGATGGTAGAATTAAAGGCTTATGACTATTTCAGAATGAGATTCTAGTCTCCCATTAATAACTCATTGATGACACCATGTTAATGGGGGTTTTCTATAGTAAATAGTCTCTATCTTTCTCCTAGGTATTGGATGATTTTATGGAGGCCTTAGGTACCTCCCTTAACCATTATAAATCTGTTGACGGTGCTGGACCCACCAACATCAGGGGATCTCCCCGGTATGAAGTCACAACTAGACCTCACACCGTTTGGCGTAGGAGTCCCATCCGGTATGATGGATCGGTTGCCATTATCTTAAATATTTTCCTCAACTCTTACTTGTCAGCACATGAGAGTGGTTTCTTTGTCTTCCGAGAAGTGAAGTTCGCATGCCTAGTGAGTGTAAGTGTCACCTGTGTCAATGGTTCTTTCACAGAGAGGGAGATGGTGGGAGTGAGTCCCAAGTCAGTTGGGAGAAGTACCAACTCTATTAGGAACACGCAACACAACAGGACATGTGCAACTTCTGGCATAATAGTCCACACGGATGTGGCAGTGACAACACACAAGGGAAGATAACACATATAACACTCAGCAGATGAGTTCGTGTGAGTACAACGGTTGTTATAGCAAGTTCCATGTGAAAGGTTTGTCTGATGTCTGGGAGAGTAGTCTACATGGATGAGACAACATTAGCATCATATACAACACATTTTCATTAACATATGTGTATTACAAAAAGTGAATTAGTTTAAGTGTTAAACACAGGTTCAAGAAACATGCATTACAAGTGTTAAAGATTAGTCTTACAATAGATACAATGCATATTTGAAAACGTGTTGGCTTGTTATCAAGCTTCTGAATTAAACGAAAGTTCCGAGACACATCATTACACCATACATCACTAACCCCGTGTGAGGGGCGTTGGAGCCACTGCTTACTCCTCAAAGAAAAGATAACAGACTCTCTTGGCTATGTGGGAGGAGTTGAGGTGAAAAGTCCTTTGCATGTACAAATGAGGGGGTATTTATAGCCAAGGGTGAAACTGACCCTTGTGGCTATTCGACTACCCTCATGACTATTTGACTTCCATGACTTTTCGACTTTACATGACTCTTTGTTCAACAAGTGGGTCTCTTGGACTTCCACATTACATTACATTGATTTGACAACATGGCCCACAGTGGAGATGTGGACAACATGACTCATGACATGACTCGACATGACAGTGCTGGTACATTCGTGCTGCTGTTGGAGTGCATGTCAAGCTGTAGTGCTACTAGGTGATGGATGTCTTCATGGTGTGTCATAGCTTCACCTCCGCATGACAAAGTGCACGGAGTATTCGATGGTCGTTGGTTTGCTTGATGTTGCTTTGGCACATTTCTCCTTGCTTGTATGTTGGAAGACTTTACAGGCTCATTTGTTTGCGAAAGGTGCATGTTTGTCCATTCGTCCGTCCATGAGTACATCTTGCATGTTTGCTCATCCGTCCGTCTGCGAACACATCTTTGCATGATCATTCATTCACGAGCACATATCTTCACATGCATCGTTCGCTCGTCCGTTGGTGAACCTGTCCTTCTGCATGTGCTCCCTCTGTTCATACCATTCATCGTCATGCCATGTTTGTTGGTGTAATTGTACTTGCAGTCACTCATGATGAGATGACATCAAATCCAAAAACCTCCTAGTCTACCATGACACATGATCATTTCGGATGCAGGTGACCGGGAAAGGTAGTAAGGTTGGGAGGCGGGGTGATCACTCTGGGCACTGCGGATGAAAACTTTGCAAGAGTCACTAGGTGATGAAGATGAGAAATCCAAGTTGATAGTGACTGTCTATGAGGTCTCGCTCAGTTGGAAGGAAAAATTGCACAAATTTTGGTAAGGACAGTCTAGGCTGCAGGAAGGCAAGGCAGACAGAATCTGTGCATTTTCCGGATGAGCAGGCAGCAAGGCTTGACAACAAAATTTGTGCAATTTTCTGGAGGAACAGGTCGAGGTGCATGAAGGATCAGCAGGAAAAAATTGCGCAGTTTTGTGGAGGAACTGGCCAAGAGCCTGGCAACCAAAACTACATAATGCCTGGAGGGAACTGGCGGCTGGCTGCTGGGTAACTAGCAACAAAAACTACACAATTCCCAAGGTGAACAGGAAGTTAGCTGTCGGGAGCTTGGCAGCAGAAACTGTGTAATTCCTAGAGGGAACTAGCAGTTTGCTCCTGGGAGCTGTTGGCGAGGGAAACTGCATTGAGGTTGGGAGGTCAACCTATTAGTAAATTATATATTACAGAGCAATGGAACACATTAAATATATTGCAGAAATATAAACAAAGAAAACACTTAAAACAAGAGAGACACAGACATACGTGGTTCACCCAATTTGGGCTACGTCCATAGAGAAACAACCAGTCCTTCCTTTTATATTATCCAACAAAATGAAGAGATACGACCTACAAAAAATCTATTGTAATTCCCTCTTCTCTCTCACACAATCTCCTCTCTCTTTCTCGCTCAGCATACATATCTACATAGACCCAATACAATTCCCTCATATATAGCGAGGGGTTTCCTTCTAGGGCAAAAAACCCTAAATTAAACATAACTTCTACCGTCAGATCTCTGCCTAATGAACTGCCCAAATTGACTACGAAATTACAACATTTTACAAGGCAATTCTACATCTATTTTTAGCTTTGGGGGCGCTACCCCCGATCCCTCGCCAAGGGGGGGCTCCAAATAATCTTCATCACCCCCCCTAGACCCCCCTAGTGGCATCCATTTTCAGGTGGCATTGCCACCACATTACGAACTGGGGTCCAATGTGGCGATACCTTTAAATAAAGAAGATAATTAGGCTCCACACCCAACAATCTCCCACTTGGAGACTAATTATAGCAACTCCATTGCTGATTCATTTCTTGGACAATGACTCCACTTTGGACCTGGTTGTTTCTCATCTTCTTCATCATACTTGAAGGCCAACTAAAACTGAGCAGAATCTTAGTTTCTCCCTGGTTACAACTTTTGTTAACATATCTGCAGGATTCTGGCTAGTTTGTATCTTTTCCAGATTCAACTGTCCATCTTCCAACACTGACTGTATGAAATGGTACTTGAGTTGTATATGTTTAGTCTTGGAATGAAATGCAGAGTTCTTTGCAAGATGTATGGCACTTTGGCTGTCACTGTATAACCTGCCCAACTCCTGCTTCTTACCCAATTCATCTAGAAACCTTTGTAACCAGATCATTTCTTTACTAGCCTCTGTAGCAGCAACATACTCTGCTTTCGTTGTTGAGAGTGCAACAACACTTTGCAATTTTGAAACCCAAATGACAACTATTCCACCTACAGTAAACACATACCCTATTGAGCTCCTCTTGTTATCTCTATCTCTCGCCATATCTGCATCAACATATCCTTGTAGATCAATGTTTGAACCACCAAAGCATAATTCTTGTTTTGTGGTACCTCTCAAATACATGAGAATCCACTTCACCGCCATCTAATTCTCTTTTCTTGGATTGTTCATGTAATTTCTTAGAACTCCCACTGCATGTGAAATATCAGGACTTGTTTAGACCATTGCATACATTAAGCTTCCAACTGCTGATGCATATGGAACTTTAGACATATAAGCCAGTTCTTTCTGAGTCTTGGGACACACCTCCTTACTTAGTTTGAAATGGCTAGCCAAAGGTATACTAACTCGTTTTTCATTTTTCATATTAAATATTTTCAACAACTTTTCTATGTACTCACTCTGAGACAATGTTAATTTGCGATTCTTTCTGTCTCTAGTTATTCTCATACCAAGGAGTTGATTACGAGAGATAACATCTGATAAGTATGATTCCACATAGAGATAGTCTTTGAGATGATCAACTTCACTATCCCATGATTAGATGAGGGACAGACGATCCCAACCTGAATTGATGTAAGAGAGGTGCATGAAGACGTACATGTTGTAATGGACTCATGGATTCAATCATTAGCGAAAATATGAAATTTTGAAATATCATACCCCGAATAGTAAATATTCTTTACACGGGGATCCACGTCGAGTGCAACCATGCAGATAGATGGATTGTGCATGAGAAACAAGATCTGATTTGGTTTGACAGGCTTACCAGAGTCGCGAGGTCCTGACATAACCATCAACGGATGTTGAAGTGCCTCGACTCCCTGGCACGTCCCGGAAATTTCTAGAATTGAAAAATTGCATTTTGGGATGTGAACCAGATCATGCATGGCTTGAGGGCGGTTGTTGTTACTGATTTCAAAAGTTCTCTTAGGATGAAAACCATCTCTATCACAGGCTTCATCAAAATCTTCAACAAACTATATTGACGAGTTGTATTCATGCAACACACAAGATGATGACGAGTGGGATGTTGGGTTGTGTTATTCTTTCCATGACTAACCCACGTAGTGAATTGGGGGGTTAGAGGGGGGGGTGGATCCCCCCCTTTGTTGTGCCAATTATGTAGTGGGGGGGTTTGAGGGGGGTGGGTAGCCCCCCTCTACGGGGTCCTGGGTAGTGCCCCCGAATTTTTTTTTTTGGACCTTATTTTAGGTTGGGCAGACCTACCTATGGTTTTGTGCATGATTTTCGCACATGGTTTTGGATGCGATGGTTTTCGGTGCATGGTTTTGGACGCGATGGTTTTCGGTCCATGGTATTGGATGCTTCAACATGTATAAATATGTATTGTAACATTGAAAGGAACATAATGAAAAATCAAGCTGGTAGTCCCGATTTTGGGATCCAGGGGAAAATCTATGTGTATATGTGTTTTATGTGTTATGCTCTCGCATTGTTTATTTTCTGTGGTTTAGAATTCATATGCAGGTAATTTATGTACGGGGTTAAAACCTACATTGGTATTAGAGCTATTTTGGCTTCAAGGGGACGCCTTTGTTGTTGAGGGGTTTCGCTCGGGCCTATGGTAGACCCCGTTCAGTGGGATCGATTCTGGTGGTGAAAGAAGATGGCAAGCAGTGGAAAGATAGAGATCGAGAAATTTAATGGTTAGAGTTTTGAGTTGTGGAAAATCAAGATGGAGGATCTGTTAGTGGATAAAGATCAGTGGATCGTGGTAGATCCGGGTACTAAACAAATGGGAGTATCTGATGAAGAATGGAAGAAGTTGGATCGAAAGGCAAAGAGCACAATACGATTGTGTGTCTCAGAATCAATATTGCTGAATGTATTAGGGGAAGCTACGGTGAAGGCTTTGGGGATAAGTTAGGGACTTTGTACCAATCTAAGTCTCTGGTGAATAAACTGTTCCTACGAAAAAAGATGTATAACTTGAGGATGAAAGATGGAGACTCGGTGACAGAGCATCTGAATGCGTTTAATACTGTGGTAAGTCAGTTATTGTCTGTTGATATCAAAATTTCAGATGAAGATAAGTGCATTAGTTTGTTGTGTTCTCTACCAGATTTGTGGGATAGTCTGGTTATTGCAGTAGGTAGCAATGTAATTGCCTTGCAGTTTGATGAAATAGTCTCATCCTTGCTGACGGAGGATATGAGACGAAAAAATATGGAGAGCCAAAATGGTGATGCCTTGTCTGTATGAGGACGGTCCCATAATAGAAACAAAAATAAGTCATCGAGTGGGAGATCTAAATCTAGAGGGAGGTCTAAATCTCCAGGAAAACTTGTAAAGGTGGTGTGCTAGAAATGCGGAAAGGAAGGGCACTACAAAAGGGACTGTAAATCTAAAGCTCCTGAAAAAGGAAAGGGATCTGATGATGCTCCTTTTGCAGAGGTGAAAACCACCTCAGATGAAGGTGGGGATGTGTACTTGGCTTCTTCAAGTACACATGTAGATCATGAGGCATGGTTGATTGACTCAGGTGCATCCTTTCACTTCATTCCCCATAGAGAGTGATTCTGCGAGTATGAGAAATACGATGGTGGTGATTTCTTCTTAGGGGATGATAGGAAGGCTAGAATTGTTGGTTACAGAAAAGTAAAGTTGAAGTTGCAAGGTGGAAGGGTTAGAACACTTCCGGGTGTTCTACATATTCCTGCATTGGCCAGAAATTTGACTTCTGTAAGCAAGCTGGATGATGCAGGTGTAAAAATAGTGTTTGAGAAGGATACCTGCAAGATGGTTCGGGGAGCACTAGTATTGATGCGGGGAGTTCAGATTGGAACTCTATACAAGCTAAAAGGTAGCACTGTTGTTGATGGGTGCAACAGTTCTGTGGTTCCTGAAAGTGGAGCAGAAAATCTAGTGGTCTCTAGAGAGAAGACCATGCTATGGCATCAAAGGATTAGACATATTGGAGAGAAGGGCCTTCGAATACTTCAAGGTAAAGGTATGGTAGAAGGTATGAGTAATAGCTCTCTGGATTTGATTTCTGTGAAAATTGTGTATATGGGAAGCAGAATCGGGTGAGTTTCCCCTCTGGTGGTAAGAGGGTGAAACATATATTAGAGCTTATGCACAGTGATGTGTTTGGACCTGTGAAGGTTCCATCATTGGGTAAGTCTGTGCGTTATGTATCCTTTATAGATGACTTCTGAAGGAATACATGGATATATTTCCTTAAGAAGAAATCTGAAGTCTTTGAAAGGTTTAAAGAATTTAAGGGTCTGGTGGAAAACCAGACAGAGGAGAAGATAAAGGTGCCAAGGATAGATAACAGTGGAGAGTTTTGCAGTAAGGAATTTGAAGAATTCTGTAAGAATTGTGGTATAGCATGGAAAAATACTACTCCATATACACCTCAGCAAAATGGAGTTGCAGAAAGAATGAACAAGTCGTTGATGGAAAGGGCAAGAAGCATGCTCAGTGGTGCCGGGTTAGGACAGGGATTCTGGGCAGAGGCGGTGGAGACAACATGTTACCTAGTGAACAGATCACCTTCATCAGCGTTAGAGGATAAGACTCCACAAGAGGTATGGACTGGTAATAAACCCTCTCTTTCACATCTGAGGGTATTTGGATGTGATGCATATGTACATGTTCCAAAGGAGAAATGAACCAAGTTGGATAGTAAATCTGAAAAGTGCATCTTTATTGGGTATAAGGATGGTTTAAAGGGTTATAAGTTTTGGAACCCAGTAACAAGGAAGGTTGTGTACAACCGAGATGTGGTGTTCAGAGAGGTGAAAGATGCTATTAAACCTGAAGTCCAACCAAAGGAACCTGAGAATATAGAGTTTGAGCTAAAGGAGGAAGAATCAGACTCTACAGCAGAGGAGGAATCAGAAGATGAAGATCCACAAACTGCAGGTGTGAGAAGATCAGTTCGAGAAAGAAGGTAGCTAGAAAGGTATAGTCCATCTGCTTTCTGTTCAAATTTTGCTTTATCTGTTACTGATGATGATCCCAGAACTTTGAAGGAAGCAGTAGATTCAGAGGATGGAAAACTCTGGAAAGAGGCCATGGTTGATGCACTGACATCTTTGCACAAAAATGAGGCTTGGGATCTGGTGGAGTTGCCGGTTGGAAGGAAACCCATTAGCAAAAATGGGTGTTCAAGAAGAAGACAAATGCAAAAGGCAAGGTGGAGAAATACAAAGCTCGGTTGGTAGCAAAAGGTTATTCCCAGGTGCCAGGAATTAATTTTGGTGATATTTTTTCTCCTGTTGCCAAGGTAACTTCTATTAGATTACTTTTATCTGTTGTTGTTGCTTTTGATTTTGAGGTAGAACAGATGGATGTGGAGACATCATTTCTTCATGGGGATTTGGAAGAGGAGATCTACATGAAGCAATCTAAAGGTTTTGCGGTGAAGGGTAAGAAAGAAATGGTATGCAAGTTAAAAAAGTCTCTGTATGGGTTAAAATAGTCACCAAGGATGTGGTATAAAAAATTTGATACATTTATACGGGGACTTGGCTTCACCAGAAGCAAAGCAGATCATAGTGTGTATTTTAAATTAATTGGTGACCATGTTATTTATCTGGTCTTGTATTTGGATGATATGTTGCTGGTTGGAAATGACAAAGAAATTATCTAGAATTTGAAGACCCATTTGTCCTACAAATTCGACATGAAATATCTTGGTGCTACAAACTATATTTTTGGCATGGGAAGCTCTAGTTAAACCAGAGGAAGTATGTCAAGACAATATTGCAGAGGTTTAATATGTAGGATAGTAAACTGGTGAAGGTTCCTATTCCTGTAGGTGTAAAGTTATCTGCTGAACAGTGTCCCAAGACACAAGAAGAGGAAGAGGATATGTCCTGTGTTCCATATGCAAGTGCAGTCAGTAGCCTAATGTATGCGATGGTCTATACTAGACTAGACATTGCACATGTAGTGGGAGTATTGAGCAGGTTTATGTCAAAACCAGGGAAGGAGCATTGGACAACAATGACGCGGGTTTTCAGGTATTTGCGTGGCACTAGTGATTATGGTTTGTGCTACTAAGGAAGACCAGGATTGGAAAAAGTTTTGGATATCCATGGCTTTGTTGATGCAGACTAGGTTGGAGATCTAGATCAAAGAAGATCTACAAGTGGGTATGTGTTTAACCTATTTGGAGGTGCAGTTAGTTGGATGAGTAAGAAACAATCTGTAGTGGCACTATCAACTAGAGAGGCATAATACATGGCAGCCACTCATGCAAGCAAGGAAGCAGTTTGGTTGTAGAGATTGTGTTCAAGTATGGGGTTAGTATAGGGAGCTATAAGGATAGGCTGTGATAGCCAAAGTGAAATTTTCTTGGCAAAGAACCCTACTCACCATTCAAAGACAAAGCACATTGATGTTTAGTATCACTTTGTGAGGGATATGGTAGAAGACAAAAAGGTGTTGCTGGTAAAGGTGGACACTTTGAAGAATATTACAGATGCATTGACAAAATATGTGAGCTCTTAGAAGTTCTCTTGGTGTAGAGAAACAATGGGTGTTGTAGGGCTGGATAAATGACTAAGCTCTCTTATGGCCCCCTGTGGAAAGAAAACAACAAGTGGGAGAATGTTGGGTTGTGTTATTCTTTCCACGACTAGCCCACGTAGTGAACCAGGGGGTTAGAGGGGGGAGCGAAGCCCCCCCTTCGTTGTGCTGATTGCACAGTGGGGGCGAGGGGGGGGGGGGGGGGGGGAGTAGCCCCCCTCTACAGGGTTTGGGGCAGCACCCCATGAATTTTTTTTTAGGTTGGGTGGACCTACCTATGGTTTTGTGCATGATTTTCGCACATGGTTTTGGATGCAATGGTTTTCGGTCCATGGTATTGGATGCTTCGACATGTATAAATATGTATTGTAACATTGAAAGGAACATAACGAAAAATCAAGCTGGTAGTCCCAATTTTGGGATCCAGGGGAAAATATATGTGTATATGTGTTTTATGTGTTATGTGTTATGCTCTCGCATTGTTTATTTTCTGTGGTTTAGAATTCGTACGCAGGTAATTTCTGTACGGGGTTAAAACCTACATGGTAAGAGTCCTATTTGTTGAGACTATTTTCATCATGGATAACCTCATTGCCTTGTGTCGATCGAGGAGATAACTCAGAAGATGAAGAAGCAAGGGAATGCGCAGTGTCTTTGACGCATGTTGATGCGTTGTGAATGACAGGACACACAGGCAAGTGAGGCGCAGAGGAAGCTTCGATATGGATGTATGATCTGACTGGTGCACATTCCATATCTAAGTTAGAGTGTACATGAGATGAGAATAGATCATATGATGTGTTTGGGCATTCATCGCAACATACGGAAGCGTGGGAGTGATAACAACCAAAGACTGGAGGTTGATCGAAAGAATTGATTGTGCATGATGTTTCACCAATATTCGCAGTTTGAGGATCGATCAAGAATGGAAGTTCAATGTTTTTTGAGGAATTGATTGTGTCTTCACTGTCCTGCTCCTCCACTTGTATGATGAGACTGCCTTTCTCATGAATGCAACTTCAGCGAGTAGCTCGAGAATCAAGAGAGTGTGTGCAACTAGCTTGTGAAGTAGAATGCTCATGCGAGTCATGCTGCAAGGAGTCATGGCTTGTAGATGATGGAGGATGGTAGAGATGGAGATTAGACTCAAGACTTGGGTCAAGAATGATGATGTCCTCTTGCGGAATGGAGAGATGAGTTTTTGCCATAGGCTTTCCTAACCATTCTGGAATTTCTTATGTTGGGGTGGGAGACAGCTGAGTAGATGGATTGGGAACATGCTGCACAGATTTATCAGCTTTGCAACCGCTAAGAGGGGGGACCCGCTGCAAAGATTTGTTAGTTTGGCAGTCTCTGGGAGGGGGCACCCTCTTTGAGATATTAGGTGTCTCGTGATCTATGAGAGTTGAGGAAGAAGGGAAATCAAGAAGTTCACCATTTCAGGAGACATGAACCAATCATTTCATATCTTGGCTCATGAAGTCAAGGTCCACAAACTGCTCAAGAATTTCGTGACATTGGTGAAGGAAGCGGGTAGCACAGTCCTCAACTGATTCGCCAGGCTTCATTCTTAAACGAGATATTCTTTCATAGACATCTTGATGGTCACACTCATCGACGACTTGATGGAGATCCTTGAGGAGAGTTAGAAGGGAATGGACGGAAGCAGGTGGCAGGGTATGACACCACCGATTAGCACGACCTTCAAGGGCGATGAAGAAGAGTACACAAACAACATCATCACTATCGATTTCATGAGATTCACAGAAATGAAGAAAATCATAAATTTTCTCGGTTTCAGACGTTCTGTCCTCACTGTTGAACTTTAACAAGGACAAGTGATCGAGAATCTCATCAAAGATTGATAACTGATTAAGGGAGAAATGAGAGAAACACCCTGGGAGCACGAATCATGTTTATTCATTGGGTAAGAGATTCAACCCAGATGTACGGGCTCAACTTGTCATCTGGCCCTCCTTCTAGCACCAAAATGTTGACGGTGCTGGACCTGCCAACATCAAGGGATCTCCTCGATATGAAGTCCCAACTAGACACATCGTTTTGTGTAGGAGTCCTATTTGGTATGATGGCCCGATTGCCATTATCTTAAAGATTTTCCTCAACTCTTACTTGTCAGCATAGGAGAGTGGTTTTCTTTGTCTTCTAAGAAGTGAGGTTTGTGTGCCTGGTGAGTGTAAGTATCACTTATGTCAATGGTTCTTTCACCGTAGAGGGAGAGGGTGGGAGTGAGTCCCAAGTCGGTTGGGAGAAGTCCCAACTCTATTAGGAAGACACACCACAACAAGACATGCACATCTTCCGGAGGAACAATCCACATAGATGCGGCAGTCACAACACATAAGGGAAGATAACACATATAACACTCAGTGGATTAGTCCACGCAAGTACAATGGTTGTTATAGCAAGTTCCATGTGACAGGTATGTCTAATGTCTGGGAGAGTAGTCTACACAGGCGAGACAACATTAGCAAAATATACAACACATTTTGATTAACATATGTGTATTACAACAAGTGAATTAACACATGTTCAAGAAACATGCATTACAAGTGTTAAAGATTAGTCTTACAACAGATATAATACATGTGTGAAAACTTGCTGGTCTGTTAGCAGCCTTTTGACTTAAGCAAAAGTTCCAAGACACATCGTTACACCATACATCACTAGCCCCGTGTTAGGGGCGTTGGATCCACTGCTTACTCCTCAAAGAAAAGATAATTGACTCTCTTGGCTATGTGGGAAGAGCTGAGGTGAAATGTCATTTGCATGTACAAATGAGGGGGTATTTATAGCCAAGGGTGAAACTAATCCTTGTGGTTGTTCAACTACCCTCATGACTGTTTTACTTCCATGACTTTTCAAATTTACATGACTCTTTCTTTATCAAGTGGGTCTCTTGGACTTCCATGTTACATTACATTGATTTGAGAACATGGCCCACAATGGAGATGTGGACAACATGACTCATGACATGATTTGACATGACAGTGCTAGTACATTCATGCTACTGCTGGAGTGCATGTCGAGATGCAGTGCTTCTGTGGGATGGATGTGTTCATGGTGTGTCACAGCTTCACCTCCGCAAAAGTGCACGGAGTATTTGATGGTCGTTGGTTCGCTTGATGTTTCTTTGCCACGTTCCTCCTACTTGTATGTTGGAAGGCTTGACAAGCTCATCTGTTCTCGAAAGGTGCATGTTTGTTCGTTCGTCCATCCGTGAGAAGATCTTGCATGTTTACTTGTTCGTCTGTCTATGAAAAAATCTTTGCATGAACATTCGTTTGCGAGCACATATCTTCACATGCATCATTCATTCATCTGTTGGTGAACCTGTCCTTCTGCATGTGCTCCCTTCGTTCATCCCATTCATCGTCGCGCCATGTTTGTTGGTGTACCTGTACCTGTAGTCACTCATGACGAGATGACATCAAATCCAAAAACCTCCTAGTCTACCATGACACATGATCATTTCGGATGCAGGTGACTGGGAGAGGTAGTAAGGTTGGGAGGTGGGATGATGGCTCTGGGCATTGCTGATGAAAACTATGCAAGAGTCATTGTGTGATGAAGATGAGCAATCCAAGTAGATAGTGACTATCCGCGAGGTCTGGCTCAGCTAGAAGGAAAAAATGTGCAAATTTGGGGAGGGATAACTCGGGGTACGGGAAGGAAAGGTAGACATAATTTTCACATTTTCTGGAACGAACGGGTAGCAAGCGCTTGACAACAAAATTTACACAATTTTCTAGAGGAACAGGTCAGGTTGCATAAGGATCAACAGGCAGAAATTGCACAGTTTTTTGGAGGAACTGGCCGGGAGCCTAGCAGCCAAAACTATGCAATTCTTGGAGGGAACTGGCAGCTTAGTGCCGGGTCACTGGTAGCAGAAACTACGCAATTCCCAAGGGGAATAGGCAGCTAGTTGCCGGGAGCCTGGCAGCAGAAATTGTGCAATTCCTGGAGGGAACTAGCAGTCTCTTATTGGGAGTTGCTGGTGAGGGAAACTGCACTGAGGCTGGGAGGCTGGCCTGCTGATCATCTTTGTACAATTTCTAAGCTGAGCAGATTGTTGTGCGGTAGAAGGCATGCTCATGAAAACTATGCAATTTTCTAGATGAGTAGTCGGTTGACTGTCGGGAGGACTAGCTGGAAAAACTGCACAATTTTCTGAGGGCGACAGGGATGGGTACTAGGTGTCTGTCTAGCCTATCTGCGCAATTTTTCCAGCCCACGAATCGGGTAGTATTTGTAGCCTTTGTGCAATTTTCGAGGGAAATGAGTCTCGGGGTGGCTACAGGGTCAAATCTTCTATTTGACCAGCTAGAATCTAATTGATTTCTTACGGGCAACGCAACTTGAAATTACTTGCTTGGTGCTTCTGCACTGTTCTGGGTGACAGTCAATCAAGTCGATGGTGAGGTGATGGTCTGGCTATCAGAGGGGAGTTCGGTTGTTGAAACTTCAACAAAATGACTAAGTGTGTGAATGAGTGAAAGATGCACATGTGATCTTAAAAACACACACCAACATGACTTGATGACGAAACGACCCAAGCCATCCAGACACACATGTTCAACATGACTGAACGATGGTGCGAGCAACAAGCATGACACTCGTGATTAATTGTTGATTGATTGTGATGATGCTTGTGCTACAGTGTATGTGAATCCATGTCTGAGTGCGACAGATGATTTCATAGCGAACGTAACATGTACACACGAAGCAAAAAACTCAATCATGACCAGAACATGGTCGCAAGCAAGACATTGACATCAACATGCAGAAGCTTGGCTAGAATGAACAAGCAAGGTGAGGGTGAAGGCTCACACGAGCTCATGGAGTGAACCTGAGTGTATGCAACCATCAAGTGAAACTCTCAAGGGAGGCTCTAAATTTTGGTGCAAGCCAAAATTTTGGAGAGTGTTTGTAGCCACTACAACAAAATCCTAGATATTTTTCCTCAACATCCTTCCTTCCATCACAAGGCCATATCTTTAGGTTAATATGATTTCAATGTTTCTCCTTCCAAATAAATAGTCAGGATCTCCTCTAATTGATAACTCCCTTAATTCCAAGTATTGGTCTCCTTTGGTGAAAAAGACGTCCAACAAACTGGATAGATTGACATTTCATTCTCTTAACATTACAGGCCATATGGTGCTTCTTAAAGATGTTCTACAATTTCTTCCCATCTATCTTTTCTCCACCTTATCTACTCCCAAGAATATCCTTAAATATATATGCATCTTATGGTGTTCCCTTTTTTTGTGAGGGGGGAGGGGAGAGGGTGGGAGAGCCTACTAAGGAAAAAAAATGGTCCCTAGTTGATTGGTACAAGATTTTCCTTCCAAAGCTCAAAGATGGCATTGGACTGTAGGATCTAGAAATATTAAGCAAATTTGTGGAAGCCAAACTATGGTGGTGATGGCTGCAAAAATTTGGGTATATATGGTGTTAGATATGGAACAAAAAAATGGAAAAAACAACCCCCTTCAACAACATTTAAGGGATCACCAAGCAATATAGGGATATTTAATATGGAATCTTACTAATAATAACATACACATAGTCCAACAACATAGCTTCTAGTAAGTTCAGAATGGACACAATGCACTCTCTAGGATAATTCCTAGAACCAACTTCCAAAACTCAATTCATAAGCACTACTCCTAACTCTTAGAATGAATACGCTTTCTAAGGATCATCACATGATAGTATATTATTCGAAAGAAAGAAAACAAAACTCGGAAAAACATGAATGGCTCTCTCAATAAGAGCGGCTTCCCCTTACAGCTTTAGTGGGCTAGCAAAATTCTGGACAATACTATAGTAAATACATATATCAATTTCACAAGAGCATGATAAAATTCAATGGGGGTGTCAGACTAACTTTGAAACCTGAATTAGGACATAATACTCATATCAATACAGGTGTTTGTAAACTTAGAAACACACTATAGCAAAATTTCTGGACAATACTACAGTAAATACATATATCGATTTCACAAGAGCTTGATAAAATCCAATGGGGTGGTCAGACTAACTTGGAAACCTAAATTAGGACATAATACTCATATCAATACAGGTGTTTGTAAACTTAGAAACACACTATAATATGTTAATGAGTTAAATTAGATTAGTTGTCACTTCTAGGTTGGAGTAAAATTGAAATTCAAAACTAAAGATTAAGTCAAGAAGCATGAAACAAAACTCTATTCTAATCACACTGGCTTGAAATGTAAAACACACCTACTTGATTTATGAACACTTTGGACTGGGCATTCACTAAGACTTCTCACACAAGTCAAAGTCCTATACACAATCATGTTCAAGATATCAAGTTCACACTTAAATGCTTGGAAATGAATATGGTCAAGGGGGTTTTAATCCAAGGGATTGATTAATGCACTAGGGCCTTTCTTGCCAGTTAAAGAAAGTTGACACTTTGGTAGTATTTTAGTCAATCGAATAGATTTTGACCCAATACTATTGAGAAGTTGAGAATGCACTACGTCCTTTCCCATTTGTTAGAGCGATGGGTAGGCACTCATAATATTATAATCATCCTCTTAAACAGTATGTTCCCAAACCATTAATCTAATCTAAGGAAATTAGGAGATGAAATTAGTAAATTATGGTGTTTTTTAGCCCAAGGATAAGTGGAAAGATTTTCAAGATAGTTGGGGCCTTCTTCACCGAGAAAAATGGTGAATGGCACTCCCAGTGCCTTGGTCAACTTTTCCAATTAGATTGTTTTTTCAAACAACAATTATTCTATGATAAATAAGACTCATAAAGATACCTTAATCTACAAAAATATATTATAATGATGCAATGTTGAATGAAATGATAATATATTAATGAATGTGGCTACTATGATATACTAATGCAATATAGTTATAATATCTAGTGATATGTAGCTTATGATTTCTAGTGAGCTCACACTAAAAGTCAGCTGATGTAACTAAATAAAAACAACATTGAAAACACTAACAAGTAAATGATATAACCAAAAACGAATGCGTATAAACAATTTATTTAAAACTAGTTTGTCAACATAACTACATAGCAACTAGGAAACTAGTTTCAGGATATAAAAAATATAATATAAGCATATAAACAAGTGGAATATGAAAATAAACAACATTAAAAAGCAAATATATACCAGACTTATGCACAATAATGAAATAGTACACCAACTTGAGTGGTGGGAAGGCTTCCATGGCTCAACAGGCACACTTAGCCTTTATCAGTTATTGAACCACAAAGGCACTCCATGAATTTATTAAAATAGATTTAAAACATGTTTGTAAATAATTTTGACATCTCAAGACGAAATCCAAAGTCTCAACAACAATAACATGTATTGGCAAGCAAGATTTGCTTGCCTTTATAGGAAAAAAATTAACAAAATGCCCAAAAATCCTTCTAACTATTAATTGCAACCTATTCTAGAGATGAAATATGATTAATTCAACCTTCTTGGGTGCTCAAATCATAGATTGGATCTCAAAAGGTCAGATCTAAGTTGACTTTCTAATTCATGTTGCATTTTTCCTGTTAGAGTACCCATGTTGAATATGCATAAATCAGATACTTCAAAGATGTTTCAGGTCAGGAAAATAGGAATCTCACCATCTTGGGACATCCATGAACAAAACCCATGTATTTAAATTTACACATACCTCCTGCAAGTATCATAACGAAGGATGTTTCATGAATTATACTGAAATCTATAAATTTATTTTACAATGCAATTATTTACATGATAATTAAAAATTAAAAATACCAATAAAATACCTTTGGAAAGTGATTATATTGGAAAAATATCAGAAATTTTTCCATGAATGACTAAGGGAGGTGTTCCTAAAGCCAAATAAGACATAAAACCATGACAAACTTCTATCAAAAGAGAGGAGTAATAGGGGGTACCTCCCTCGTGGAATCTTCTTTGTTAATAAGCATAGTCATTAAGTGAATCAGTATAATAAATTCCACTAACAAGACATGTGGAAGAAAATATGGGGACAAAGGCTATGGTCAAAGGATTCTCAATTCATGTGGCTTTTGTGCATATGAAAACTCTAACATGGGATAGAATAGTGAAGCAAGGTTTTAAGGGTCCATCAATATGTCTTCTCTATCGATCACATGAGGAGGAGACATGGCACTTATGTAATGCCTATCTATTTTCCAAGTGTTTATGGAATCAAGCAACTTCCCTTTCAAGCAATCATATCAAATCCAAGATAACTTATGTAGCACTATAAAGAACTACAAAGAATTGAATTTTCATAACTTGATATTGAACCATGTCTAGAGCTTCTTACCAGGATTCCATCTATCCATATTTGGAAAGAGTGCAACAAGAGAATATTTCATGAAAATAAATCATGCCCAATCCTATATTGGTCTAGATTTTGTAGTGTATAAAAGAGACAATTTACATTCAGCCTTTCTCCAATGAGGATTAGAAAATTTTCTGGAAGAAATAAGAAATTATGAAGGGAATTCAACTTGTCTCTGCTCCATCTCATTGTACTCTCCTATTACTACTCTTAATCCATTTTTATACTTATGGTCCCCTCCACCCCATGGTTTGTTAAGCATAACTTCAGTGGAGTCTCAAAAGGAAACTAGGGGTTGGCTGATTTCGGGGATGTATTTATGGATGCGCAAGGCAATATATTGTTTCTATATTACGCATAATTGGGGTTCAATACCAATAACATAGCTAAGTTACAAATGTTAGAACATGGTTTATAACATGTGAGGAGAAAAAATTATATAATGATTTTCATATATGGGGGATCTAAACTAGTGATTTCTTCTGTAACACCCTCCTCCCACATCCACCCAAGTAACCAACCAACCAAGGTAAAGATGCGACAAGAGGCTACTATGATCAGATTCAACCTCCTATGTGACCTTAAGGAAATGGAATCAATAGAAACACAACATACAGACCTTCCACATCAGTTGTAGGACCCTTGAGAACCATCCCAACACTTCAGGAAGCTATCCAGTGGGTCCCACTGAAGTTTTTGACCACTTAACCTCTGGATGCTCTCATGCTATAGGCTTGCTAGCGTCCAGGAGGTTTTGGATGCTCTCATGCTATAGGCATGCTATCGTCCAGGGACTACTGTTTCCAGTTTTTTGCCAGCGTCCCCGAGATTTAAGCCAATTTTTCAGGCCCAATGATCCATAAACTTCCATGGATATTCCACTAGATAGTTTGTCACAAGAGATCTGATAATATTATATTAAAAATATGAGATTATACACTATTACAATCTTATTTAATTTATAGATCTGTAAAATTAACTGTAATTAGTGCATTCATGTAAAATTAAATCAAGAAAAAAATTAGAGAAAGAAAAAATAAGTTCACACACAAGTAGTACACAAGATATACTCTCTCGGAAACCTTTCCGAGAGAAAACCCAGCTGGAAGGTGAGGTTGCTTCGCTCTCTTTCTATGTCTGGAAATATGGTTGCATATAGAAAGAAGTAATGTATGTGGCTCGTGGGATGCTATAGTGCACAAATCCTCTCTGTGTACTCTACTTCCTATCTCTCCTGGCTATCTTTGCTCAACTATGGAACAAAATCCTCTCGAAAGAATGGAATGCCTAGACCTCCTAGTGGCTCGGTTATAACACAGCCTAATAGCCTACTAGTGGCTAATTTTGACTACATCAACTCTTAACTAGATTTACAAAATAGAATCTTCTAGTCTTTTACATCACAAACACGTAACCCATTTTCCTTGAATAATGGGGCTGGCACGACATCCTCTCGATCTATAGGTGTGAAAATGGGAAGGTCAACTTCTGAGTGGCATAACGTTTGCATACGGAGTCCGATTGATGTGATTCTTGCATCGTTGGAAATCTCTCTGTGTGTAGAATAGCATGAAAAGATGTGGTGCTTGAGTGCCGTAATTTTACCCCTAAAAATCATTGTTTGATGCCTCAAAATGCTCCCAGAAGGTTTCAGACCTTGTTTTGCCAAACTGGGTCCTGTAGGTAAAAAGGGTCCCGTGAGCATATTCCTCCACTTTTTCCACTCTAAATTCACAAGATGGATGAAAAACAATATAATGATCAAATTCAGATCATACCTCCCCATTTTTGGAGGCTTTGGGTCCCCAAATTATTTTACTGAATGAGGTGAGGAAATTTTTCCTCCACCTTCTCTCTTGTGTACCATTTAGCTTTGCCTAGAAGTTGTCCCTAACACCAAATATTCCAAAGGTCTTGTTTCCGTTTTCTTGTAGTTATGGATCTCTCCTGAAAAATTGTATCTTCTGTCAACTTTTCCTGAGCGTCTGGTGCCAAATCCTCCATAGAAGGTAGGACCTGTTCCTCTTCTTGATCTAGCATGGAAGGCTCATAGAGTTTCAAATTCTCTACATTTACAACTGAGTAAATGTGCATATATGGTGGTAAACTGAGTCAATAGGCATTATCACCCACCTTTTCCAGTATCTCAAAGGGACCATACCTTAGAACCTTGGTTTTCTTACCAAGCCCCTTGCATCCTCTCTTTGTTCAACTGTAGCCATACTTTGTCTCTCACCTTGAATGATTTCTCTGTTTTGTGCTGATCATGCCTAGCCTTATACATCACCTATGAATTCTATGGTGTTTCTTTTACGTGTAGATGGATCTGCCTGATCTTGTCTATAATTTTTTTAGCCCTCAAAGCATCTCCTGTAATGTCTTCCTTCGCTCCTCCTTGCTACCCATATGTAATATCCCAAGGTGAAGGTGGAAAATATCCAAAACACGTTTCAAATGGGGAATTTCTTGTAGAGGTGTGGATCACTCTATTATAAGAATGTTGTATATATACCATATTTTCATCCCAGGTCTTTGAATGCTTCTGGTTGTAACCCCTCAGAAGATGCACCAAAGTCCCATTGACTACTTCTGTCTACCCATCTGTCTGTGGATGGAATGTTGTAGATCTCTTCAACTTCATGTTCATATTCTCCCACAATGTAGTCCAGAATGCACTGAGAAATCTTGTATCCCTGTCTAAAATGATGCTCCTAGGTATCCGAAAGTGTACCCAGACATGTCCAAAGAACAAGTTTGTTGCTTCTTGTCTACTAATGGTCTTTTTACATGGCATCAAAACACACATATTGCTGAACCTGTCAACTATCACAAATCGGTAGTCATGTCCCTTCCTGGTTTTCGGTAAACCTACCACAAAGTCCATGGAAATGCTTTCCCAAGGATGAGTAGCTATGGGTAAGGGATGATACAGACCCTGTTTCTTGTTGCTAGGATTTCTGGTGCAAAAAATCATGTATCCTATTATGAACCTAGCTACTTGTTCTTACATCCTGGACCAATACACATACCTCTGCAAGTTAGCCACGGTCTTCCCTACACCAAAGTGCCTGGCAACCTTGCAGGTGTGAGCCTCTCTAATCAGCTGCAAACACTCACCTTTAGGAACACATAGCTTATCCATCTTGTAGAGTAACCCATCCTGGAGATGGTATTCAAAGGTGTTGTTGCGATTGTGCACATGACTCTGACTCTGCAACCGTTGATACACCTCCTTGAAGTCCTCATATTCTGAACATGCCTCTCTATGTGCATCATGGGCGAATGTCTCCATATGCATAAGAGTCCCCAGAGCTGTAATATTTGATGTGGGTGCCCTTGAAATCATATCGTCCAACTTGTTTGTGTTTCCCTTCTTATACTTGATCACCAAATGAAACTATTGTAAAACCCCCATCCACTTTTGTTATGAAACCAGCTCACAAAAAGATAGAAAAGATAGTTGAACGCCTTAGAATTCAGCCTCTTCGAGGGGGCAACCTCCTTTACATTACACAAAGGAACAATTCTTGGATGATTCAAATGACAAAACTTCCTTTCTATATATAGGACTCTAAGGAGTCACAATATAACCTAGCCGGCCTAACAATAATAATATAAAGCCACAAAAATAACAATAGAGGGATTCTATGGGGCACAGTAATAACAATATGGGGACAATAGTGGCACAACAATATTAATAAGGGATACAACTACAATAGTAATGGGGTAATCACTAGTATTATAGGGACCTAACATGCCCCTCTCCTTCAAAAAAGTGTTGTCCTCAACGCTTGAGTAGTTCTGGATGCTTCTGTATAAAATTCTCATCCTCCCATGTGGAATCTTCAGCGGATAAGTTCTTCCACTTGATGAGATACTCCGAAATTGATCGATTGCGTAGATGTCAAGTTCTTGTTTTTGTGACTGCTTCCGGTTCCAATATAATTTTTCCTTCCTCGTTAAGTTCTGGCAATATTGTTTAAATTGGGAGCTTGTCACCTATAACCTTCTTTAAACATGAAACATGGAAAACTGGGTGCACTCGAGAAGCTGCAGGAAGCTCTAATTTGTATGCCATCATACCAATCTTTTGCAACACCTTGTATGGACCATAATACTTTGGTGATAATTTATTATCCTTCTTAGCTTGCTTGAGGGACATTTGTTTATATGGTTGTAGCCGTAGGAATACCCAATCACCTACATCAAAACTTCTTTCCCTCCGATGTTGATCTGCCTATTGTTTCATTCTATTATGTGCCAACACGAGGTTATCATTTAAGAGTTGGAGGAGTTGTTGTTGATGTTCGATGTGATGTTCCACTGCTTGAACCTTAGAATTTTCTCTTAAATATGATGTGATGGATGGTGGCTGATATCCATAAAGTGCCATAAATGGGGTCATTTTTGTTGTTGTATGGAAGGAAGTGTTATACCACCATTCAGCCAGAGGCAACCATTTGACCCATTGTGTCTGTTTATCAAATACAAAGCAACGAAGATATCCTTCGAAACATTTGTTTGCTATCTTAGTTTTCCCATCAGATTGAGGATGATAAGATGAGCTATGAGCTAACTGAGTACCAAGACAAGAAAATAATTCTGCGCAAAAATTTCCAGTGAAAATGGCATCTCTGTCACTTACAATAATCTTTGGATTTCCATGTATCTTTTGAATTGTTTCCATAAATGCAGTAGAAACTGTACTGGCTTTAAATGGATGTGATAATGCACAAAAGTGTGCATACTTGGTAAGTCTGTCAACTACCACCATGATGACACTCTTTCCCTCAGACTTGGGTAAACCTGTGATAAAATCCATTGAAACGTCCTCCCAATGTTGGCTTGGAATGGATAAAGGTTGTAATAGACCCGAGGTCTTAATTGTTTCCACTTTATTTTGTTGGTAAACCAGACATTCCGCCACAAACTTTTGAATATCCGATTTAAGGCTATCCCAAAAAAATTCCTTCTTAACCCTGTGGTAAGTTTTTAAAAATCCTGAGTGCCCTCCTAAGAGAGAAGTGTGCAATTCCATAAGAATCTTTTGTTTGAGTTGGGAATTCTTACAGAGGTATGAGTGATCTTTGTACCATAACGAATCATTTTTCCAGCTAAATGTATCAAATGTACTGAATCTTGTTGTAACTTTTGAATAAGTGCCCACACTTCTTCATCATTCTTCCATTCCTCCCTTGCTTCGTTTATCCAATATGGTTGGATAATAGAAATGGCACACAACAATGCTTCCACATCCTCATCCTTTCTTGAGAGTGCATCTGCCACCACATTTTGCTTCCCTTTTTTGTAGATGATTTCAAAGTCATAACCCAACATCTTTGTGACCCACTTTTGTTGCTCTTCAGAGGATAATCTTTGTTCCAAAAGGTATGTAAGGCTATCATGATCCGTTTTTACCTTGAAGTGTCTTCCCATTAGGTAGGGTCGCCATTTCTTAAGTGCATGTAGTATTGCCAACATTTCCTTCTTAAATAGCTTTGTGTAAAATCTTTCCCTTGATTGGACAACTTTCAAAAGCAATGGGTCTTTCATCTTGCATTAAAACAACACCAATTCCATTTCTTGAAGCATCACATTCCACAATAAAGGTTTTTGTGAAGTTTGGTGTAGCTAAGACTGGTGCTTGGCACATTGCCTCTTTAAGATGTTCAAAGACCTTTGTTGCTTCTGGAGTCCATGAAAATGCATCTTTCTTCAATAATGTTGTTAGAGGTGCTGCTATTCTCCCATAATTCTTAACAAACTTACAATAATACCCTGTCAACCCGAGAAATCCTCGCAGATGCTTTATGTATGTGGGGATTTTCCATTCCTTAATGGCTTTAATTTTGCTAGGGTCTACCTTAACTCCTTCATGAGATACAATATGACCCAGATATTCCACCTCTTGTACTCCAAAGAAACATTTGGATCTTTTTGCATATAATTGTTTCTCATCTAATAGTTGTAGCACCTTGTCAACATGTTCAACATGATCCTTCCAAGACTTGCTGTAGATTAGTATATCATCAAAAAATACTAACACAAATTTTCTAAGGAAGGGTTTGAAAATGGAATTCATCAAACATTGAAATGCAGAAGGTGCATTGGTAAGGCAAAAATGCATGAGCAAAAATTCATAATGACCCTCATGAGTTCTAAATGTTGTTTTCGGAATGTCTTCAGTCTTCATTCTAATTTGATGATATCCTGAACGAAGATCCAACTTGGTGAAGTAAATTGATCCATGCAATTTATCCAGTAATTCATCAATGACAGGAATGGGAAAATTATATTTAATAGTGAGCTTGTTGAGCTCCCTATAATCTGGACACATGCGCCATGATCCATCCTTCTTGTGCACCAATACTATTGAAGCAGAGAAAGAACTTTGACTAGGTTGAATTATACCAGCTTCTAGCATTTCTGCAACCATACGTTCAATTTCACTCTTTTGGGCATAGGGATATCTGTACGGCCTGATTTTTGGAGGAACACTTCCTAGAATCAGATGAATAGCATGATCATGATCACGAATAGGTGGGATACCTTTGGTAGTCTCAAATACCTTGGAATGATTGTCCAAGACTTTTTGGAGATCTGGAGAAATAGATGATTCCGATGTGGAAACATCTAGCGAACATGATTGTGCAATTACACCTCTTTGTTGCTTTTTTAGAAGCTTTGTCATACCATTAGAGTTGATTATCTTTCCCGGTTTCCCTGCAAGACCCCTTAATTCAATTTCCTTTCCTTCTGTAGAAAATTTCATGTAAAGTTCTTGAAAATTAAAAGCTATTGTACCCAAGGATTGTAGCCATTGGACTCCCAGTACAACATTAGCACCTCCCATTGGAATGGAAAGCATTGGGCTAGTCAATACATATTCTCCCATGGATAGCTTGATATTATGGCACTTTCCAGAGCAATTTATCGTTCCTCCGTTTGCAATCATCACTTGACACTCTGGTGCTAGATATAGGAAGCGATTCAATTCTTTTGCTATCTTACAATGAATAAAATTGTGGGTACTTCCTGAATCAATCAACACTATTACCTTTTTCTTCTTGATTTGTCCTTCTATCTTGATGGTTTGAGGAGTGGTAATTCCAGCCAATGCATTACAAGATATGGTTGGATTCTTTTCTTCTTTATCTAGGCTTTGTTCCTAGAGTATATCCTCTTCTTTTGACCTTTCTTGCTCCTTTTCTTCTTCCTCTTCACAATTTATGTAGAATAATTTCTTCTCAGCACACTTATGACCTTTAGTGTATTTGCTATCACAACTATAACAAAGCCCTTTTGCTCTTTTTTCTTCCAATTGTTGGGGTGTCAGCCTTATAGGTTGTGGAAGACTAGGGGCAACTACACTTCCATCTTTATAGTTGTGAGTGGTATGCTTCCTGGTTGCCATAATTTTGCTTTCCATTTTTCTTGCTAACTTGAATGCCTTCTCTAATGAATCAGGTTCCCAAAGACGAACTTCATGTTGGATATTATCCTTTAAAGTCCCTATGAACACATCAATCCTATGCTCCTCTGGAATATTTTTAACCCTTATGTTCAATTTTTCGAACTCCTAAATGTGCTCCATTATTGAAACCTTTTGTTTGAGACTTATCAATTGGCTAAAAAAAGTGTTGCTTTTTGTATCCTCATAATGTGCTGTCAATTATTTCGTAAAAATTTCCCAAGTGATAATTTGTTTACGAGAGCAAAGCCATTGATACCATACAAACTAATTTGGTTCCAAATATAAAGTTGCAATACGTACCTTTTGTGTGTTTTGCACATTATTGAGATCGAAAAATTGCTCCATCTGTAATATCCATGTTGCGGGATCCTTGCCATCAAACTTCCTCATATCGATTTTTGGAATATGGTGGGTCTTCGATCCAACATTAGAGTCTATGAAATCATGATTAACATTTATTTTGTTCTCATCATGAGTTTCATTTACTACCCTTTCACCATTAGTAAGAATTTCTTGTAGAAACTTTGTTAAATCTGTCTTCAAATCTTCCATGCCTGTCTTCAAATATTCCATGTCTGTCTTCAAATCTATCTTCAAATCGTCCATCTTAGCTTCCACGTCATTCATCTTAGCTTCTACGCCTTTCTTTAAACAATCCATCTTAGCTTCTACGCCTTTCTTTAAATCATCCATCTTAGCTTCTACATCTTTCTTTAAACCATCCATCTTAGATTCTGTTCCTTTTTGTGCAAGTGACACTTATTGCACTTGGTCTCATAATTTTGATATATCATGTTGCATTTCTTCCTCTTCTTCATGAGTCATGCTAGAGCTTTTAGGTTTCTTACTAGGTGTTTGCATTTTCTTTGCTCGAGTTATCAATTATTGATAATAATGATTTGCTATGCCCTTTGAATTCCTTCAAACTAATTTTTCAAACCAAGCTTATGCAAAAATTAAAAACAAAACTACACACATTTTTTAACTTTTTAGGAGCTTGATATTGAATCTAATGTATCTTTGTAATTTCAGATCATCCAGTTCTAAAATTGCGACCTGCGGTAGCCCTCTGCGTCCTCTTTCCAATGCCACTAGTCTGATCCAAATTGGATTCTCCATGGAAGAGTTATGCAAAATCTCCTACAGTAACCTTATTATAGACTACTTCAGTAGAGCGAACTTGTACGACGTGCCACGAGTCACTGTTTTGACCTTTGGCTCTGAAAAATATATACAAGAAACTACAGTCCGTCCTCTTTCTGTACCTTCTTACGAAATTTCAATCTGATGCCCAGAGAGAAAGTTATGACGATTTTCCCCAGGTCACCTGTTTGGAATGTAATTTAGGAGTCTGCAAAAAGACCAACTTCCTCAGATCATATCTCTGCAAATATATTGCGGAAAGCTCTGAAATTTAGATCCGAGGTTCAGTGTGATTTCGTCTCAAATGGGTTTTTTTTTTAGCTTCTAAAACATCGCAGAAAGAAAGTTATATCGAAAATTCCACAATGACTTATTTGGAGCAGCGAAACCCTAGAATCCAATGCTCTGATACCAAATGTTATGAAACCAGCTCACAAAAAGATAGAAAAGATAGTTGAACGCCTTAGAATTCAACCTCTTCGAGGGGGAAACCTCCTTTACATTACACAAAGGAACAATTCTTGGATGATTCAAATGACAAAACCTCCTTTCTATATATAGGAGTCTAAGGAGTCACAATATAACCCAACTGACCTAACAATAATAATATAAAGCCACAAAAATAAAAATAGAGGGATTCTATGGGGCACAGTAATAACAATATGAGGGCTATAGGGGCACAACAATATTAATAAGGGATACAACTACAATAGTAATGGGGTAATCACTAGTATTATAGGGACCTAACAACTTGTAATGCCTAGTTTGTTGTAGCTTATTCTGTGCCTACAAGTACTCTAACGACTGGTGATCCGTGTGGATTATTGTCTCCTTTCCCATCAGATAGTGTGTCCACTTCTTCACAGCTTGCACCATGGCATACAACTCCTTATCGTAGGTAGGGTAGTTAAGAAATTCCCCATGAAATAATTTAGAATGTTAGACAACAAACCTTCCTCCTTGCATCAATAAAACTCACATAACATACCCACTCACATATGTCTCCACTTCAAAGGGTCGTTGCAAGTTTGGTAATGCAAGAACCAATGCTTCACTGATCTTCTTCTTTAACTCATCGAAAGCCTTCTGCTGCCCTTTTCCCCACTGGAAACTCTTGCCACTTGTTGTTATGGCATGGAACGATGCTCCTACCACTGAAAATGAGGCTATGGATTTCCTCAAGTACTGTGCTGCTCCAATGAAACTCCTAACCTCAGTAACATTAGTAGGGACTCACCATTTCATGATGGCCTCCATCGTGGAAGGATTTATCTTCAATTATCCTCCACCGATCACATATCCCAAATACACCAAGGGTTGATTCACAAACTCTCACTTCTTGATATTTTCTAGCAGTTGGTGCTTCTTCAATGTTTCCAGCACCTGCGTCAAATGTGAAATATGCTCCTCCCAGGTAGCACTATATACCAGTATATCATCCAAATAGACAATAACAAATGAATCTATAAAAGGGTATAGTACATCATTCATTAATCTCATAAATGTAGTTGGTGCATTACATAGGCCAAATGGCATAACTAACCACTCATACAAACCTTGCCTAGTTTTGAAGGCGATCTTCCATGTATCTTCTTCTTTAACTCGAACCTGATGATATTCAGATTTCAAGTCCAGCTTGGTGAAATAATTTTCTTGTTGCAACTGATCTAGCAGATCGTCTATCCTGGGAAGGGGGTATCTATTCTTGAGCATGATTTTATTCAATACCCTGTAATCTATACACATCTGCCAAGTCTCATCCTTCTTTGGCACAATGATGATGGGTGACCCACATGATGATCTACTCGGTCGAATGAAACCATTTTCGAGTAGCTTCTGCAATTGTTTCTTCACCTCACTTGCTTCTATAACAGACTGCATGTATAACCCAATCTTTGGAAATGGGCAGTCTAGTAATATCTAGATCTCATGCTCCACTTTTCTCTTAGGGGGTAGCCCTTTAGGCTCTCAGAACACGTCCTTGTATACTTGTAACAAATCCTTCAATTGTTGTTTTTGTTTCTTAGTACACCCCTCTATGGATTCCTTGCCTCTTATTGAATCCTCTACAGATTTATTTTCTCTTAAAAACAATAAAACATACTTCTTGTTGGAACTGGTTAATTTCTTGGCTTGGTTGGCACTTACCAGTGAATTTTTCAACTTTGCTTTGTGTGTGTTGATGATGAATTATTTTCCATCCTTGATGAGATGGTACTGGTTATCTCTCCTCATGAATATTTCATCACGCATGTACATGTATGGACTCCCAAACATGAATCCACATGCATCAAGGGGAACCACATCCAAATCTACTTCATCAATAAAATCAACATTGATATCAAATCTAATTTTACACTGTTTTGTTACCTTCAGCTCTGCATCCTTATGTACCCATCCCAGTGGATATGGGTTTGGATGATCACAAACTTCTAGCCCCAACTTATTGACCATATCTATTGCAATGAGATTTTCCTGCGATCCTGAGTTAAACAGAGCATCAATCTTCGTCTTCTTGACCTGTATCTTTACATGGAAGAGTTTAGTAATTTCTTTCTCTTCTTGTTGTTGAAGGCTACTCAGATTCACCTCCTTCTACACTGATGTACAAATGATATTCTCATCCACGTCTAAGCTACTTTCAACTTGGTTTCTCGAATCAGTGGCCATGAGATTCTTCTTCTTATTATCTTTCTTCTTGTTCTTTGGGTTTAGCTCTGGAAGCAACTTCCAACACTTCTTCTTTGTATGGTCATCAATGTTGCAGTGGTTTCTAGGATATTTACACTGGTTTGCTATGATGTCATCCTTTTATCTATTCCCCCCTTTTTCTTCTCCTTCCCATCCTTAGAAGCGTCTTGTTGCTCCTTTTGCTTCAATCCACTTGATTGCGCTCTTTTCAGGCCTATGTTCTCCAGGTATTGTGCCTGTACACAAGCCTTGTCCACCGTTTTGGGCTTGAACAATATCACTTGCTCACGCAAATGGCGGTGCAAACCCCCCAAATACTTGAGGAGTACATCTGGGTTCTTTGGAGAGATACCCAACATTATATCCAACTTTCTAAATTCTATGGTGTACTCCTGCACACTTTAACCCAACTTTTTCCTGGAGTAATGCCACCAGATCCACTAGTCTTACACGTACCCAATGGGATAAAAATGTGACTTAATGAGGGCTTTGAAATCCTCCCACTTAGTCACTAGAGGTTCTGCCTCCAACCTTAGGGTTTCTGTTTGGCTCTCCCACCAAGTCAGTGAATGGTCCTCTAATTTTAATTGCACAAATGAGATCTTCTGCCCTTCCTCGATCTGATGGACACTAACATAAACTTCCAGTTGCTACAACCAGTGGTTCATCTTTAGAGCATCGATCTTATCATGGTATGTCTTGATATCGACTTTTGATTCCACTTGAAGTAGGAATTGGTTCACGAAACTCTAACTGGGTTTATCTTTTTTGGGTTCTTTCTTCGGTTGGTTATCTGCATCTTCTTGATCTCCTGATCCCCCTTTTGATTTCTCATCTACATTCGAACCCCCTTCTTCTCCAAATATCCCCAGTTTATTTCTTAGGGCCACCATGAGGAGGTTGACATTGCGGTTAATATCTGTGACTTGTTCTTTGAGCTGCAAAAACATCACCTCTGCAGGATCACGAGGTTCGTTTAGAGATTCATCGCCCATGATTAGGGTTTTACAATTTGTGGCCTCGTCGATCTAGATCCATGCAATAGCCACAAAATACCCAAATAAACTTGCTCTGATACCAAATGATCCGTAAAATTTTGTAGATATTCCACTGGACAATTTGTTATAACATATATGATAATATTATATTAAAAATATGATATTCTACACTATTACAGTCTTATTTAATTTCTAGATCTGTAAAATCAACTGTAATTAGTGCATGCATGTAAAAGTAAATCTAGTAGAAAAGTAGAGAACGAAAAAATAAGCTCACACACACATAATACACAAGATATTCTCTCTGGGAAACCCTTTCGGGAGAAAACCCAACTAGAAGGTGAGGTTGCTTCGCACTCTTTCTTTGTCTGGAAATATGGCTGCATATACAAAGAAATAATCTATGTGGCCCATGGGCTGCTACAGTGCACATATCCTCTATGTGTGCTCTACTTCCTATCTCTCTTGGCTATCTTTTCTCAACTATGGAATAAAATTCTCTCGAAAGAATGGAATGCTTCTACCTCCTAGTGGCCCAATTATAACACAACCTGATAGCCCACTAGTGGTTAATTTTGACTACAACAACTCTTAACTAGAGTTACAAAATAAACTCTTCTAGAGTCTTTTACATCACAAAAACGTGGCTAGCCCCTTTTCCATGAATAATGGCTAGCCCTCAAAAAATGTCGTTTGATGCCTTAAAACACTCTCGGAAGGTTTCAGACCCAGTTTGCCAAACTGGGCCCCGCCGGTAAAAACGGTCCTGTGAGTTGATTCCTCTACTTTTTCAACTCAAAATACATTGAGATGGATGAAAAACAATATAATGATGCAATTCGGATCACCCAGATCCCAGGTCACTGCCCATAATTTAATGACATCTTTAGAAAGTAAAATAACATGGAAAAAATGATGCAAAAGCAAATAGTTGACTAAGCCCTTAACCAGACCCCTACTAGCCATGAAAGGCATTTCGTCAAACATATCACAATTATGTAATCTACAGGTGTAAACAACATATTTAAGCATAGGGAATCCATACATATATGAGAATCGCTAAGAACCATTGTTCCCTCATAGCATTTGCTGCATTATCATCTATTAGGTCATAGATACATTGTCCATTCATTTATAAGTAAAAACATGATGAGATCCATACTTAGCCACTTTCATAAAACACATATAACCAGCATAATAGCAGTAGAAATACCAATGAAATCACAACCATATGATCCACATGCACATCAATATAATAATCATAGAAATAGAAGGAGAAATAACCTTTCATTAATGATCCAAAATCCAAACCTGAGATGGGACTACCATGTTCCACCTGACCATATAATGACTCAACCAAATATCTCTTCAACCATTCACCCCCATGCCATATTCCAAACATGAATGTGGGACTCAATCAAAAAGAACCAACCAAGGCATATCAAGGCTAAACCACCTCACCCTCATCAATAGAAACCAGGTTTTACCGTAATCCACCTCAAATCACTAGGCCAACACAATAAACATGTCATATTAGGCTTTACCATGATCACCACTTGATCACTAGGCCAAACAAGCATGGATGCCACCGGATTTCTCCACCTACACCGTGAGGAATTTTCTTATCTCCTAGTCTATCATGCTTTACCGCAATCCAAACATAGATCACTAGGCCCTAAACTGAGACCCACTCTCCAGGATTTACCGTATAGCCCAAACCTAGGATTACTAGGCCCAACGGAGAGAAAACCACCTTTTGGCTTTACTGTATATCCTGCCATTCACCAGCAATGATTCCTAGGCCCACCAAGGCAACAAAATCTTGGCTTTACCACAATCCACAGTCTGGATCAGGGGTCACTAGGCTAGTGCATTTACCATGATCCACAGTTCGTTTCAGGGACCATTAGGCCATGTGATCTATCATTCGTAGATCCACCTCACACAACTTTGAATCCATCCAACAATCTAGTTCAATCAAAACATGATAACCCCATCACACCATGGCTACTCGAAAATGGCAAGGCTAAGATGAAAACATTATTACACCTGGAAAAACCCATGCCATAACAACAAAAGAACCACATGCAATACCATGCATGCCAAATCTAGCAAGGAAAATACACATGTAAATAGATACATATAAAGAATCTGGTTGTAGCTACTTGATCCTTCTTTTCCCTGCTTGATTTTTGCTTCCTCTTTCCTTCTTTGCCTTTCTTGATCCAATGCCAAAATGCTCCAAGAAAGTCCAGAGAGAGAGAGAGAGAGAGAGAGAGAGAGAGAGAGAGAGAGAATAATTAGAGAGCTCCAAAACTGAACTAAAAAAGGTTATCAACTGATCCTCAAAATAATTTTTATTAATGAGGCCTCTATTTTCTTCATTTTCCATTATTTTCCTTTATTTTCCTCCTCACATTCAACCTCTGACCTTTCACCTCCCTTTTCTCCTAATTTTCATTATTTTCATAAATAAATGTGCCAAAAATTCCATTTTTCCTTTCCAAAGCCTTAGCCATTTCCTTTGCCAATTTCCTTAGCCATAATAAACCAATGAACACCCACACTAAGATGTCTTGCCCAACATTCAGCTTGGAATAAGTGTCCCATCAATCGTGGTTATTGTTTTTGCCTTATTAAATTTTATTACATGGAATTTTCACCAGGGTTGTCACAGAACCCTCCCCCTTAGGGGACACTGTCCTCAGTGTTCAACCACATATATATCTCAGAAAAACTGCTAAAAAACAAACATAATTCCCATGGAGGTTTATAACATAGCTTGATGCAGTATTTATAATGATCACCCTGCTAAAAAGAAAACCAACATGACAACATAACAAGCATAAAATCATAATGACATGACACCCATACCGCTTATCGGAGATTTTATAACATAGATCATGGAGGTATTTACATCCATATACATATGTACATACCAAAACATCACCAAGCATATACCAAAATATTTATCGAGACATATACCAAAACACCATACCAAAACTGTTTTGCCTCAACCAACAAACAATGAAGGATTCATATCCCGCATCTGATCTACCATCTCCAATGTAGCTTCATCGGGCCTAAAGTGCTTCCACTGCACTTTAACTTGCTCGATTTCTCGGTTCCGCAGCATGAGCACCTTTTTCTACAATATACATTGAGGCTCTGGCTTTAATTCTCCATCTAGTTCCACCTGCAATACAGACCAGTCAATCACATGATCAACATCTTTAACATAATTCTTAAGCAATGAAACATGGAAAACATCATGGAATTTCACTGTCAGAGGCAGTGCAACTCGATAGGATACTAGCCCAATCCTCCTGATGATAATGAAGGGTCCACAAAATTGTGGTGCCAGCTTGGCACATGATCCAATCCGTAAGGAGCTATTATTTGGTTTGATGCGCAAGTAGACATGTTCCACAATTTGGAACTCCTTGAGAAACCTGTTATGATCTACATAGCTCTTCTGCCTATCCTGTGCTACCTTTAGATTCTTCTTGATTACCTGCATTTTATGTTCCATGTCTACCAACATATAAGGTCCAATCAACATCCTGTTAACTGGATCATTCCAACTGATGGGAGTATTGCAACTCCGCCCATATAATGCCTCAAACGAACTCATCCTCAAAGATTATTGATACCTATTGTTGTAATAGAACTCTACCAGTGGAAGTTACTCTTCCCAATTTTGTTGTTGGTGCATCACATACATCCTCAACATGTCCTCCAATATCTTGTTGACCCTCTCTGTCTGTCCATCTGTCTGTGAATGATAAGTTGTACTGAAGGAAAAATCTATGCCCAAACCTGCAAATAACTCCTTCCAAAACATGGAAGTGAAATTTTCATCCCTGTCTGAAAAAATCTTCTTTGGAACACCATGCAATTTGAACACATCTCTGATGAATACCTATGCTACATCTCTAGCTGAGAATCTAGACTTCACTGGAATGAAGTGTGCAACCTTTATCAACCTGTCCGCAAAAACCATGATGGAATCATGTTGTCTCACTATCCTCAGAAATCCTGTGATGAAGTCCATGGAAATGAAATCCCATTTTCACTCTGGAATTGCAATTAGTTGTAGTAGTCCACTTGGGTGCTAACACTCTGCTTTCACACGCTGAAAATCGAAACACCTAGCCACAAACTCTGCTACATCCTTCTTCAGATACAACCAATAGTAAAATTGCTTCACTAATGTCAATGTCTTCTGATACCCTAGGTGACCCGAATATGGTTTTGCATGAAACACCCTGAAGATCACCTTCTTGAGCTCACTTTTATCTGGCACATATATCTTGTCTCTGAATCTGACTGATCCATCCATTGTAAGACAATAATCCACATCTCGTGCATCTACACCTGTGCCTGTACCTGTACTTGTACTACCACATGTGCCTATACTTGTACCTATACTTGTACTAGTACATGTACCTATACTTGTACCAGTACTGTGCTGCAACCTGTGCACAATCTCCATATACCTAACATCTTGTTGACCTGCCTGCAAGACCGTGTCATGTAATTCTATCCCATAGGAGCTCATAGCTACTAAGTGATTTACTGATACCTGCCTTCTAAGATTATCTATGAATCTGTTCTCCTTTCTTTTGATGTACCTGATCTCAAATTCAAACTAAGTGATCATTGCCAACCATCTAGCCTGTTGGGCATTCAAATTTGGCTGGTTAAACAAATACCACAACCCAATGTGATCACTCATCAGTACAAACCTCCTACCCAGAAGATAGTTCCTCCACATCTTCAATGCATGTATGATCATTGCTTACTCCAAATCATGTGTTGGGTAGTTCTCCTCATGCTCATTTAGTTTTCATGATTCATAGCATACCACCTGTCCATCCTGCATAAGGACTCCACCAAGTCCTCTCTTACAAGCATATGTGCACACTAGAAACTCTTTGTGTGGTTCTGCAATATTTAACACTGGTGCATGTGTCAACAACTACTTGAGCTACTCAAAACTAGCCGCACACTCCTCTCTCCATTCAAACTTTTTACCTTTTCTCTTAAATGATGTGATAGGATAAGAAATATGTGAGAAGTTATTGATGAACCTCTTGTAATAGTGTGTCAATCCCATGAAATATCTCACCTCATCCACATTCCTGGGAGCTACCCACTCCATGATGACCCTTATCTTTTCTGGATCTACTACAATGCCCTCCTTGGAGACAACATGTCCCAAGTAATGTACTTCAGTCTAAAAGAAACCACAATTGTTGAGCTTAGCATACAACTAATGCTCTCTCAATAACCTCAACATTGTTTCTAAATTATCGAAATGTTGTTCCTCATTTTTAGAATATACCAATATGTCATCAATGAACACCATAACAAATGTATCCATATATGAACGCAACACACAATTCATCAAGCACATAAATGTAGTTGGAGCATTAGTCAAATTGAATGGAACTACAACAAACTCATAATTCCCATACCTAGTCTGGAAAGTTGTCTTGTAAATCCCCTCTTATTCGATGTGTACCTGATGATATCATGACCTCAAATCGAGCTTAGAGAACACTACTGCTCCCTTTAGCTGATCAAACAAGTCATCAATCCACGGTAATGGGTACCTATTCTTGATGGTCACTTTGTTCAACTGCATGTAATCAATGCATAATTTGAGAGTACCATCTTTCTTCTTAACAAAGAATACCAGTGCGCCCCAAGGTGATACACTTGGTCTAATGTATCCTTTGTCCAACATTTCCTCTAACTACAACTTCAACTCAACGAACTCAAGTGTGCTCAGCCTGTAAGGTTCTTTTGAAGATGGATCTGACCCTAGCGCTAACTCAATAAAAAATTCTACTTCCCTGTGAGGTGGCAACTCTGTAATGTCCTCAGCAAATACATCTTGGAACTTCTTTAGAACAGGGTAACTTCTCAAAACATATGCATCCTTAATTTCCTTACCCTTGTCACTAGAAATGTGCATTGCAAATAACATACACCTTTCCTATGACTATGCTTTGCCTGCATAGCTGTCACCATCCTAACTGATGTGGCTTTCTTCTTTCCCTGTAAGATTCTTGATTCCCCATTGTCATCAACACACTCATTGGCTTTGTCATAACAATCTACCTTGGTTATAAGAGTATACAATCAATCCATTCCCAAAAACATATTGTATGATCCCAATGGTAATACATTCAAATGTGTTGCAATAGGCATACCATTCAAATCAAATTCACAAGATCTTACCCAATGTTGAACTCGCTTCTGTAGATTTTTCTATATATTCAACAACTCATGTGATATACTAAAACATAAGACAAGAATATACTCTACTCTTTATAGCAGAAACCAATAATGACTGATGAAAACAATAATAAGAAAGAGGAATAATATCAATCGCACATAACACAATATTTATCTGGGGAAAGCAACTGCTCAAAACCCCGATTATCTATATTGCATTAACCAGAAGATCTGAGAAGAAAATACAATGCTTGTTCTCATTAGAACAATCCTTGCACAACTATGATCAACTCTTTGCTCACAAGCTAGCTCAAGCCAACACTTAGCCTATTTTGTTGCCTTCCAAGCCCCTACTTCCTTGCGCAATTCCTAGAGGAATTAGCCTCTATTTAATGAGGAAATCCTCCTTCCATAACTGTGCAATCCAAGCTTAGGTACTCAACTGATTGCATGCACAATTTATACAACTCGAACAATTATACAACTGATAATACATTGTCCCTGCACTCTAATCTCAACTGGGTCTTCCTCTGAACTGACATGCATGAATTATTTGTGAGTGAATCTTCAGTCAACTGGTGTGGCACTAAGGATGCACTGGTGCACTAACTCACTATTGAACCTCTGATAGTTCCTCCAACAAATAGAACTATTTTAACTGACTATAACTCAGTTCGAATGAGTTATCTAATTACAACTCCAATAAACTCAAACTAGACCCCTAAAACTTAGGGATACACTTACATGACTCCAGATAGACTTCCAACTTGGAATTCTTAATTCAATTAAGTAAATTAAACTAATTAAGTATTTACAGGTTGCTATGAGAATAGAATTCGATTTTAAGTCACAATTTAATTCAAGGACACATTAAATTGGAATTTCTTGTTGTTATTTTTAACATTTCTTGTTGCAATTTTCAACACTTCCTCTCAACAAGAAAGGAATTCAAATCTATCCCAATCTGGTACCTTTGGAATGTTCTGCATGCAACAATTTTCTCTAGTGTTGGTGTTGTGCAACTTCTGAAATTGAAAAAGCATCCAAACTAAATTAGTATGACGCATCTATCTCCAGAGTCTCTAACTGCTACTAGCTACTACACTATCTACTGAAAACTCTGTGCTTTTGCTGACTCTACCTCTGTGCCATCTGCATTGTTGTAAACTTTATTTTGCACTCTCCAGTATCTGGCTGCTGCTATCCTCTGCCTCTATCACTTTGATATTTGAATACATCAACCGCCCTTGATCCATCCTGCTACTGTGTAATGTGGGCCTCCATAGCAAGGTAATGATCCATGAGACAAAACATCTCAATGGACCCTGCCCAAATTTCTTTACTCTTAGGACTAATACTTCACATCGACCCACCTCTCACGTGGAGGTATGGTTGCATGTTCTCCCTCTTCCCACTTGGCTCGGAATTCCCCCCTATTTTAGGTCTCTTCTTGAGTGGATGTCTCCACTCAGTCTCCTCTACGCTTCTCTAATTGTGGTTGCTCCACAACTTGTTGAGGCTGCTTCTGAGTCTTCTTCTAAGGTTGCATGTCGAGAGGTAATTTATGCTCCCTCTCAACCACCAAGTCTTTATCCTTTTCCTCGCTCCTCAAGGCTTTGCATGCATCTTGTACCTCAAGTGCATTCAGGTTCTTGACTTGCACACTGATCTGTTTCATTTGTCCCGTCGTCACAAAATGTTTTGAAAAAAGAGTTGATTTTAAATCGGTTATATCTGCCTCATTCAAACTCCGATTCAGATGATTTTTTTTTTTTTTAATTTGGTTATTTTTCGTAAGGAATCTAGACATGTTATTTTTTTTTGGAAATTTTTTCCCAAAAAAAAATCATGCCTGCTCCACGAAATTTGCGCCCAAAAAATTCCTCCTCTGATACCATGTAGATTTTTCTGTAGATTCAATAGCTCATGTCATATACTAAAACATAAGACAAGAATCTACTCTACTATTTACAACATAAACCAATAATGATCGATGAAAACAATAACTAGAAAGAAGAAGAATATCAATCGCACATAACACAATATTTATTTGGGGAAATAACCTGCTCAAAACCCCAACTATCTATATTTCATTAACCAGGAGATCTGAGAAGAAAATATAATGCTTGTTCTCACTAGAAAAATACCTGCACAAGTATGATCAACTCTCTGCTCACAAGCTAGATCAAGCCAATACTTATCTTATTCTGCTACCTTCCAATCCCCTACTTCCTTGTGCAATTCCTAGAGGAATTAGCCTCTATTTAATGAGGAAATCCTTCTTCCATAACTATGCAATCCAAACTTAGGTCCTCAACTGATTGCATGCACCATTTGTACAACTCGGAAAATTATACAACTGATAGTACATTGTCCCTGCACTCTAATCTCAACTAGGTCTTCCTCTGAACTGACATGCATGAATTATTTGTGAATGAATCTTCAGTTAAATGGTGTGGCACTGAGGATGCACTAGTGCACTAACTCACTACTAAACCTCTACTAGTTCCTCCAACAGTTAGAACCAGTTTAACTGACTATAACTCAGTTGAACTGAGTTATCTAACTACAACTCCAATAAACTCAATCTGGACCCGTAAAACTTAGGGATCAAATTACATGACTTCGGATTGACTTCCAACTCGAAATTCCTAAGTCAATTTAACTTAATTAACTATTTACAAGTTGCTATGAGAATAGAATTTGATTTTAATTCACAATTCAATTCAAGGAAAAATTAAATTGGAATTTCTTATTGCTATTTTTAACATTTCTTGTTGTCATTTTCAACAACATTTTTATACATGTGGCCAACTTCAGTAACCAATATTCTGCATGAAATTCCTTACTCAAACCACAGTTATCCACCAAGTCAGGATAACATCTATAATTAGATCCAGGCTCAATCAAAATAGAAATAACTTGATCATAAAGCTTACCATCCATCTCAATGATAGATGCCTAATAATCTGCATGTTTGTTATCTAATGTTGCATAAATACGAGGAATGCTCTGACCAATGTCCCCAACTATTTATGCCTCTTGCTCACTATATATATGAGGCCTACCACCTTGATTATGTGGAGAATCTCTGTTAAGATTGTTGGGCAGTGAATCCTTTATGTGGATAGAAACGATCCCTCTAGTCTTATGGGAGGATCTAGCAACTACAAAAGACAACTACATGTAGTCTTTCCTAATTCATACTAGAAAATGCGAAGGAGGATAGATCTCCTACCTCTCTCTGATGCTAATACCCTTGTTATTGACCTTGACTCTTTGGCTTCCAAGCTCACGATCTCCTCTTCGTTGGTGTAGATGAGTGCCTGGAAGAAATATCAAGTGGAGACAACAAAACTATGAAAAGAATAACATTTCCTAATACAAATTATGTAACATTGCAAGGAACATTACAATAAATGGACAATAATTGACACATTTATGGAAAGAAAACATATATTGTATTATTAATAAATGAAAAAGGGAGCATTACAACCAATAAATCCTTGATGTTGGAAGCCTTCTTCTGTTGGGTTGTGTTATATTCTTTCCATGGCTAGCCCACGTAGTTAACCGGGGGTTAGTCCGCCCCCCCTTCGTTGACTGCGTAGCAGGGTGTTTGAGGGGTGAAGGTAACCCCCCTCTATGGGGTCCGGGGTAGCGCCCCGGAAAATTTTGTTTTTTAGACCCTATATTAGGTTGGGTGGACCTACCTATGGTTTTGTGCATGATTTTCACAAATGGTTTTGGACACGATGGTTTTCGGTCCATGGTTTTGGACACGATGGTTTTCAGTCCATGGTATTGGATGCTTCGGCATGTATAAATATGTATTGTAACATTGAAAGGAATATAATGAAAAATCAAGCTGGTAGTCTTGGTTTTGGGATCCAGGGGAAAATATTTGTGTATATGTGTTTTATGTGTTATGCTCTCGCATTGTTTATTTTTTGTGTTTTAGAATTCGTTTTCAGGTAATTTTTGTATAGGGTTAAAACCTACATTTGGTATCAGAGCTGTTTTGGCTTCAAGGGGATGCCTTTGTTGCTGAGGGGTTTCGCTCGGGCCTGTGGTAGACCTTGTTCAGTGGGAGATCTGTGAGATTGATTCTCGTGGTGAAAGAAGATGGTGAGCAGTGGAAAGATAGAGATCGAGAAATTTAATGGTCAGAGTTTTGAGTTGTGGAAACTCAAGATGGAGGATCTGTTGGTGGATAAGGATCAGTGGATTGCAGTAGATCCGGGTACTAAACCAATGAGAGTGTCCGATGAAGAATGGAAGAAGTTAGATTGGAAGGCAAAGAGAACAATACGATTGTGTGTCTTAGATTCAGTATTGCTGAATGTATCAGGGGAAGCTACGACTAAGGCTTTGTGGGACAAGTTAGGGGCTTTGTACCAATCTAAGTCTCTGGTGAATAAACTATTCCTGCGGAAAAAACTGTATAATTTGAGGATGAAAGATGGAGACTCGGTGGCAGAGCATCTGAACGCATTTAATATTGTGGTAAGTCAATTATTATCTGTTATTAAAATTTCATATGAAGATAAGTGCATCAGTTTGTTGTGTTCTTTACTAGATTCATGGGATAGTCTAGTTATTGCAATAGGTAGCAATACAATTTCCTTGCAGTTTGATGAAATAGTCTCATCCTTGCTAATGGAGGAGATGAGATGGAAAAATATGGAGAGCCAGAATGGTGATGCCTTGTCTGTACGAGGACGGTCCCAGAACATAAACAAAAATAATTCATCGAGTGGGACATCTAAATCTAGAGGGAGATATAAATCTCCAGGAAAACCTGTAAAGGTGGTGTGCCGGAAATGCAGAAATGAAGGGCACTACAAAAGGGACTATAAAGCTAAAGATCCTGATAAAGGAAATGGATCTAATGATGCTCCTTCTGAAGAGGTGAAAACCACCTTAGATGAAGGTGGGGATGTGTACTTGGCTTCTTCAAGTACACATGTAGATCAGAAGGCATGGTTGATTGACTCAGGTGCATCCTTTCACTTCATACCCCATTAGAGTGGTTCTGCGAGTATGAGAAATATGATGGTGGTGATGTCATCTTGGGGGATGACAGGAAGCTAGAATCATTGGTCATGGAAAAGTAAAGTTGAAGTTGCAAGGTGGAAGGGTTAGAACACTTCTGGGTGTTATGCATATTCTTGCATTAGCCATAAATCTGATTTGTGTAAGCAAGCTTGATGATGCAGGTGTAAAAATAGTGTTCGAGAAGGATACCTGCAAGATGGTTCGGGGGGCACTGGTATTGATGTGGGGAGTTCGAATTGGAATCTGTACAAGCTGCAAGGTAGCACTATTGTTGATGGGTGCTATAGTTCCGTGGTTCTTGAAAGTGGAGCAAAAAATCTAGTGGTCTTTGGAGAGAAGACCATGTTGTGGCATCAAAGGCTTAGACATATTGGAGAGAAGGGCCTTCAAATACTTCATGGTAAAGGTACGAGCAATAGCTCTCTGGACTTTGATTTTTGTGAAAATTGTGTATATTGGAAGCAGAATCGGGTGAGTTACCCTCTGGTGGTAAGAGGGCGAAACAGATATTAGAGCTTGTGCACAGTGATGTGTTTGGACCTGTGAAGGTTCCATCACTGGGTAAGTCTGTGTACTATGTATCATTTATAGATGACTTCTCAAGGAATACATGGATATATTTCCTTAAGAAGAAATCTGAAGTCTTTGACAGGTTTAAAGAATTTAAGGCTCTGGTGGAAAACCAGATAGAGAAGAAGATAAAGGTGTTGAGGACAAATAATAGTGGAGAGTTTTGCAGTAAGGAATTTGAAGAATTCTGTAAGAAGTGTGGTATAGCACGACAGAAGACTACTCCATATACACTTCAAAAAAATGGAGTTGTAGAAAGAGTGAACAATATGTTGATGGAAAGGGCAAGAAGCATGCTTAGTGGTGTCCGGTTAGGCCAGGAATTCTAGGCAGAGGCGGTGGAGACAACATGTTACCTGGTCAACAAATCACCTTCATCAACGTTGGAGGATAAGACTCCACAAGAGGTATGGACTGGTAAGAAACCCTCTCTTTCACATCTGAAGGTATTTGGATGTGATGCATATGTACATGTTCCAAAGGAGAAAAGAACCAAGTTGGATAGTAAATCTGAAAAGTGCATCTTTATTGGGTATAAGGATGGTTTAAAGGGTTATAAGCTTTGGAACCTAGTAACAAGGAAGGTTGTGTACAACTGAAATGTGGTGTTCAGAGAGGTGAAAGATGTTATTAAACATGAAGTCTAACCAAAGGAGCCTGAGATATAGAGTTTGAGCTTAAGGAGGAAGAATCAGACTCTACAGCAGAAGAGGAATGAGAAGATGAAGAGCCACAAACTCCGGGTGTGAGAAGATCAGTTCGAGAAAGAAGGCAGTTGGAAAGGTATAGTCTATCTGCTTTCTGTTCAAATTTTGCTTTATCTGTTACTGATGATGATCCCAGAACTGTGAAGGAAGCAGAAGATTCAGAGGATGGAAAACTCTGGAAAGAGGCCATGGTTGATGAAATGGAATCTTTGCACAAAAATGAGGCTTGGGATTTGGTGGAGTTGCCGGCTGGAAGGAAACCCATTGGCAGCAAATGGGTGTTTAATAAGAAGACAAATGCAGAAGGAAAGGTGGAGAAATACAAAGTTCGGTTGGTAGAAAAAGGCTATTCCCAGGTGCCAGGAATTGATTTTGGTGATATTTTTTCTCCTGTTACCAAGGTAGCTTCTATTAGATTACTTTTATCTGTTGCTGTTGCTTTTGATTTTGAGGTAGAACATATGGATGTGAAGACAACATTTCTTCACGGGGATCTGGAAGAGGAGATCTACATGAAGGAACCTGAAGGTTTTTCAGTTAAGGGTAAGAAAGAAATGGTATGCAATTTAAAGAAGTCTCTGTATGGGTTAAAACAATCACCAAGGATGTGGTATCAGAAATTTGATATATTTATACGGGGACTTGGCTTCACCAGAAGCAAAGTATGTCACTGTGTGTATTTTAAATTAATTGGTGATCGTGTTATTTATCTGGTCTTGTATATGGATGATATGTTGCTGCTTGGAAATGACAAAGAAATTATCCAGGATTTGAAGACCCAATTGTCCTCCAAATTTGACATGAAAGATCTTGGTGCTGCAAACTATATTTTGGGCATGGAAATTAAAAAAGACCAGGAAAATAAGAAGCTCTAGTTAAACTAGAGGAAGTATGTCGAGACAATACTGCAAAGGTTTAATATGCAGGATAGTAAACCGGTGAAGGTTCCTATTCCTGTAGGTATGAGGGTATCTGCTAAACAATGTCCCAAGACACAAGAAGAGGAAGAGGACATGTCCTATGTTCCATATGTAAGTGCAGTCGGTAGCCTGATGTATGCAGTGGTCTGTACTAGACCAGACTTTGCACATGCAGTGGGAGTATTGAGTAGGTTTATGTCAAAAACAGGGAAGGAGCACTGGACAACAGTGAAGCAGGTTTTTAGGTATTTGCATGGCACTAGTGATTATGGTTTGTGCTACCAATGAAGACCAGGATTGGACAAAGTGTTGGATATTCATGGCTTTGTTGATGCAGACTGCGCTGGAGATCTGGATCAGAGAAGATCTACAAGTGGGTATGTGTTTAACCTATTTGGAGGTGTAGTCAGTTGGATGAGTAAGAAACAATCTGTAGTGGCACTATCAACTAGAGAGGCAGAATACATGGCAGCCACTTATGCAAGCAAGGAAGTAGTTTGGTTGCAGAGATTGTGTTCAAGTGTGGGGTTAGTACAGGGAGCTATGAGGATAGACTCTGACAGCCAAAGTGCAATTTTCTTGGCAAGAACCCTGCATATCATTCAAAGACAAAGCACATTGATGTTCAGTGTCACTTTGTGAGGGATATGATAGAAGACAAAAAGCTATTGCTAGTAAAGGTGGACACTTCGAAGAATACTGCAGATGCATTGACAAAATCTGTGAGCTCTGAGAAGTTCTCTTGGTGTAGAGAAACAATGGACGTTGTAGGGTTAGATAAATGACTAAGCTCTCTTGTGGCCCCCTGTGGAGAGAAAACAACAAGTGGGAGAATGTTGGGTTGTGTTATATTATTTCCACGACTAGCCTACATAGTTAATCGGGGGGTTAGAGGGGGGGCAGAGCCCCCCCTTCATTGCACTGATTGCATAGTGGTGGGGTCACAGGGGGTTTGAGGGGTGCAGGTAACCCCCCTCTATGGGGTCCGGGGTAGCAGCCCAGAAAATTTTGTTTTTTGGACCCTATATTAGGTTGGGCAAACCTACCTATGGTTTTGTGCATGATTTTCGCACATGGTTTTGGACCCGATGGTTTTCGGTCCATGGTATTGGATGCTTCGACATGTATAAATATGTATTGTAACATTGAAAGGAATATAATGAAAAATCAAGCTGGTAGTCCTGGTTTTGGGATCCAGGGGAAAATCTCTGTGTATATGTGCTTTATGTGTTATTCTCTTGCATTGTTTATTTTTTGTGTTTTAGAATTTGTATGCAAGTAATTTTTGTACAGGGTTAAAACCTACACCTTCAAGTTAGATTCCAAGTCCAAGCCATAGCCTTCAAACATATTTTCTCCTTTGCAAATGGGCAACATTTGGGCACAACTCAGCACTAGTATGGCAACCAACCAACCAACGGCCAACCATTAGTGGATGGTGGGCAATTCATTTATAGGGAAGGAGAGGGAGTTCAGGATCCATGAAAAGAGAGAGGAGTTCCACATCTCAAGGGAAAGATCCATGGAAAAAGGATCAAGGTCTAGGAATGGGAGGTCTCGTTCCAATATTCATTCACCTGAAACCACATCGTCGTTCTTGAGCCTTTTAGTAAGAGAAGCTTCTCCTCCATTTTCGGAAACACTGCCTGAAGAGGACCAACATGGATTTTCTTGATAAAAGTCACGCTAGAAGCGCTAGACATCTATAATGCAAGAGGTTACCAACACGGATTCTCCTGATAAAAGTAGCATTGGGCTTTCAAAATAAGGTTTTCAACAAGCTCTTCAGAATGATTTTAGGGCAAGTTTTCTTCCTTTTCTTCAGGGATGTTCCAAACATGTTTCATAGTGAATACATTGTTTGCGACAACTTTCATCACTTTGTGAAACTTGTGACATTGACAACACAAAGTGTAACGCTTCAGGATAGAAGATTGGGTGTGCGGCAAAATATTTTATAACAGATGCCCCCTAAAGCATGAAATCAGAACGGGAAGTGATGGCTGAAATGCTTTACAAGAAAATGCAAGGACTTAGAGAACCACCGTCAGGAGACCTGCAAATCACACCTAATACAATAAATGTAATATTCCTAATGAGAGATTTGCAATGATAACAAAGGCAATTAATAACATTCACAATAAAATTTTATTTCAGTAAGGAACATATGAACACAAATTTCTCATCAACACCCAAATCAACTCATTTTTCATTGATAAATAAACTAGAGTACAATAAAAATTAGATGAGGTGCACCTGGGCTTGCACAAGGCAAAATAAAAGCCTCAGGTGATCAATACAAAGTGCCCAGTTGCTTTGAATTTGTTGCTCCCAGAAAGCTATGTTGTCCCTTCAAAACTGCATTATTAGTTGACTTAAAGCTCTAATTTACCCCCCCAAAACAACCCAGAAATTTATGCAACTTTGGGGATGTGCTCCTCTCCAAAAACTCGGAACTACCTAGAAAGGGTTTTCCCTGGTTTTGACCTGCCAAATTTGACCCCTTGGGGATTGGCCCAGTTTTTCTACACGACTCGCTGACTTGGACCCTTGATTTGGCCCCTTAGAACTTTCTATAACATTCTTTAAATTGAGGGCTTTGATCCTTGTCAAAAACCCAAAAAAACCCACAAAGGGTTTGCTCTGGTTTTGACCCTCCAAATTCGACCCCTTAGGGATTGGCCCTCCTCCAATACTGTAACTCACTGCCTGTAGCTGAAACTGCTATAAATATCTACCAAAAAGTTAGGAAACCTCCCCAAATCGAACTCCCAACAATTTCCCCACAACCCATCTCCCTAATCCTCCTGTTACGCCTCCTTCCAGGTGACCCCAACTAGTGACTGTGTAGTCCTGAGTGAGGATGATGCAGGCCCTTTGACCAGCAGCTCGACCTATGTATTTGACTCGCCTTCCTACTGTAATATCTCCTATCCTCTATGGTAACTCGATGTGAATACCTCCAGCAACCTTCCCAACTAAATTCCCTGACTCCCCTGCTCAACCAAACACGCAGTCTCTACCACTGCGTCCCCAACTGCTCCCAAACTACATTCTTGTCGGCCAAGGTAGCGTACTCCACTATTGGGTGATCTTCTCTTTGTCTCCAATGGGAAATAATTCCCTCCTAGGGTGGCACTCGAAGTCCACTGAGGAGAGGGATGAGCTTCACTCCTTGGGAAGCTCCTATGCTGAACAACACTTGTAGCTTAGCTAAATAGCCAAACAAACAATGAAATTCTCAAATCATCAAAAGGCCCCAAATTCTTCTCACTTCCTTCTATTTAATCTTGCTTCCTTGGGCCCCATGTGGGTCCCATCAAATATTTTGATCCCCCACTTAGGAAAATCGCGCTGCCTCCAAGGGGTGTGTATTTTGGTTTGGTGAGTGGCCCCCACAATCCACTAAGAGGCACATCAACCCCCTTTCTCCTAAGTTCTTCCATCAAAATTGCATTAAGCCAAAGATAAAAAAATTGCAAAAAATGTTTTCTCCTCACCTTGGAAAAACAATTAGGAAGGGACATTAGATTGCTCCCCTCCCGGATGTTGCTTGTACCCAAGCAACCGCAAAACTGGGTGCTGCAAGATTTTCTCACTCTCCCATGTGGCATCCTAGGACTGAACTAGACCACTCTCTTCCATGAATCCACTCATCATGAGAAAAAGTGATCTATCAACCAACTAAATCCCCAGATCCCATATCCATACCTACTGTGACATAGCTCTAATGGCTATTGGAATCCATTCGTGCCTTGTTTCTAGTCCCCGTATGTAATCAATATATATGCTCCATATATCATGAACTAATCTGATGCATGTTAAACTTCCTTGTGCCTACCACTGCATAGTATTGATGACCATTGTAAACCACATGTGCCAAATAGCTATCCCCTGAATGCAGCAAATAGATGGGTTTCTGATACTCATAATCGACTCAGTGTATGTGGATCCATCTTGCTCCTGCCAACCATCACCACTAAGTCTACCATCCACCCTCTCGATAATGTGCCAATACAATGTCTGGAGCCTGAACACCCACTAGAAAGTTTCTTCAATCATACATGGTGTCCTATGTTCATGCAGGATCCTAACATGCCCTGTGTAAAGAGTGGCACATGTATCGCCCATGACCAGATCCCCAGGTGTAGGCTCAGTGATGAGCGATATTGCACCCCTGCAAAAGGTCACCTCATCTCCCAACATGTGGCTATAAACTGGCAAATTGACCCTACTCCTCCACTATAGAATATCTATCGTGCCCCTGAGGCATTGAATCTCATAGAATCGTCTCAAGAAAATTCCCCAAGTCCTGTTATCCACACTATGGGTTTGGATAAAACACAACAAGCCTCCCCTCAACTGCCTGTGGTGCCAACGAGTGGAAGATGCACGGGTTCCAATGGGTATGATCAAGAACATGTGTGGACGATCTCAAGTCGTCCCATGATCTATTCGCTCTCCCAAGCTGGGTATCTCGACCCCAAGGACATGCCTGAAATCCTCATTAAGGAAAATCCCTGCTAGTAGCACTCCCCCTGTCCATAGTGCAACCCCGCACACTACTGCATATGACCATATATCCTCATGTATCCTGGCATACAACTGCACCCAATCACACACACACCATACACCTCTATGCATTGTCGAACCCTACTACATGATGTTGCATCATCCCAGATCGACTGGTACCCCTCCTGTATCGATGTTTTCTTCATTCTATGAGGGAATGCACTAAGATGTGAACCACTCCTCCTACACCATGATGCAACCATCCACACCACTGTGCACCTTCATGCTCCTCCACATACTGTTGTGCACCGCTGCATACCCACATACACCCCTGGATATCAAGGTCTAAGACTGAGTCCATAGGCATCATCTTGCATCCTGTCAAGGTCTCCATCTCTACTACCATTCTATTGGTAAACACTCCACGATGTGAGATATATCTCCTCATCTGCCTAGATAGACTTAAGCAGCTTAACTCCTCACATGATAATGTCAATAACACTATTGAGCCTATCCTCAGTAGCTCTGGTGTCTAATATCCCAGTGAGAGAGCACCATCTCCATACAATACCCTGTCTAGTGGTATACTGAAGACACCTCTTCCTACCAACTCCTGCCAGAGTATGCTAATCATCCTACAATCCCATGTACACCTAACATGCCATGAAAACTCATGAAATTTTCCTACGCCCCTACAACCCAACATATCACTGGTGTTATCCACAACTTTAATGGGAATATGAAAATGGGTGTGAATCCAATCACCAGATCCACCATGACTAACCCAATCCATGGATTAATGGGGAGTCCCACTTGGATCCCAACGATGATCTAAACCTCTAGCCCCTCTGGAAAACCATGGTCCATGTTGAACTGTACCCCCAACCATGGATGTATCCAAAAACCTAGTTAGCCCTATTAGGTACCAACTCAATACCTCTTTCCACCCAACCCCATGAGAGGGATCAAATGAAAGAGTCCCCGAGTATGTAGCAAATCCATCATGCGAGTGTTACTCCCTACGCAACTCATTTCGCCTCCTCGCACTGGCTCAGACAACATATACAATTTGTCTAGCTAACTTAGGCACTCTCTCTCCAATGTGAAGAGGTGACCTAATAGTACTACATGCCCCATCTACATAAGCCTGAAGAAAGCTACTGAATGTAAGTAATACAACTCTGTTGGCTGCCTACGCATCTATCTGCTCCCCGTTGATGGTAGACCCAAAAGATGACTTCCCATCCTCCTCCATCATGGGCTCAACCATGTACCTTCTCAAGAAAAACATCCTCATCTAGATCATGCTTCTCATGGTGCTCTCCATGTTGTTGGATGTAGCTATCGTCTAGGAACTCTCTCACAGCTCTGGGTACCTCTGTGCCTATTGGCACCTCGTCAATGGATGGTCCTATGGTTGTGTGCCCAACTTTCTCCATCAATGTGTCAATCGAGTCTACCAAAGAAAACTCCCATAAGGGTGGCTCCTATGTCACAATGTGTGCATTTACATGCTCCTCTTAACCCTGCATGCCCTCAACCTCATGTTCGACCTCCTCATATGTCTCATGATGTCTAAATCTAGGTCTCCACCAGCAAAAATCGCCTTAGGGTCTCATCCTCTAACTTCCCACCTCTACATGATGGTCCAACCCTTGAACTATACTTCTCCTTCTCCTGTTCATCCAAAGAATGAGGCATGGTAGGATGGTAACACTGACCATACATGTGGGTGTTGTACTATTGGGATGCGCATGTATGTACTTGGCTTCTGTGTTGGTTATGTATCAGTCGCTGCATCCCCTCTAGAATTTGTTGGTTCTGCCTCACCAATTGCTGGCTCTACCTCAACAACTTCTCAATGATCTTGCTAGCCTCCCCAGAGTGGGCCAAGATCATGCACTGATAGCACTGTAATATTCCTAATGCGAGATTTGCAGTGATAACAAAGGAAAGTAATAACATTCACAATAAAATTTTATTTCAGTAAGGAACATATGAACACAAATTTCTCATCAAAACCCAACTCAGCTCATTTTTCATTAATAAATAAACTAGAGTACAATAAAAATTAGATGAGGTGCACATGGGTTTGCACAAGGCAAGATACAAGCCTCAGGTGATCAACACAAAGTGCCCACCTGTGAATTTGTTGCTCCCAGAAAACTGTGTTGTCCATTCAAAATTGCATTGTTGGCTGACTTCAAGCTCTAATTTACCCCCCCAAAACAACCCAGAAATTTATGCAACTTTGGGGATGTGCTCCTCACCAAAAACTCGGAAAAACCCAGAAAGGGTTTTCCCTAGTTTTGACTTGCCAAATTTGATCCCTTGGGGATTGGCCCAGTTTTTCTACACTTCTCGCTGACTTGGCCCCTCAAAACTGCTAAGAACATTCTATAAATTTAGGGCTGTGATCCTTTTCAAAAACCCAGAAAGGGTTTGCTCTGGTTTTAACCCTCCAAATTCAACCCCTTGGGGATTGGCCCTCCTCCAATATTGTAACTCACTACTTGTAACTTAAATTTTTGTAACTCGCTGCCACAAAGTCAAGAAACCTCCCCAAATAGGACTCCCAACAATTTCCCCACAACCCATCTCCCCAATCCTCCTGTTAAGCCTCCTTCCAAGTGACTCCAACTAGTGATTGCGCAGTCCTAAGTGAGGATGATGCAGGCCCTTTGACTAGCAGCTTGACCTGGGTATTTGACTGGCCTTCCTATTGTAATCTCTCATATCCTACATGGAAACTCAATGTGAATACCTCCAACAACCTTCCCAACTAAATTCCCTGACTCCCACACTCCACCAAACACGCAGGCTCTCCCACTACATCCCCAGCTGCTACCAAAATGTGTCCTTGCTGGCCAAGGTAGCGTACCTCACTGTTGGTTGATCTTCTTTCTGTCTCCAATGGGAAAGAAATCCCTCCTAGGGTGGCACTCGAAGTCCACCAAAAAGAGGGATGAGATTCACTCTTTGGGAATCTCCTGTGTTGAACAACACTTGTAGCTTAGCTAAGTAGCCAAAGCAACAATGAAATTCTCAAATCATCAAAAGGACCCAAATTCTGCTCACTTCCTTCTATTTATTCTTGCTCCCTTGGGCCCCACGTGGGTCCCATCAAATATTTTGATCCCCCACTTAGGAAAATCGAGCTGCCTCCAAGGGGTGTGTATTTTGGGTGGGTGAGTGGCCCCCACAATCCACTAAAAGGCACATCGACCCCCTTTCTCCTAAGTTCTTCCATCAAAATTGCATTAAGCCAAAAATAACAAAATTGCCAAAAATGGTTTCTCCTCACCTTGGGAAAACAATTAGGAAGGGACATTACAATATATCTTACATCTCTGATGTAATTATGCTTAAAGTGTAAGCATCTAACAATACATGGCTCTACGGTAGGGATCCAGCCATCCATATTGAAAGGATCATGTTTACAATCATGAATACTTAATAGCTCCAAACAGCTTGGATTTATCAAATGAAGCCCAAGGTCTTCATCTTTGTCTTGATCCAACCAAAGTACGAATCTCACCATGTGAATAAATGGGTTGTAGTCAAACATGGTAGAAACCACCTAATTACCGACTAATGATGTAAACCGTTAACATGGACGAGAGAAACCACCAATGATGACGATGGCTCTCAAGGTACAAAAACACAATACACGAGTGTGAACAATGAATATGAAGTCGAACACTCGCATAATAATTTGATTGAAGGCCAGTGATGTGAACCTATCGTTGAATGCAAAGAACTTGTCATTGAGGCATGCAAGCTCCAAGGTACTAAAAGGGAGTTCCTAGATCATCTTCCTAGATAATGAGTTGGAGTTGACGGGAAGTGATCTATTGAAGGAGGGCCATAATGTTTGCCACATCATCAGCACGAAACATAGGATTTTGCAAAGTTGGCAAGAGTGATTAAGGATTGTTGAGAAAAAGTCAAACAAGGTATAAGTGGTTTGAATTTTCATATGGGACTTCTCTTGAACATATCAACAACACGACTCCAGAATTTGGAAACATTTGACTCAAAAAAGGATCAAAGGCCATGGTGATAATAGGATATAATCAAATGAGAGGCAAATGGATTTCCCAAAACGTTAAGGCAAGTGAAGAAGTGAGGATGCCCTAAACCCGACACGAGATACACATAAGTGTCATGTTCAAGTGCGACATATTACCTTTCATACAAAATACAAGATACATGTTTCTTTCCATTTCCCCCCACTATTTCTAGCAAGTACCTCTTTATTTTTAATCTCAAGCTTGAAGAGGATACCATATCCTTGTCGTATAGGTTCATCCTTTGGATGAATCCATCCCAGTATTTATAACGATCCCTAGGAATGAGTAGCTCGGCCTTGTCATGGTGATTCCTTCGTCATTTTAGTTTTACGAGTCCGACGGAGGGGTAACTCGACATCTTTTTCATGTTTAGAGAGTTCAAAAAAGAGGTGAAAAGAAAACTCCATATGTCCCTTTTTGTAGATATTCTCTTAAATCCGAAAAGGTAGAAAATAATACTCAAGAAAACCTCTGAGCCATGTTTAACTAAGGTATTCCTTTTTCGTAGCTAGTCTATCTCAGTCCAGAAAAGGGTTAAACTTATGCTATGTAAACAATCTTTTCATATTTTGGGAGTTTGAAAAGAGCTAAAAGATGACTCCTTCTGGAGGAATGAGTGGTATCAAAGGTAGAAACTAGTTCCGATGAGGATGGAATTGCTCCAAAACATGTAAAGGTCAAGAGGTTGGCTAATAATACCACTCATCGCAAATGTTCCCCAGGAAAGGATAAAAAAACCAAGTGAAAGTGTATGATCGGCCAAACAGATGGTGATGATGGAATGAAAAAAAACAAGGTGCATATTGCAAAAACAGGTTGATAAAAATGGAAATCACGAGAGGTAAAGTGGGAATGGTTTCATTTTTACACAAGCTTGAAACATGGGAAACTATGCTTGAGAATACTTGAAGATGGTTTGGTTTCATTTTTACAAAAGCATAGAACATGAGAAATAATAATGCTTGGATTTGGTTTCATTTTTACACAAGCTTGAAATGGAGACAAACTATGCTTGAGATTAGTTTCATTTTTACACAAGCTTGAAACAAAGAAAAACTATGTTTGAGATAAGTTTGCATGCCTAGGGGTATAATGACTCAATTCAAGGTATATGCCCCCCAAGCTTGATTTCATTCACCTAAGTAGACTACTAATTACTAACAGGTGGATGGAATGAAGGTTCATTTACGAGATCAAGTGAAAGACTTGACTGGGAATTTACGAGATCTAATCAAAGACTCGAATTGGAAGGGGATATGTTTCATTTTCTAACAAGCTTGACACATGAAAAAAACCATGCTCATGACACCTTGTTTCATTTTTTAACGAGATTGACACAAGTAAAGGAACTCTACTCTGGGAACCTTGATTCATTTTTTAAGAAGCTTGACACAAGACAAAGAACTATGCTCCGACACCTTGTTTCATTTTTTAAGGAGCTTAACACATGACAAGGAACTCTGCTTCGACACCTTGTGTCATTTTTTAATGAGCTTGACACAAGACAAGGAGCTTTGCTTCGACACCTTGTTTCATTTTTTAAGGAGCTTGACATAAGACAAGGAACTCTGCTCCGACACCTTGTTTCATTTTTTAAGGAGCTTGGGATAAGACAAGGAACTCTACTCTGCAAACCTTGATTCATTTTTAAGAGGCTTGACACAAGAGAAATAACTTTGCTCCGACAACTTATTTCATTTTTTAAGGAGTTTGACACAAGACAAGGAAATCTGTTGCTACACCTTGTTTCATTTTTTAAAGAGCTTGATACAAGACAAGGAACTCTGCTCTAGGAACCTTGATTCATTTTTTAAGGAGCTTGACACAAGACAAATAAATCTAATCCCATACCTTATTTTATGGACCATAAGAGGCCATGGCTTCCAAGTGGTTCTCATTAGATGGGAGAACAACACTCCAGAAGGGATACATATCAAGGGATCTAATGGAAAGATCAGGATCCAATGCCCCCAGTACATGATTCACTATATCACTGACTAGATCATTAGTAGACGCAGGCATGGAATAGGTTGCCACATAATTAACTTGTGGTGGGGTGATACCACTTGCATATAAGGACAATTTAGGGAAGATGGTTGATTGGGAATCAAATTAGGATCAACGAACAAAAATTGATCAATGGTCACAATTCTTCCTTCATTCAAGAAACATATCACATGAAAGAGAGAAGAGACAAGAGATCCCATGGCATAAACATAGTCATCTCCAAGAATTAAATTAAAATCCAAAGGGTCTTGGACAACCATCACATTGATATAGATTTTTTTTCCTCCCAAAGTAATAGGCAACTTTGGAAGGATCCCTAACGGTTAACTGGTTCCTCTGTTAAAATTCAATAGATTCTGGATACTGGGAACAAGTTGTGGAGAACATAAATATTTCCAACTAGTGGAGGACATAATACTAATCAATGCACCTTCATCTATGATGGTTCCAGGTACAGGTATATTATAAGCTTGTACTATGATCTAAAAGGTTACGTAAGAAGGAAGACGATATCCTTCTAGTCAACTCCAATCAAAGGGTGTGACCATACTACTTGGAGGGGGTGCCATGGAAATGGAAGAACTTCCCCTTTCCGTTATGAGAACGGGAGGATTACCCCCCTGTACTGTGGGAACAAGAGGATTTCCCCCCAATTCATTGGAATATGAGGAAACAAGAAGAACCTGAGTGGTATGAAGTTCACTCTCTACGGGAAAGGTACAATAAACTAAAGGTGGAAATGAATCAACCATTTTCTCAACCAATAGTTGGTCAGGAATGGGCTCATGGGATTCACTTTCAGAGAGAGTGGGATTGACTAGAGATGAATTTTGATCAATCACTTAATCAACTAGTGAATGATCAGGGGAAAGCTTTCGATAAGCAGTGGGAAGACGAGGCTGAGAAGTTGTAAGGTTGTCCAAAACTTTGAGGCTTCATCCATATAAGGATAAAGGTGAATAGGATAATTCCCTTCACATAACCTACAGTAAAATTTGAATTTACCCTTTTTCCCATGGACCTTACTATCACTAGTTGAGGGTTTATCACCAGCATTCACCAGCATGATCTCGAGAGGCTGATGACAAAGGCTGATGTGAGCTTGTGGACCATACTTCTAAAACCTTGGGAATACCAGGACAATCTCTAAGAAGGTGGTCACCCTCACATAACCTACAAGGGAACTTAACTTTATGGGGCTCATTGGAAGGTTTCTCAACATCAATTTCATCGGTAGCAATGGACACTTGGTTTTCCCCTTGCTTATTTTGCTTCTTTTTCTTCGTCCTCATATTCTTCTTCTTAGCTTCCTGGTTACTAGAATCAATACTTTCATTAGGCGGATAGGGAGAAATGGGTGAAGAAACAATATGTGAAGAAGGCAAGGGGTCAACTTTAGGATCAACATGAGGTTGATGTTGTTCTAGTGTAGGATAACTTGGTTGAGAAGAAATTTGGATATTAGGAACCATAGGGGTTGAAAATAACCAAACTCACAAACCAATGGTAAATTCAAAAAGGGACAACATTTCCATATAGTGAGAACCAATATTTCTGAAAGAAGGAAAATGACCAAGATTCCTGTCATAGGGGTTTCCTTGATTGGTAGACTCAGGAACTGTTGCTATTAGTCTCAACCTAAGATCCACTAAGGAGCCATTCCATGGGGAGAATGTTGTTTCGCGGTCAATTAATTAATTTTAGAAATTAACCAAAAATAAATAAATAAAAAAGGAGTAACTAGGCATAAAGGTTTACCAACCAACCGTGAACTGCAATATACACATTGGCAAACCAAGGACGTAATGTACGACAACCAATCTCCTTGAATGTTATGTTTAGTGTATCACGGTATACAAGGTAGCAAACTCAGTTACCTATGGATGGATAACAACCTATAGGAGACTCCCAAAATATACTTGATGGTATGTGGGAGTGCAGTCCGTAGTAGTGTTGTCTAATGCATAATTGTTCGATGAGAGAGACCCCATATACTTTTCATGCATGGATCACCGTCTGATATACCAGAGGATACATGGAGAACGATCCTATAAACTTTTGTACGTGGAATAATATTTCCCCCCGGGATGCAACGCTGGAAAACAACGACAACTCATACGTTTAACGACGTCGAAACACGTCTCTAGCCTAGAACTATAGATGTTTTTGTTAATGCTCCAAATGTTCCTTAGGTTAATCTAGATAGATTTTAAAGTTTATCTTGAATTATGTTTCAAGGCTTAAAAATCGATGTCACCTAAACACACCTATGATGCAACTAAAAAAAAAAAACATTTTCAATGAAATTTATCTAGTGTAGGTAAGAAGTGCAAACATTGATGCAACAATCAAATATGCAACCAACAAGAGCTTCTTAACTAGATATTTCAACTTCACGACTCCAATGCAACAAACAAAAAGTAAATGAATTTTAATTCACTAAAGTTCACCTACATGGATTTTTTTTTTCTTTTCAAATGAATGAAGATGCACTTATCAACTTTCAATACCAGGTAATGTAATCTATGCTCAATGACAATATCAAAAACACCTTTCTAATACAATGTAACCTAATGCAATTTCCAGAAGTAATGGTCAATTTTGAGATGAAGGCTTAGCAAATGCAAATGCAATTTATTTATGGTTTCCAAAAGAACTAAAAATGCTTATCAGACAACAAATCAATAACATGTGCAAGCAACAAAAAGTAAATTTGATTACCCAAAGAAGTAAAGGTTCAACTAAAGTTCGTTTTCACTACTTAAACATGGAACAAACTTTTGCAAACCATAAAGAATATAGAAACAATAAATCAAAATTCTATGCACACAGAGCAGGAGAAAGACTTTAGAGATCAAGACCTTCCAGATCTTCTGTCAAAAACCCTAAAAAATCTCATTTTTTGGACCAGTGTGACTGTAATGGTAAAAATACGCACTGAAAAGGACTTCAGAGTGACTGTAATCAGAAAAATCCTTGCCATAAGTGCTCTATTTAAAAAAAAAATGATTTGGGTGAGAAAAGCTTAGGAAAAAAATAATAATTGAACAGAGGTCAAGATTTGACACTCTAAACAACACACCACTCAGAATGTGGATCCACAATCAATCAAAGTTGCAGATCACTAAGAGGTTGGCCAAACTTATCAAAAGAGACCAAAAACAAAAGGAGGTTTGAAGGTTTATGTACTCCCCAGTAGAGTTTCCATTTTGTTGTGTAGGCAATCCTTTCTGTGGATAGAAACGATCCCTCTAGTCCTATGGGAGGATCTAGCAACTACAGAAGAAAACTACATGCAATCTTTCCTAATTCATACTAGAAAATGCAAAGGAGGATAGATCTCCTACCTCTCTTTGATGCTAATAACCTTGTTGTCGACCTTGACTCTTTGGCTTCCAAGCTCATGATCTCCTCTTCGCTGGTGTAGATGAGTGCCTGCAAGAAAGATCAAGTGGAGACAATAAAACTATGCAAAGCATAACATTTCCTAATACAAATTATGTAATAGATCAAGGAGCATTACAATAAATGGACAATAATTGACACATTTATAGAAATAAAACATATATTGTATTATTAATAGATGAAAAAGGGAGCATTAAAACCAATGAAGCCTTGATGTTGGAAGCCTCCTTCAAGAGATATTAAAAGTCCAAGCCTTAGCCTTCAAACACCTTTTCTCCTTTGCAAATGGGTAGCATTTGGGAACAATTCAACACTAGGATGGCAACCAACCAACCAATAGCCAACCATTAGTGGATGGTGGGAAATTCATTTATAGGGAAGGAGAGGGAGTTAAGGATCCATGAAAAGAGGGAGGAGTTCCACATCTCAAGGGAAAGATCCATGGAAAAAGGATCAAGGGCCAGGAATGGAGGTCTCATTCCAATCTTTATTCACTTGAAAATACATTGTTGTTCTCAAGCCTTCTAGTAATAGAAGCTTCTCCTCCATTTTGGGAAAAACTTCCTGAAGATGACCAGCGCGGATTTTCCTGATAAAAGTCGCGTTGGAAGCGCTAGACATGTGTAATGCCAGAGGTTACCAGCGTGGATTTTCCTGATAAAATTAGCATTGGGCTTCCAAAATGAGGTTTTTGACAATCTCTTCAGAACACTTTCAAGGAAAGTTTTATTCCTTTTCTTCAGGGATGTTCCAAACATGTTTGATGGTGAATACATTTTTTGCGACATATTTCATCACTTTGCAACACTTACGACATTGAAGACACAAAGTGTGATACTTCAGGATACGAGATCGGGAGTGCGAAAAAGTATTGTATAACAAATATGCTCCTTTCCACATGTCCAACTCTCTAACCGACCAATACCCTCACCTCTATGTTGATGTTGATTTTGTGACCCATGTCCCTATCTAGCTGCATTGTACCTCTTTTGTGGTGCCATATTTTCTTTCTCATAGCATTATAAGGTTTTGTTCTTTTCGGATACCATTTACCTTTACCTTTGTCGTTTCCCGTCCATCTTTACTGAGATTCATTCTTATGCTTTGACTGTTCATAACAATGCTTCAATTTCCCAATAACTTCCTCAAGTGACCGAGCCTCATCATACTCAATCCAATCTATAAATGCTAATGGAAATTTGCTGACAAATCACTGAAATTTTTCCTTCTTATCTTTAAGATATGGTACAATAGCTCCAAAAACTTGGTCGTTTACTCTTCATCTGTCATTGATCCCATCTTTAGCTCATAAAACTCTTTTTCCTTATTGTTGTAGTACCTTTCTGACAAGTATTTCTTCCTGAAAAGCATCTTGAACTCATGCCAACTCAAGTCATTTGTCCTGATGTCTCTAACCCGCTTCACATCTTCCCACCAAATGTTTTCTTTACCTTTCAAGCTAACGATCGTTACTCCAACCTTAATGTTATCTGTGTAATTATGCAACTCAAAGAATTTGTTCATCCAATGTATCCAAGCCTCTGCATCTTCCAGCTTCTTCACATCTCCATAAAAAGTAGGTGGCTTTGTTTTCTTAAACTCTATTGGAAAGTATCCCTTATCACTCCTCCTATAAGGATGATAATGATGACGATCATGATGTCTATACAAACCATAACTAGAATAGTACTTGTATCCACCACCTCTCCTATCCTGAGTATCCAAAAACCTTCCATCTCTAATAGTGTCATCTCTATCTGAAATTTGACCACCATGAGACCTCCTACCATATGCCCCATTAGTTTTGTCCCCGTGTCCATAGTTGATCCAAAGTGGCCCTTGTCACTGCAATTCTGACAAACTCTGAAGAAGTGTAGCATTTACCTCTACTTATTTCTCTTGTTCCAGTATGATTTTTTCACTGTCTTCCTTACAACAACTTATCTCTTCCTTCAAGCTTCTCAATGTGTCTTCCAATTCAGAAGAGTGCCCAACAGCACGCTGCTCATCTAACTCATAGGGACAGTCTTTGTAGTCTACCATCTTGCTAGCCATTTGATCTCTTCCTGCAAGGCATACTATGTCATCTAAACCAAATCACAATAAATCAACGTACCATAGGATAATTTGGGGAGGATACCTCATTTGCAAGATCAACAAATCAGCATGATACATGTATAACATAATCATAACATCATATAGACATATAAAAATAAGTGCATTAACACATAAGCATCATTCTAGTTAGAGTCCAGTCATCAATTCATGACCATATCAATTACACATACCATGACTTCATGCATGACAACAACCATTACGCCATTGTACACATGGCCACATGCAAACATCAACTACAGACTACTAGGCTTCTGTGCACTCAGTTGCAGAGCCTTCTCCTACTCTACGACCCAAAGACACACTTTACACTTCGACTCAATCTCTTAGACTCATCAAACTTCTTTTCTTTATTAGCTATATCCTATCTTCTACACTTCGAGCCTCGCTCTTTTTATACAATCCCATGGTCCACGGACCATGGGTAGGTCTATCAAGCTGAAATTACATTACAAAAATGAGGGCGGGAAACCCTGTGACTTTATTATGAATTCACGGAGCTTTTACAAAGGACTTGGTCAAAACTTGGGCTTTAAGCCCCAAATCATCCCTTGGGGGATTCCATGCCCAACAGGCCCCCATCACAAACATCGTGACTTGCCCTCGAGTAACTTTGTTGGCGCGGAGATCTTCGCGCGAAGTCCCTCCAACTCTGCTCGAACTACTGCAAGGTTGGCAGCGCACTGAGCGACTGCCTATTGGATCTCCTGTACGCGCTGTTTCGATATCGCGGTATCAAAACTGCTTCCTTGCATCTGGGCCTGCCTCCCCTACATTTTTGTTAGCTTGACTTCAATTGCTGCTGTGATGGTAAAGGCCTCGTCGATCCAAGGTTGAAAGCGTGCTTTCAGGACTGCTTCCTTGTGCCATGATACGTCCACATGTTCTTTCAGCGCTTTGGCCTATTTCATCCGCGCAAGACTCTGAGTGAGGGCCACCGTTTGTGCAGTTCCATTGACGATGTCATATTTTTGCTGGACTTCACACACCTCTGTCTCTAAGAGCTAGATGTTGGGGTCCTCTTACAGGTTCGTGAGGACCTCAAATGACTCCTCCAACATTTGGGTGCAGTCCTTTACTACCCTACCGATCTCGTCTAGTCCTGCTGTAATAGCACTAGCGCGTTATTCTCTTACTTTTGGAGGTGTGGACGACTACGCCTTCAACCGCAGCTCTGCGATTTGAAGGTTCAACTCCAGCTAAAACTTAGTCATTTCTTCTCATGCCTTACACACTCCTACTGCTAGCCTGTGGATGCACACCTCTACTGGTGTGTCTGCTGGGATGGCCAGCTCAGGGATGCTTTGACAAGCTTCGTCCAGTACCTGTACCAGCTGCCGATTCTGCGACACCACTTCGTCGCACTGCAAGCTCAACTATTCCATGTTGATTTTCTGCTCGCTTAGTACTTGTAGCACGCGGCTCTCCCTAGCCCGCAGTTCTGCAGTAATCCCATCCTATAGAACGTATAATGTCTCCCGTGGGAGTGCAGCCATGTTGATCCCGATACCCTTCAGTGCACTAATCATAGGCCTGTCGGCCTCATTTGTTGTCACCAATGCTTCTTCCAGTGGCACTATTGTATTTGTCACCCGAGCACGCAACACATGCCCTACTACAGTTGTCCTTACTACGAGGCTGGTCGAAAGGGTACCAGCTTGAGGAGTGTGCACTTGCAACTCCTGTAGCTATGCTATGAGGGCCCCCAACACAATCTGGTTCTCCTGCACAAAATTATGGAGGGCTTCGGAGGTGACATTGTGCACTGTCCCGCCGATGTTGTGCCGATCACCCTTGATAAGGGTGATCAGATCAATAGACAACTTTGATGCCTTGAACTTCTTGCGCGGCCTCGTTTGCTCACTCGGGCGCTGGTGCTTCAATTGTGTTAACGTGGTTTGTGGGTCCGTGCCTCCCTCCTCTTCCTATGCTCCCTGCCCATGCAAAGGCGACTTTTGGCCCTCGGGCACCTTCTCAACTACCTCCTGTGATGCTGTTGCTACTACGGCCTTTTTCTATTCAACTGTTGTCTTTGTAGTGTCCCATGCCTCATGTGCTTCTACTTTCGCTACCTCCTTCCTTCTCTTCTTTGCTAACTGCGCCATGCGCATTTGGCCTCCTCTTTTTTCCTTTGTGCCGCAAACTTCTCCATTGTCGCGATGTCTAGAGTGCGCCACTCCAGCGGCCATGTCTCCAGTACATCAAAGATTGCATCGTCTGTGGCTACAAAGAGTAGCTCTCTCCATTGCTTGGTCGGGCCCTTGCGCGCTCTGATGTATATGTTGTGGAGGTCCGCTTTAAACTCTGCAAAACTTTGCAAGTTGTTGTAGACAGTGGGTGATAACCCCAACTTGTGGTTAATCCCCATCCTGAGGTTCATTTCCATGAGCACCCAGAATATCTTGCTGTCACGGATTCTGTTTGCATCCTTCATGGCCCAGAGTGAAGCGTACTTCATGGCCTCTGGCAGATCCCTATCAATTGTGGGGAACTGACTATCCTCCAACAATTCCCCTGCCACGAGCACTATGGACAGTAGAAGCCATGCATAGTAGAACATTTTTCCTTGTTCTTAAGCCTTGCAGCAATTCTCCAAGAATTCCTTACAGAGGAACTCGGACCAGTTAAACTAGAGCCCCTCCGCGCACTGCTCAGTAAGTGCTACCACTGGAACGGGTACCTCGTTTGTGCGACACTTGTGCATAACCTTACTTGCTAGTATTTGGGTCACTACTCTTACTACTTTGTCATTGATGCTGGATATGGCATAGCCCCTCTTCTTCTCTTCCAGTTTATACTTCTTCTTCATGGCCTCTGCGATGGCCAGGTCACTGCTTTTCCCCTCCGAGATAGCTGCGGGGTCCTCTCCATTACATGGAAGCCGAGTAATGCAATGAATCAAGTGGTCCGTGATGGGAATGGACTCCTCCAGCCACAAACACCCACCATGCACTAGGCAGAGCAACTACATGATGATGAAAGTTGTTATTAGGGCATGGTGGAAAGCGGCACCTAGAGTAGGTTAAGTATCCCTGCCTTTTCCACTCCATGTAACCACTTTTGCAGCTCTAATTCGGTAACCCCTGCCACGGTGTTCTGCTTAGGCTTCATGTACTGTGCGGTTTGTAGGTGAGGAAACTTCTCGTGGTCAGCAAGATCCCAATCTTCAAATTTCAAGCTAGGCACCCATCCCAGGTACGTGCCCTAAAAAATGATGTCATCTGGAAGGAGCGGGGTATGGAGAGAGCTCTTGCTCTCGTCAAGATCCTTGGGCACTTTAGCCTTCCCCTTCTGCAAGGGGATGTAGGCGGCAACTTTGTTGGAGGGTGCGCAGGCTCAGTTTCCTCCTTCATGCCTTCATCCTCGTCTTCTTCGATGATAAGGTCCCCTGGGTCTTCCTCCTCCTCGTCAGTTTCTACGTTAACAACTTTCCCTTCTCCTCCATTGTCAGCTTGGTGCGCATCGGGTTTCGTGGGGATATACGTACGGGAACCATCGACTATTTGTCTTTCTTTGGCCTTGGTGTGCGCGGTGATTCTGGGATTTCTGCCACAATCCCGGTACCTTCAAGGACATCTCCCATAGTCAGGGCCTGCGAGGCCTCTTCGGTAGTCATCTCTGTAATTTCCATAACTTCCTCAGATGCTGCCATCGTGTCCGACCAGAATTCTATCCCTCGCGTACTCAGGGGCTCAATCAACGTTCTGCATCGGTCAAACAGGGCTCTACTCAGGCTACACGAGGTATACAATAGCTCAATTTGAAAATGACCAAGTGTTGTTTGCTGGGCAACCCTTTGTAATTTATAACACCTTTTGAATTTGAATTCGACTGTTCCCCCCAAATCTGGTTCATTAATGCTCACTTGGTAGCAGATTTTCCCAAATCATGCCCTTAAATAGCGTCTTAAATGCTTGCCACCCACTCCATTTGGTCTCAAGTCAAGCATCATATTGTCAATAGTGACTTCAATGGTCACTTTCTGGCCAATCCGCGTGGCAGTGCAACCCCCCTTGCGTGGTCGCGAACCTTGTGACTCTTTGCTTCTACACGCAGCTCCAACATCGCACAGCTCCCAAGCATAATAGTTTATATTCCCATGCCTCCTTTCAACTATCAGGAGAGCTAAGACTGTACTTTCCTCGGCTAGTTAGGTGGCCGCGCCACCTGTATATGATTTCCTCCGGTTATCCATCACTCTTCCTGGAAAATGCCCACCTTTTATCGTTATTGGTGGCATCACACACTTTATCATCTGCAGCCCGCTATCCTAGTTGATTCACTTAATAATGTGCAGTCCAAGCCAAGGCATCAGATTGATCAATTCACCGCGATAGTCCCCAAACTTTTCAGCATGATCATGCGCACCCTGTTTTATCACCCTGGTCTTCTTATCGGGAAAATCTTCCTTTATCTCATCCTCCATCTTCTTGACTTCTGCTTCCACCAGAGCACTTTTCTTCCTTAATCGCACCCATTCTTTCTCAAGTTGTTGGAGCCTAAAATTGCCCTGTTGGATTTCTTCCTTAGGTCCCAAGCGTTCTGCTTCACTCGGTTGTGCAATCCCTTCTTCCAAGGTTCCGCGAACTGTTGTATCTACCGGTGCTGCCATGCGTGGACTAGGAATTTTATGTTCCATGGGGATTACATTGTTCGCGCCATACTCCAACCTCAGAGGTGCATGCGTCGTCAGTTTCTTGCACGCAGTCCGCTAAGCCCATAGAACCGTTGGTATGTGTAGGTCCCAATCAATCCTTTGCGCATTGTGGACCTTTTTCAATGCTTCGCATACTTCGTTAAACCCTTCGGCATGGATAACCTTCTGCGCACTTGGTCTTTCCATACTCCGTGATTCCAATCGGAGGGGTTGTTTGCGCCATTGCATCGCCCGTACTTGCTTACTGACCATGTCTCCCAATGCGAAGACTGAGTGCATCTGCACAGGTTTCATACCATATGCCTGCATCTATCTGGATAGGTGGGCGTGCGGACCGTTTCGTCTGGCAATCTTGTTCTTTAACTACATCTGAGGCTTCCCAAACCATATGCGCATCATCCCCCTGCACTTGCGTCAGTCCTCAAAACTTCTTTGGTGCTTATCCCACCACCTCGCGGGCGTAGCGCACATTTGCCATTTTAGAGCTTTGAACCGTTGCTATTTCGGCACTTCTTTTTCAAATCTATTCAGGAAATCATCCACCTCACTTAACTCATCATACGTAGGCATATCCCTTACCTCCATTGATATGCAAAGCAATGATCTTGTCATTATGTTACAGTTTAGCGTGGTTACCTCGTGTAACCGGTTTTGCCATCGTTCTATCTCTTCGTCAGAATCTGATGTGCAGGAGCTTTCATGCTCCCATGAGATTTGTCCATCCACAGTTGGATTCACCTAGTCTTGTTTTCACGCAGTTATCTTGTAGATGAAATCCAAATCATCATCGCTATTGTAGTCATGCACTGGCTCTGTGTAGCACAATCCTTCTGCAGGGTCCAAAGGTATAACTACGCATAGAGGCTTCTTTTCAAAAATCATCTTGCGCTTCTTTAGATTTATCACCCCATTCATGTTAGTGGCCGATCTATTCCTAATAGCGCGGGGTAGGGATTGTTGTCATCAACAATCTCTATCACTTCGAAATCTTCTAGCGCGCTTGCTCATTCAATATCCACTATGATTCCCTTCAATCTCCCCATAGGTAGGATCTTTTGCTGGTTCGCCATTTGCAGTTGGATAGGAGACCATTACAGCGTAGGCCTTCCCATGCGCTCCCATGTCTGCTTTGGCAGGACATTCGCATTCGATCCTTGATCCAGAATCACTTGGTCCATCTCATATTCCCCAATATGAGCAGTCAATCTCATCTCCCTTCCCGTTCGCGTCGTGTGCTTTCCGAGCTTCCGAACTACACCTGGTTCTCCTTGCGTGGTCCCAACACATCTATTTATGAGTTCCTACAGCCCCTTTATAGTCTTGTTGTCGCGTAGTAGCTTCATGCATGTTTCATGGAACGTTGTGAGCATTGACGGGTCCATTTCTGGCTCCAGTTTGTCTTTACTTCCTGAAGTGGAGGCATCAGCGAAGCTCTTCTTGGCTTCCATGAAGGTTTCCTTAGCGCGCTCCAAATCAAACTCTGGTTCCTTCGTTGGAGCCTTGCGAACCCAAGTACTTTCTTTGGGCTGCTTGCCTTTGTTATCCCCTGTTGTAATTCCACTTTGGAGCACAATTTTCACATTAGGGTCTTCCTCGCGCAGCTTAGACCTCATCATTTGCAGGTTCTGAGTTGGGGGAGGTTGGAGTGCTCCTTTATCGCGCAACCTCACTATCAAGGTGGGACAATCCTCCGTCTCATGATCAAACAATGTACAATACAAGAATGATGGCCGCATTGGATTTGTACAATCGTGGGCATAATGTCTTGGCCCTCCGCAATTGTAACATATCGGCTATCTGCGACCTCTTCCTGGTCCTCCCCCACCTCGGCCTCGTCCACACCCCTGAAATCCGGTTCACGCCATTCCTGCGTTCTAGTCAAGGGGCCACGTTTCGGCCTGAACTCTGTAGGTAGGAGTTCGATCCATCATCAGTTTGTAACTTCTATAGGTGCGCTCATCATGGCCTACTGATCCACAAAAATTACAGAACAACTGTTGTGAATTCTATGTGTACTTCTGTAATAAGTGGCAGTTGTCTGTATCATGATTTCCTCCTATCTGAAAAATCACGCACCATAGTGCAAGCGCCGTGCTCGGTCCTGCTTGTGCCTCCGGTCTCAATGACATTGGTACTCCTCCTGCGAGGTAATTCGCGAACACCGGGAAATTATCCTTGTCATGTCCCTAACCCTTGCACTTTATGCACCATACCTCATCGCACACTTCTGGGTGAGTTGTCCTGTCTTGTTTCAAACTCTGCATCTCAAGGCACAAGTTTTTCAACTGCGTGTGAATCTGCTGAACTCTCAGGTTGGGATCCTATATCGGAGTCTCGTGCAATCTCATCACGACCTCCAAGGCCTTGGCCTGAGCTGTTAGCCTCTGTTGTGACATCGTGTTCCCTAGATGTGGCGTTAACAATGCTACAAACCATTCGCGGTGTTGTCCATCCGTCAACGTCATGTTATCTTTGCAAATTGTGCACTTTAGTCTCTGATTTAGCTCCCAAGGGGTCTCGCCTGGTAGCATTGTGACTTCCTTAAACCAAATGATTGACTGTGCCTCTCACTTCGGTCTGCTAAATTCTTTGTTTAGTGTAGCTTGGATATCTGTGATCCCCGCATTCAAATTGTCATTGGAATGCTTAATGTACCAGATCAACGCGCGATCCTGCAGAACACTGACCAATGTTGCCTTCTTTATATTGTCATCCATGACTCCCTGCGCTTCCCATACAGCTTTTATCATGAACCTTAACTGGTCCGGATCATCATTCCCTACTCCTTTGAACACTGGCAATTTTATCGTGCTTGCCCTATTGATTTGCAGTGGTGGCAGAGGTGGTATGGGCGAAGATGGTGAAACTGGCGGCGGTGTGGGTGCGGGTAGTATGCGCGTAATTCTCCACCTTATCAAATTGGTCACACTCCTTGGTGAGACCTTCGTGAGCTCGTCCTCATCCCCTCACGGAGGTGAAATCAAGGGGCTAGTTTCTAGTTCTGTACTACCTTCCTTTCTATAGATTCTCCCACTTCGCATAGCCCCAAACATCAATTTATTCGCATAACCTGTTTTTCACACAATAGCATTTTAATCCAAGTATTCAAAGATTTAACGTACTTACCTGATGGCCCTTTGAGGAAGCGTCGTTCTGCCTTGCTATAGCTGATTGAAGTATCTACTACGAACTCAGTGATGAATCTTCTTATCCAACCAATCTTCAATTCCTTTCTTTGTTGGATTCCAGTGATACGACATCAGATATCTCTATGCAGATCCTAGTCCCGAAAATGGAACCATTTGTTGGCTTGTTGGGACCTGACCCAGGTTCAGAGTTAATTAGCCAAATATATCCCTGTTCTACTGGCCATTTCGGCAACAGTCCGTGGAGCGCGGACTGAGGTCTTACCTGAAGTAGTATGTGGGGGTGCTGGAACCAGGTTTTTGCACCCTTGAGATTTCTGAGGGTTTGGTTCGGTCAAACTGCTCGTCCCTGCACGCAGGGTGCTTTGCGCATTTCCCTGGCCTTTTCACCCTGATATACTTTCCTTCACGCAGCCCTACCCAGGGGCTGTGGGGCTTCTGCGCTACTAGAGCAGCGCTCTGCACTATTTCCCTAAGTCACACTTGAGATCTTACCTATCTTCCCTCCCCAGTTAGTTATCTTCGCATAAATAGAAGCCTTGTGTTATATTTATTTATACACACATATTAGTTCACGCAGCAAATAAACAATACACTTGAAATTTATACCCAATAATACAGTTAAATAGGAAAAGATACACAGAAATATGGTAAACTTCTCTTTATTAATTCTTCCAATGGTTACAGACTTGACCTACCCTGTGCACTCAGCTGTAGGGGTCCGTGCACTCAGCTACAGACTACTAGGCCTCTGCGCACTCAGCTGCAGAGCCTTCTCCTACTCTACGACCCAAAGACACACTTTACACTTCGGCTCAATCTCTTAGACTCATCATTCTTCTTTTATTTATTAGCTATATCCTATCTTCTACACTTAGAGCCTCACTCTTTTTATACAATCCCATGGTTCACGGACCATGGGTAGGTCTATCAAGCCGACATTACATTACAAAAATGAGGGTGGAAAACCTTGTGACTTTATTATGACTTTGCACTCCGTGCCCACAATTCACTGAGATTTTACAAAGGACTTGGTCAAAACTTGGGCTTTAAGCCCCAAAACATGCCTTGGGGGGATTCCATGCCCAACAACTAACATGCATGCATGACCATCACACACAACCCATCGAGTTTGAGGGGTGAACCATGCTCTGATAACACTCTATAACACCCTCCTCCCACATCTACCCAAGTAATTGGACAAATGGGTTAAACATGCGACGAGAGGCTACTATGATCAGATTCAACCTCCTAGTTGACCTTAAGGAAATGGAATCAATAGAAACACAACATACAAACCTTCCACATCAGCTACAGAACCCATGTTGAGTCCCAATTTTTCTCATTTTTAATGATAATTATGATGCCTTAACCCCTTTATTTTGAACCCTTCTTATCTTTAAAAACCCTCTTTTATTATATTTTGTGTGTTTTGACCAAGAGAGTGCTGTGAACTTGAAAGTATGCAAATTATTTCAAATTGTATCATTTTACTCTAATTCCTAAGTATTTTCTAAGTTAAACGTTATCTAATTGAATCACCTACAATGTCAAAGGAGCTGACCAAATCTTTCGTAGATCAACCATTTTCTGAAGCGGTTCCAAGATTCTTGCAGTTACTCCACAATTTCCTGCAAGTTCGTCTATTTCCTGTAGATGCGGATATTTCCTGTAACCGTCTTGATTTCCTGCAATGATATTCATGGTTGAGTATGTTCCGATCAGCCTCAAAGAGAACGAAGACATGGTTTTTGTGGAGAAAGTCACTAATATTGATTATGTCCTATTGGTCGCCACAAAACTTCCATTGAAACTGCCCAGACCTTCATTCCTTTTTCAGATGGTCGTAATGAGAGGCATTTCCAATAGCTTCATGAAATTTGTTCGATCCATGCTTTCAATCATGGATCGAACTCATCATGCCTATTACTGTTATATTTATCAGCTATTGTTAGTCAGCAGTTGAAGGGTGTTAGATTTTATAATTCGAGGCAAGTTATGCCCATGTATTTGTATAAAATAACTTTATGTTTATTTGGATGGGGAGAAAAAAGGAGGAAGATAGATAGAGGAGAGATAGGACAAATTGAACACATCAGCTCCTGTATTATTGAATATTTTCCAGGCTAATACAATACTTTATGTTCTGTTGTGCCGAATCTCATTGAGTAACTCCTTTCTTAGTTGAAGGGGTTGTGAGTAAGGGAGGGCCCCCTTTACTCACAAGTCCTATAGCTGCAGATTTGTTTTATTTTATTTATTTATGTTATGCATTAATAGAATCAACACACAGTCTACATTTCACTTTTCTAAATCGTAACAACTTGTGAATAATGGTTAAATGTGAGTTTGTTTGATTAATGGTTTGGAGTTGTTGAATAGGATTTCATTTTATGCAATGAGTGAATTGAGTTAATCGTTGTTCATTGGTCTAAGTATCTTTTTTCTAATCAACATCAATAATACTAGGTGTTGTAGAGGGATTATTAAGTCCACTCCATAGCCTTTGTTGCCAAGTGTTGAGGAGGAAAAGAGTTCTTGAAGCTGTGTGTGCATCATTTTATCTAAAAAACCATTTACAATATTATCCTACATACATTTTGAGCAGTATCTCACAAGCTTGCCTACCCTTGGTCAATAATTTATGTCTGTCAAATTATAAGTCTATAATTTGCCCAAACATTTGGTGTCATTGCCGGGGAGGTGCTAAGGGATGATATTGGAAGTGTTTTAGTATGATTTCTTTTCTTTAAGTTTTTCAGGACTGGGGGAGTCAAAGTGGTAAGATGTGGAGTAAGGCCTACGCACCTGCGGAGATCATAATTCGCCAAAGCCATGTCCTAATTATTTTGTAAGTAGCAGTTTTTAAATTTTGTGCATAATATATGAACAGGGCCCAATATTTTCAAATATTTTTGGTGGTGGTGTGAGCACCACTTTGTTCACTAATAAATTGGTAAGGAAGAGGAAGTTCGTTAAATAACAAGGAAAAGGAGACAGAGGAATCCAACAAGAGGTTACAACTTTGAGCAAGGTTTGATATTTGATCCTAAGCAAACTGATACTTCCACAACAACTTCTTTTGCCAGAAAATCCTCTATTGCTGCCCATTTAGAATTTGCAACGGTACCTCAAAGGCCATGGAAAACATGTCCTGCAGGTATGTTACAACAACATTTTCAATTTCCTTACGCCCAAAATTGGATGTGGAACATTCCAATGCTTTGGCAGCCCTGGCCTCGGTAGGGGAATTCCCCTTACCCTATTGCACCAAATTATTCCCCTCAAAAATTTTATTTACAACAAATGGTACAACAACAATTTCCCATCCAGCCAGTATCCAATCTCAATAATAAATCCATCCAATCTACTCATAATATTGGAATGGCCATTTATCCCACTTATCCTACCTATTACATTGCACCTCAGCCTCTGCAGGAAATTTATGTACCTTTGCTGCAAGGAGTTTCCTACGTCTCTGCAGGAAATTAAATGAAGGTTAGGAAAAGTGGTGACCCAACTAGAAAAGATTAAAGAGATTATAGAGGAAGAAACCCCTGATACACCTAAAATAGAAAATGTACAAGAAATAGTAGAACAAAACATTCTAAGATCACAATAACCTTCCTCATATCAAATTGTCCAGCTTCCTTTTCTTGAGAGATTGGGGTGGAAGAAATGACAAAACAACCTGAATTTCATCTAGTATCCATGTTAAGAAATTTATGCATCAAGATTCCTTTACTGCAAGCGATTAGGGATATCCCAATATATGCTAAAATAGTTAGGGAACTATGTATCAAAAAGCTGGGGAGACAAAAGAAAGAACCCTCTACAATTCAAGTAGGTGGGAAAATTGCAAGCCTTATGTCTACCGGATTTGCCACTGAAAAATATGCAGACCCTGGAATTCTTGTGGTTACCACCTTCATCAATGGATATCCAATAATAAATAATTTAATTGATTTAGGTGCAGCCATTAATATAATGACAATGGAAACACTGTCCCATATAGGATCCTTTGATTTTCCTCCTACCCCTATTGTGTTAGAATTAGAAGATAGATCTAAGGTCAAGCCAGAGGGTGTTTTGGAAGACATTGTCATTTCATTAGATTCCTAGGAATATCCTGTAGATTTTTATGTTCTTCAGCCTAAGACTAATTTAGGGAGGCACCCTTTAATCTTGAGGAGACCTTGGTTGGCCACAACGGATGCCTTCATTAGGTGTAGGTCAGGGAACATGACCATCACTCATGAGGCTGAAATTAAGCACATCAATCTATATCCCCCTGCTAAACCCCTCTTGAAATCAGAAAAGATTCATTGGGCTGAGGAAGAACTTAATTCATAAATTATTCAACCAATTTTGACAATAGCCCAAGCTATGGGCCTTAAAGAAAACACTGGGGATAATTTAATTAATTGCTCTATTTCAAACCCTGATTTTTCCCAACACTTAGAGGGGCAGTCAAGTCATGAGATAGATGTCATTGTTGAGCATAACTTCCAAGACCATAGTACAATAGTTGAATTAGATTCATCCCTCCTATCTATATTTCCTACAGAATCAACGACTAAATATGGAAGCAAGGTAATTGAGATATTTCTGAGAAAAACTTTAATTATTAATCATGCCCTAACTTATGAACAGGAAAATCGATTAACTCAGATATTAAAAGATTTTTTAGACACATTTGCTTGGGAATATGCAGATATGGATATGATACTTGGTATCTTCTCTGATCTTTTATATGATTTCATAGAGGTTTATATGGATAATTTTACGGTGGTGGGTGATACTTTTGAAGAGTATTTTCTTAATCTTAGGAAGGTTTTGCAAAGATGTAGAGAGACTAAAATTTCATTAAGCACTGAAAAATGTTTTATAATCATGACTGAAGGCATTGTCTTGGATCATCATGATTTTGCTGCAGGAATTAAAGTTGACCCGGAAAAAATCAAAGTGATTTTGAAGAAGAAAGAGCTCGAAATGGTGGGAAAGGGGGTCATTCCTTTCACTACCTCTTCTTGAATTCTACTGCAATAAACTAAGATTACTTTGTTCCTTCTTGTGCCCATTAAACCATGAGAGGAACATTTATTGGGTACATATTTATTCCTTTTTTCGGGGCCAATGGAATAATTACAGAAAATGATCCCCCTTGGAGTCTTTTTTTTTTTTAGAATTTCAGACTCTCTAAAATTGAAATCTGGCGAGAATGCACTGTCCTGGGCTCGTTAAAATAATAGGTCAGTATGTCCTTCGGGATCCTTAAAATAAATTTCGTTTTTCAAGAAATTTTTTTGTTTTCTTGTGTTGGACTGATGTGGGATTTCTTAAGGCCCTCGTTCCAACGATCTTGACCCATCAGCATCAGAAAATTATCTGGGTTTCAAGATTAGAGATTGGTGATGCCTTGAAGCTTGTATACCTTAACGACATACTATCTCGCCAGCAATAATGGGGATTCATTATGGCTCCTTGACTGCTGAATCCTACAAGGGGATTGATAATAGCTCATACATTCACACCTGAAAGGATGCACATATGTACCTTGGTCCTCGCTCTCATCATTGGTGATGGGCCTCACGTTGGTTAACAGTTGACCTTAACGGCTGGTAATCCAACAAGTCCACTATACATTTGACCTCAACAAATTTATTCATGTGTAGTGAATTGTACAAGAAGGGGAGAATATGGATTCCTATAGATGGACTTCCTGCAGAATATTCAAGCAACAACATTTCCGCAGCAAAAACAATTATTTCCTGAAGAATGAATTTCAAGCAGAGCATATTTTGCAAAATCTCGAAAGTATCGATCATCATCATTATTATTTGAGTCCATGTAGATATATGATCTTTCATCTAATATGATTTCAAAGTGGTTCATAATTTCAAAGTAAGTACAGGCATCATCAAAGGTATTGACCATTATAAGGTAAGATCGAAGGTACATTTTGACTTCAAAATACTTAAAGTAAGAAAAGTAATGGTACTAAATTTTTTAAATTTGCATGAATTTAAGTCATGGCTACCTACGCACAAAAGACGGTCATGAGCCGTTGGTATCTTACACAAATTCCCATTCCTGCCTACTATTTGATTTGCACGATGTTATCTTCCCAATGCTTATCTGGCAGAATTGGTCATGATGACAATCATGATCGCATTCCCCCATAACTCAAAATTGCCCATTACTCTCGAGTCTTTCTTACTTAAACCTTCTTGGTTTCATTAGGTTCAAATTATTTATGCATAGTTTTAGTAACAGGGGAAACTGTTGGGTGAAACCCGAAGCCGAAAGGGCACCCTCGTGCCTGCTAAATGCTTTACGAGGATCCAGGCCGCAAAGATGGTGATTAAAGAACCTGCAGAGGAAAGGGCACATCCCGTCAAGACTGAGGAACCAAGTTTGTCGCAATCCCCCTAGGGACAATGCGATGATGAGGGGAACTCTAAGGAATTAATGAGCTCACCGTGTTTGAATGGGTGCTCTGGACAAAAAAATTAAAAAATTAAATGAGAATAGCTTGCAATTGTAGAAAGAGGTGGAAGAATGGAAAGCAAAAACATCATAAGGTCTGTCATTTTATGAAGAAACATCAAGTTCGGATTGGTCATTTGCAGAAGAAGAATGAAGAGTATCAGAATAGGGTACTCAAAGCAGAATCTAGCAGGGCACACCTAGACCATCTTGTTGCAGTAGCTGCGGCCCAAAACAAGGACTGACTTTTCTTCCTGGAGTAACATTTTTTCTTGCATAAGGGACATGCAAGGAGATTGGTATGGGGGAGATGCTGAATCCCAATCTTTCTCATTTTTTATAATATTTATGAGGCCTTAACCCCCTTATTCTGAACCCTTCTTATCTTTAAAATCGCTCTTTTATTATCTTTTGTGTGTTTTGACCAAGAGGGTGTTGTGAACTTGAAAGAATGCAAATTATTTCAAAATATATCATTTTACTCTAATTTCTAAGTATTTTCGAAGTTAAACGTTATTTAATCGAATCACCTATAATGTCAAAGGAGATAACCAAATCTTGCGCAGATCAACCATTTTCTGAAGTGGTTCCGAGATTCCTGCAGTTACTCCGCAATTTCCTACAAGTTCACCAATTTCCTGTAGATGCAAATATTTCCTGTAACTGCTCTGATTTTGTGCAGCGATATTCATGGTTAAGTATGTTCGGGTCAGCCTCAAAGAGAACAAAGACATGGGTTTTGTGGAGAAATTCACCAATATTGATGTTGTCCTATTGGTCGCCTCAGAACTGCCATTGAAACTGCCCAGACCTTCATTCCTTTTTCAGATGGTCGTATTGAGAGGCAGTTCTAGCAGCTTCACGAAATTTGTTCGATCAATGCTTTCAGTCATGGATCGAACTCATCATGCTTATTTTTGTTATCTTTATCAACTATTGTTAGTTAGAAGTTGTAGGGTGTTAGATTTTCTAATTCGGGGCGAGTTATCCCCATGTATTTGTGTACAAGAACTTTATGTTTATTTGGATGGGGAGAAAAAAGGAGGAAGATAGATAGAAGAGAGACAGGACATATTGAACATATTAGTTCCTGTATTATTGAATATTTTACAAATTAATGCAATAATTTATGTTCTGTTGAATCTCATTGAGTAACTCCTTTCTTAGTTGAAGGGGTTGTGAGTAAGGGAGGGCCCCTTTACTCACAAACCCTGTAGCTGCATATTTTTTATTTTTATTTTTATTTAATTTTGTTATAAATTAATAGAATTAGCACACAGTCTACATTTCTATTTTCTAAATCATAACAACTTGTGAATAATCGTTAAATGTTAGCTTGTTTGATGAATGGTTTGGAGTTGTTGAATAGGCTTTAATTTTATGCAATGAGTGAATTGAGTTAATTTTTGTTCATTGGTCTAAGTAACTTTTTCTGATCAACATCAACAATAGTAGGTGTTGTAGAGGGATGATTAAATCCACTCCATAGCCTTTGTTGTCAAGCGTTGAGGAGGAAAAGAGTTCTTGAAGCTGTGTGTGTGTAATTTTATCTAAAACTACACTTACAATATTATCCTGCATATATTTTGCACAACATCTCACAAGCTTACCTACCCTTGGTCGATAATTTAAGTCTGTCAAATTATAAGTCTATAATTTTCCCAAACAACCCTAAGAACCATCCTAGCACTTCAGGAAACTAGCCCCTGGGTTCCACTGAAATTTTTGACCACTTGACCTCTGGATGTTCTCATGTTATAGGCCTGCCAGTGTCCAGGAGGCTCTGGACGCTCTCGTGCTATAGGCATGTCAACGTCAAGGGACTATTTTGTCCATTTTTGTGTCAGTGTCCCTGGGATTCAAGCCACTTATTCAGGCACAGAGCCCAGGTCATTGCCCAGAATTGAATGACATCTTCATAATAGTAAAATAACAGGGAAACAATGATGCAAAAGCAAATAGTTGAACATGCTCTTAACGAGACCCCTACTAGCCATGATAGGAATTTTGTCAAACATATCACAAATATGTAACCTACAGGTGTAAACAATAGATTTAAGCATAGGGATCTCACACTTATATGAGAATCTCTAAGAACAATTGTTCCCTCATACCATTTGCTGCATTATCATCTATTAAGTGATATATACATCGTCCATTCATTTACAAGTGAAAATATGATGAGATCCATACTTAGTCACTGCCATAAAACATATATATAACCAACATAATAGCAACAAATTTACCAATGAAATCATGCCATATGGTCCACATATAAATCACTATAATACTCATAGAAATACAAGGAGAAATAACCTTTAATTAACAATGCAAAATCCAAACCCGGGATGGGACTACCATGTTAGACTCGACCATAGAATGGATGGGCAGAGCCTCTCTTCAACCATTCACCCCCATGTCATGTTCTAAGCATGAATGTGGGACTCAAACCAAAAGGACCAACCAGGGCATCCCGAGGCTAAACCACCTCACCCTCATCAATAGAAACCAGACTTTACCATAATCCATCCTGGATCAATAGGCTAACACAATAAACATGTCATAACAAGATTTACCGTGATCTCCACCCGATCTCTAGGCCAAACAAGCATGGATGCCACCGGATTTCTCCACCTACACTGTGAGGAATTTTCCTATCTCCTAGTCTCTCGGGCTTTACTGCAATCCAAACCCAAATCACTAGGCCCCAAACCGAGACCCACTCTCCAGGCTTTACTACATATCCCAAACCTGAGATTACTAGGCCCAATGGAGAGAAAACCACCTCTTGGATTTATCATATATCCTTCCATTCACCGAAAAGGATTCTTAGGCCCACCGAGGCAACACATTACTGGCTTTACTGCAAACCATAATTTGTTCCAAGGGTCACTAGGCTAGTAGCTTTACCATGATCCATAGTCTGGTTAAGGGACCACTAGTTCATGTGTTGTATCATTCGTAGATCCACCTCACTCAACTTCGAATCCATTTGACAATCTAGATCAACCAAAACATGAGAACCCCATCACACCATCATTATTTGGAAATGACAAGGCTAGGCTGAAAATATTGTTACACCTGGAAAAACCCATGCTATAACAACAAAAGAACCACGTGCAATACCATGCATGCCAAATCTAGCAAGGAAAATAACATGAAAATTGATACTTGTAAAGAATCCGGTTGTAGCTACTTGACCTTGCCTTTCACTGCTTGATCTTTGCTTCCTCTTGCCTTCTTTGCCTTTCTTGATCCAATACCAAAATTCCCCAAGGAAACTCTAAGTGTCCAAGAGTGAGAGAGAGAGTTAATAATGAGAGCACTCCAAAACTAAACTAACAAAAGGTTACCAACTGATCCTTAGAAGTATTTTTATTAATGAGGCCTCTATTTTCTTCATTTTCCATTATTTTCCTTCATTTTCCTCCTCACATGCAACCTGTGACCTTTCACCTCCCTTTTCTCCTAATTTCCATTATTTTCATAGATAAATGTGTTAAAAATGCCATTTTTCCTTTCCAAAGCCTTATTCATTGCTTTTGCTAATTTCCTTAGCCATAATAAACCAATGAACACCCACACTAGGATGTCATGCCCAACATTCAACTTGGAATAAATGTCCCATCAACTATGGTTATTATTTTTTTCCTTTATTAACTTTTATTACATGAAATTTTCACCGGGGCTGGTATATCTTCTATTAGGAATATTATTCAGGGATTAGATCCATGCAAATTATCACATAGTTAGCATCTAGAAAACTACCTTGTTATTATCTCAAAGATCATCTCCACTATTTAGGCAATCATAACTTCACATGTTAGGCAAAAAGGAAACAAGTTAATCAATCTTCTAGCTAACACAAGATGTTCATATTCATCCATTGCTCTTAACATTTTATGGAATGATATTCTATCCTCTAAAGTAAAGGATGAATGTCAAGATTTGGCCACAAAAGATTTATCTTCCTCATATGGGTTGAGGAGGGATGTGTTTCATCTAATAATTAGTAAGGAATACATCACCTCACTCAATGAGAAAGACTTGATGTGCCTCTAATCTAGCCATTATGTAGTGACGTGGAGAACAATCCATTTCACAATTAATGAGTGTAGGGTAGTGAAGCTTAATTCCACATTTTTTCCATATCCTCAACTTGATCCTCACATGTTGCAATTCGTCTTTGGTTGCAAGCTAGGTCTTATTCATATCACACGAGCTTCACTTAATGAACCTGTTAAAATTGGAAACCAGGGCAAAACTTCATGTGGGTCATCTTATTCATGGCTAATAATATTTTTATTAGATTCCTCTTGTTGAGAGGTGTAGGATTGATATAAAGATCATCCAATTCCGATAAGTATTCATGAAGATATGAATTTATTTTGATTATGGAATTATTATCAAGCCGACCTACAACTCATGTAGGCTCAGAAGCCCAACAGTCGCATCTATTCACCCACCAACGTTGTGTATAAATATAAGAGGACTTTTCCTCATTTGGACTCACTCATCTCATCACATCTCTCTCTCTCTACTGCGCAGATATGAGTCTCTTCTCTACTGCGCTGAAATGGGTCTCTCTCTCTCACACATGTGAAGCCAGAAGCTGTTGAATTTGAAGCTGCAACTGCAGAAGTAAAGATTGAATTGCGTGGCCTAGAAGATCTCCTCTTTGGAACTACGCTGTAGGTTCATCTGAACCTCCTTTGAAAGCCGCAACTTTTGGTGGTGGAATGAAGTCAATCCGACGAACAGTTTGCAAGATATCGACTGCCCTAGTTTGAAGCTGGAAACTGCTGAAACTGAAGCTGCAACTGTAGAAGTAAAGATTGACTTGCGTGGCCTAGAATATCTCCTCTTTGGAACTGCGTTGTAGGTTCATCTGAATCTCCTTTGAAAGCTGCAACTTTTGCTGGTGGAATGAAGTCAATCTGACGAACGATTTGCAAGATATCGACTACCCTAGTTTGAAGTCGGAAACTGCTGAAATTGAAGCTGCAACTGCAGAAGTAAAGATTGACTTGCGTGGCCTAGAAGATCTCCTCATCTGAACTGCGCTGTAGGTTCATCTGAACCTCCTCTGGAAGTCGAAACTTTTGGTGGTGGAATGAAGTCAATCCGATTGTCGGTTTGTGAGATATGGTCTGCCCTAGTTTGATAATGAAGCCGCTAATGCTGATGCTACTGATCAAGGGTTTGCTACTGCTGATATGAATCAGATTTATTGTACTATTTCTCTCTGCTGAATTATTGAAGATAAAAGAAGATTTGATCAAAGGGTTTCCCCTCACATTGTGGGGTTTGTCCCTGGCTAGTCGCCACATCTTGTGTCTCTTGTCTTGGCTTGTTTTCTGTCGATCGTTTAATGTTCTATCTGCACTTTACTTTATGTACATGTGATTGCTAATCGGTGGAATATAATAAGAAAAAGAAGTAAATTGTTATAAGCATAGAACATACCATAACTTAACATGGTATCAGAGCTGAGGTGAAGACAAAGCCCGAGCAAGAGCAAGAGCAATCATTGAAGAGAAGATTGGCAAGGCTATCCTAAAAGAACTATGGGGTCCTCAACACTCTTTCCTGCCGAAGACAAGCTCCGTGAGAAAGCTGACTATCACGGATGGAAGATGTCTATCGATCTAACCCTTGAAGATCAAGGAGTGCTGGACCATGTAAGAGGCAATATTGTTGAGCCTTCATCAAATGCATCTGCTGCTGCCTGGAACAAATGGAAAAATGGAGAAGTCAAAACTAAGAAGATCATCCGGGACTCTATCGACAAGCGCTTGGTGGCCTACATCTCTGATCTAGACACCTCCAAGGAAATCTACGACAGACTGGTGAGTTTATTTAAAGTTAATGATGCAAATCAAGTTTTGTTTCTTAGAAATAAGTTGAGGGAAATCAAGAAGGGTAAAGATGAAAATATGCAAGCATACTTCTTAAGAATCACCGAGATCAAGAACGATCTCATATCTATTGGGGAAACCATTACTGACAGAGAAATGGAACTCACAACTCTCGGAGGATTACCATCTGAATGGTATGTGTTCGGGACTACTCTTCTGAACAATAATGTAATTCCTAGTTTCGAGGAATTAATGGCTAGATGCATTCAAGAACAAACAAGGGTAGAAGAGCAGGAAATGCCTTTGCCTAAAGGTCCTCCTGCTGCTTTTTCTTCTCATGCTAAGAAAAGAAATAATTCTGGGTCTAAATCGAAAAGAAAGGCTGGATTTAAGGGTGGAGGAAAAGGACGATGTTTCATTTGCAATAAAGCAGGTCACTATGTAAGGGAATGCCCTGATAGAAAGGACTCTCACCGTGACGATGATCAAAATCCCTCTCATGGTAATCGAAGGAATGGAAAATTCAACAACAAAGGAAAAAGGAATGCGGGAAATCAAGGAAGAGGGCAACCATTCAAGAAGGCTAGAAATTCCAGGTATGAATCTAACACTGTTGACGATAAGCAAGCTGAATATTATCTACCAGCTGCTCTATCTACCTCCACTCCTTCGGACTCAATGGGAATTTGGCTCATTGATAGTGGTGCTTCAAGACACTTCACTGGTTACAAAGAAGTACTCTATAATATGGTAGAGAAAGAAACTAACCCGGAAATTGTCCTTGGAGATGACATGAAATACTTAGTGAAAGGTGTAGGCAATGTTTCTCTTAAACTGAATCAAGGTAATACGATTCACTTACAAGATGTATTATATGTACCTGATCTCAAAAAGAACCTTGTATCCATCTCAGCAATGGAAGACAAAGGCTATAAGGTAACCTTCAGCGATGGTAAGGTACGCATATGGAAAAATAATGTTAAAGCTGCTTTCACTCTTGGGTTTCGAGTTGATTCTTTATATCAAGTCGGTGGAAGTCCGCTAGGTGTCATGTCTTGTGACACAACGCTTCAGTCCGAACTTTGGCATCGGAGGTTTGCCCACCTTCATTACAAAGCTCTACCCGATGTAAGACAGATGGTAATAGGGATGCTTGAATTCCAAATAGAGAAAGAAGTTGTATGTTCGGGATGTGCCGAAGGAAAGCTCAAAAGGGGACCATTCCCTTCAAGTCAAAGCAAGACCTCCGATATATTACAACTAGTTCACTCAGACATATCAGGTATGATGCCTGTGAACTCCTTGGGAGGATACTCATATTATCTCACTTTTACAGATGACCATTCTCGAAAGACCTGGATATACTTCTTGAAAAAGAAGGATGAAGTGTTCCCTTGGTTCCGACACTTCAAAGCCCTAATCGAGAATCAAACCGAAAAGAAGATCAAGATCTTAAGAACTGACAATGGGACTGAATATGAATCTAATGAGTTCCATGATTTTTGTAAAGAGGCTGGCATCAAGAGGGAGACTACTACACCATATACTCCTGAACAAAATGGTGTGGCAGAAAGGAAGAACCGCACAATTATGGAAGTTGTCCAGGCCATGCTACATGATCAAAGTCTTCCTAAGTTTCTATGGGCTGAAGCTGCAAACACTGCCGTATATGTACAAAATCGATGCCCTCATCAAGCATTGGGTTCCAAGACTCCTGAAGAAAAATTCACCGATAAGAAACCTGATGTTTCTCATTTTAAAATTTTTGGAAGCCCTGTATACTTTCATGTGTCGAAAGAGAAAAGAAATAAATTGGGAGCATCTGGAAAGAAGGGAATTTTCGTGGGCTATGGTGAAAATACTAAAGGCTATAGAATCTATGTAGCCGGTCAAAGGGAAGTCATAATTAGTCATGATGTCACCTTTGACGAAGATATGGCTCTCAGCAAGGTGATCAATCTTCCGACTTTGAGGAGCTCTCAAGAAGCCGACACCAGGGAACCGAAAGAAAAGGATGATGAATCAATGCCTGATGTAGAAGAACCCATGGATCCAATTGATCCTCCTCCATATGAGCCTTCCTCTTCTAGGAAGAGGCCTTCATGGCTTAAGGGGTTACTTGATGATGCTGAAGGACATGCTGCACCTCGAGGAACCTTTCGTGAAAGTAAGAAACCTAATAGGTATCAAGGATACCTGACCATCATGAGCACGATCATACAAAATGAGCCTTCGTCATTCTCAGATGCCGTCAAGCATCAAGTATGGAAGGATGCTATGACCGAAGAATATGAGTCTATCATAAAGAATGATGTTTGGGAAGTAGTTCCCAGACCCCAGGACAAGACTGTTGTTACTTCCAAATGGCTTTACAAGATAAAGCATGCAGAAGATGGAAGCATAGAAAAGTATAAGGCTCGTTTTGTTGCTCGAGGTTTCTCCCAAAAGGAAGGTATAGACTATGATGAGATATTTGCACCTGTTGCCAGATATACGACCATCCGCTCGATCATAGCCCTTGCCGCTTCACAAGGATGGAACCTACATCAGATGGATGTCAAGACTGCGTTCTTGCATGGCTCGATCAAAGAAGAGGTCTACATGGAGCAACACGAAGGATTTGAGATTTATGATCGAAAATCTCATGTATGCAGGTTGAAGAAAGCTCTCTATGGGCTGAAGCAAGCACCCCGAGCATGGTATGAGAGGATCGATAGCTACTTGATGAAGCTGGGATTCACTAGGAGTGAAGCCGATCCTAACCTTTACTTTAAGGTTGAAGATGACAAGCCTCTCATACTGGTGTTGTATGTGGATGACCTCTTTCTAACAGGTGCAGACCCTCTCATTCACAAATGTAAGAGGGAGCTGGCCTCTGAATTTGAAATGAAAGACCTAGGACTGATGCACTACTTCCTAGGACTTGAAGTGTGGCAAAAGCCAGGAGAAATTTTCCTATCTCAAGGAAAATATGTGGTGAAGATATTGGAAAGATTCGGAATGGTGGACTACAAGCCTGTAACTACTCCGATGGAGCTTGACTTCAAGAAGTTAAGCGGTAGTGCTGCTGGACCTATTTTACGAAATGCTACTGAGTATCGGCAACTCGTCGAAGCATTAATGTTCTTAGTGAACTCCCGTCCAGATATATGCTTTGCAGTCAACACGTTGAGCCAGCATATGGTTGAACCCCACCACATACACTGGATTGGTGCCAAGAATCTGCTGAGATATCTTCGTGGCACTATCACTTATGGGTTAAGATACATTGCCAGAGATGTGAGACTATTTGGATACACAGATGTTGACTGGGCAGGCAATGTGGAGGACCGTAAGAGCACTTCCGGGTGTTGTTTCTCCTTGGGATCTGCTTCGATATCCTGGATGAGCAGGAAACAAAAGTCGGTGGCTTTGAGCACCGCCGAAGTAGAGTATATTGCTGCTAGCATGGCTTCTTGTGAGGCAGTTTGGTTGCGAAAGCTCTTCAGTGAGTTGTTTGGATTCACATTGGATACCACTGTGATCCTTTGTGACAACCAAAGTGGTATTCATTTGTCAGAGAATCCCGTATTCCATGATCGCTCCAAGCATATTGATATCAGATACCATTATATTCGATATATGGTGCAATGGGGAGCTATAAGGCTCCATCATATCGGTACAGATGAACAGGTCGCCGACATTCTGACAAAACCCCTTGGGAAAGTAAAATTTCTAACTTTCCGTGAACAACTTGGAGTTGTTCAAAGACCCTCCATTGAGGGTCATGTATGATGCATTGAGCTCTGAGAGCTCCAGGGGGTGCGGGGTGCTTCTTGGAGCAGCATATGACCACAGGATTATTCACTATCCCCTGGTGGTATACATGTACACCCCGTGGCGACATTGTAGCAGGATTGATGTGTTCTCCTGTGAGGCCTGGATTGATGTGTTCTCCATGGAAATTGTAGCAGGATTGATGTGTTCTCCTGTGAGGCCAGGATTGATTAGTTCTCCTGTCGAGGCATCCTACCCATGCAGTCTGGGACTCATGGGAAGTACCTCTCATTTGATCAATGAGCAGGGAAATGAAGTTAGGGACCATAGTAGTACCGATGGACGCATCGTTGTAACTACCGTACTCCCTACGCTAGGATGACCTCCATTGATCTGGGATCAATGATACTGGTCTGGGACCAGTGGTAGGAGTTGTACCATTCTATGACGCTCACTTCGGGTCGGTTGAGATTGGTCTGGGATCAGTGGTACATACTCTGAGACTGACTTTGAGTCAGTGGAGGATGATATTGGTCTGGGACCATTGGAGTTGTACTCACTATGACGCTGACTTTGGGTTGGTTGAGACTGGTCTGGGACCAGTGGTACATACTCTGAGACTGACTTTGAGTCAGTATGATACATCCTCGATCATTTCTTCTTCTTCATAATTCAGACAAAAGCAGAGTAGAACAGAACAATGCAAGAGCAGAGCAGAACAGAACAAGACAGTACAGATCAGTGCAGGGAAGAACAAGACAAAGCAGAACATGCAAAATAGAGCAGAGCAGGGCAAGGGTCAGGCTATACAAGGCAGTGCATTTGATGGATGAATAGTAACGACCGACAGACAGATTGCAGATGAAGTTCTCCATGGTTGAGAGGGAGTGTTAAAATTGGCAACCAGGGCAAAACTTCATGTGGGTCATCTTATTCATGGCTAATAATATTTCTATTAGATTCCTCTCGTCGAGAGGTGTAGGATTGATATAAAGATCATCCAATTCCGATAAGTATTCATGAAGATATGAATTTATTTTGATTATGGAATTATTATAAAGCCGACCTACAACTCATGTAGGCTCAGAAGCCCAACAGTCGCATCTATTCACCCACCAACGTTGTGTATAAATATAAGAGGACTTTTCCTCATTTCGACTCACTCATCTCATCACATCTCTCTCTCTCTACTGCGCAGATATGAGTCTCTTCTCTACTGCGCTGAAATGGGTCTCTCTCTCTCACACATGTGAAGCCGGAAGCTGTTGAATTTGAAGCTGCAACTGCAGAAGTAAAGATTGACTTGCGTGGCCTAGAAGATCTCCTCTTTGGAACTGCGTTGTAGGTTCATCTGAACCTCCTTTGAAAGCCGCAACTTTTGGTGGTGGAATGAAGTCAATCCGACGAACGGTTTGCAAGATATCGACTGCCCTAGTTTGAAGCCGGAAACTGCTGAAACTGAAGCTGCAACTGCAGAAGTAAAGATTGACATGCGTGGCCTAGAAGATCTCCTCTTTGGAACTGCGCTGTAGGTTCATCTGAACCTCCTTTGAAAGCCGCAACTTTTGGTGGTGGAATGAAGTCAATCCGACGAATGGTTTGCAAGATATCGACTGCCTTAGTTTGAAGTCGGAAACTGCTGAAACTGAAGCTGCAATTGCAGAAGTAAAGATTAACTTGCGTGGCCTAGAATATCTCCTCATCTGAACTGTGCTATAGGTTCATCTGAACCTCCTCTGGAAGCTGAAACTTTTGGTGGTGGAATGAAGTCAATCCGACTAGCGGTTTGTGAGATATGGTCTGCCCTAGTTTGATAATGAAGCCACTAATGCTGATGCTACTGATCTAGGGTTTGCTACTGCTGATATGAATCAGATTTATTGTACTATTTCTCTCTGCTGAATTATTGAAGATAAAAGAAGATCTGATCAAAGGGTTTCCCCTCACATTGTGGGGTTTGTCCTTGGCTAGCTGCCACATCTTGTGTCTCTTGTCTTGGCTTGTTTTCTATCGATCGTTTAATGTTCTATCTGCACTTTACTTTATGTACATGTGATTGCTAATCGGTGGAATATAATAAGAAAAAGAAGTAAATTGTTATAATCATAGAACATACCATAACTTAACAGAACCTTTGACATATCACATGCGTTCATGGCATACTAAGAAATACCCTTAATTTGACTACATATTGGAAAATACCTTTAAAAATTACGTTATTTAACCCCCTACTAATATGAACCCAATAGACCTTCCCAATTTAAAAAGCCTCTATTTTCACTAGATATTGTAGGTATCCATTTTTCATTAACATTATTTATACCTCTTTATATTATTTCGTTAAATTTGAGCTCCATCTTTTATACCTACCAATATAAAAACCATTTACCCCTTATTATATGCTCAATATATTATGTCATTTTTTCCTCGATATATATCCCCCAATATGAATGCATGTTGTACTGTATTTCTCCCCCGGTGAAGCCCCTGTGATTCATATTTGTTTCATGGAATATTTTTCTGATGGATTTTAATGCATATTCCTTTGCCCAAGCTCAGCATAGTTGGAAATATCTTTAATCATAACCTTTCTTGTCCCTTCATTTCCTGAGTTTAATATTCCATGGGATTTTCATTAGTTGTGGAAGTTTTTCTTAGTGGGAGAGCCTAACCTGCTTGTGCTTGTCGGCTTAGAGCAGGTGCCTGAGTAAACCATTCCTTCCACAAGAGTTGTGTTCATTGAGTTCTCATCTAATAGCGCTAATGATAAGCCAAAGAACTCGCTTCCAATAAGGGATAGGAGAAAGGGGTTCATCATGGGCCTGTTGAGAAAGGATGCAAGCAAAGACCCCAAAAAGACTTTTTTTGTGAGAAACTCCCACTTGAAGTCAAAGATTAATTATAGGAGTTGGAAGAGGGCGTAGTTGGGGAATGTCAATGTTTATCGAACTCAAAGGTGATATCATTTTTGGGTTAGGTTCTCCTAGATAGGAATTATGCTAAGTACAATTTACTACTGGTCCTCGACAATGTAGTGCTTCAGATGAAGGAAATGAACACAAGGATTAAGAGAATTGAGACTAATGTGGCTCCTAGAGCTGGTGCAAGTGACCTCAATTCGGCAAATCATATCCATGTAGAGGTGGATACCTCCACCTCATCCTAGTTATTTTGGTGTATTTTTGTCTTTTGGCTTCTTCTAGGCTTGTTAAGGATGGTTTAAAGGGTCTAGTTAGTGCCAATGTGGCACTAAGATATTGGTAGTCATATTAGATAATTTTTGTAGCTTTTTTGACACTTTGTTTAAAATTATCATGCCTCTAGTGGCTATGTGTAATGTTGTTAATATTATGGATGTTTGGTATTTTTGGATAGATAGTCTCTAATTTTGTTAGTCAAACGATTTCCCAAGTGATAGGCCACTAACAAGCAGGAGCTACAAACTTATGTACTTCTCCTTATGTAATCAAAATTTATCTTAAAAAAAATGCTAGTATAATGAATGGAATTAATATTATTTGGATCTATTTGGTCTAGAAAGTATTGAGCTCATAGTGAGTTTCAGTAGGTCTATTTGTATCCTCATTTTTTTTCTTGTAGATGTTTACACTTTATGATTTAATACTCCTTGAATTTATTCAAGTTTTTCTTGTTTGAAGTATTTGAACCTATTTCAAATAATCTTTGGGTCCCCAAAAGTTGGTGAGCGAAGATCACCCTCAAGGCAGAAGATAGCATAAATCTCCTGCAGGTGATTTGGAGCCTTCATTATCAAAAACTCTTGATATATTACTAGGAGTTGTAAAATATCAAGTGTGTATTGAGAAACCATGAAGAGTCCATGTCGGCTAACATAACCTCAATTTTTATAACCACAACAAAATGCACGAGAATCGATGTAAAGATACCACCCAAGTAACAACAATCACAGACACATTTGTTCCATAAAAATATCACATATTTATTTTAGAGATGAAATGCAATATGTTGAGAAACATGGACATTAATCTAAACAAAAAAGACTACTTTGAAGCCTCAAATCAAGTGCAACTAATAAATTCCAACTATAAAAAATTAGAAGAAAAATAAATAATACATCGATTAACCAAAAACATGGAAATTATAAAACCATATACATACCTAATCAATACAATAATAAAAAATAGACAATCAACACACATTTTACTAAATTATATACTAAACATAGAATTATAAAACCATATAAATACCTAATCAATACAATAATAAAAAAATAGACCATCAACACACATTTTACTAAATTATATGTTTTATAAAGTCATTATAATTCTAAATTTATTTTTCTAAAATCTTTAGCACATAAAATTATATGTTTAAAAATATTTAAACTCTGTCATAAACTAATAAAATATGATTTTCTATTTTGATACAAATACTCTTAAATAATTTTGTATTTAATTTATTTAAAGATTTTGATGCGTTTTTTTTACCATATAAAATTTTTCATTATAATTTAAAACATAAAACAAAATATTACAAAATATCTCTCAACTAAATCTATTATATTAATTCTCAATTTCTTATTTCCAAATATAATAAACATTTTACATGATTACATTTGATTTTCTTTGATTTACTAAATCATGAACAGCAAACATTGCATCAACCTTATACATTCATTAATGCACCAACTTTATCGTCAAAATGAAGGTTAGGATCTTAAAGGAAAGAAAAATTCACCATTTTTATTATTTATTGCTTAATCGATGGCGATGGTCCTATAGGTTAGTGAAAAAATTTAAAAATTTAAATGATATTTATAATTAAATAATTTTAATTAAGAAGAAGATTTTAATTTTGAAAATTAAAATTATTATTTGTTTTAATTAGTGTTAAGAAGAAATGAAGATCGGTAGATTAGATAGATTAGAATTAATTATGGCATGAGTTTTATAGTGAAATTGGGCATTACTTAATTCCCAAAATATCATGGCATACAAGAGTTTGTCACATTTGCGATTCTAGGAAGGTTGAAGAGTTTGTGTTACACTGACATTTGATCTAATTTTTAAATATTTCACACTACCAACCTTATTAACTTTTTAACTCAGTGAAATTATGGCGATCTAGGAATGCTTCTCTCACTTCTTTTTTAGCATAGAAATAAAATGTTAAATAATTCTAATTAGTCTCTTACCTTCTTAATGTTTGATTCTTCGTCGGTGTCATCGTCATCGAGATTAGTTGGTTTGTGCAGATTTTAGTCTTTATCGAGTCACTGGTTCAAATCTTATAGAGAAGGGTTCATGGAGGAAACCATCTTTGAGGGTTAAAATTGTATCTAAGTTCAATTGAGCCTCACACAATCCTAGTGACATTTCAATCGAACTTCATCTAATATTAATAGTAGCATTCCATAAATAGAACACGGCATTCTTCTATCCACTATTAAAATTAACCCTTTCAATACTTATAAATAAAAAACAAAAACCAATTCCAAATATTAAAAACTATCACATTCATTTTACAATTTATTCTTCCATCCAAAATGTATATATAATTAATAATAATTATATATATATATATATATATATATAGATATATATAGATATATGAGGAGTTGCCCGAAAAGTTATAGAAATTTCGGTCATATTTGGAGAAAATCCGGCAAGGATTTTTGTAAATCCAAGTTATAGTTGTTAAACTTCAAAATTTTAGGTGTACTAGACGTTTTTGATGGTGCTTAATCCTTTTCCACCATCAAAACACGATTCAAACACTGCCTCTACAAGATTTTTTGAAAATTTTGTACTCAGATTCCAACCACTTTTGGTCGTCTGCTGAATCCATTTCCACCATCAAAACACGATTCAAAAACTGTCTCTACAAGATTTTTTGAATTTTTTTTACTCAGATTCCAACCACTTTTGGCCCTCTCACAATTCCTCCACCTGGTGCTGAATCCATTTCCACCATCAAAACACGATTCAAACACTGCCTCTACAAGTTTTTTTTAATTTTTTTTACTCAGATTCCAACCACTTTTAACCATCTGACAATTCCTCTGCCTGGTTAAACGACTCCAATATATAATCAATTAACATTATTAAAAACTACAACTTATAATTTACATTATTAAAAACTACAACTTATAATTTAATAAAATTACCGACCAACTTAACGAAAGCTTGCACGAGACTCTTACGGCTCGTAGTTGTTTCGTGTAACGATGTTATGGAAACGCTTTTTCCGACCACAATGCAAAAATATCTATCTATTGTCAAACTCAGCGCAAATTTGAAAAATAGGCCCTTTTGTTTTCTTTTTTAACTTTCAACATCGTCTTCTTTTCATGAGAAAAGAATTGCGGTATGCTACCCACCCAATATCCTCTATGTGCGCGTGGGACCCACTCTATATGTGCATTGAATCCACCCGCTAAACGCTGGTTGCGGTATGTGACCCACCAAATACCCTCCATGTGCGCGTGGGACCCACTCTGCATGTGCGTTGAATCCACCGGCTAAACGCTGGTTAATAGGGTAAGGGTTGTTTCAATTATTAAATTACGATTCAATTCATAATATTTTTTTTCCCGTCAACATATTCTATTAAATTGGAAAATATTTACAAAGAAGATTATCATTATCAGTCGATTTTGAGTTTCATTTCGATTTATTTAGTCAAGAGGTTTGCGGATGATCCAAATCTCATTTGAAAGCAAGGCAGGGTCTTGAAATGAGCCTTCGGCCAGCCCCATCACCCCACCTTCCAACCTAACATCCCTCAGCCCTCCAACCTTTATCTTTTCTAAGATGAAGAATTCAGCACATCCACATCGGACAACACATGAGCCTTCGGCCTTCACCTGATTGGTAACCATCACTTGGGTTGTTGTACAACCTCTTGGGTTGTTGAATCGGAGGCTTCTATGACTTCATTTTGATTTATTTAGCCATGGGAGGATTACAAAATTAACAAAAAAGACATCACAAAGATGGACGTTGATATATCTAGAGATCCAAAAGTCGCCAAAAAACATATAAAATGTATACGAAACCAAACATGAGAACTGAGACTAAGGGGTCTGGTCTTGACGCTGCTTTGGATGGGCTGGTGGATGAACTGGTGGGTGCTGACCACCATGGACATGGAATTCCAAATGCTCCATCCTACTTTCGATGACCTCCAACCTTTCAAATATTCGCCTTTGATTTCTCCTCACTAACGACAGCCTGTCCAAAATATATCAATGTTGCTACATAACATCGTTGAAGGAACCAATTACTTCCAAGCGATCCTCTTGCTGAAGACGAACTAGCTCCGCTAACTGAGACGAATCTCTTGAAGTTGCCCCACAACAGACGAGAACGAGGGAGGATCTATCTCTTGGCCCGAAGCTAGGCGAATTTCATGGTCCAACTCGCCCACGTCGAGCCCACTTGGCCACCACCACCCGCACCAACATGCCCTCCCATGGCAAGGCCTCCCCGACGTGCATGACCCCACTGGCGGAGCATGGAGACCAACACCCTAGACCACAGAGGATAACGCAACCCCACTACAACAAGACACCACCTCCAGCACAACCCGATACTTACCCCAACACAAAAATCCTTCTTGTTGGACACCTTTCGACCCTTGAAGACGGGAATAGAGTCAACACCAACACAAAGATGGCACCACATAGACCAACCAAATCTCGTATAGGAATCCAGACCCTTACCACCTATCTAGAAAAGAATGACATCCAACCAAGCTTCGTTAACCGGCTCTCCCCCACCCCCAAGATGACACTTCCTGGCACAATGGCCTTGCACCAAACACCCCACAACAAGACCCCTCAACTCCTCGAAATAAGCAACAAGAACCACATGGGAGCCTAGCAACCCAGGTTGCAGGCCCCCATGCTCAATGTTAATCCATCATAACAGAAGGTGACAACTTGTCAGAAATGCAATACAATTGGCAATACCACCACCCCATTAGCTACTTCATCGATACCCAAGGAACCTAGAGAAACCAAGCAATCTAAAGTATAAACATTGCATAAACACCTTACCAGATAGTCGGGTGACCACCTCTCTCCACAGTGAACACGAGAGGCAGCCGAGGACCAAAACACATAGCTCCTTCAACCCAGAGTTTCTTCTCTCTTTGCAGTTTGAGGATCCCAAACATGGAGAGTGCCCAACCACAAACCAGCGGACACCCACACCACCCCAATGCGTGGAGGCTCCATTGACACGAATAAACAGACTCGCGGGCTCCCAAAGAGAACCAGCGCAAACTGAACGATGACCTCCCCAACTCCAGGTACTCCAATTCCCAGATGAACTATAAACAATCTCCAAAACTGACGACTCTTAATAAACTTTGCGTGCCTTACGGAAATAACCCTAGATCTAAAAGGACCCTTTGACATCGACCAAATGTTTGGTTCCTTAACAGTGTCTGGTCGAACATCAAGGTGGTTAGTTAACCTTTGTCTCATCAAATCATTGCACATTGGAACCGCCACCCCCATCGGGGTAACTCAATACATAATAATTTATTATCATTAATTACAACAAATTTAATCCATCATAAATTTTGAACTTGCTCTGATAATAATAATATTATTATTATATATTTTTTTAAATTTTTTATTAATGATAAACTAATTATTATCACAACATGAAATAATAACTTATTTGTACTTTTTTTTATTCCTTTTTTTAACATACAACTCTATATTCTACATGATGGGTACAACATTATATTCTACATTATGAATATGTGTATATTGTTGATATTGACTTGTGCGAAATGAATTTGGGTGGAGAGGATTTCATACTTGTCCTAGGCTATATGTTAGACTTTTTGGAGGGTTTTCTAACAACTTTTCCAATCAAAATTGCCCATAATCCAATAGGGATTTGTTGGAATCACTAGTTTGAGTTATGAACTCTTCACAATCCAAGTGCCCCATGGGTTTTTCAGGGTGTTAAATTCATATATGTAGTCAAAATCTCAGTTTAAACAACAAAAATGAAGATTTGACAAAAGAAATCGTCGTATTCTGACCAAAATCTCAAAAAAGTCTAATAGTTAGACAACACATCTCATTCCTTCCTCCGAAATACCCAAAATAAGCCTAGTTAACATATTTGTACTTTATAAATTCAATAATAAACTAATAATTATCATAACCTAAAGTAATACTTTATTTGTACTTTATAAATTTAGTAATGAAATAATAATTTATTTAAAATTTATATATTTAATAAATATTTAAACCATAATAATAATATTTCTCAAATGTTTGTATATTTTATTGGTTTGGGTCTGGAGTATGTCCTAACACTATTTTTGTTTGGTTAAGAGCTTGTTTTCCTAGAATGTAAGGAAATAGGTTAATGGCCCAAGACCTAGAGGCATCTAGCAAGAGCGAAGGTTTGCCCCTTCCTTAAATAACAATGATAAATTAGTCTACATTTACGAATAGTAACCGATAATGATTGTCTCCACTGATAATTTTATCCTTGAATTATAATAATGTTTTCCATTGTATATATATAATAATTTCCTTTCATAAATAAGTGTTCTTTTTCAAAAAAAAAATAATTTTTTTTTTTTTATTAATAAAATGATATATAAAAATTCTATTAAAAATTATTATAATCCTCGATTGGTTTTAAAAATATATAATAAATTTAAATCAACGAAAGTTTATTATATATTAAATAAATGATAAACGATACAAATTTAGAAGTTGGTTTTCAGAGTTAAAAAATTAAGATGATGAATTAGATATATACCTTGCAGTGATTTATATGTCCGCGTGCAGTGAATTTTTATGTAAATTTTTGTTAATATAAATCTTATAAGAATATTTTCTTTTTTTTTTTTCATTTTTTTTTCTTTTTCCTCAGTACGAAAAAATCTTGATTGTATTTGATAAAAGATATAAAAAAGCAAATTACATTTTGATATAGACAGATAAAGATATATAACCCACTCTGTACAAAACTGTAGAGGGAAGAAAAAAAAGTCCTGATATGGCGTGTGTCCAAAAATCCCCCACAATAGGTGAAGAGACAGGAAGATATGTGCTTCAAACGAAAAGCAATCATCTTGAAGGGAAAAATAAAAACATGAGGACAGATGGCAAAATATGGAATCTAGGAAAACTAGAAACTCCTGAAGGGGACACTTCTTCCACCAGTGAGAGGAATGCAAACTACAACAAAAACAGTGTCCTAGAAAAACATACCTGGGAAATCTGCGATAACAAAAAGAGGTTATGTGCCTGGGAGAGAGAATTCCTAAATGGAATAGGATTCACCTTCAATTTTTATATCCATATTCTAGAAGCTCATTTGAGAAAAGACTCCTTTCTTTGATAATATATCAGCTTGTGAATTTTGTGCTCTGTTGATATGCTGAATAGTATAGTCATCCTTCCTCCCCCAGAGAGAAATGATTCTGTTCAACCATCTAGATAGATGCTGCATTTTAATATGATTCTTCCCTGTGACATGATCAATAATGATTTTGGAATCTCCGAAAATCTGCAGAGACTGAATATTTAGAAAAAAGTTGAAAGTAAGAAGTCTTGATAGCGCCATTGCCTCTGCTTTGTTATTGGTACCCTTCCCCCTATTCCAGAAGATTTGGAATTGCTGATCTTTTTCCATAACAATAAGGACCCCACATCTACATATGCCATCTTGTGCTACCCCATCAAAATATGCTCTTGGGAAAACCATATGATCTGATGATATCTTATAAGAATCTTTCCTTGAATTAATTTTATTTATGAGAAATAGTTTTATAAGCTATGAATATTTGAGGTTTCATGAACATTTATTTGGTTAAGATATGCTCAATAGTTTACAACATTATATATGTGCAAGAACTCTGCGGTGATATATTTGACTGCTCATAATATAGGTACATCAGTTCTTTTTATTTTATTTTTATTTATATATTTTTTAATTATAAACATTTTATCATATATGTTAAAACCTCACTCTCATGGGGAGGTTAAGCAAATTTGTCTTAGAAATTATTTAGGATTATATTGATTTATTAGGAAAAAGAGAAAAGAAAGACAAGTGGAATATAAAATAGAATTAGCTACAATACTTGACGATAAATTCAAATTGTTGGAAAATAAAATGTTAGGGTTTGAAAATCAACTACAAAAAAGGAAGAGAGACTATAAAGAATAGAAAATTAGAAGCAATCAATGGTTAAAGAAATTTGCGCCTTGAGAGATGAGATTAAAAAGTTAACGAAAAACTAAGTAAGAATTTGGCCCTAAATAGTACGAAAAATAAATTAAATATCAAACACATAAAAAAAGAAATGAACAAGCAAATTGAGTTGGATCATGAGCATGATAAAATGGCCTTGGATCTTATAATTGCTAGTATAATATAGCCAAAAGATGAGGACACACTAGTAATAGTAAAAGAAGGACTAAAAGATAACTCATAAATTAAAACAACTTATCTCATATCAACAAGAAGGTTGGGAAAGACATTTGAGCACAAAGATAAAGTAATTTGTGTTATGGTAAGTTGTAGTGACCATAAAATTAACATGCTCAGTAAATATCCAAGCTTAAAATGGATAAGAATTTTTAACAATGAGGACCTCATTCCAACAAACCAAATTGAGTACTTAAGTAAGGAGGTTCAAATGGTAAAGGAAGCTATAAAGGAAGACAAATGGGAAATCATTAGAGATAGGAAACTACTATTAGGGATGTAGACCAAAATAAGAGTCGTAAATAGGAATTTGGAACACTACAGATCCTTTTTTGGAACTGTCATGGATTTCCATGGCATAAATGTCCTATGTTAAGTAGGATCACAAGTGAAATTCAGATTAATTTTTTAGTTGAAACTTAGGAGCATGATGAGTCTAAGGCCCCGCATATAGATGGATTCATTTTCTGGTCAACATGGAACAAGATAGCCGCTCACAGAGGGATTGGAGGAATAATATGTTCTATAAAAAAGAATGTTTATCCTCACACTTGGTTTCATAAGATAGACCCGCTCAATCAAACATTTGGATCAAAATTTCTAACATTAAATTTAAGAGGATTTACATCGCAATTTGTTATTTCGCACCTATCAACTCTACCTTTGATAAGGAAAACAATCTATATAAAAATTACCCTTATAATACCTTGGAACAAGATATTAACAATCTCATGAATGAAGGTAATATCATCTTGTTAGGAGACTTTGATGTTAGAAATACACCCAAGCTATTATTCTATGTGATGATTCCAACCATAATCCTCTTTGGCTAGATAAGGACCTTGCTTTATCTAGTAGATACAATATAAATTTGGAAGGCCTAACCAAGAATCTATTTGGTACTGAGTTAGTGAAGCTTTGTAGTTCTCAAGGCCTTATAATTTGCAATGGTGTAATCAAGTGTCCAAAATCCAACCAGATAACTTGTATTCATGTGCTTGGCGGTGGTTTCATGGATTATATGATATCTGATATTCATGTTTCCAACCAAATTGTAAATTTTGACCTCTTAAATGACCAAGAGCCTGACTTTGATCGTAGATCTTTAACTTTAATTCTAAACTTTAACATGAACAAGAGCCATGTGTAAGAGAATTGTGAGAATCAAAAGCACCTAATTTTCGACAAAAGTAAAATGGATCTCATCTTAAAGGATTTAAATAGGGATTTACACCTCTTAACTTATAAGGATAACATTGAAAACCTCAATCATGATTTTACTATGACTCTATCCACTTCCATTAGCAAGTTCTCTATCAAGGTGTCTTATAAAAAGAATAATAGAACTGTTAACCCTTGGTACGATAATGATTGTAAAATTGCTAGAAAAGTGATTAGGGATGATCATGGTATCAGAGTATACTTCTTTGGGTATTTGGTAGGGATCAGAGTAGGTTTCTTTGGATATTTGGTAGGGATGAGAGTAGGTTTATTTGGGTATTTGGTGGGGAGTTACACGAGATCCTTATCGGTTAAGCTTAAGGTCATAAAACCCCAACCATGGTCTACAAATCTATTAATAACCATCAATATTCTACAAAGGAGAGGTTTGCACAATTGGAAGCACAATTTGCAAATATAAATTGTAATGTTAGCATCTTCACGGTAGCCCTACCGAAGAAGCTCAGGCTTTTCAAAGAAAATGGAGGTTCTTATGTAGAGTTCAATTGTCTATCCAACATGGGATGTTCGAATTCATCCAACGTTCTTAGTGGTTTATGGAATGATCTTCCATCCTCTATAATAAAGGATGGATGTCAAATTCTAGCTACAAAGGATTTATCTTCCCCATATGGGGTAAGGAGGGATATATCTCATCCAACAAGTGGCAAGGATGACGTCACCTCACTCAAAGAGTAAGGCCAATGTGCCTCCATTCAAGCCATTATATCATGACCTAGAGAACATGTTATCTTGTGGTTAATGAGTGTAGGGTGGTGGAGGTTAATTTCTTAGCTTGGATATATCCTTGTCTTAATCCTCAAATTTTGCAGTTAGTCTTTGACTGCAAGTTAGTTCCTAATCATATTTGTTGCATATTGTTTTACACACGCTCGATGTATTAGGAAATCTCTATAGTCTCAACCTTTTGTAGCCCTTCCTTTCTTAATTTCGAGATTCCACAAGATTTACATTAATTGTGGAAAAATCAATGGGACAGACTAGTCGACTTGTGCCTTTCAGCTTAGGGGAGCTACTTGGGTAAGTCATTCCCTCCATAGGAGATGTGTTCATTGAGTTTTCATCTTCCAGTGGCGCAAATTGTAAGGCAGAGAACTCGCTGCCAAAGGGAAAGAGGGGGAAGAGGTTTGTCATGGGGTTCTTGAGTAAGGATGCAAGTAGAGACCCTTGCAATACTTTTTTGTGAGCAACTCCCACTTGAATTCAAAGATGAATTATAGGAGAAAGAAGATGATGTAGTTGGGGAGTTTCAATTCCTGTCAAACAATGCCAAGGATGAGATATTGCTGGTCCTCAACAATATAGTGCTTCGGCTGAAGGAAATGAACAAAAGGATTAAGAGAAGTGACACCAATGTGGCCCCTAGAGCTGGTCCAAGTGGCCTCAACCCAACAAACCGTGTCCACATAGAGGTGGATGCCTCCACCTCATCCTAGTTATTTTGATGTATATTTTCTTTCAGTGTTTATGGTTTTTGGCTTATTCTAGTCTTGTTAAGGATGGTTTAAATTGTATAGTTAGTGTCTATGTAGCAACAAGGTATTGGAAGTTGTCTCATATAAAATTTTATAGCTTTTTTGGACACTCTTTTTAAAATTTTCATCCTTGTAGTAGCTATGTTTCATGTTGTTAATCCTATGGATACTTTGTCTTTTTGAATAGATAGTCTCTTGTTTTTTCAGTCAAATGGTTTCCTAAGTAGCAGATGACGGATAAGCGGGAGCTACATACTTCTGTAATTCTCCTCAAATAAACAAAATTTAGCTTGCTAAAGAAAAGAAAAAACATTGCTAGTATAATGAATGGAATTTATTTTCTTTGGATATCCTGGGCCTAGAAAGTGTTGAGCTCACAATGAGTTTTAGGCTTTTGTTTTGGAAATTATGTTTGTAACCTCATTTTTTCTTCTAGTAGATGTTTGCTCTTTATGTTTGAATACTCCTTGAATTTATTTAAGTTTTCCTTTTTAAGGGTATTTGAGCCTAGTTCAAATCATCTTTGGGTTTCCAAAAGTTGGAAAGTGAAGATTATCCTTAAGGAAAAGGATAGCATAAAGCTCCTATAGGTGATTTGGACCTTCACTATCACAAACTCTTGAGGGATTATCATGAGTTATAAGATATCAAGCATGTGTTGAGAAACCATGAAGAGTCCATATAAGCTAACATAACCTCAATTTTTATAGCCATAACAAAATGCATGAGAATGAACATAAAGCTACCACCCAAGTAGCAACAACCATGGGTGCACTTGTTCAATATAAATGTCAAATAGTTGTTTTAGAAGTGAAATGCAATATGTTCAAGAACATGGGCATTAATATGAGCAAAGGAGATTAATATGGAGCCTTAAATCAAGTGCAACGATTAAATTCCAACTATGGAAGCTTAAAGGAAGAAATGATAGTGAACCAGCTAGCCAAAAACATGGAAAATTTATAAAACTAAACTCAAATCTAGTCAATACAATAATAAAAAAGCAGTGAGCGACACACTTTTGCTAAATTATATGCTTCATAAAATCATTAAAATTCTAAATTTATTTTGTAAAATCTATATTATACAAAAACACTAAAAGTTTTGTTTTAGTAAATAATTAAACTCTATTATAAAATAATAATCGATATATAAATCCTTTTAAATAAATTTAAATTTATTTTATTTACAAATTTTGTAATTAATATAAAATATTGTTATTTAAAATATAAAATAAAACATTACAAAATGTCTTACACGTGCATCTATTATATTAATTTTCAATTTCTTATTTATAATGTAACAAACATTTTACATGATTACATAAATTTTCAATTTCTTATTTATAAATGTAACAAACATTTTACATGATTACATATAATTTTCTTTGGTGCGTTTAATAATGAACAAGTAGCATTTCATAAACCATATATATTTATAAATACATTAATTTTATTGTGACTTATGAGGTGTAGATTAATTGCTTTTTGTAGGGTTTGGTTTCTAGTAAGTCACAAATTCAAATTTTATGGGGAAGGGATTGAGGAGGGGAGCTTCACAAAATCTTGGTGTTAACATCCTACTGATTATAGATTATTCTTCCATCCAACATTGAAGCTAGTCCCAACCTAAATTCAACTTAATTTGAAAAAACAAAAAAAAACAAGAAAGAAAAAAAAATCATGAAAAAAAAATCAATATTTTTAATATAGAATAAAAAATTATTACTTAATCAAATAATCCTATAAAAAAATTATCCACACTTAAAATTTTCAATTTCTTTGAAAATATATTTGTGAATATATTTATGGGCACAACTACAATGTGGTCTAATAAGATATGTTTAATAAGTTAAATAGTTGTGGTGTAATAAGATATGTTTAATAAGTTAAATAATATTATTTTCAGCATAACCTCTATAAATATCATTTAATCTCTCTTTTAATATAAACAATAAACCTTTACTTTATAAAATTGATTTATTTTAATAAATGTTATAGGATATAAAATCAATGTATTTTTATAAATATTAAATATTATGTTAAGAATTTGTATTTTAGCTAAGTTATAGGATAGAGTAAAGGTATTTTACTTTGTTATATAAAGAGTAAATGTATTTTATTTTGTTATGGTTTTTTTATTTATATAAAATTTGTGATAAATTTTATTTTGTTTATTTATAAGGTGTAGATTAGTTGACTTGTGTGAGGATTAGTTTCCATCAAATTAATTTTAAATTTTATAAAAAGAGATTTAGAGAGGGTGATACGTGTAAGGGTTAAAATTGTTCCATGAGACTGACTCAATTAAACCTTGTACAATGTCAGTGGTGATATTCTATAAGCAAGACACATTATTCTTTCGTCCAATAGCCACTATTAAAAGTGACTTGCTTAAATTCAATTTAACTTGAATATATATATATATATATATATATATATATATATATATATATATATAGATATATATATATATATATTATTTAATAAAAATCAAAATATTATACATATTATATATTTAATACTTTTATATCCTTAACTCTACACACACACACACACACACACACACACATATATATATATTTGTGAAGGTTATAAATTTAAATAGGCATGTATGAGGATACGAAATAACTCAAAAGATTAATAACTAATTGTAGAATTTTTTTTAGATTCAAACTATTTAGGTAATTTACTAAAACAAAGACTTGAATCTACTCTACTCATCAATGAAAACAATTAAACGGTGGAGAAATCACAACATAAACATGAGACAAGATTCAATCACGTATGCTTAGAGATTTATCTAAGGGAAAGCAACTGCTCAAAACCCCTTCTTATATGTATTGCATTAATCAGAAAATAGAGAAGAAATAATGCATTAATCAGAAAATAGAGAAGAAATAATGCTTGCTCAAGTGCGAGCAATCTCTGCATTAGTATAATATATCTCACTGCTTCAGAGAGTGAACATGGTCAATACTTAGCCAATTTTCTACCTGCCCAAGCTCAATTATCCCCCTATTATTTAGGGAAATTGCTCATTGGGAATTGTGCAATTCCTTTAGGCATTTCTCTGACTACATGCACCACATGTACAACCCACAAAATTATACAACTAATAGTACACTTCTCTTGAACTCCAATCTCAACTGGGTAGAGTTATCTGCATGCATCAATTATTCTGGGTTGATTGATGAGTTCACTGAAAGATCAACTGAAGTTACACCCCACTATTGGACCCTCCACTAGTTCTTAATCAGTTAGAACTAGTTAAAATCATAATAACTCAAATTAACTGAGCCTGGTTGCTAGAAATTAGCAATCAATAATAACTAAACATAAGTCAAGTGTCTCCAATTCAATTAACTGAGTGGCAAGACCATGTTACCCCAATTAACTACCTCCAAATATTTTTATGAAATTAGAATTCAAATTTCTCCTAATTAATTTTAAACAAAATTAAATTAAAAATTTATTGCCACATTTTCAACACTAACCGCATTTCATATATATATATATATATATATATATATATATATATATATATATAGCTAATCAGATAATAAGCTAAATTTATCAAAAACAAATACATTATAATTTCATAATAAAATTATTGACCAAGTTAACAAAAGATCCATGAAGACTCGTCAGAATCGTAGTTGTTTTAAATGGAGTTGTCTTTAGTGTGACTTTTTGGAGTTTCTTGGTGAAATCTTGATTTGTGTTATTTAAACTAGTTTTTTGACTGTATATATGGATTCAGCGCCCTGAAAAATCAATAAAGCACTTCTATTGTGCAGACATTAGCATCAAATTTGTGATTCCAATGAATTTCTGCTAAATTTTAGAGCAATTAGACAGGAAAAATCCACCAAAAATACTTTCAAAAAATCGCAATAAAAACAACTCTGTTTTAAATATAATGATTTTCTAGAAAAGCTTTCTCTCCCACACTTAAATGGCAACGTCATTGTAAAAATATCTGACACCGCAAATTTAGGAATGGGATATTTTTGGAACTTTCGGCATCGTTTTCTTCCTGCAATAAAAATTGCGGTATTTGGGAATGGTATATTTTTGGAACTTTCGGCATCCTTTTTTCTTCTTTTTTTCAGTAGGAAAAATCAGAATATATTATATTGAGAAAATATAAGGGTCTTGGTTACATGAAGACACATAGTCTTAATCTGAATATCAGAATGGAAGGCGCATGGCCACAGCCAGAATCCGAACTGGGGAAGTATCATGATGATTATATGGTGAGCCGAAAGGGCGCATATGACTGCGCAGAAAATACAGTAACATGGTGACCAAATAGAGAGCCAAACGAGCGCTTATGACTGCGCAATATAGAGTGAGAAAACATAATAAGAGATGTAAACCGGAACGCATATTAACACAGCTAGTGAATCAGAAGAGCATAGTTCGGTGCCATATGTGAAGAAACAAGCCCCGTAGCTGAATGAGATGCATGATACAAAAATGAACAGGGCTCGGTTAGAGAAACATATTGAGCCAATTAAATCTGAGAGGGCATTGACCCCATTATGGAAGGCAAAATGGAAACCAGCGGCAGGCAGGAGGCCTGGAAGATGCACCTGTTCCTCCACGTCCAGATATTCCAGCATGTGAGACAGAACAGAGCCTGCCTTGTGGAACTTTGATCGCCCCACCAAGAAAACGCATCCAGGACAGAGGGGAAAACACAGTGAGGAAAACCAAAAAGCACAGAGAGATCATACCAGATTGCTTGGGAGGCGGGACATTGGAAAAACATGTGGGAATTGGATTCATTCGCCTGAAGGCAAAGATGACATCTTCCAGGACCGTGCCAACCTTTTCTCTGTAAAACATCCCAGGAGAGGTTCTTATCATTGAAGAGAAGCCAAGAGAATAGGATGGTTTTGAGGGGGCAAAGGGCCTTCCAGAACTTAAACGGAAAAACAGCGGGATAGGGAGGGAGATCAGCGATTAAGACAGAGTAAATTTTCCGGATAGAGATGGGATGGATGGTGGAGTCAGTGGACCAAATGAGAGAGTCTTTTGTGCCTAGTTGTAGGATCCCGAGGTGGGAGAAGCGTGCAGAGAAGGAAAGCCATAGGGGACGGAGAAGGGGAGGGATGGCCAGCTGAAGGTCGGTTTTCCATATTGGTTGAAGAGAGGACCAGGAGTCTATGAGAGAGTTCCATGTGAAGAAGCCTTTAGAATGAAAGAAAGAGAGTAGAGAGTGGGGAATCATGGATTCCAGATTGTATAGAGTTGGATCTATACCAATAAGGACACTGGAGCCCGAGAAAAGAGTCCACTTGAGGTACTTCCTGAAGAAAGGTTGGATCTTTTTGAAGCTGTTCCAAATGGGAGATCCATTCTGGATTCCAAGCGAAGATCTGTAGAACCAGTAAACCAAGGGGCGGCCCTTAAGATACTTTTGTCTAATCAAGAAGCTCCACGGACCGTTCCCAAAAAGGCCCCTGTGAAGAGATTTGCAAATGAGCGCCTTGCCAAAAAGGCATCCTTTTTTCTTCATGCAAAAAAAAATTGCGGTTGGACCTCCCATATACCCACCGGTTAAACGCTGGTTAACATGGCAAGGTTTGTTTCAATTAACTCAATTAATAATAGTTCATTATAATTAACTCTGATTTCATTCTCAATCCATTATAAGTTCTGAACTCTTTCATGTTATGTTATTATTGTTTTTTTTCCATAGTAAAATTTATTAAATATAATGGTTGATTAATAATAAATAATTATTATAATTTTGAAATAATAATTTATTTGTACTTTATAAATTTAAGAATAAACTAGTCATTATCTTAATCTAAAATAATAATTTATTTTAACTTTATAAATTTAATAAATCTTTAAACTGTAATAATATTTTTATTCTTGTGTGAACAACCAAAAGATATTTTTATATACTATGGGTTTTTTCATCTGTAAATGTTACTTACAGCTTAGATTTATCTTAATTTGGATAGGTCTAGTTTAATTTATAGATTAAATGACATTTTTTTAGAGTTTTTTTTGTTAATTTTAATCAAAATTAAGTAGAGATTTATAAAAACTTTAATCTGTAAAATTTGATTGCCCCGAAAGTTTTTCTATGCTGAATCCATTTATGCATTCAAAATCTATTTTAAATAACAAAAAATCATAATCTTGCTTGAGATTGTATCATCACATTAAGATGAAAAGGTCATTTCATCTATAAGTTAGACTACACACAGCGGAGAGGGATCAAATCTTTCTCTTGAGGTGCAAACCTCTTTTACAGTGAAAAGAGATTTGATCTCTCTCAGCTCTTGGTAGATCCGGAATTAAGATAGATCTAAACTAGTTTAATTATTAGTATTTAAATAAGCCACATTAAAAAAATAGCATGGAAAAAAACCACAAGTTAAAAATACCATGGTAGGAGAATTTTAGGGCTTTTTATTTTATTTTAACTAAGTAAAAACGTAAAATATTACAACTTTTCTCAAACTAAATTGGAGAACATCTCTCCACATAATTAAAAATTTAATTAAATTAAAAATTTAATTAATAAGTTTTAATTGATTTTTTTTTATATAAGTGATATAAAAAAATTATTAGAAATATTATGATCATTGGTTTGTTTATAAAAAAAATTATAAATATAAATTTTTTTTATAAGTAATATTAATATTATTTCTTATTTTAAGTATATATTTGAATTAATTTTATTTGGGGTGAATATTTATATAAAAAAAATTGGGCATATATCATGTTGTGTGTGAATTTTTTCACAGATTTTTGTTTGTGAGAATTAATTTTATTTATGATGGTTATATGAGATAATATGAATATTTATCTAGTAACATATATACTCCACCATTTATAATAATATATAGGAAAAACTCTACAACAACAAATATACAAGAATGTTGTGGCAATATATTTAGTCATCCATAATCGTAATCGAGGTGCATAAGATTCTTTTGTTTATTTTTATTTTTTTATAGTTTTTTAAAATGAGTATTTCACCATATATGCCAAAGTCTCAACCTTATGAGGGAGGTTGAGTAAAGTCATTTTAGAGAGTTTTCATGGTCATATTGATTTATTAGAAAAAGGGAAAAAATAAAGAGAAGTAGAACATAAAATAAAAATAGCTACACTGCCTAGTAACAAATTCAAATTAATATAGAATAAAATATTAGGGTTTGAAACTCAACCAAAAATAGAAGATAGCTTACAAGAAATGAAAAATTATAAAATTGTGCATCGATATATGATATTAAACAACTAAAAGAAAAACTAAACAATAATTTGGCTCTAAATAGTAGGAAAAATAAATTAGATATCAAACCTATTAAAAAAGAAATGAACAAGTTAGTTGAGTTGGATCATGAGTGCAATAAGAGAGCCTTGAACCTTATAAGTGTTGGTATAAAAGGGTACAAAAGATGAGGACATGCTAGCAATAGTAAAAGAAGAACTATAAGATAAGTCACATATTGAAACAACTTATCGCATAAAAGCAAGAAGGTTGGGAAAGATACTTGGGCATAAAGATATAGTGATTTGTGTTAGCGTACGCTAGAGTGACCATATATTTGGTAAATCTCCAAGCTTAAAAGGGACACAAATATTTATAAATGAGGACCTCATTCTAGCAAACCAAACTGAACACTTAACGAAGGATGTTCAAAAGGTAAAGGAAGTAAGAAAGGAAGGAAAATGAGCAATCATTGGAAATAGGAAACTATTATTATGGATAGAGATCAAAAGAAGAGTAATAAATAGGAATTTAGAACACTCCAGATCCTTTTTTGGAACTGTCATGGCTTTCCACGGTGTAAATATTATATGTTAAGTTGGATCTTAAGTGAAATTAATATTAATTTTTTAGTCAAAAATTGGGAGCATGATGAGTCTAAGCTCCCTCACATAGATGGATTCATTTTATGATCGGCGTGGAACAAGATATCCTCTCTTAGAGGGATTGGAGGAATAACATGTTACATAGGAAAGGATGTTCCTCCTCACACTTGGCTTCATAAGATAGATCCTCTCAATCAATACATTTGGATCAAAATCTTTGACTAACGCTAAGAGGATTTATATCACAATTTATTATTTCACACCTAATAATTCTACCTTTTATAAGAAAAAATTATCTAGATAAAAATTTCCCTTTTAATACCCGTGAACAAGATATTAACAGTCTAATGAATGAAGGTAGTATCCTCTTGTTAGGATATTTTAATACTAGAAACAAATCTAACAAATCTATTCGTTTATGCAATGATTCCAAGCCTAATCCTTTTTGGTTAGACAAGGACCTTATTTTAGCTAGTAGATACAAAAGAAATTCTGAAGACCTGACCGAGTGTCTATTTTTGACCAAGTTAGTCAAGCTTTATAATTTTTAAGACCTTATAATTTGTAATGGTGTAACCAAGTGGCCCAACCAAATGATTTGTATGCATGTGCTTGGCAATAGTGTCATGGATGATGTGATATGTGATATTCATTTTTCCAACCAAATTGTAATTGTTTACCTCTTAAGTGGCCATGAGCCTAACTCTAACCATAGACCTTTAACCTTAATTCTAAATTGTGTCATGCACAAGAACCACATGTACGAGAATTGTGAGAATCAAAAGTACATGCTTTTTGACAAAAATAAAATGGGTCTCTTCTTAAAGGATTTAAATAGGGATTTACGCCTCTTAACTATCATAATGCTACAACCATCTTCGCTTCCATTAGCAAGTTCTCTATCCAGGTGTCATATAAAAAGAATAATCAAATTGCCAATCCTTGGTATGATAACAATTTTAAAAGTGCTAGAAAAGTGATTAAGGATGCTCATAATGCATCTTTAAAGTTTCATAAGATAAATACATACAAAGCTCTTATTAAAAAGAAGAAAAGGTATTATATAAATAAAAAACAAGAATAACTATTGCACCTATCTAAATCTAATCCTAAAAAGTTTTGGAGGAAAATTCTAATACATAAAACCAAAAAAAAAATTGACTCCCTTGAAGAACTAGAATTCTTATCTTAAAAACATTTATGAAACACCTAACACCATATACACCATTTTGAATGCCCCTGTAGAGGATGATATATTTTCTTTATAAGAAGTTGATTTTGGCATTAAGAAAGTCGTTAATGGGAAACTTAAGAATATTGAAGGCTACCAAGATGAATTTTTGAAATAAAGGGCCTATCCTCATCCCTCACATATGCAAGCTCTTCAATTTGGTAGTGAAGCAAGGATCTCATGAAACTTGGATGCAGACTCATTGTGCCTATCTATAAAAGTGGGGATAAAAGCATTCCCTCTATTTATAGGACCATTATTATTAGCTACATTTTAGCCAAGTTTAATAGTATTATTTTGGAAAAGAAGATTAGGTTATGGCTAGAAAGCCACGGTAAAAGAGCTAAAGGCCAAGATGGGTTTACGAGATGTCATTCAACTGTTGGCTACCTTGTTATTCTCAAGTTAATTGATGAGGAATGTCACAATAATAAATTCAATCTCTTTTATTGTTTCATTGACTTTTAAAAAGTTTTTGACACCTTTCCGAGGACAAAATTGTGGACAAGACTAGAAGAGATAATGGTTCCTCACAAGTTGACGGTTCTTGTGACAAGGATATATGAGAATGTTGTTTTCAAGTTTAGGACCACTAAGGGTTGGATGAAAAAAAGTAAATGCAATATCATATTTAAGCAAGGTTGACACTTATCCCCTGCCCTTTTTGGCATATGCATTGATAAGCTAGAAGATCGTTTGGAAGATGCAAGTTATGTTGGCCTCGTGCTAATTGATATAGTAATAACTATTCTCCTTTATGCTGATGATATTGTTCTTTTGGCATGGAGCCATTACAATCTTGGCAAGCAACTAAGAATCCTCTAATATGAGTATGATTGTTAACACTAACAAAACAAAAGTCATGATAATTAAATCCAAAAATATCACATATGATATTTTCATGTATGATGACAACTACTAGGAGAAAGTTCCTTCATACAAATATCTTGGAATCAATATTTTTCACAAGCTCAATTGGAATTATAACACTGATAAATGGATTATCAAAAGCCTATTATGGGCTTAAAAACAATTGTAAGTCAACAAATATTTGGATATGGGATAAAAATATCCTCTTTGAGACTCTTGTCACTCTTGTTATTCTATATGGATGTGAGGTTTGGGATTGTATTATCTCTAGAGAGTCATGGAGGAAGATATGACAAATCCAAAAACAATTTATAACATATAATCTCAAGATTAAAGGAAATACTCCCTAACCTATACTCTTGATTGAAGCAAGCCTTCCCCCATTGAAAACATGGCTATAAGTAGGTATCTTATGTATAAGATGAAGCTAAACAACATGGACACCAAGAGGTTTCAAAAAATTACTCCCAACTCTATATGAAACTCACACCTTTGACTCAAGTGGAGATGGCATACCATTGGCGAACAAATGAGGAGATCATTTTGTAGAGTAAGGATAGTATTAAAAATATTATCTTCAAAATTTAGGGAAAAATTGTGAGTGATAAAAACAAAGTAAACTATCAAACACGAACTATACCGAGTCCCTGATTTTTTGAGGTAGCGAAATATCATCCGATTTTGAAAAGTGTTGATTTAGAATACACATTTTTTTGGAGTATATTTTTGACACTTTAAATTTTCTTATGTATCAAGTATGAACATTTTTTTAAATGTTAGTAATTTTCATGTTGATTTTGAAAAGCGTTGATGCAACACCAACCCATTTTTTAGAGGGCTTATCTTTGACACTTTAAATTTTTTAATGTATTAAGTGTGGATATTTTTTTTTAAATGTTCGTGATTTTCATGCGGAATTTGAAAAGCATCAACATTTTTTTTGGTATATTTTTTACACTTCAAACTTTCTTATGTTATTAGTATGCACAATTTTTTTAAATGTTGATTATTTGACCATTTTTCAAATTGTCTTATTCCTATTCTTGTTTTTCGTCCTAAGATGTTTATTTTTTAAGGGTTTTCCAAACATGAGTTTTTTTTTCTTTGCAATATTTTTTTATAATGAATTTTTTTTTTTTAATTTTTTTTGTAAAGTTTAAAAAAATAATAACATTAGTATTTTGATGTTAGGATTTTTTATATTTATATATCTATAATTAATACTTCAATACACATAAAATAATTATCACTAAAAATAATAATGTTAAACATTTGACAAAAAATACATACTATGCATATAGATATAATTAAAAAAATACATATTTAACGACTTTTTTCGCTAAAAATGACATTTTAAATAAAATATTTTGATGAAAAATGGAATAAAAAAACTTGGAAAAATAACAGAAAATTATGGAATTTTTATTAATTATATCCAAAGATAATGACATTTGAAGTTTTTTCCCCCAAAAAACAATTCATAAAAATTGTAAGTAAAAATAACCAAAAAAAAAAATGTAAAAATAAAATAAAACATACAATTAAAAAAAACAATAAAATTGAAAAAAAACAAAATCCCTAAAACTAAAAATTAAAAACATAAAAAATACAATTAAATAAAAAATTAAAAACATTAAAAAATTAAAAAACCATAAAATAATAAAAAGAATTTAGAAATTAAAAAACATTAAAACAAATTTTTTAATTAAAAAAAATAGTAAAAAACATTGACAAAAAATAAAATAAAAATAAAAAATATTAAAAAATATAACATAAAAAACAATTAAAAAAATAAAAAATAAAATTCGCAGCCCCAAGTGCCCTTGCCTAGGACCAATGGGGTAGCCGGCCACGCAGCTCACCCCGCCCAGAGCCCGTGGGGCCGTCGGCCTGGGTTGGGGGAAGTTACACGCATCTTCCCCCCGCCTAGGCCCGTGGGGCCATGGTTTTTAATTTTTAATTTTAATTCTTTTTTAAATTATATATATATATATATATATATATATATATATATATATATATATATATATATATATATATATATTTATTTATTTATTTATTTTTATATTTATATATATATATATATATATTTTATTTTTTAATTTATCTATATATATATTTTATTTTTTAATATATATATATATATATATATATATATATATATATATATATATATATATATATCTTATTTATTTATTTTATTGTGTTTTTATTTGGTTTTTTTATTATCCTACTTATTTGTTATTTATTATTATTTTGTTTTCTATTTTTCTTAAATTATGTTTTTTCAAATATTTTTTGTTTTTTATATTTATTATTATTTTTCTGGTTATTTTATATATATATATATTTATTTGTTTTTATTTTTATCTTGGGTGATGTTTTTTTAATTTTAATTTTATGTTTTAATATATATTTTTATTTACTCGTTATTACTTTTTAAAACTTTTTTTGTTTCTGTTTTTATTTTTTTTCAAAGTTTTAAATTTTGGTGTTTTTTTTTTTAATGTTTTAATATACATTGTTATTTACTTGTTATTAGTTTTTAAAAATTTTTTATGGTTTTTTGTTTTTCAATTTTATTTATTTATTTTTATATATTTTTATTATATTGTTTATTTTATTTTTTTCTATACAGTCCTTGTCGATCCTCGACCAACAACCTGATCCCATTATGTGTCAATTTGATAGTTGATTTTAAAATTTTTGTTATAATGGATCGAGTCGCCCCCACAATGTGTCAAATTCATGGTTGTTCTTTAACTTTTCATTACAAAAGTCGAGTTCGCCTACAGTGTGTGTCAATTTGATGGTTGATTTTTAAATTTTTGTTGCAATGTGTCAAGTTTATACTTTTAGAATTTAAAAAAGAAATTACTGTTGGTTTCATTCAGATGTTCATTTTTAAAGTTTTTTTAGCTATGATCTTTGATTTAATTCCATGGTTGAAAATTTGTTAAAAATTTAAGGTTTTTTTGAGTCATGATATTTTATCTTTAATATTATGGTTGAAAATAGTTATAAGTATTTTATCTTTAACACCATGGTTGAAAATTGTTGGAATTTTAAGGTTTTTCAAAGACGTGATATTTTATATTTAATGTCATGAATGAAAATAATTGGAATTTTAAGGTTTTTCGGATACATGATATTTTATCCTTAACACCATTGCTAAAAAATGTTGAAAATTTACATCGAAAAAAAGGGACGTTATTCCAAAATCAACACTTTTCGTTTTCTAAGTGTTTTTTGCACAAAAGAAATTGGCTTTTACTGTTATTTTTAAAAAATGTTGAAATTTTACCCCGAAAAAACAAGTGTTATTCCAGCATCAACACTTTTTCGTTTTCAGACTGTTTTTCATGGTTTTGGGTGGATTCGATAATAATTCGAAGTCCGATAAAAAGGATTTTGACGTGTTTTTCACATATTTCCCGTGTATTTGGGATTTTTCCCAATATGCTTCCGCGACGCGATATAACGCCTAATGGCGGACCCAATAGGGATTTTAGAGGCGATTGAAGGGAATTTCATGTTCGAGAATTGTGCCCGATAGTGTATTTTCCAGGAAACCCTTTATGTAATGGATTTTGTCTATTTTCAGCTTATTGCCTGGAAAATGTCCCTTATCCCTTGTAACAACTCCTAATCATCATTCCATGCTACAAGCGAATGTTTTTGGCAGACGATGAGGCGTTTGAAAGCGACAGAGCCACAGAGCCAGATGACCAGTCGAACAGACAACGTAGAGAAGCCATAGAGCCGCAAGGGAATGATTGAATGTAGGGAAATGGCTGGGGAAGTCGAAAAGCTGGGAAAATGCCTTAAAGGAGCCCAGAGAGCTCAATTGAGAGGAATAAGCAGAAGGCAGAATCAGGAGAGCAAAAAGCTACTACGCAGAGCAGCTGAGGGAGTCTTTGGGGTCACTTGGAGATCAAGTGAAAAGCCAGAGAGCTGAAGGTTATAGAAAGCCAAAGCCAGAGCCAAGGAAGCCAGAGCCGAAGAGCCAGAGCAAGAGTGAGAGCCAAGAGCCACAGCCACGAGCCAAAGCCAAGAGCTAGAGCCAGAACCAGAGCCAGAGCCAGAAAGTTGAGAGCTTCAGAGCCACGGAGAAGATGGTGTTCTAAGCCCACTGAGTTCTGTGAAAACCAGTGGAGTTGAGCATGGAGCTTGTAAAAGGAATAGACCATAATCCCAGAGAGCCTAGTTGAGTTGGTTAGAGCTCAAGGAGATGTAGCCCAAGAGTTTTCGGTGAACTCCATATTAAATTGCTGTCTTATGTGTTTGTTATTTGTTGCACTGTTGCACTGTCACATGTATTTACATATCAGCACAAACAACAAATTTTAAAGCACATAAACAGTTAAAATAAACATAAGCATACACCTTCTTTTCAAGCACATATTTAATTCCACATTGGTTAATCATAAAGACTTGGGAATATTCAAGCTTTGGAAGTGGGAGAGGGTCTTGTAAGTTAGACAAGAAGCCTAAGTGCCCCATTTTCAGATCAATATTTAATGTCATGAATGAAAATCATTGGAATTTTAAGGTTTTTCGGATACATGATATTTTATCCTTAACACCATTGCTAAAAAATGTTGAAAATTTACCTTGAAAAAAAAGAGACGTTATTCCAACATCAACACTTTTAGTTTTCTGAGTGTTTTTTGCACAAAAGAAATTGGCTTTTATTGGTTTTTACTGTTATTTTTAAAAATTGTTGAAATTTTACCCCCCCAAAAAACGAATGTTATTCTAGCATAAACACTTTTTCGTTTTCAGACTGTTTTTCATGGTTTTTAGGGGTTTTTTGGCTAGAGTTCTCATTTTGGGTTTACAGTTCCTATTTGATAGTTTACATTGTTTAAAGAGTTAGAGGAAAAATGAAACTATGATATTATAAGGAGGTGATCAACCCCAATCTCGAAAATAAAAAATATTTCGGTCTTGACTAATGTTAAGAAGAAAATGAACATTGCTCAAATAAGAACAAATTCTCATTAGCTTCATAGTAAAACTAAGCATTTGTTAATTTCCAAAACACCATGGTATGAAAAATCCTATCACCATTGTTACACTAAGAGGGTTGAATACGAAAAGCACTTTATCTTAGATTGTTCATCTTATATTCACATTCAATCTAATTTTCAAAATACTTTTCACACTACCAACCTTTCTAACATTTTAAGTGAACAAAACTATGGTGATCTTGGAACACATATGTACATATGGGTGGAAAACCCAGTGTCATACTCTGACAGTTTGGTCGTGTTGTCGGACTTTACTTGCATTTTTCATATATATTTTTCTAAAAAGCCCCAACTTTTGTCGAATATCTGATGACAATTGAATTTTCATCGGCGAGTAAAAACCACATAAGAAATCCACTTTCAACTTGTAGGGTGGAACATATTTCAATCATTTATGGAGAATATTATACATGTCTACCATTCTACCATTATGGTCTACCATTATCATCCCTCACTAGAAGGATTTATTCCTCTCATTTCTCTATTTCTTCAATCTTGCACTTGGTATTATTGTCCAATTTATTAGCGTGGGGGCCTTGACCCTTTATTCCATCTTGCTCTGCTTCACCAATCGTTATATCTCTAGGTGCAACACTTTCTTAGTCATCTAGGGTTTTTAAAAGAAAGGGTAGATTTTCATCTAAATTATTCAGAGGGTTTAGAAAAGAAGGGGAGTGTTTCATCGCAATCATCTTCTTTGGTGGCTTCAAAAAGACATTGAGGATTTCATCTCAATCATTTTTTTTCCCGTTTCTGGATTTTTTCAATAGGTTACATATTGGAGTTGGTGTTTTGGTATTAGTTTGTTTGGTTTAAAACATGTTTGATGTTTGATTTTTCATGACCAATTCTCTAGACATTTCAGTAGACCGTCTCATAAGGAACGATAAGCATTTGAGTGGCAAAAGAGACAGAGGAGGAGGTAGAGGCAGGGGAAAAGGAGGAAGAAGAGGAGTTGATGGTGTTGGTTGCGACCACTAAGGTCAACAACTTAGGGTCGATTCCAATACCCATTTTTATAATATTAAAAAATCTTGGGTATTAAATAGTTTGGTTCTTTTCATTATATAGGAAAAAAAGAAACAAATAAATAGCAATGGTGAGCTCAAGAATAGGATATTCTAGGGAGAAATTGTATCCTATGTTGCAAGTGAGAATCCATTAGATTATAATATGTGACCATTGTATTTTTTGGAAACTCCTTGCCAAAATCCTAGGTTTTTTTTTTTTTCAAAACCCTACTGGAAACCCTGGAATATTTGTGAAGTAACAAAGGTTTAGGTTTATGAGACTTACTAATGGTGTCTTGGTTCACTGGTGGGGTTGTGGGAGTATTAATTTATTTATTATGGTTTATCTCCCTATGATTTTTGTAAACTAAGTGACATCTTTGTGAAAGGGATGAGAACTGGTGCGAGTTATGGGTAATTTTGTTGGACTAGTTACCCTAGATATGGGACCTAAGTTGAAAGAAGTTTGTGGTATGTGTTGCAATGATCTAAACCTTGAGGTGTTTTTTCTAGGAAAAATTTAAAAGTTTATGAATTTACAACTTTAATAGGATGGAAGTAAAATATAAAAGAATGTGGTATTTTGATCCGATTTGGTACAAATAATTGGTAATAGAAACCACATAGCCTTTCAATAATAAAACCTTGCCTTGAACTGTGGAATCACTTTGCGGTTTTGATACATAGGGGGGTTGAGTTGATTAGTATGGATGATGCAGGAGAACGTAAAATCATGGTAATTATGCTTTAGAATGCTAGTTACTTGGTGAGTACCACCCCTTCTCACCCATCAAACCAAACCCACATTGGAAACCTTCAAAATAACCTCATTTAGACCTTTTCCTTCATCCAAGGTTCAAGTTTTAGAGTGTATGGACGAAAAAATTGGTTCTCTGATTTGTCTCCAGTAAATGTGCCACGGGCTTGGATTGTTTCTTTGTTGAAAATTTTAGCAAGGAAGTCTCAATTTCATTTTGCCTTGGTAAAATTGAGAAAATTAAAATTTCCACATTAGCAAACAACTTGGAGGCAGTTAACTTGTGTGACATGGATCTTATCACTCAATGTTGGGAGCGGGATCCCCTAAGGGCAGTTTTGGGGCTAAAATCCCAGGTTTAAGTCAATTTTTTTTTTAATATTATTATAAATACTCCGCAATTTGTGGTCGCAAAGCGCGAAGGTGTTATGTGTCATAAAGAGTAGTCCACCCTTAGTTTTGTAAAAGTAAAGTCAGTTGTACGAGAACTACCCATGGTCCATGGACCATGGGATTGTATAAAAAGAGCTAAGCTCGAAGTAGTTTAAAAGGAGACAAACAATGATGGATGATGTAATAGAATCATAGCTTTAGAGCAAGAAGTCTAAGTCTTGGGTTGTAGCGTAGGTAAAGGTTCTGCAGCTGAGTGCGCAGAGGCCTAGGGTAGAAGTCTACAATTGAGTGCGCAGGGCGGACAGAGTTTGTAACCACTTGGGAGATATTAATAAAGAGAGATATTTTGCAATTTTAGTGTCTTTGTTCTGTTGATGCATTGTGATATGTTATGTATGAATTTTCTTTATTATGCTTATATGGTGTGTGAATGAATGCAATTACATTGAATAACTAAATGCATATACAAATATCTGTTTACGCGGGATAATTATAATTATTTGATAAGATAAGCAAGGCACTTAGATTAATTGGGGAATTTGTACGACACGTTGCCATAGCAGCGTGAAAGTACCTGAGCAGCAGGCTCGGGCTACACGAAGGATGGTCCTATCCTTTCGCGGAGGTATTGAAGAACAAAACACAAGGTTTGTCTTAAAAGCCCTAGAGCGAAGCAACATGCGTGAAGGTAGGGATAGAGGGAATTAAACAACATCACGACCATCTCAGGGTGTGGAAACTTGGTTCCAGCATCCCCCCATACTGCTTCAGGTGAGACTTCAGTCCGCGCTCCGCGCGCTGATGCCGAAAGGGCCAATAGTGTAAGGATTTGTTTGGCTAATTAACGCTGAACCTAGGTCAGGCCCCATCAAGCCAACAAATGGTTCTGCTGTCACGACTGGAATCTACATGAGATATGTGTGATGTCGTATCATTGGAATCCAACTAAGAAGGATATTGGAGATTGGTTGGATAGAAAGATCCATGAATTCACGGTGCAAGAGAACATAAATCCGTGACTGATAAAGGAACAATGGTTGGACATATACCTATATACAAATATCCACAATATATTTTTATGCTCCTTCCCTATTGATCTATACGAGTGGATCACGAAGCCAGCAAATAGCCAATGAAGGTGGAAACTTGACGGTCCTATTGTGTGGACTACGGAGCTAGTGCGAAGGTTGGAAGCATCGGAGGATAAGATCACCCGTGCTATCGATCATTGGCTTGATCGCATCATAGGATGATTTGTGACTAAATTCACGGTCGACACCTCGTCAGCTACAACGAGGTGGAGCGACGCTTTTTCAAAGGACCGCGAGGTAAGTACGTGAAATCCTTGAATACTTGGATTAAAATGTTATTATGAAAAAAACGGGTCATGCAGCTACCTTGATGTTCGGAACTATGCGAAGCGAAAAACTTACAAGAACGAAGGACAAAAGGGTCCAGAGTATAGTCCATTGATTTCAACTCCCTGAGGTGATGAGGAAGGGATAATGAAGGTTTATGCACGAAGTGTTATTCAGGTAATGAGACAAGGGTTCCCGCGAATGCCACCTCCGCCCACACCACCTCCAACTTCATCACCATCACCTCTGACTTCACCCGTACCACCTCCACCTCTACCGCAGTTTAGTATGGCAAACGCAGTAAATCTGCCTTTGTTCAAAGGCTTGGGAAATGAGGATCCAGACCAATTCTGGTTAGTTGTGAAAGCTGTATGGGAAGCACAAGGTGTTACATATGATCATATAAAGAAGGAAACATTGGTTAGTGCCCTGCAAGATCATGCGCTAACCCGGTATATCAAGTACTCGAATGATAACCCGAATGCTGGAGTGGCAGACATCCATAAAACACTAAAAGGGAATTTAATAGGCCTAAATCGGAGGTGCAGTCGATTGTGGGATTCAAAGAGATCGCGATGCAACCAAGTGAGACACCTTGGGAACTAGATTAGAGGCTAAAATGTACAATCCGCGAAGCCAACATGAATTTGACAGATGGATAGCATCACGAGTGGTTTGTGGCCTTGCTACTACCACACTTAAGGAGTGCGTTGTCGCAACAGAAGATAACAACTTAGGCCGAGGCCTTGGAGATTGCCATGAGACTACATGAAACTCTGATGCAAGATCCTAATCTAGGAGTTTAGCAGATCCATGCGCAGCTGAAGAATCTATGCCTTAAGATGCAAAGTCTGAAGCAGGATAGGACGAGTCGACCAAAGGTACGCGAGGAAGTATGGTGCCTAAAATGCAAGAGTCAGGGTCATGACAAAGACCATTGCCCAGTCTTTGTGAACTATATTGCAGGAGGAGGACCGATGCCTTTAAGGCCAACAACTCAAGCAGGACCTAGAGTGAGGCCTGCGTTATGGTATGCTATCTGTTAGGTAGGAGGAAAAAATACCACGGATAACTGTCATATGCTGTAGAAGTATGTACAAACACCGCAACAACTATTCTACAACTTTTGTAGATCGGTAGGGCATGATGAGAATAATTACAGGAGTTATGAACTGATGATGGATAGAACTCCCACTTATAGGGTTCAGGAAGAAACACGACCCCCTGACCAGAGCATAGGGATGGCGCGGACAGGATTTGAGGGGCGTAGATGAGGCCGAGGTGGAGGAGGACTTGCAGAGGTTGAGGACAGTTGATCTGCTACAATTGTGGGGGAGCAGGACACTACGCCCGCGGTTGCACTAACCTAACACGTCCGTCGTGTAAGTATTGCACGTTGTTTGATCATGAAACAGAAGACTGTCCTACGCTGATAGATAGGATACGTGACAAAGGGCACTACCACCTCCATCGACTCAAAACTTGCAGATGATGAGGTCTGAGCCGCGTGAAAAAGATCCAAACATAAATATAGTGCTCAGAAGTGGAATTGCAACGGGAGATGACAAAGGGAAACAACCAGAAGAAAGTGCGTGGGTCTGCAAAGCTTCGGCGAAGGAGGCTGAGTTCGATTTGGAGCACGCACGTGAAACCTTCATGGAAACTAAGAAGAGCTTCGCTGAGGCCTCCACCTTAGGAATCAAGGATAAGCTTGAGCAGGAGATAGACCTCTCTATGCTCACAACTTTCCTAGAAACCTGTATGAAGTTGTTGCATGACAGTAAGGTCGTGAAAGGATTACAGGAACTCATCAATAGATGCGTTGGAACTGTGCCAGGTGAGCCGCATGTAGTACGAAAGATTGGCAAGCATAAAACAAGGACAGGACGGGAGATGAGACTGACTGCACAGATAGGAGAGTATGAAATGGATCAAGTCATTTTGGACCTCAGGTCAGATGCGAATGTCCTACCAAAACAGACTTGGGAACAGATGGGGAGACCTGCGCTGCAATGGTCTCCGATTCAGCTAAGGATGGCGAATCAACAGAAGATCATCCCCATGGGGCGGCTGCAGGGGGTGACCATGGATATTGAGGGAGCGAGCGCACTGGCTGACTTTGAAGTAATAGAGATAGTGGATGACAACAATCCCTATCCTGCACTCCTGGGAATTGACTGGGATACTGATATGAACAGGGTAATCAATCTGAAGAAGCGAAAGATGATCTTTGAGAAGAAATAGTTGTGCATAATAGTACCACTTGTTGTGGAGGTAAATCCTCTCTGCGGACAGAGATGATCCCTACTAGCCCAGACCGGGTCTAGCAACAATCACACAATGCTATCATGCAAGTCCCTAATTGCAAATACAAAGTAGATGGTGAGAACCTACTTGGATTCCAACGCTAGTGTTCGTAGAAGAGATGTCGCCCTCGTTCCTTTGCTTTGGCCGGTCACGATCCCCACGATCTCCATGATTGGACACCTGCACATGCAAAGAACAACACGAAAACAAGCATAAAATCTAGTAGATGCAATTATATATCGGTCACAAAAGATATAACTCAACATCAAGCATAGGACAATGAGAGTGGAACCATAATGATAGTCATCTATTATTAATAAGTAACAAAGAAGAATACAACCATTGTTCTGACGTCAAATCCTCCTTTGGCTGGGTAGTCAGCTACACAAGTCTTGCAAAGCTTGTTGGGATGAGGAACAAGCCTCTCTCTCTTTGGGTGACAAGAATCTCCTTACTTAGATTTGGCCTTATGGGTGCAAAGAAGGCTCTTGCAGCTTCAAACTCTCTATCACTATGCTAGAACTGGAGCTATTATAACTATGACTAGCTTGCTCAAGGCATAGAGGCAATCTTTTATAGATAGAGAAGAAAGAGATAGGATCAACCACATCATTCATGGGATTGGCTTTATCACTTGGAAACTCCCATGAAAGGTGGTAAACCACTTTCCCTTCTATGGAGATTCAAAGCCAAACCATCCTAGCTCAACATAGATTCAGTTGGTGAATGGGTTGAAGAGAACCTTCGGGAGCTTTGTTGGTTAAAAACTTTACTCAATTCGGTTGGCGCAAGTGCGACTCTGAGACAGAGCGCCAATAGCGCGCCCTTTTTAGAGGATTTCCCTCATTGGCGCTGGCAGTGAACTGCGGACCCGCGCTAATGCAAAAAGATCTGTTTTCATAGAGATTTTGCAGGAGATGTCTTCAGGGAAAATGAAGCTCATACTTAGAGGAATATGATGCAAGTGGTTTCAGGTCATGTCACTTCTCACAGGTCCCGGAATGAGTCCTCTAGTGTGCGGGTGAGGGGTAAAAGGGACGGTGACAAACGGTGAAAAATTGCTGTGTAACACCCCTCGATCCTGTTGAAGGATCGCGCTACACTGAACCTGTCCACGATTATGAGAGTGATGACAACCTGGATTGTATCTATAAGATAACAGCGCGAGACCAAGATTGGGTGAATCCCACCACGGATGGATGGATTACATGGGATCGTGAGAGTTCCTGCACTTCGGACTCTGATGAAGAAATAGAATGCTGGCATAATCGGTTACATGAAGTAACTATGCTGAATTGCAACATGATGACCCGGTCGCTATGTTTTGTGTCATAATAGGTAAGAAATCTACCTACTTATGATGGTCTGAATGAGGTAGATATCTTTTTGGATGCATTTGAAAGGGAGGTACCAGAAAAGCAGCGCTTCTAGGCCTTGGACTGGGCACTACGTGCTATGCCCACAAGATGGTGGGGTATGCACAAGGGAAGCTTTAACGATTGGCGTGAATGTAGGAGGATGATGAGAACATGATTTGGGAAGCCTAAGCTGTGACTAACAGACAAGTATGATGGGCAGAATGATCTGCGTGCACATCTGGCCAAATGGACCCAGGCTTATGGAGAAAAGCCCCAACCTGAGTGGGTGCACCTGTTCTGTCATACCCTGGATGCTATCCCAATGAATTGGTATATAGAAACAGAGCTCCGCCATGGGACAGGTGAATGGGATGTCCTACGCGAAGGATTCATGATGATCTTCAGTTTTGAGGATGGGTTTGACAGTATTGATGAAGCGCTACAAGAGGTGAAAGCAGCTATCTTTAGGATACCACATGATCCTTTAGACCTGGCTCAGTCTAAATGGGCTACTGAGCTAAGCCGTGCACTAGAATGCTATAATATAACTACTAAAGAAGAGGACGAGGATCCGTGGAGGATTAACACTCTAGAAACAGAAGGTCACCGTGAGGTTCAAGGACCGCAGATTGAGAATCCTGATATAACCATGTCGCTGAAAATGAAACAAGTAAACATTGGTACGGAGTCAGAACCCAAATTCACGAAGATTGGAGACTATTGGGATGATGCGATAGTAGATAAGGTCGCTGAATTTCTCCGTGAATACCATGAATTATTCCCTACCAAGTTTATGGATCTAAAAGGAATAATCGGGGACCTAGGAATGATGAAGATCATGTTAAAGCCCGACGTGAAGCCAGTTAAACAAACGACTTACTGTCTCAATCCGAAATATAAGGAGAAGGTTCACTTAGAGCTAGACAAGATTCTCGCAGCAAGCATCATTGAGCTTGTGGAAGAATTTGCTTGGGTAAGCCCAATGGTGGTGCAAGAGAAGAAGCAGAAGGATGAGATAAGGATATGCGTGGATCTCATAAAATTGAATGACGCTTGTGTGCATGATCCTTTCCCGACTCCATTCACGGATGAAGTGTTGGACAATGTAGGCAGCCAGGAAGCATATTCCTTCACTAACGAGTTATTTGGGTACCACCAAATCAAAATCGTGCTGGAGGATAGGAGCAAGACAACCTTTGCAACTGAGTGGGGTTGTTTTCAATACATTGTAATGCCATTTGGATTGAAGAATGCGCCTGAAATCTTTTTGTGCGTGGTTGTTGCAACATTCAAGGAATTTATTCATAAGTTCCTGGAGGTATATTTTGATGACTGGACTGTATTTGGGTTGGTTAAGCACCATGTAGCAAGATTGTGCTTGATGTTGGATACCTGTCGAAGATACCAAATCGCGCTCAATCTCAAAAAGTGTTTGTTTTGCATTCCTTTTGGAAACCTGTTGGGGCATGTGGTTTGTAGACAAGGAATGATGGTCGACCCCATGAAGATCATGGTGATACTGAACTTGGAAGCACCGAGGAGTGTGAAATAGCTGCGCGCTACTCTGGGACATACGGGATATTATAGAAAGTTTATCAAAAGCCATGCTCAGATCACCATGCCTATGGAGAAATTATTGAAGAAGGATGTCATGTTCTGCTGGAACGATGATTGTAAGAATAGCTTGGACATATTGAAAGAAAATATGGTTACCGCACCGATTCTAGTCTTCCCGGACTGGAAGAAAGAGTTTCATGTACATGTCGATGCGTCATGTATATTACCGGGAGCAGTACCAACATAGGTTGGTGGAGAAGGCTTGGACCATCCTATAGCGTTTGCAAGCCATAGGTTATCCAAAGCAGAGAAGAACTATTCCACCACTAAGCGCGAAGGGCTGGCTATGGTGTATGCGCTCTAGAAGTATCGACACTACTTGCTAGGAGGCCATTTTAAGATGTTTACAGATCACTATGCACTGAAGTACCTGGTCAATAAGCCTATGTTGGGGGGGGAGAATTTGGAGATGGCTCTTATTGTTCAAGGAGTATATGTTGTCGTGAATCCTAGATGATTGAATGTGGGACCCAATCATCTATCGCACATCGAAACGGGGGAGGAACCTACTAACTTGGAAGAAGGATTGCTTGATGTGCAGCTATTTGTAGTGCGTGTTGCGGATGGCCACTTCGAGGATATAATACACTTCCTAACAACAGGAACTGCACCGGAAGGATACATTGTCTAACAAAAGAAGGAATTAGTGGTGCGCGCAACAGATTTCTTTGTCATTGCTGGGCATCTGTACAAAATGGGGACTGATGAGATATTGTGATGGTGTGTACCTAAATTCGAAAGAAGCAGCATCCTCACGGACGCTCATGGGGGTGCCGCAGGAGGACATTATGTAGGGGGAGAAATCACGCAGAAGATTCTACGCGCAGGGTTGTGGTGGCCAACCCTTCATGAGGATTCTAAAGCATATTGTGAGGCGTGTTATGTATGTCAAAGAATGGGCAGGCCATTGCGGAGGGATGAAATGCCTTTGAATCCAAAAATGACAGTGCAACCCTTCGAGAAGTGGGCGATCGATTTTGTAGGACCCATTCAGCTACAAGGAAAGACAGGAGAAAGATACATTATCACTGCGATAGAGTATTTGACTCGTTGGGCAGAAGCATAACCGGTGAAGGATTACACAGGCGTGACTGTTGCGAAATTCCTATTTGAGCATCTACTGGTGCGATTTGGATGCCCGAAGATCTTTATGAGTGATCATGGTACGCGCTTCCTCAATGAGATGATTAGCACGCTGATGGAGGAATTTCAGGTATATCACCAGAAGAGCACATCTTATCACCCACAAGCTAATGGAACAATGGAGGTGTTCAACAAAGTGCTCGAAAATGCACTGACCAAGGTTTGCAATGCTCAGCGAAGTGATTGGGACCTACGCATACCTGCAGTATTGTGGGCTTATCGAATGACATGCAAGAAGTTGACTGGAAAAACCCCTTTTAGGATTGTCTATGGTGTGGAAGTGGTAATTCCTATGGAATACATCATACCTAGTCTGCGCATAGCAACGCTCATAGGTATGATGTATTGTGGAGCCCTGGAGGAGAGGCTCGCGCAGCTGTATGAGCTCAAAGAAGAAATATTTTTGGCTGGATTTCATCAGCAGGTCCAAAAGCAACACAAAAAGGCCTGGCATGATCGACACATCAAGTTGCACACATTTAAGGTAAATGACCTGGTTTTGTTATACGATAGTAAGTTTGATAAATTTCCAGGGAAAGTCAGGATGCACTGGTTAGGGCCTTATGTTATTAAGGAGATTAACGATGGAGGAGCAGTACAGTTGGTCAAATTAAATGGAGAACCCTTTCTAGGAAAGGTGAATGGCAATCACTTGAAGCCATACACCGGTGGTCCAACCATGTGACTAAATGAAAGAAGTGTAGTCTTAGCGCTCTAGGTAGCTAAAAATAGGCACAAAACTATAAACTACACTGCCCAGGCTGGGGAGCTGTGCGATTGGACGATGGCGCGAAGCAAGGATGTGCCACTGGGTTCGTGGTAGCGAGGAGGGAGCTGCACTACCCAGGGAGAAATCACACAGGTCGACTGGAAAGTGACCGTTAAAGTCACTGTTCATGAAAAAACGACAGAAGTGAGGCCAAATAGAGTGGGCGGCGGAATTTAAGATGAAATTTATGGCTTAGATCCTTGAAAATCTATCGCCAATCCAACATTAATGAACCGATTTTTGGGGGAACGGTCGGATTTGAATTCAAAATGCCCTATAAATTACAAGTGGCTATCCAACAAAAAACACTTGGCATTTTGAGAATTGAGTTGTTGCGCTCTCAGGTGCACATGAACTGTGAATTATTTCAAGATCTAGTAGCAACTCTGGTGTTTGAATAATTGTCAAAGGAGACACAAGCACTAGCGAATAGCATCATGTCGACATGTGCAGGAGCTATGGACACCGAACGAGTGGTCGTCGAGAAGAATGTGCAAGAGATTGATATGGGGGCCAAAGTAGCTGCCTCAGAAATGGCTGAAGTACTGGCGGAGGTCCCTAAATCTTCGAGAATGCCGAGACCGAAGCCAACCCCAACCAAGGAGACTATGAAAGACAAGAAGGGCAAGCAGCTAGCCATACCGGTGTGCTCGTCACCAAGATGAAACCCACCAAAGCTCATTGCCCAGGAGATAGGAAAAGCTATAAACCTAGAAGTAGAGGAGGAGGGTATCGAAGACATCCCCATGGATGACGAGGATGTGGGAGTGGAAACAGAGGAGGTTGAAGCCCAGGGCGCGGACCCTATTACACGGCTGTCTGAGTATGTCCCTCCGCGCAAGCCTAATTCCAAGGTCCCAAAGGACACTGATGAAAGTAAAACTCCCCTGAAAACCCCTCTGCTATTGGATGAAATCACTTTTAACAATACGCGTTTGGCACGGGTGCCCATATTGAAGCTTGAACACTGGGACTTGGTGAACCATGAGAAGTTCCCACACTTGGAAACCGAATAGTTGATGCACTGCATCATAGACACAAATACAGGGATGACTACATTGGAGCCATAGAAGTGGCTCAGAGGAGTAGAGAAGGTAGGATTACTCAACCTGCTCTGGGTGCCACACTATAACTGCACCCCCGTGACAGCGTTGGTCATCAAGCAGCTGTTGTGCTTGGTGCATGATGGGTGTTTGTGGCTAGAGGAGCTGATATCCATCACTGATATGTTAATTTATCGCATAACGTGTCTGTCTATACAGGCGAAAATCCCGCTATGATCTTTGGTGGCAAGGGTGGTGAGCGGGTGCTTGCAGAATCAATGAAAGAGAAGTTCAAACTGGTAAAGACGCCATGAGGGTATGCTATCTCCAGCGTCTGCAACCCCGTTGTGAAGGTGGCAATGTAGATCCTTGCAGGGAAGGTGATGTGGAAGTGTCGCGCTGATGAGGTTTCAGCACTTGTCGTCGCACTCACACAACAGTGCACGGAAGGAGTCCAGTTTAACTGGTCAGAATACCTTCACGGAGAGTTCCTGGCAAATTGTCGCAAAGCACGAGAGCAGAGTAAGACCTTCCACTACACATGGCTCTTGCTATCAATCGTGCTCGTAGTGTGGGAGTTACCAGAAGAGAGCCAATTCCCCTCAGTCATGCCAGACCTTCTTGAAGCAGCGAAGTACGCTTCGCTGTGGGCGACCAAGGATGCGGAGCGCATTCGGGATAATAAGATCTTATGGATCTTTATGGAAATGAATATCAGGATGGTCATCAATTGCAAGCCGTGATTTTCAACCATGGTATATGCCAACTTGCAGAGCTATGCCAAATTTAAAGCTGATTTCCATCGAATATCAATCAAGGCATGGAAGGAACCTACGCAGAAGTGGTATGATTTGTCGTACTTAGCCACAAATGATGCCATCAATGCAGCGTTGGATAAATGGCCAGCGGAGTGGTGCACCACCACAGACTTGGCAGTAGGTGGAAGTAAGTCTGCCACACAGAAGAAGAAGGAAGAGGCCAAGCTGAAGATGGTACAATTGGTCGAAAAGAGGAAAAATGAGGCTACTTTGAAGACCTAGGCAGAAGAGGTAGGAAAGGAGGTAGGAAAACCGACAGGTGGCACAGAGCAGGACTTTGACAAAGACGCACGATCGCCTCCACCTGAGACCGAAGAAGAGGACATAGAGCAGCATGGCGCGGACCCTCAGGAGACGTCCACCCACATTAAATGCCTAAGAGAGCTGGAAAAGGGAGGGTCCAGAAAGAAATCCAAGGCAACCAAGACCTTGTTGGACCCTATCACACTAATGGAGGGTGACTTATATGACATCGGTGACACAGTCAGAGATTTCACTGCAGAGGCCCTGTAGCAATTCAAGAAGCAACAACAGATCATCCTAGGGGCCATCCAGACTGGGCTGTAGGAGTTGCAGACCCGTGTGACACAAGCTAGTCTGTTGTCCACCAGCTTGGCTATCAGCACGTCAGAGGCTATCGATATGTTGCGCATGAAGGCTTCCAGTGTGATAGTGCTGCCAGATGGAGCACTAACCATGGAAAATGAGGCTGACAGGCCCATTGTTAGCACTTTGAAGGGAGTGGGACTGAACCTGGTAGCGCTTCCGTGTGAAGCACTCCACCTCTTGCAGGATGGAGTAATTGCAGAGTTGAGGGCCAGTGAGCATCATGCCCTCCAGGTGATTAGTGAATAGAGGATAAACAATGAGCAGATGGCCCTACAGAGGAATGCTGCCATCGCTATTGAGGCTGAGGTGACTAGCTAGAGCAAGAGGATCATACAGGTCATGGAGGAGGCATGCAGAATGGTCCCAGATCAGCCATTCCAAAGGAGGAGCCAATTGAGGTCCGCATCCACAAATTGGCCACAGGGGTGCACGACACTCGGATAGAGATGGCACAGGTTCAGTTGGAGCTGAACCTGCAAATTACAGAGCTCCAGTTGAGGGCCCAGCCTTCAACACCGCCAGAGGTAAAGGAACAACGGGCAGCCGCTGTCACTGAAGTAGTTGCGGTAGTGGAGAATGCAGTAGCGAACTGCACACAGTTGTTTGAATAATCATTTGAGGTCCTGACCAGCTTGCAAGAGGACCCAAACATCCAGAGGCTAGAAATGGAAGTGCACAAACTCTAACGGTGCTATGATGAAGTTAAGGGCACAACGTGAACAGTCGCGCTGACACAGAGGTTAGCCAAGCTATAGGAAGCCAAGCAGCTGAAGGAATAGGTGGACACAGCGTTGCATAAGGAATCAGTGACGAAGGCGCGACTCAAGCCTTGGTTGGAGGAATATTACGAAGTCATAAGAAACATTGAAGGCAAGCTTACGACTCTGCAAGCGACGCAACAACAACTTCAGACTGACAGCGTAGGGGCAATAATTGAGAAAACAGTCAAAGATGTGAAGCAGGCAGCAGCTTAGTGCACAGCCAAAGTTGGAGTCATCAGGGTCGAGCTGGACAGGCTTCGCGCAAGGATCTCCGTGCCTATCAAGTGACTCAAGGGCAAGTCACGATGTTTGTGTTGCGGGCCTATTGGGAGTGGGATCCCCCAAGGGTAGTTTTGGGGCTAAAAGCCTAGGTTTAAGTCAATTTTTGTAATATTATTGTAAAGACTCCGCAATTTGTAGTCACGGAGCGTGAAGGTGTTATGTGTCATAAAGGGTAGTCCATCCTTAGTTTTGTAAAAGTAAAGTCGACTATAAGAGAACTACCCATGGTCAGCGGACCATGGGATTGTATAAAAAGAGCTAAGCTCTAAGTAGTTTAAAAGGAGACAGCCAATGATGGATGATGTAATAGAATCATAACTTTAGAGCAAGAAGTCTAAGTCTTAGGTTGTAGCATAGGTAAAGGATTTGCAGCTGAGTGCGTAGAGGCCTAGGGTAGAAGTCTGCAGCTGAGTGCACGGACCCCTGCAACTGTGTACGCAGGGCGAACAGAGTTTGTAACCACTTGGGAGATATTAATAAAGAGAGTTATTTTGTAATTTCTGTGTATTTGTTCTGTTGATGCATCGTGATATGTTATGTATGAATTTTCTTTATTATTCTTATATGGTGCGTGAATGAATGCAATTACATTTTATAACTAAGCGCATATATGAATCTCTGTTTACGCGGGGATAACTATAATTATTTGATAAGATAAGCAAGGAACTTAGATTAATTAGGGAACTTGTATGACACGCTACCATAACAACGTGAAAGTACCTGAGCAGCAAGCTCGGGCTACGCGAAGGACGATCCTATCCTTTTGTGGAGGTATTGAAGAACAGAACACAGGGTTTGTCTTGCAAGCCCTAGAGTGAAGCAACCTGCGTGAAGGTAGGGATAGAGGGAATTAAACAACATCACAACCATCTCAGGGTGTGGAAACTTGGTTCCAGCATCCCCCCATACTGCTTCAGGTGAGACTTTAGTCTGCGCTCCGCGAGCTGATGCCTAAAGGGCCAGTAGTGTAGGGATTTGTTTGGCTAATTAATGTTGAACCTGGGTCAGGCCCTATCAAGACAACAAATGGTTCCGTTGCCGGGACCGGAATATGCATGAGAGATGTGTGATTTCGTATCATTGGAATTCTACTAAGAAGGAGATGGGATACTGGTTGGATAGAAAGATCCATGAATTCGCGGTGCATGAGAACAGAAATATGCAGTTGATAAAGGAACAGTGGTTGGACTTTGATCCTATCCTTTCGTGGAGGTATTGAAGAACGGAACATAAGGTTTGTCTTTCAAGCCCTAGAGTGAAGAAACCTATGTGAAGGCAAGGATAAAGGGAATTAAACTACATCACGACCATCTCAGGGTGTGGAAACTTGGTTCCAGCATCCCCCCATACTGCTTCGGGTGAGATTTATGTCCGCACTTCGCAGGTTGATGCCAAAAGGGATAGTAGTGTAGGGATTTGTTTGGCTAATTAATGTTGAACCTGGGTCAGGCCCTATCAAGCCAACACTTAGTTAGCTTAGTAAATTCGATTTAGAGGGCTTGGAGTTTAGTTAAGCATGTGTGGTTGCTAATTTGTAGTAATCAAGGTCAGTTATTTCCAGTTGTATTCAATTAAACTAGTTCTAACTGTTGATAGAACTAGTGGAAGGTTAGTTATGCAGTGGGACAATAGTCTAACTCAGTGATCATCCAGTTAACTAATCGGTTAGCTCAAAATAGATAATGCATGCAAGGAATTTAAGTTCCTCAGTTGTGGTGGATATTCCAAGGTAGTGTAACATTAGTTGTAGACTAGTCTTGAGTGTACAAGTGTTGCATGCAATTAATGATCAACTAATATAGGAATTTCCCAATTAATTGGAGAAAAATTCCTATATAATAGGGCGTAATTTCCTCAGGATTTGCGCAAGGAAATAGGGGATCAACCAAAGGCAAAATTTGAATAATTCTGGGTCAAAGCTTTTCATTGAGCAAAGAAATAGGTTATTCACTTGCAGGTTGAGCTCAGAGTAAGCAAGAAAATGTAGTACATTCTTTATTCATATGATTAATGCAAAGAGGCTTGAGGGGCTTCTCCCAGTTGGGTTCCCCTAGAAAAACATTGTGCATGTGTTGTTTTTATTATTGGATTTTTGCAAATGTTGTTCGAAATTGTGAATTAAATTTTGTAGATCAGCAGAGTAGAGTTGTGTCTCTTGATTTTAGGTCAAACTTATTGATTATCACCATATTTCTACATGGTATCAGAGGTGGATTCACATTAGAATAGAAATTTCAAAGTTGTTCCTCAAGAGGTTCGAATTTGCAGCTTTAGTGTAGTAGGATCTCTTCAAAGTTTGGAATATGACCTTCAACGGGTTGAGATTAGAGTATGCCTTGAAAGACAACTTGAATTTCATTGCATGGAAGGATCACATGGAGGCGGTGCTTGATGAAAATGGATTGTTAGAATATGTCAAGACAGACATTGCAAAACCAGGATTAATTGATGCACAAAACCTAGCCCAATGGAAGAAAGATGTAGCCAAGGTGAGGAGAATTATCTTGGAGGGAGTGTGAGACCACATTGTCTCAAATATCCATGGGAAAGAAACTCCTTTCGCAATGTGGAAGGCACTGACAAAGCTATTTGAGAATAGCAGTGACCATAGAAAACTGGCCCTCAAAGACAAACTTTGAAATATCAAGATGCAGAAGAATGACACTATTCTATAGTATCTCACCAGATTTACACAAGTTTAGGATGAGCTTGGAGGGGTTGGTGTGATTGTTGTAGAAGATGAAATGGTGAGCCTAGCTATTCTATGCCTTCCTAAAAGTTGGCATAGCTACCAGGACTCCGTGAATGGAAGGGAAAATTTACAGAAGTGGGAAAGGTTTTGGTCCAATTTGGTTCAAGAAGAGTTCAGGAGAAATAACCAGGATGGAAATTCATCCAAAGTAGAGGATGAAGAAAATTGTGCATTGGTTGGAAATGGAAAGAAGGGAAAAGAGAAAAAGTCTCAAACCAAACAATAATCCAGCCAAGGGGAAAAGAAGAAAGACTTTTCCAAAATAAAATGCTTCAATTGTCATGAATTTAGGCACTATGCTACAAAGTGTCCACACAAAAAATAAGGGAAGAAGAACTCAAGAGAAGCATTAGGTGAAGCTTTGGCTTCACAGTTCGACCTAGACTTCACCCTTATCGCATGCATGGCCAACACTGTGAAGGAGAGTGTGTGGTACTTGGACTCAAGTGCCTCATTCAACATGACAGGGTGTAGAGAGTTTTTAAGTGACCTAGAGGAGAAATATCTCCATATGCATATTGATCTTGGGGACAATGAAAGGTACGGTACTACTGGGATTGGTATCGTAACCTTTAAGAGGGAGTCTGGATCCCCTCTTCACCTCAAAGATGTCATGTTTGTTCCAGGCCTAAAGAAGAATCTCATCTATGTAGCAGTTTTGAAAGATCATGGTTATGATGCAATATTTAGCAATGGTAAAGCCTTTCTTAGACACATAGCCACTAGACAGGTGAATCAGGTCGAGGTTTGTGTGAAGAACCTGTACAAGCTAGATGTTGAAGATTGTGCTGCAATAAGAAGTAAGGTATATAAATTGTAGAGTCATGACGCCGGTGATCTCTGGCACAGGAGAACAAGCCATTTACATCATGGTGCCTTAAATATTATGCAGGAAATAAACACTAGCCTCCCTAAAGGAGCACTTGAGTAGCAAGTTGTATGCAAAGTTGTACCTTGGGGAAGCATGTGAAATCCACATTCCATGACTGAGACAACAAAACACATTTAGTCTTGGAGAGAGTCCGCTCTGATGTCTGTGGACCCTTCTCAATAACCTCCATTTCCAGACATAAGTATTTTGTTATTTTTGTTGATAATTTTTCAAGAAAGTGGATCTTCTTCATGCGGAAGAAGGATGAGACATTATCAAAGTTTGTAGAATTCAAGGAACTAGTTGAGAAAGAAATTGGTAAGAAGGTGAAGGCTCTTAGGAATGAAAATGGAGGTGTGTATGTTTTAAATGACTTCAAGAATTTTTGTGCGAAAGAAGGCATTCAAAGAGAGTTAACAACACCCCACAACCCAAAACAGAATCGAGTAGTTGAGAGAAAGACCCATATCATTGTGGGAGTTACGAGAGTTATGCTACATGACCAAGGTATGCCATTGCATTTGTGGGAAGAGGCATGTAACACAACAATCTACTTGCAAAACTGAATTCCTCATCAGATTCTTGGCATGATTACACATGAGTAGGATTTATCGGGGAGAAAGTCGGATGTGTCTCACTTCAGAATTTTTGGAGCCTCTGTTTACTACCATGTCTGCAAATATTCAAGGAAGAAACTTGAGCCGAAAGCAAAGTTGGGAGTTTTTGTGGGTTACATTGAAACTATACACAATTATTATGTGTACTTACCGTCCCTCAAAATGACAGTTGTGCGAAGGGAAGTAAAGTTTGATGAGAAGAAAGTGATGTGTTTCTCTCTTGAGAGGGAGTTTTAGATCCCACCAGAAGAGGAGCTTTTAGCTCCAAAGCGGGAGCCTCAGGAAGTTGTGGAGTAGCCACAATTGGAGGAGAAGAGAGGCCGAGTGGAGACATCCACTCAATCATAACCGTCCAGAGAAGGTAGAAAAATAACCATGGAAGTTGATAGATTGGTGCAGGATGCTAGGTAGAATGTGGGATCTCCTTCCAATTTGCACAGAAAATGGAGGTCACTTGAGAGGTACATTGGATACATGGCTCTAATGAATGAGCTTGTAGATACTGATCCATCCTCTTTTGAGGAAGCAATAGAGAAACTATTTTGGGTTGATGCCATGGTGGAATAATACCAATCCATCATGAAGAAAAATATTTGGGAAGTGATCCCAATACTAGCAGATAAATGAATTATGGGTTCAAGATGGATCTTCAAAGTTAAGCATGAAGTAGATGGAAGAATAGAGAAGTATAAGGCCAGATTTGTGGTCAAGGGATTCTCTCAAGTTGAGGGAATTGACTATGAGAAAATCTTTGCTCCCATGGTAAGGTATTCATCCATTATATAAATTCTTGCAATAGATGCATAGATGGGGTGGAAGATCCACCAAATGGATGTAAAAATAGAATTTCTCAATGGTGTTATGTAGGAGGAATCATACATCAAGAAACTAGAAGGTTTTGAGACATTTTATCGGGAGTCTCATGTGTGTAGACTCGAGCGAGCATTGTATGGTCTCAAACAAGCACCCCGAGTTTAGTATGCTAGGATCGACAATTATCTCACTGGATTGGGATTCACCAAAAGTGAAGCAGATGTGAACCTCTATCATATTTTGGTATAAGGTAAATTGCTTATCATTTTTTTATATGTTGATGATTCAATATTAACAGGTGATGAGAATTTAATCAAATCTTGCAAGGAGGACCTTGCAAGGGAATTTGAGATGAAAGACATGGGTCTCATGCACTACTTCCTCGGGTTATAAGTATGGAAATGTGATGGGGAAATGTTTGTGTCTCAAGGAAAGTATGCCACTGAGATACTACATATTTTTTGCATGGAGACACCTCTAGTGACCAACTAAAGGAAAGAGAATGTACTTCAGGTGAAGAGGTTGATGCTACCATTTATCGGCAGCTAGTGGGTTCATTGATGTATCTTATGAACAAACGACCAAATATGTGCCATGCATTTAACTAGCTGAGTCAAGCTATGATTAGGTTGACCAAATTGTATTGGAAGGCAGCAAAGCATGTTTTACAGTACCTTGGAGGCACTACCTAGTATGAATTATGGTACAGTTGAATAGAGGGAGTGAATTTGTGTAGGTTCACATATGCATATTGGGTAGGGATTCCATATGACCGAAAGAGTACACCAGGTGGAATTTTCAGTGTTCGATCCACAGTTTGTTTCCTAGTACAATAGGAATTAAAGATTTGTGGTGCTCAGGTCGACAAAAGCATAATATATGGTTGCAATTCAAGTAGTATGTGAGGCGATCTAGATGAGAATGATATTTGTGGGACTATTTAGTCAGATGATGGATCCAACTATGATCTATTGTGATAATCACAGTTGCATTAAGCTCTCTAAGAATCTAGTATTTTGTGGTCGATCCAAGCATATAGATAATTGGTATCATCATTTACGGGACTATGTGCAGGGGCGGATAATGTTGCTATAATACTTTCGACAGAGGAACAAGATGTTGACATATTGATAAAGGAATTGTTAAGAGGAAAGTTCAAATTCCACAAGTGCAGGAGAGGGATGGTTGATAATCCCTTTCTTGCTAAGAGGAAGTGTTAAGAAGTGTATCAAGAAAGTATCAATTTGATTTTTCCTTGGTCAAATTGAGAAAATTCGAATTTCCACATTAGCAAACAACTTGGAGGTAGTTAACTTGTGTGACATGGATCTTTTCACTTAGTTAGCTTAGTAAAATTGATTTAGAGGGCTTGGAGTTCAATTAAGCATGTGTGATTGCTAATGTGTAGCAATCAAGGTCAGTTATTTCCATTTGTATTAAGTTAAACTAGTTCTAATGTTGATAGAACTAGTGGAAGGTTAGTTGTGTAGTGGGACAACAATCTAACTCAGTTATCATCCATTTAACTGATCAATCAACTCAAAATAGCTAGTGCATGCAAGGAATTCGAGTTCCTCAGTTATGGTGGAGATTCCAATGCATTGTAACATCAATTGTAGACTAGTATTGAGTGTACAAGTGTTGCATGCAATCAATGATCCAACCTTGGGAATTGCGTAATCAATTGTAGGAAAATTCCTATAGAATAGGGCATAATTTCCTCAGGATTTGCGCAAGGAAATAGGGACTCAAGCAGAAGCATAAATTGACTAAATTTGGGTCAAAGCTTCTCATTGAACACACAAATAGGTTATTCACTTGCAATTTGAGCTTAGAGCGAGCAAGAAATTGTAATACATTGTATATTCATATGATTAATGTAAAGAGGCTTGAGGGTTTTTTCCCAGTTGTGTTCCCCTAGAAAAATATTGTGCATGTGTGTTTTTTCTTATTGCATGTTTGTGAATGTTGTTATAAATTGTGAATTAAATTTCGCATATCAGTGGAGTAGAATTGTTTGTCTTGATTTTATATCAAACTTCTTGAGCATTTGCAATTTCTATCACCACATTCTACATTTCTTTCTTCGTAATTGAGCAATTCAGTTGATGTCACAATTTGTTAGGAGTTCGAGTAGTAGAATCTTTTGATGAAGGGCATGTATGGTTGACACTTTCACTCTATCACACGTCCTAGAAGGAGGTATTTGTAACTGCAATTTTGGGATGCGTAAGCATGGGTGCCACTATCAATATTTTCAACTTTACAGAATTTCATTAGATATTTTTTGCATTATTTTTTATCCTAAAGTAGAGTTCTACAATTATTTTTTCATTGCATTTATTAGAGTATATTTATGTGTATGCATCATGCTCTTTAGTTATTGAGTATGATTTGTTTGCACAATTTGATTTTGTACACCATTACTACAATTACACATTGCATTTCTCCTTGAATAAAAATCCACCTAAGCATTATACTATGTGGTTGTACATTATTTATTTGTTATAATTTAGAATTATTCCCATTCAATTTATTCATTTTTATTTAATGGAATTTTGTCTAGGCCTCTCTTTACTTTTTTTATTGTCTTACACTAAGTTTTGTCTATGCATTTCATGATTGAAATCCTTTTGCCCCAACTTTTAACACTTTTTTCTTTGTGGGACAACTTGTTATTTGTGGGTTCTCAAAACAATCATTCAATCGTGCCAAGGGTGTATTATGGTAGAATGATATGTTTGAGGATAGCATGGCGGCTATAGGCATGTTTGTAAGACTTGAGACTGGCACCAAATAGTACGTTTCAAATTTTGATTTTGGAGTATCCAATCAAGACATAACAGTTTGTTTGGAATTATGTTTTATTGTCTTTTTAACTTAATGAAGTTTTAAAACTTTTTCTTACATCATAGTTGTGTTTCCATTATAGTGTACATTTTTGTAATGGATATCTTAGTTGAATGAACTTTGATGATGTCTTTTGTTCTAGTGATTTTTTAGTATCATTTCTACATGCTTTCAATTCATGACAATGCGTTATTTTAAAGGGATCAATTTATATTGTACAATGTTTTGTAAAAAACATCTAGGGGCCTTGATTTTCATTTTATTTTGTCATTCTCCAATCTCTAATGTGTCAAAAGTAGTAGGCATTGGGAGGATTTGATCTTCAAGTGTTTCTATTATAGATGCAAAAAATATGAAGTGGTTAATAATGTTTTTTTCCCAGGAGCATTTTTTAGAATTTGGTGATCTCAAGAGTTGTGCTCTTAATTATGATAGAAGTGGTCGATCAAATGTATCCATTTGTTTTTACTGTTTATATTATTAAATCTAGTTGATAACATGCTCATCCGTTAATATAATATTGCATTTTATTTCAATGCAATATTATACATTGCATGTGTTTTGAATTCATGTAGTATGTAGTGTCCCAAGAAAATTTTTTCCCTTAGGATTACAAGGTCACAAGATAATTTATGTTGATTTTAACATAAACAGAGATGATATACAATATAAAACAATCTAGCCAAGCGGTGGTTTTCACAATACAACAATACTTCACATCACTATTATTGGCTTACATGGGCCTGACCCAGCTTTGGAAGAATTATTTAACCAAACAAATCTCGCAGCTACCGACCCTTTCGACAATAGCTTGTGGAGCATGGGCTGAGGTCTCACTCGAGGTAGCAGGGGAGGGTGCTGGAAATAGGTTTCCGCACCCTTGGGATGTCTAGATGTGATCTGGAGGTTTCACGTGCCATTCTGTAGTCTTGCGCTGCTCTGCTTCCGTGCAGATCCAGACCCGGACTACTTCTTAAGATTAATTACTTAATGATGTATTATGAATCAGATCTACTTAGAAGTGTCCTTAAGCAAACATTTATCAGAATTAACCAGTTCGCGCACTTGGAATAGACACAGATTCACATATATTCATAACATAAGCATATGCTCACAGATTCAAACAGTTATATTAACCATACAATAGCCAGATCCGCGATAATACAGATTTAACATAGAATTTCAGAAGCAACTTATCTTTATTCACTTTCTTCACCACTACATCTAGATCCGCCTTGCACACTCAGCTGCAGGGGTCCATGCACACAGCTGCGGACCCTTCCAGGTCTCTGCGCACACAGCTGCAGAACCTATAGCTCCTACCCAATCCCTTGACTTGGACTTATAGATGCTTCAAGACTTTTTTCCCCAAAAACCCTTTACATTTCAGATCCAAAATCATACCACAAAATAGCTACCTCTACCCATAGAGCCTCGCTCTATTTATACCTTTCCATGGACTATGATCCATGGACAAGCCGACTCACTTACATTTGTTTACATTATTTTTGGGCGGACTACCCTTTGACTCAACTTATTACAACCCATGCTCCACGCATCCCGTGGAGTCTTTACCCTATATTTACCCAAAATTTCGGGCTTTGTGCCCTATGACCATTATGTGGGGCTTCTGCTACCCAACAATTCCCCAACACAATCATCGTGACTCATCTTGAGTCACTCAGCTGGTGTGGAAATCTTTGCGTGGAGGTTGGTTAGCAGCCTCTGTGCTTCGCTTGTATTGGCAGCAAACTCTTCCGTCATTCGCTGTATCTGTTCCACACATGTCACCGACACATCAGTCTCTGTCTCTGCTGGCTCCATGGTGGCATATTCTGTCTGCATGTGTGCTACCTTGCACTCTATGGTGGTCGAGACCGCAAATGCCTCATCCAGCCACGGCTGGAGACGGGCTTTAATCACCGCTTCCTTCTGTCTGGTGGCGTCAGCTTGGATTTTCAGGTCTTGGGCCTCCCTTATCTTAGCCAAGCGCTGCATAATAGCCATGGCCCACACGGTTCCTTTGATCGCATCGTAGGCTTGCTTGAGCTCCCTGGCCTCAGTTTCTAGTCGTTTAAGTGTTGGATCCTCCTAGAGGGAGGTGAGCGTAACAACCAACTAGGTTAACAAATCAGTACATTCCTTCATTGGATGTGTGAGCATCTCGCGCCCAAAGGTAATGATGTTTCTGTGCTGCTTGGTGATCTCTGGGGACATCGATGGTGGAACCTATAGTTTTAAGTCATCGATTTGCAAACTGAGCTCCAGCTGAATCTGCACGACCTCCTCTTTTGCTTGACAGAACCGGGTAGTGAATTTGCGTATTTGTGTCTCAATAGGTAGCTCAACCCCAATCTCTAGCTCAGGAGCACTAGAGCAGGCTTCCGCTACTAACTGCTCCACCTGTTGCTTCTATGTGACTGCTTCATCCCATTGGAGGCGCAGTTGTTCTATATTAGTTTTCTGTTCCCAGAGTACCTGTTTGACATTGGCGTCTCTGGCGCAGAGCTCCATTGTGGCATTGTCCTGGAGCTGTTGTAAAATTTCTCGTGGTAGGGCAGCCACGTTTAGTCCCATCCCTGTAAGTCGTCCTAACATAACTCGGTACTCCGCATTTATGGTGATCAATGCTCCTGCTGGAATCGCGATGGTATGAGCCATTTGGGCCTTTAGCAACAGTTCAGTGGCTGGCATACTGGGAACCCCCTGAGTAGTGCCTGTGCCCATTGGTGTGATCCTTATCCCAAGTTCCTGTAGCTACGTACGGAGTTCCCCCAACACAATCTACTGCTCTGACATGGCCTCGTCGATTGCATCCCAAGTGGCATCTCGAACAGTGTTTTCTATGTCATTTAGGTCACCCTCGGTTAAGGTGGTCACTTCGCTGTTCACTTTAAATGCCTTCACCTTCTTTAGTGGCTTCGGCCATTCTAGTTGTGCTGGCCGCTTCAAAGGCGCACCCGTGGAAATTGATGGTGGTTCTTCCGTGGCTGTCTTAGTGGGTGCCTTCTAACCGCTTTTTTCCATTGTCGACATAGCCCCTCCTGGTGGTGTCTTTCTTGCTACCGCCTGTGCCGCCTCCCGGGCTGCCCGAACCTCTGCGGCATGTTGTTCATTCCACTTTTGCTGTGTGGTGCACTTAGCTTCCTCCTTTTGCTTCTGGATCGTGGCCTCATTGCGCCCTACTGCCTCTGGTCCACGCCATGCCGGTGGCCAGGTATCCAAAACCGTGTCAATAGCTTCATCAATGGCAACAAAAGGGAGTGAGGTCCATGTGTGGTTAGGGTCCTTGCGCACCCTAATGTAGACAAAGTGCATGTCTGCTTTAAACTCGGCGTGCTTCATGCTTTCATAGATTTCGCTGGATAGGCGGGGTTGCACATTAACCCAACACTCACGCCCATCAGTATCCAAAAGATCTTGATGCTCTGGATTCGTCCAACATCCCTTGTCGCCCAAAGGGACGCGTATCTGGCAGCTTCTGGCCATTCCTGGTCCAAGACAGGAAATTGGCTCTCTTCGAGTAAGTCAGTGGTAACCAACATAATGGATAGAAGCAGCCACACATAATGGAAGGTCTTTCCCTCCTCTTGGACCTCTCGGCAGTTAGTCAAGAACTCTTCACAAAGGAACCGTGACCAATTGAACCGTTCTCCAGTGGTGCATTCCTCAACAAGCGCAATGACCACTGCTGGAACCTCAGTGCCACGGCATTTCCACATCACTTTCCCTACCAGCAATTGGGTGGTGACGCGGACTGCGTTATTTGAAATGCTATCAATGACATATCCTCGCTGCCTCTTCTCAATCTTATACTTCTTTTTCAGGTTGTTTATCATCGTTTCATTGCCACTTCTATCAACAATTTCCTGGGGGTCTCTTCCCTCATAGGGAAGCTGGGAGATCCGATGAACAAGTTCGGCTGTGATGCGGACGGGTTTGCTGATCCATAGTATGTCCTCATGGACCAAACAGAGCAACTGCCTTATGACCAACATTGTGATAGGCGGCCAGAGAAAGTGGGGAATGGACAATAGACAGAGCAACCCGGCTTTTTCCACCTTTTGCAACCACTCCTTTGGCTGCAGTGTTGTAACTATCCCTTCTGCACTCTGCTCCATCAGTGCGCCAGTCGCCAAATGGGGAAATTTTGTTGTATCGGCCAGGTCCCAGTCATCGAATTTCATTGTTGCAATATGGCCAAATGTCAAGCTTTCCACTGGGACTACTTTTGGAAGAGACGGGGTGATGAGAATAGTGTCGACTTCATCTAGATTGGTAGGTACCTTCGCCTTCCCCTTGTTTGGAGACACATACTTGGGTCGTCGTACTGGCTGGATGGGATCCTCTTCAGGGTTTACTTCTTCGACATATGTGGGAAAACCCTCTTCCTCCTCATTGCTTTCAATTGCGACATTTTTACCCTTTTCCTCCATTGTGAACTTGCTAAAGTGCAGGTGTCATGGCGATCTCCTTATTGGACTCTGAGGGTCCTTCCTGGTCCGCAGCGTCCGAGGTGATTTAGGGAGCTCGACTGTTTGTGGCATGGCTTTCTGCGGACTATCTGTAGTAGGGTTTGTCGCCTTGAGGATTGCTTCCCGATAATGTTTTGGCAATGCCTGAAACCACAGACTTTCTTCTAGTTGCTTGTCATTCATCTTGCACTTGGCTTGGACCCAGGGTGTCTTTTTTGTGGAACGGTAAAGCGGGGTTGTGTGACCCTTACTCTATTTATATATGATTTCAAATTTAAAATCGGTCGTTCGCCCTTGTTGTGGCTCATAAATGCGATTTTGGTGGCTACTCTTCTACCTTAATTGCCCGCCGCCTGCTCCAACATGCCTTAAATGGGCCATCATATCATGAACAGTATCTACAACGGTCACTTTCCATCCTTTCCCCATGGCAGCGGATCCCCAAGTACGCAGGTGCATTTTCCGTATGTGCGCTGCGGTCATGTCGCGCAGCTTCTTGGTAGCCTGTTTTATAGTCTCACACCCTCTTTCAACTGCATGGGGTGCTGGGACTGGGCCTCCTATGGATAGTCAGGTGGCCGCACCCATCGTGCGGGTCTTCTGTTTCCCAACTAGCCCGGGCTGCGGGCACCCTTCACTTTCCCTTGATTCTAATAGTGGCTTGCGGTTTATGCGTTCTGGTACTCCAGGGTGCAATCGCAACCATGCTAGCAGGGTCGCAGCTTGGCATAGTAGTGTAGGAGAGCCAGCCATGTTCGATCCCTTCATTAGTTCCTTCACGTAGCCCGTGTGGGTGACTTTTAATTGTAGCTTATCAATTTCTTCATCCAGCCTCACACTTTGTTCTCGGAGTCTGGCCCCCGTTTCTTCTAACTTACAAAGTTGTGTTTTGCCATGCCAAATGGCTGCCCAGAGCTGTTGAATCCTTTCGCGGATGTTGTTATGGACTGTAGAGGTACTGGTCGTGGAGAGAGTGCCCTGCCCAGCCCTGCGAGCCCCCGTTCCGTGCAGCTTCAGTTGGGTTGATGGTCACATGATGTGCACCTGTACCCTTTGTTGTTGATGGATGACCGCTCTGTATCAACGAGGCTACCACCCACATCCTCCAATCCATACCTAGAACCACCTCCTGCATCTCAGCATTTGCACCCTCTATTTAGTTGTGTGTGGTGCATCTGCCGAAGCCCCAGGTTGCTCCTGTGCTATGATTAAGGTGCCAAGCTGGACGAGTTGCCCCTCATTCGTTGCGCCATTCTCCATTGGCCATTGTCTTTCTTCTGTGGTCACGCGGCGCAATGATCGAATCATCATATTACAGTTAAGTGTCGTAACTTCCTGCAATCGGTTCTGCCATCGCTCAGTCTCCTCATCTGAATCCATTGTGCAGGTGCTCTCGCGCTCCCATGAGATTCTTCCATCGTCTGTGGGATGCATCCGATCTTGGTCTTGCATTGTTATCTGATAGATGCAATCCAGTTCATCGTTACTCTCCTCGTTGCGCACTAGTTCGGTGTAGCGCTCTCCTTCCACTGGGTCCAACGGAACTACTACCTGCAGTGACTTCTTTTCGAACATCATTTTCCGTCTCTTTAAATTAATGATCCCATTCATGTCCATGGCCCAATCAATCCCTAGCAAGGCAGGGTAAGGATTACTGTCATCAACAATTTCTATTACCTCGAAATCGGTCTGCATACTTACGCCTTCGATGTCCACGGTCACCCCTTGCAGTCGGCCCATCGGTAAGATCTTTTGCTGGTTGGCCATCCTTAGTTGAATCGGGGACCATTGCAGTGCGGGCTTGCCCATGCGTTCCCATGTTTGCTTAGGCAACACGTTCACATCCGAGCCTAAGTCCAGGATGACTTGATCCATCTCGTATTCGCCGATTTGTGCTGTCATTCTCATCTCTCGGCCAGTACGCAGAGCATGTCTTCCTATGTTCCGGACTACACGTGGCTCTCCCGATCTGTCGCACCTAATGATCAACTCTTGTAGTCCTTTAACGGCTTTACTATTGTGTAGTAGCTTCATGCAAGTTTCAAGAAAGGTAGTAATCATGGAGGGGTCCAATCCTGGCTCCGTCTGGTCCCTCCTACCTGGAGTAGAGACTTTCGTGAAGCTCTTCTGAGCTTCCTTAGGTGTCTGCATCCCTTGTTCCGGCTCAGAGTCAGGTTCCTCTGTAGGTGTGTCGCGCCTTTTCCCGTCTTCTGCAAGCTCTTTCCACGTATCACCTCCTGTGCTACTCCTCAATACCATATTTATACTAGGGTCCACTTCGCGTGGTTCCGATCGCATCATCTGGACATTTTGAGTTGGTGTAGGTTGTAACACCCCCTTCTTGTGCATCTGGGCAATTAACGTTGGAAAATCGACCATTTCATGATCAAACTGCTCACAATAGGGGCAAGATATCCTAGTCAGGTTAGTGTAGTCGCGAGTGTAGTGTCCTGGCCCTCCACAGTTGTAGCAGATCAGCTGTCCGCGGCCTCGCCCGGGCCCCATTCCCCTTCCTCGTCCGCATCCTTGAAATCCTCCTCGTGCTTCAGTCTGTACTTGGTAAGCTGGGGTTCTTTCCATCATTAGGTCATAACTTCGACACGTCCACTCATCGTGACCCATTGATCGACAAAAGTTACAATACAGTTGCTACGAGGTTTGGGTATACTTCTGCAATAGGTGACAGTTATCTGTTGTGTGTTTTCCACCCACTTGACAAATTGCACACCAAAGCACAAGTGCAGCACTCAGTCCTGCTTGTACCTCCACTTTTAACAACATCGCCCCCCCCCCTTGCCAGATAGTTCACGAAGACGGGGCAGTGGTCCTTATCATGCCCTTGACTCTTGCATTTAATACAGCCTACCTCCGCATGTGCCTCCGGTTGGGGCACCCTTTCTTGCTTCAAGCTTTACATTTCTAAACTCAGATTTTGTAGTTGCACATGGATTTGCTGAACTCCCAACCCTGGATTCGGTATTGGGGTTTTTTGTAGTTACGCATGGATTTGCTGAACTCCCAACCCTAGATTCGGTATTGGGGTTTTGTGCAACCTCATTGCTATCTCCAACGCTTTAGCTTGGGTTGAGATCTTTTTTTGTGACAGAGCCATCTTTAGATGTGGTGTCAATGATGCCACAAACCATGCGTAGTGCTACGCATCCGTCAATGTCATGTTAGCCTCGCGAATAGTGCTTTTTAACCTCTAGTCCAGATCCCACGGGGTTTCACCAGGCAACATTGCGATCTCCTTGAACCCAATAACCAACTGTGTTTCTAATTTTGGTCGGAAAAACTCTTTGTTTAGCGCCTCCTGGATTGCTGCTATCTCCTCATTTGGATGATTGGTTGAGTATTTTATGTACAATGTCAACATGCGGTCCTACAGTGCACTAACTAGGGTAGCTTTTTTAATATTTTTGTCTGTATGCCTTGAGCGTCCCACACAGAATTTATCACAAACTAGAACTGGCTTGATTCCTCATTTCCTACACCCTTAAATATCGACAGCTTCACTGCGCTTGCCATCCCAACTTTTGGTGGTGGTGGGGTTAGAGATGGGTTTGGTGTTGGTGATGTGGGTGGTGGCATGGACGAATTTGATGTGGGTGAAGTGGGTGGTGGCGTGGACGAAGGTGGTATCAGTGGGAAGCGCTCCTTGATCAACCGGACCGCACTTCTTGGTGAGAACCTCACGAGCTCCTCCTTGCTTTCCCGTGAAATAGAAATCAGAGGATTGTTCTATGCCCCTCCCATTCCGTGGTAACAGCTTCCGCTCCGCGTTACTCCAAACATCAATAAACGCGCATAATCTGTTTTTCACACAACAACATCTTAATCTAAGTATTCAATGATTTGATATACTTACCTCGCGGTCCTTGGAGAAATCGACTTTCCGCTTCACTATAACTCACATTTGTATCTATCGCGAACTCAGTGATAAATCCTCCTATTACCCAATCTAGCCAATGATCTACAGCGAGTGCGATTTTATCTTCGGTAGCTTCTAGCCTACACACCTGTTTTGGAGTCCACACAATAGGCTGATCTAATCTGCACCTTCCACGCTATCAGCTAACCTCGCTATCCACTTGTATAGCTCTACTGGAAATGTCGCAAAGAAGACCTCGTGAATATCTGTGTATATATAGCGTTCCACCCAATCTTCCTCTGATATCCGTGACTTTCTATTTTCCTGAACTATGAACTTGTGGAGCTTCAGATCCCACCACTCTTCAATCTCTCTCTTTGTAGGGTTCCAGTGTTCCAACATCAGATACCCCTTAGGCAGATCCTCGTCTTGGCAACGGAACCATTTGTTGGCTTATATGGGACTGACCTAGGTTTGGAAGAATTATTTAGCCAAACAAATCCCATAGCTACTAGCCCTTTCGGTAATAACCTGTGGAGCGCGGACTGAGGTCTCACTCAAGGTAGCAGGGGAGGGTGTTGGAACCAGGTTTCTGCACCCTTGGGATGTCTAGATGTGGTCTGGAGGTTTCACGCACCGTTCTGCAGTCTTGCGCTGCTCTGCTTCCACGCAGATCCGGACCCAGACTACTTCTTAAGATTAATTACTTAATGATGTATTATGAATCAGATCTACTTAGAAGGGTCTTTAAGCAAACATTTATCAGAATTAACCAGTTCGCGCACTTGGAATAGACGCAGATTCACATATATTCATAACATAAGCATATGCGCACAGATTCAAACAGTTATATTAACCATACAATAGCCAGATCCGCGATAATACAGATTTAACACAGAATTTCAGAAGCAACTTATCTTTATTCACTTTCTTCACCACTACATCCAAATCCGCCCTGCGCACTCAGCTGCAGGGGTCCGCGCACATAGTTGCGGACTCTTCCAGGCCTCTGCGCACACAGCTGTAGAGCCTCTATCTACTACCCAATCCCTCGACTCAGACTTACAGACGCTTCAAGACTTTTCTCCTCAAAAACCCATTACATTTCAGATCCAAAATCATACCACAAACTAGCTACCTCTACCCATAGAGCCTCGCTCTATTTATACCTTTCCATGGACCGCGATCCATGGGCGGGCCGACTCACTTACATTTCTTTACATTATTTTTGGGCAGACTACCCTTTGACTCAACTTATTACAACCCGCGCTCCGTGCATCCCGCGGAGTCTTTACCCTATCTTTACCCAAAATTTCAGGGTTTGTGCCCTATGACCGTTGCACGGGACTTCTGCTACCCAAAAACTATCAATTTTAACAACTACTCTTAGGGTTATTGCAATTGGTGTAGCATCCATTGTCATTTTAATTTTATTTTCAGTTTTATTGCAAAAAAAAAAAAATAAAAAAAAAAAATCAAATATTATGTTCTAACGGAATTAAAAGAAAAATTGGAAATCTGAAACAAATGATTTATTTTATATTATTGATGGCTTTTGAATGTGAGGAACCCAGGAGAAGATTTGAGCCATCCGATTGACAGGAAACAGATCTAACTGTAATCATGTGGTTAACAAGGACAAGGTTTACTCCAAAATCAGACGCGAGAAGTTATAAAACTGAGTTAAAACCTCAGTTAATTAGGGTCATCCTCTTGAAGAATTCATATCCGACGGTAATCACGTGGTTAACAAGGACGAGGTTTAATCTTGAAAATGGACGTAATGGCTTATGGAATGTGATTTAATCTGTTGAAGTCTGGATCAATCACAACCGCTCATCAGGACGGGACAAGATCCGACAGTAATCGCATCAAAAAGTGCATGGGTTTTATTATAAATTTCGGACCCGAGAAGTCTTTGAACTGCAGTTCTATTTCTTTTCAATTCCATGGGGAAGGAAAAGGTTTGTGGCAAAGGCGGATGTGATAAGATTATGAACCAGAGTCTTGTTTCCTTTCGGTTTCGTGGTAACTGAAGGTTTGCCATATTCCACGTAAATCAACCATTTTTGTTGTTTTAGCAGAATAACTAAAAGGCGGATGACCGAAACTCCAAAGGAACGGTGATTGGTTGAGTTTCTTTGTGTTTCCACCAATCAGAACACTTTTGATATATATGTGGGCCATAATGGTTTATTTTTGTTTCCACCAATCAGAACATTTTCGATATATAGGTGGGCCCATAACCCACAGGTCCACACATGGAATTTTGTAAAGATGCAACTTTGTTGTGTTAACACAGTTTAGCTATCATCAGGACATCTACAGGATTATAGCTTGCAGATACTCAAGCCACAGATTCGAACAACGAGCAACCATCACTAGCCATATTCTAATTTCTGTTACTTCTTGTTATTTTGTTTTCTTGAGAAGAATGAGGTGTCTTTTACCCTCCAATGTAATATTTTGTAATGAATTTTACTTTAAATAGTTAGGAGATCGTTAAGCATTTTGACAGTTTTGGTGATTACCAACTGTCCCATGATGTATTAAAAGAGGCAAAATTATAGAAAAAGGGTTCGAATTTTAAAGAACCTAGAGACTAGGCTATTATATTCTTGATAAAACTGATGATTAATGAAAGAATCAAGAGTTTTCCACACATTGTTGGGTATGATTTGTAATTTCTCTATTATTTATCATCATGTATCTTCCTTTCTTTAAGTATGGTAATGAACCTGTAGGTCTTTGTTTACTTATGTGAATGAAGTTAAAATTCCTTAAAAGAGCGCTCCTGTACATAAAGTTCCTACTTCTACATTTCTTCTAAGTTACAGATAATAGTTTCTGTGAAAAAAAACATATTGTCTCTAACTTCTCAAAGCATTCTTCACTCAACATTTATATTTAGCAATCATATGGCATTATGAAACTTTCATATCACCTAAGTATTAAGGGTTAAAAGTCAGGTCCTTCACGCCCTTCACTTGAGGATACATCAAACAAATAAGTGACAAGAATAATAAACATTAATGTCTTAAGCACAATTTCTACACAACCAAGAAATTGGTTTCTTAAGGGACAACATGTTGAAAATGCAACAAGATGATGGAGCTTAGTGGAAAGGAGTCGCCTTCACTAAGTGGGCCCGTAGGCTATTTTTGGCGCAAAGTCTATTTTTAGACTATGCCTATTTTTAGACATATGGATCATGGTCTATGAGTTGTAGGATGCTATTTGTGGATGATTGGTCATGTTGGTAAAAATAGGTGGACTTCTATTTTTAGACATATGGGCAGTTTCTATTTTTAGACTGCCAGGCTAAAAATAGAACAGTCGAATATTATTAGCTCATAATAATATTTGGACTATAAACATTATCTTATCCTCTTGGAGCACTTCAGTTTGAGCTACAGATGTGGCACATGCAGCTGTCAGAAGGAAATACGCTTTTCTTATGAGTCAGTTGAGCTATTGCATGGTGGACTTCAGTTAGAACTCAAGTGATTGAGTTTGGTGGAGTTGATTGAGGAGTTGATGGAGTTGTGCTCAGTTTGACTTGGTTGAGCTAGTTGTATTTAGTCTAACTGCAGAATACACTAGTGATGAGTGATGTGAATTAGTTATTAATTAATTCACTAACTATTAACTCATAAAGCAACTAAAGAATACATCAGTTAACTCAGTGCATGGACAGTTCAGGGGAGACAGGTGTTAGAGGTTGAGATTGCTATCAGTTATGACTATAGTTGTGCATGAGATTTGCACAATCAATGGATTGAGTATTTCCAATGAGTATTTCATTGTTCAGCCAAGAAAAATACAAGTTTGGATCAGCCATTCTCATCTATTCTCATGCAGGATTGCGCAGTGGAGGCAGGCAAGCAGCAGAGGAGATTTGAACTTGTGATTGATTCAGATCTGAGCTAGTTTGTGTGTAACAGGTGGAGATAGTACTGAGTACTTGCGAGGAGTATTGTAATATGTATTGTTACATGTTCTCAATCAATATAATATATAGATAGTTGGGGGTTTTCAGCTGTATGCTTTCCCCGTGATATACTGTGTTGATATATGTGATTGATGCTTCAATGTGCGCATGCGATTGTTTCTTAATACTGCAAAATTGATGATCAACGTAGAGGAGGTTATGTATTATGCATGCATTCCACAAATAGTGTATAATCAGGATAATCTCTGTGAATAAGTGTCATATTATTCAAAATTTCTACATGGTATCAGAGCAGAGTTGATCATCAGATCTATTATTCAGAAAGTGTTTACATTTTATTTCTTCAAGCAGAGTCTGTAATCGGGCCAGGTAACCTCTGGATTCATCCTTCCTTTGGAAGGTGAGATATCCGGTAAAAGCCCATACAGTCCATCTCTGTACGAGAAATACTTTTTTCTCACAAATTTTAGATCAGAAGCGGTTGAGTTTTGAGCTGGTGAAATTCGAATTTGCAGCAGTGTTTTCTTGGTGTCGAAGTTGAAATGTCTTTCAACGAATTGCGATTGGAGTATGATCTTGAAGGCAGCTCGAACTATATTGCATGGAAAGACAGGATGAGGCTGTTAGAGCCTAAATCTGCCTTAGGCTGAAGGAAGCCAAAATTCAGGGTAACCATAAACCACGCTCAGTCTGGTAGCTAGCACTACCAGAACATGAGAGGGCTCTCTCCGGGTCACGCTCGGTGAAGAATAAACAAATAAGGTCTGAGAATGACTTAAAATGGATACTGATTTTAGGCTAGTAAATAGATATGAAAAAGGCAATTTTTTGAATGACTGAATTTTCTGGGCTGTGTGGGACAAGAGGACCACATGAGCTGGGAAATTAAATCGAAGACACAGAATAGTTCGTGAGGCAAGATAGGCAGGAAGTTTAGCAATCAGATTTAAATAATATGGAGTGGAAAGACTGCTGAGAAAGCTGAGAAGGGCATACGCATGAATCCTTTTCAGACAGAAGAAAAAACATAGAGGATGAATGTTTTCCAAGGCAGAGCAATAAATTTGGATTCTACCTTTCATACTTAAAAAAACATTCAACTGGAAATGAATATGAATGAACTGCAAAATATTACAAGTTACATATGAAACAGAGAAGAAACATATTGCTAAAACACACGCCACAGGAATCTCATAAATCAGAGCTGCACCATTTTTCATTAATCTCCTGGCCAAGCTGTAAAGTGAATAGCTGAGTTTTTTCCCCACACTATTCCCAGAAATTCCAACCCTTTACAAATGATTTTTCAATACAATAAATGACCTGAGAAGTGGGGAAGAAAATCACTGAAGATAGGGAGTGATTTAATCATCAATAGTGAACTGAAGTTGAAGAGCCAACCGTTTGCGAGAGTTGCATTTTCCACCCAAACGACCGATGGAGAGGTTTGGGGACTCAAAACTTGCCCAAATTTCTTGGCCAAGCACCATCAGTCATGATTTTTCATTCCAAATCCAAAACTATAAATTTTTTGCAATTTAGAGCTCCCTAGCATAAGCGCGCCCACGTGCGCGGCGCATAGAGAAGTGGCACGGCGCACTGGGCTTGAGGCGCGGCGCATAGAGCCTGTGCGTAGCGATTTTTGCAGGAGACTTTTGGAGGCTTTCCCGGTGTCCAAATTGGGCGCATGATAGCTCGTTGGAAATTTATTTGAGTCTAATTTCCAACCCAACTATAATTTTTCAATTTTGAGTTCATTTTCCCTATCAAAAATCAAATCTCCCAAGACTGCTCAAAATGTGCCAAATGAGGCTGCCTCAAGGCAGAGTGTTGTTGCAGTCAACGTTTGAAGGTGTTCCTCAACTCCAAATTGAGCTCATGATAGCTCATTGGAAAGATCTTGGTGTCTAGTTATCATTTTACTCATCAAGAAAGTCATTTGGCTAACCAAGCTAGGAGAAAGCTTGTTTTTCCCAAGGTCACTTTAGAGGTACATCAATTCTCCAGAGGCAATTGTATTTTTGACATTTCTCTAAAACCATGACACCTGTGTAAAAAGTGAAGGAGGTTTTTCTTCCTTGGCCTATTGTGGACAAAAACCTCTCTCAGTTTTCCAAAATTCATCTTCTCTTGCTCAGAAACATCATTTGAGTGAATTATTGAGCCTTCCTCTGGCCTGCAAGTATTATTGAAGCACTTTGAGAACAACAATTTGCAAACCTTAGACCTAATGACCAAGTTGACTCTTTGCTTTATCAAGCGATAAAAACAAGACTGTAAATGATTTCAAGATAGTCTTAATGAACTTTAATAAGCAGAGCTGAGCCAACAGGATATGGCATAAGGGATAAATAAGTGACCAGGTCCTTCCGTCAGAATATGACATGCTCCTAAATGGAATGCAGGTGATCAAGCAGAATGGGACACCTAAAAACGAAATTCAAAAAGATTTTTGATCTCTGAGGAGGACTGACAAGACCGACTCTAAAATTGGCTCCAATGGGGGATGGTAGCTCCCTGGAGGTGCTAAGAACTGCAGATCTTTGGGAGAGTAGACAGTGCCTTCATCCATTGGGCTATGGAGTCCATTATTCCGACAAACCAACATGACTCAATTTATTGACTGAAACTTGACTCAAACTGACTCAATGCAAACTGAAATGACTGAAAAACTTGACTCTAACAAACTAACTCAAAATACCAAGACCTGAACTTAAAACTTAAAGCTTGGTGGTAGTACATGACCACCTGTGTTTCTTACAAGACAATATACCATCAAACTATATCAAAATGCCAATGTAACCAATCAAGCAGATGCCTTGCCGACTGATTCTCCTGATCAGATCTCCTGGTCAACAACAGATACTGGTAACTGGGCATCCAAAAACACAGTTGACCATGATCTCCTTCATCACTGAATACTGCAATAATCACCTTCACTGCTGACTGCAACAGATTTGCCATTGGATCATGAAAAACATGAAGATTTACCTCTTGCTGAGGAAACAAGATGTCTTTTTCTTTTGATTCTGATCTTCCTTCATAATGTACTTCAGAAAAAGTATGGTCCTGGTCCTCAAAAATTTATGAACAAGTGGATGAGCAGATTTCCTCTTTAAAGAACATTTCAAAACATGAAACATAGGAAGAAGAAAGGGAATCCCGAATGGTCTGGTCTGCTGAAGTTTGAATATATTGTAGGTCATCTTCATATGATATGATAGCCAGATTGTCTTTGCATCCATCAATCATGAGAAAGGAAACTTCAAATGATTCTTGAAACCCAACACTAACATTTATATCATCTACCACAGATTCATCCAGAGAAACCTTTTTACTTACTTGAACAAAATTCTCATCTTGTTGTTCATGAACAGACTGGATTACCTCTTTATGAAGGCTTCGTTCTGATGACATGAGAACGTTTGGATTCATAACTCTGTCTTCTTTATTCCAGATGATTTCAGCAGCGGGGTTCTCCTTCATGAGATTCGGCACACTGTATTCTTGGTCATTAAAATATGACTCTGTATCTGAAATAGCTATCTTGACATTATCACATTCTGGAATTAGAACTGGACTTCCTTGCATGCTGTTTTCTTCTATGGACAGATCTGAAACGACACTTTTTCTTTCATCACTTTCAGCCATATGGACATCTTCAACCTACTGATCTATAAAGCTGTTTACAGGACTGTCATCCTTTTCAGCAGAGGAAGAAGTTCCACCATCACCTTCTTGACCATGTGCACACTGCAGAACTGTGTTGACTTGAGCTGTAACATGACCATGCAAGAGTTGATCTATCTCATCTTCAGACCGAGGAGATAATACTTTTTGTTGTCTTCTGCTCAAACAGTGGTTTTCTTCATTAATTTCAAGTGAAGGTGTATACAAATTTTCCTTATACAGTTGATCCATTTCATGTAATTTCTGCTAACTGTCAAGATGCAAAACTCCTTCATCTTCCACCATACTAAGATCTTGATCCTACTGCAAATTTTCATGATCGTCTTTATGCTGCTGAAATGGATTTTCATACAATGCTTCCATGATTTCTCCGTCCATCAAGTCATCACGCCCATAAAAATTCTCAAGATCTTCAATAAAACTATGAACATGGCTACAACAGTCCTGAACTAAAGCCAAGGATGGATATGATTCTTTATACCTTTCAAAGAATATTGCATGAAACTCTTTTAAACAATGAATAGAAGCAGGTGGAAAACTTTCATACCAAGATCGGGCTTCGTTTTCCAGAGTAGCCATAAACATTTTCATCAAACAGTCTTCAGTAAAATTGATTTTTAGTTTATTCACATGAATGTGAAATTTCACCAGATGAAGAGCAGCGTCATTACCTTCCACATTTCTGAACATAGGCAAATTCTGAAGCCAATCCACCTTGGGCATTTTATTTGGAAAACCTGGGATGTGATCTCGGCTCATGGGAGTGTATCTTCTTGCAACCCCTTCCATCTTGAAAATCTCAAAGCTACTGATCTCTCTGCAGTGGAGTCACCATGAAGGACTGATTGCTAGATTCTTCAGTGAATGGAGTCGCGAGGTGAATGATTTTAGCCATCTTCTATCTGATCATTGTCCACCATCAACCATCATATCTAAACTTAATACATGTACTGGGGCAAGATAATCTTCAAGCAAACTGTTTTTGTCCCTAGTGGAGTCGCCACTATGTTAGAGCCTAAATCTGGCTTAGGCTAAAGGAAGGCAAAATTCAGGGTAACCACAAACCACGCTCAGTCTGGTAGCTAGCCCTACCAGAACAGGAGAGTGCTCTCTCTGGGTCACGCTCGGTGAAGAATAAATAAATAGGGTATGAGAATGACTTAAAATGGATACTGATTTTAGGCTAGTAAATAGATATGAAAAAAGGCAATTTTTTGAATGACTGAATTTTCTGGGCTGTGTGGGACAAGAGGACCGCATGAGCTGGGAAATTAAATCGAAGACACAAAATAGTTCGTGAGGCAAGATAGGCAGGAAGTTTAGCAATCAGATTTAAATAATATGGAGTGGAAAGACTGCTGAGAAAGCTGAGAAGGGAATACGCATGAATCCTTTTCAGACAGAAGAAAAAAACATAGAGGATGAATGTTTTCCAAGGTAGAGAAATAAATTTGGATTCTACCTTTCCTACTTAAAAAAACATTCAACTGGAAATGAATATGAATGAACTGAAAAACATTACAAGTTACATATGAAACAGAGAAGAAACATATTGCTAAAACTCACGCCACAGGAATCTCATAAATCAGAGCTGCATCATTTTTCATTAATCTCTTGGCCAAGCTGTACAGTGAATAGCTGAGTTTTTTCCCCACGCTATTCCCAGAAATTCCAACCCTTTACAAATGATTTTTCAATACAATAAATAACCTCAGAAGTGGGAAAGCAAATCGCTGAAGATAGGGAGTCGTTTAATCATCATTAGTGAACTGAAGCTGAAGAGCCAACCGTTTTCTAGCGTTGCATTTTCCACCCAAACGACCGATTGAGAGGTTAGGGGACTCAAAACTTGCCCAAATTTCTTGGCCAAGCACCATCAATCATGATTTTTCATGCCAAATCCAAAAATTTATTTTTTTTGCAATTTAGAGCTCCCTAGCATAAGCGCAAGCCACGTGCGCGGCGCATAGAGAAGTGGCGTGGCGCACTGGGTTTGAGGCGCGACGCATAGAGCCTGTGCATAGCAGCTTTTTCAGGAGACTTTTGGAGGCCTTTCTGGTGTCCAAATTGGGCACAGGATACCTCGTTGGAAAGGTCTTTGAGTCTACTTTCCAACCCGACCAGAATTTTTCAATTTGGAGTTCATTTTCCTTGTCAAAGATCAAATCTCCGAAGACTGGTCAAAATGTGCCAAATGAGGCTACCTCAAGATAGAGTGCTGTTGCAGTCAACTTTTGAATGTGTTCCTCAACTCCAAATTGAGCTCATGATATCTCATTGGAAATATCTTTGTGTCTAGTTATCATTTTACTCATCAAGTAAATCATTTGGCTAACCAAACTATGAGAAAGCTTGATTTTCCCAAGGTCAGTTTAGAGGTGCATCAATTCTCCAAGAAGCAATTGTATTTTTGACATTTCTCTAAAACCATGACACCTGTGTAAAAAGTGAAGGAGGTTTTTCTTCCTTGGCCTATTTTGAACAAAAACCTCTCACGAGGTTCCAAAATTCATCTTCTCTTGCTCATAAACATCATTTGAGTGAATTATTGAGCCTTCCTCTGGCCTGCAAGTATTATTGAAGCACTTTGAGAACAACAATTTGCAAACCTTAGACCTAATGACCAAGTTGAATATTTGATTTATTAAGCAATAAAAACAAGACTGTAAATGATTTCAAGACAGTCTTAATGAACTTTAATAAATAGTTTTGAGCCAGCAGGATATGGCATAAGGGATAAATGAGTGACCAGGTCCTTCCGTCAGAATATGGCATGCTCCTAAATGGAATGTAGGTGATCAAGCAGAATGGGACACCTAAAAATGAAATACAAAAAGAGTTTTGATCTCTGAGGAGGAATGACAAGACCGACTCTAACAGAGGCGGTGTTAGATGACAGTGGGTTGAAGGAGTTCATAGAGGCTGAGGTCCCAAAGCCTACTGATGCTGCTCACTTTGATTCTTGGAAAAAGAAGACAGAAAAATGTTGAAGGATTCTATTGGAGCGCGTGAAGGATCACATTATATCCAGCCTGCATGGAAAGGCTTCTCCATACTTGATGTGGAAAGTGTTGATAGATTTATTCCAAAGCAAGAGTGACCAGAGGAAGTTGGCGCTCAAGGATAAACTCAGAAACATTAAGTGTGAGAATGGAGACAGTATGCCCAAGTATCTCACGAAGTTCACCTAATGCCGGGATGAGCTGGGAAGTGTGGGGGTGACTGTTGATGATGAGGACTTGGTGAGCTTGGCTCTCCTTGGTCTTCCGAAGAGTTGGCATTCCTATCAGGACTCTGTTAATGGTCGGGAGAAATTGCCAGGATGGGAGAGACTTTGGTCGGATCTTGTGCAAGAGGAGATCAGGCGGAATACCAGGGACGGATCTTCATCAAAGGCATATGATGAAGAAAATTGCGCTTTGGCTGCCAAAGCAAAGAAGGTGAAGGAGAAGGTTTCTCGTTCTGAATCCAGTTCTTCCAATGATGGGAAGAAGGTTGACAAATCGAAAGTGAGATGCTTTCGTTGTCATGAGGTGGGCCATTATGCTTCAAATTGTCCACAGAGGAAATCCAAGAAGGGATCCGGGGAAGGATCTGAAGATGAGGCACTTGCTTCACAGTTTGAGTTGGATTTCACACTCTTTGCATGCATGGTTTCATCCATGGTGGGAAGTGGTTGGTTTCTTGACAGTGGAGCTTCTTTCCACATGATCGGTGACAAGAGTTTGTTCAGTACTTTGGAGGGGAAAGATCTCTAGATACTCATAGCGATGGGTAATGATGAGAAGTATAGTGTCTCAGGTGTAGGCACGCTTATTTTTCAGAGGGAGCATGGAGCTCGCCTTACCTTGACCGATGTCAAGTATGTACCAGGACTGAAGAGAAACTTGGTTTCGATCATGATGCTGGAAGGCAAAGGCTATGATGTGGTCTTCAGTAAGGGAAAGGTTTTCCTTAGACACATCATCACTAGACAGGTGAAGCAGATTGGTTCATAGGTCAAGAACCTGTATGCTCTTGAGGTTCAAGATGCATGCAAAGCCTTGAGCAACGAGGCAACTGATGGAGACTTGGTGGTTGAGAGGGAGCGTATATTACCTCTCAACATGCATAGTCAGAGGAAGTCTCAAACGATTGTGGAGGAACCACGATTGGTGCAACAGCTTCAGGAGGTTGTGGAGCAGCCACAACAAGGGAAGCTGAGAGGAGATCGAGTAGAGACATCTACTCATGCAGAGACCTCCAGTAGGGGGAAACTTCAAGCCAGGTGGGCTGAAGGATCACATGTAGCCATACCTCCAGGTAGGAGGTGGGGCGATATAGAGTGATTGTCCCAAGGAGGAGGGGCAGGATCCTTGAGGTACCCAACCTCTTGGATGAGACCTTGCTATGGGAGCCCCGATGTGGAGTAGTAGGAACTGACTGATTGGGTAGAGACAGATGCGGATGGAGCGGCAGAGAGAGTGATAGTGCAGGGAATCCCAGGACAACGTATAGCTAGCAGGCTGTAGCAATGCGAAAGGCACAAGTGTTTTGCACAGTGCTAGGTGGCACAGAGAGGTGTGCAATGGTGCGAGATGCATGGAGATGTTGCAGTAGCGCAGATGTCAGAGAGGGAGCACTTGTCAGCAACAGGTAGAGCTTCAGCATCAGAGTATATTCCTAGCCCAACAGAGTGGTCAGTTGGGAGTGTTTTTTGTTCCAAGTGTTGTTGGAGCAAGTGGACCGGGAAAATGTGTTGCATGCAGAACATTCCAGAGTTGCAGGATAGGGGTTACAGATAATCCATATCTTGTTGAGAGGGAGTGTTGAAAATGCAACAAGATGATGGAGCTTAGTGGAAAGGAGTCGCCTTCACTAAGTGGGCCCGCAGGCTATTTTTGGCGCAAAGTCTATTTTTAGACATATGGATCATGGTCTATGAGTTGCAGGATGCTATTTGTGGATGACTGGTCATGTTGGTAAAAATAGATGGACTTCTATTTTTAGACATATGGGCGGTTTCTATTTTTAGACTGCCAGGCTAAAAATAGAACAGTCGAATATTATTAGCTCATAATAATATTTGGACTATAAACGTTATCTTATCCTCTTGGATCACTTCAGTTTGAGCTACAGATGTGGCACGTGCAGCTGTCAGAAGGAAATACGCTTTTCTTATGAGTCAGTTGAGCTATTGCATGGTGGACTTCAGTTAGAACTCAAGTGATTGAGTTTGGTGGAGTTGATTGAGGAGTTGATGGAGTTGTGTTCAGTTTGACTTGGTTGAACTAGTTGTATTTAGTCTAACTGCAGAATACACTAGTGATGAGTGATGTGAATTAATTATTAATTAATTCACTAATTATTAACTCATAAAGCAACTAAAGAATACATCAGTTAACTCAGTGCATGGACAGTTCAGTGGAGACAGGTGTTAGAGGTTGAGATTGCTTTCAGTTGTGACTATAGTTGTGCATGAGATTTACACAATAAATGGATTGAGTATTGCCAATGAGGATTGCGTGGTTCATCCAAGAAAAATAAGAGTTTGTATCAGCCATTCTCATCTATTCTCATGCAGGATTGTGCAGTGGAGGCAGGCAAGCAGCGGAGGAGATTTGAACTTGTGATTGATTTAGATCTGAGCTAGTTTGTGTGTAACAGGTGGAGATAGTACTGAGTACTTGCGAGGAGTATTGTACTATGTATTGTTACATGTTCTCAATCAATGTAATATACATATAGTTGGGGGTTTTCAGCTGTATGCTTTCCCCGTGATATACTGTGTTGATATATGTGATTGATGCTTCAATGTGCGCATGCGATTGTTTCTGAGTACTGCAAAATTGATGGTCAACATAGAGGAGGTTATGTATTATGCATGCATTCCAAAAATAGTGTATAATCGGGATAATCTCTGTGAATAAGTGTCATATTATTCAAAATTTCTACACAACATTAGTTGGCGCCGCTGCCGGGGAACGAAGTCAAGAACACTTTTCCCTAGGTTTTTAATATTTTACTCTAATTGTTCAGTGAGGAGGAAATATTTGGCTATATTGAACATAAAACAATAACTCTAGCTTCAAAGAGGCCTCATACAAGGTCAGATACCTCACAACAAAAAGTTCAATCCCTTTCAAACCCTGAGAGACTAGTTTCCAAGAGGGTTGGAAGGCCAGAAACTCCAATTACACCAAGTCCTACACTATCTACACCTGGCAGCAGTTCAACACATCTTTCATCCAAACATTCACCTTTGTTTGACCAAGAGATACCTTTTACATCCACTTCATTTCAAGAACCCAACTGTCAAGAACAATCTTTAGAGTATGTTTCTTTCTCAGTATCTAATATAGTTATTCAGCCTAAACCTATAACTACATTGCCACCTTTTCAAACTTCATTTACTCCTCTGTCAAGTTCTACATCTACTGGTACTCAAGGTTCAGTAAGTTTAAGAGCAAACATGGTAGCACCTACATTCTTATTGACGCAGGGTTACCCCTGCTTTACCCACAGTATGCATATATACCTATGCATAAACCATTTTCTGCCCAGGAATTTATATGACCATCTGGTCAAAGATTCATTATAGCTGAACAATGGGTTAAGGCCCCCTTAATTAATACTTGGTGAAATGATTTATCAAACAAAATAACCACAATTTGTCCCTTGATCCATCCTTTGCATTAACCCTCGTTAATCCTTAGGCCTGCATATATAAGCCAATCCCCTAAACCATTATTAAACTTTGGGTCACACATAGGCTTAACCCACAAATTGCTAACGACGCTTTAATACTATTATAAACCCTTTATAATAGATATCACATAAAACCACATAAATCATACCTTTTTCCACCTTTCGTAAGCCTTTGCACAATTCCCAAGACTTGCCTTTATCGCAATCGCTCATTGCAGTCCTCCGCACTCATATGACTCCTATCACCCCTTCCGCATCCGATATGCGACTATTGGAATCGTTTAACACCACTTTTACATTAAAAGACTGGGACCCCACTTTAACCGTAATACATAGAATTACTTTGAAATTCCGCTCCGAAACACATAAGCGGATCTCAAATATTATACATCCACATTCATATATCATCGGTTCCGCCCTTCCATATCAAACCTTTTGCTGCGCTGCTCCTCCTCCGATCTCCGATCGTCGATGCCTCCAAACTATTGCTATCGGCTATCGCTTGATCCTTGCACTTGACTCTTCCACTTTAAAACTTTGATCCGACATGAATTTTGGACCCGATTGGGTTCTAGGTTACATTCAATGAGGTTTTGGGTCTGGATATGCATTGCATGTCGTAATCACACTTTGCTTCCTCCCTTTGAAAGATTGTTATGCGATAACGATTTTTCCACTCTTGTGATTTAATCCTGGCCGTTGATCTATGAGATCTAACAGTTGTTGTGCATTGACACTTTAATCCTTCGTTACTATGTTTACTTATGTTTCTACGTTATTCCTTCAGCGTTCCACTATGTTCGGGTTTCTTCAAGATTTTGTTCCCTCGGTTGTCCACTGCACACTTCCTCTTGAGCTTTGACTTTGATCCCTCTAATGGATTCAATGATCCATTATGATCCTCCTCTTCATGTATTTCTCTGTGTAATTGCCGAACTTCGCCTGCAACTCTCTGTTACACAAAATATGCTAATTCATTCATTCAATATTCGATAACACACTTATACAAATTGGAATTTGAATATATATATATATATATATATATATATATATATATATATATATATATATATATATATATATATATATATATATATATATATATATATATATATATATATATATATATATATATATATATATATATATATATATATATGTATATATATATATATCTATATATATATATATGTATATATCAACAAACAATTACATAATGAGACTCTCTGTCTCTCCTTGGCCTGATCTTCTAATTTAATGGCCTCTGTTCATTATCTGCCCGTAGGCTTACAAACACCTCTATCTATCTAATTATTTAACTCTCTCTCTTTGTCTCTGTCTACCCCTGTTTATGCATTTTTGGCTTACATTTATACAAAAGGGATTCTAAAACCAATTCCTGGTTTAGATCCATAAGCTTCTCAACAAAATCCTAAAATCTCTTTCTCATCCCTAAGGATTCTCTCAAATCCACAAAATCATGAACTAATTCCTAATCTAGATTTTACAATCAATTCTCAAATCCCTTAGTTCTCTCAACTATCATAAATCTCTCATATTCTCCTACATTCGAGAATATTTACAAATATGCCTCACTATATTCAATTAAATCCTATTCTAGCTTCTCTCATTAAACTCACTCAAAACTCCTAATAATTACATTAATTCAACACTTAGGAAACCAACTTCCTTGAAACACAAGACCCCCTATGTCTACTAGAATAAAATAATGATGTTGAGCTGAATGCTCCTGCATCAGACTCCCCATGTAAGAAAATTTATGACCTCCTGGTCATAAGTATGGATAATTGATTCCTCCTAGATCCTAGACCATATTTTGTAGCTTGTCTTTACTTGTCCATTGTTTTATTGCTGCTATTGTTTGTTGTTGTTCTCTAGGTCCATATCTTATGCTACAATACTCCACTTGCCTTGCTTTCATAGTCTGCTACTGTCTTCCTTTTGTTGTCACTCCTTTCCTTTCTTGTTGTTGTCTTCTTTTGAGACACTTTCATCATTAACCTTCTTATCAGTTCAATTTCTCTGTCCAGTATATCCTTAGTTTGTTGACTGCTTTCATCTCTTGATTGATGAACTCTCCTTTTTTCTTGTTCTTCACTTATCCTGATCACCTCCTTTTCATCCTTACCCTCTTCTTTACTGTTATCTTGCACCTTTTCAGCTGCTGCTATATTGGCTTTCAGAACAATTTCCTGCTTCTGTTTTCTGCACCTGTCAACTTCTTCTTGATTATTATTTATGACAACTTCTTTGTCATCCTTCTTCAACAATTTATCCTGAACATTTATCCTCTGCTCTTCTAACTTCCTCCTTTGAAAGTCTAATTCCCTATATAACTCAATGATTTTACTTGGAGTGAACTTTGGAAATTTTACACAATCTCCCATTTCTTCATTTGTTATTGATCCATCATCACATGGTCCTTCTTCCTCTACTAAATCTTTCTTAACATTCTTCAGTAGATTTTCTTCCTCTTCTTCAATCATTTGGCTGTCCACTTGTGCCAAACTTGTTCCAGTTTCTACAACAAAATCTTCAATTATAAGACATTCATCATAATAAAAAATATAAGGCCTTTGTATCTCTTCTTCCTTTGGCAACACTGAGGTATGTTGCTCGGATCTCTCTTCTTCTATCAGCATATCAGTATGCTGATTCAAACTAAAAGAACTCTTGAGACTGTCGGCTAGTCTCTCCTTCTCATCATTTGTTTCAATGATGTCTTTCAACACTTGTCTAGTGTAGCGAATTGATTCTTTTCCAGTCTCCTTGTCATATTTTTCTCCAAAAATTTCATCTTCTGGAAGGTATTCTTTCATGTTTTTGACAGCTTTAAAGGCTGCCTATCTTGTTCCAAACCTGTAATCATACACAAATCATTAATTTTAAAAATACAAGACATTTCGGCCTCATTTGATGCTTAAGTCATCAAGTCTTCTGGCTGCTCTGAATCTTTCATATGATTCAACTCCTCTGGCTCTTCATCACTTTCAAAAAGTAATGATCCACGTTCTGGTTCACATATCGAAAATTCAACATCTTCTTCAACATCTCCCTTTTTCTGTAGCTCAACTCTTTCAAGCTTCCCTATCTTCAATTTGACATCTATAATCTGTTCAAGTTCCCTTAGCTCCTTTATTAACTGCATATTCACCTATTGTTCCCTCTTCTCCTATAGCCTCTGCCACTTCACTTTCTTTCTCATGACATAACCATATTTCTGGTCCATCTCATTTCTTTACAACATTTCCATTAATACTTCAAGCTGAACTGCTATCTCAGCCTTCTCCCTCTCATATTCTTCTTTACTTAACTATCTATGTATGCCATTTGCCTTGGCATCTCCTTTCTTCTGTCCTTGGCTATGGTTTCCTTCAGAACCTCTGTTATGACTGTCACTAGTCATCATCCTCTTTATCTCTATGAGTTCCTCACTCACTCACTATGAGTTGCACTAAAGCCTCTACAACAGCAAGTCTTCCCTACTGCCACTTACCTCACCAAGCTCTCCTCTGTACTTGGTCTTTTGGCAAGCAATTGGTTCTCTATCTCTGGAACCTCCTTTGAGCACTCTTCGGTGCTCCTTCCAGGCTTCAACTCATCTGTACTTTCCAAGAACACAATTGTCCTCTTTATCCAATCTCTGTTGGAATTCCTCAAGGTTCTACCACATTTCTACTTTCACTTAGAAACTCTTACTAGCTTCCTTGATCTCTTAGTAATTCTACCCACATCCATTGTGGAATTGCCCTTGGGAGTTGCAACAATACTTTTGCATCAATGCAAACACTACAACTTTCCAATCTTCAAATCCATTTAAAATAAAGCCATATCATCTTACCTTCAATATCTCTGTCTGATCTTGTCCTCCCATTCACCTGCTCTTTTGAATGGACTATTCTTTCCACTAGCCTTCAATTGTATCTTCAAACTCTATTACTTCAAGAGCTTACAAAGTCCTTCTTACAGTTTAACTACTGTAATCCTGCTCTAAATATCATTCATTCAATATCTGCTAATCATTAGACAAATTTGCATACCTTCACCTACCTTCAGGATCTCATTCAGCAGATCTTTATGCTTCCACTGCACAAATTCTCAATATTCAGCTACTGTCAATCAGATTTAGAATTTGATTCTTTCTTCCAATCTTCTGGCTTTAATCTAGTTGCTTAACTATCAGATTAGAATCTGATCTCCCTTGCCTGCATACACATCTTTCCACATATCTCTGTTCTAAATTCTTCCAAAGAAACTTTCACACATAATTTATTTGTTCGGCTCCCATACCAAATGACACAGGGTTACCCCTGCTTTACCCACAGTATGCATATAGACCTATGCATAAACCATTTTTTGCCCAGGAATTTATATGACCATCCGGTCAAAGATTCATTATAGCTGAACAATGGGTTAAGGCCCCCTTAATTAATACTTGGTGAAATGATTTATCAAACAAACTAACCACAGTTTTTCCCTTGATCCATCCTTTGCATTAACTCGTGTTAATCCTTAGGCCTGCATATATAAGCCAATCCCCTAAACCATTATTAAACTATGGGTCATACATAGGCTTAACCCGCAAATCGCTTTCAGCGCTTTAATACTATTATAAACCCTTTATAATAGATATCACATAAAACCACATAAATCATACCTTTTTCCGCCTTTCATAAGCCTTTGCACAGTTCCCAAGACTTGTCTTTATTGCAATCGCTCATCACAGTTCTCCGCGCTCATATGACTCCTATCACCCCTTCCGCATCCGATATGCCACTATTGGAATCATTTAACACCACTTTTACATTAAAAGACTGGGACCCCACTTTAACCATAATACATAGAATTACATTGAAATTCCACTCCGAAACACATAAGCAGATCTCAAATATTATACATCCACATTCATATATCGTCAGTTCCGCCCTTCCATATCAAACCTTCAGCTGCGCTGCTCCTCCTCCGATCTTCGATTGTCGATTCCTTCGGTCTATCCCTATCGGCTATCGCTTGATCCTTGCACTTGACTCTTCCACTTTAAAACTCTGATTCAACATGTATTTTGGACCCGATGGGGTTCTAGGTTACATTCAATAAGGTTTCGGGTCCGGCTATGCATCGCATGTCGCAATCGCACTTCACTTCCTCCCTTTGAAAGATTGTGATGAGATCCCGATTTTTCCACTCTTGCAATTTAATCCTGGCCATTGATCTATGAGATCTAACAGCTGCTATGCATTGACACTTTACTCCTCCGCTACTCTATCTAGTTATGTTTTTACGCTATTCCTTCAGTGTTCCACTATGGGTTCGGGTTTCTTCAAGATTTTGGTCCCTCGGTTGTTCCACTGCGCACTTCCTCCTAAGATTTGACTTTGATCCCTCTAATGGATTCAAAATCCATTATGATCCTCCTCTTCATGTATTTCTCTGTGTAATTACTAAACTTCACCTGCAACTCCCTGTTACACAAAATATGCTAATTCATTCATTCAATATTCGATAACACACTTATACAAATTGGAATTTGAATCTTTGTGCATATATATATATCAACAAAAGATTACATAATGAGACTCTTTGTCTCTCCTTGGCCTGATTTTCTAATTTAATGGCCTCTGTTCATTATCTACCCGTAGGCTTACAAACACCTCTATCTATCTAATTATTTAACTCTCTCTCTTTGTCTCTGTCTATCCCTGTCTATGCATTTTTGGCTTACATTTATACAAAATGGATTCTAAAACCAATTCCTGGTTTAGATCCATAAGCTTCTCAACCAAATCCTACAATCTCTTTTTCATCCCTAAGGATTCTCTCAAATCCACAAAATCATGAACTAATTCCTAATCTAGATTTTACACTCAATTCTCAAATCCCTTAGTTCTCTCAACTATCCTAAATCTCTCATATTCTCCTACATTCAAGAATATTCACATATATGCCTCACTATATTCAATTAAATCCTATTCTAGCTTCTCTCATTAAAATCACTCAAAACTCCTAATAATTACATTAATTCAATACTTAGGAAACCAACTTCCTTGAAACACAAGACCCCCTATGTCTACTAGAATACAATAATGATGTTGAGATGAATGCTCCTACATCACTTGTTGAATAGGTATGCACCTATTCAGTTGCCACAACAGTTGAATCAAATGCCTCAATAATACTTGAAAATTCTTCCTCGTTTCTCAGGGGAGGATGAACAAACAACAAAGAAGCATATAGCAGTGTTTTGTAATTTTGCAGAAAATCTCAATGTTGAACACTTGGATGTTGTTTTAATAATTTTTGTGCAATCCTTGGATGGAGAAGAAAGAAAATGGTTTAAAGGGATTCCTAATAACTCTATTCCTACATGGGAAGAGATGGAGCACCTGTTCACGCAAAGATGGGGATAGAAAAGAGACCATGGGTATTCACTCACAGAGTTTAATGCTATTAAGAAGAAATCTGATGAAAGTGTTGTAGAATTCATCAGAAGGTTCAATAAAATTTACAATAGTCTTCCAGTGGAGATCAAGCCCCCTCCTGCTGGTGCAAAAATAACTTTTGCAAGGGCATTTGAATCAGATTTTGGGTTCACATTGAGGGAGAGAAGATCCACAACCCTTGATCAGATCCAAACTGATGCCTTAGAAATAGAAGCAAATCTGGTGGCTGCAGGAAAAGCACCAGAGACACAGCCTACTCAAGATAAGGGAAAGGCTAAAGTGGAATCCTCTCAAAGTCAAACATTAGAGGATATGAATAATGTAATTAAAAATTTGTCTAATAAATTGATTAAATTAGAATTGGAGAGTAATAATTCTCAGAGGCAAGCACAACAGAATAGAAACTTTAATCCTCAATATAGAAGACAACCTCTGCAAATTTTGTAGAAGGAGAGAAAAGACCAAGATCAGGTTCAAGCACCACTTTACTTAGAGGTAGATCCTGATGAAGTACCAGAGCATTCCAGGGATCATGATGATCATATTTCCACATTGTATGCAGTAGATGAAGATGAACTAGGTGTTGAGGGAGAAGAATATACTGAAACAGATGCCATTTATGATGAGAATGAAATTGATGAATATTGGAAGTAGTTTACTGATTTTATGCAGGCAGAATTACATAAGAAATATGACTTGAGATCAAGGAAAATATCTAGAATTCAAGAAATTGAAGGTGAGAAGCAAGTTCCAGCTCCCTTACAAAAGGCGACTCCACAAGAACCACAGCCTGCAAAACAATTAAACAAAGGAAAGCAATAGCAGAATACAAATAGCAAGACTCAAATACTTCAAGGTGAGTCTTCTCAACATAAAAGTGACAAAATTCCTTTAGAAAGAAATTTTTCCATTCCACAAGAGATTTCAGTGATGAAGAAAAGTGAGGATGGGAATGAAAATAACACTAAACAAGTTCATGTATTTAGTCTCACTAAAGAAATAGAAAAAATCAGAATTCAATTTCCCCTCACAGAGTTGGTCAAAACACCAATTTATCAAAGAGAGATTGTTGAGTTTATCAATCTATCTCAGAATGTGAATATAAATGACACTGTGAATCTACAAGAAGATAAACCAGTGGTGGTTTTTGGTCCACATGTGGAGGATGTAGATTCTTCAACACATCCTTTCTACATTTCTTTATGATTCATGATTTCCTTTTTCATAATTGCATGTTTGATTCAGGAGCTTCACATAACCTTATGCCACTATCAGTGATGAAGCAACTAAACCTACAAGTTACTAAACCTTACAGAGACCTATATACTTTTGATTCAAATAAAGTCAAGTGTCTGGGGGTCATTAAAGATATGGTCGTGTCACTAGCCCAGATCCCAGCTAGAAGCTTGGTGATGGATGTAGTGGTAGCAGATATCCCTGCTAGGTTTGGAATGTTGCTATCTAGGTCATGGGGCCCAAATTGGGTGGTGTTTTGAAACAGGATTTTACTTATGCTATCATACCAATTTTTGGTGGAGAAGAAAGGAGGTTGTACAAAGAAACAAGATTTGTAAAAACAATCACAAAGAACGAAGCAAGTAATTGACCTATATAGCCAAGAAAAAGATGAATTTTCTTGCTTCATGCTGCATGATAATGCAGAATTTGCTGAAGATAACCAGAGTCAGCTTACTTCAGCCAGTGTAAATACAGAGCTGCAAATAGAAGGGATGTGGAAGTGCTTCTTTGATGGAGCCTATTCTAAAGAAGGAACAGGTGCTGGTTTCCTTTTCATTACACCTGGAGGTAATATGATCCCATTTTATTTCAAATTGGAATTCAAAGCAACTAACAATGTGGCAGAATATGAATCCTTGATCATTGCTCTGCAAATAGCAAAAAAAATGGGAGTCCAGTCAATTTCTGTTTTTGGAGACTCGGAGCTGATTATTAAGCAAATTAAGTACCATTGTCAAGCAAAACACCCTAGGCTTAGGGCATACAGAAATGAAGTGTGGGATTTGGTTGAGAACTTCTTTGAGGATTTCAACATACAGTTCATTCCAAGATATGGAAACAGATTAGAAAACTTTTTGGTTGTGGTTGCTAGTACTTTTAGGCCTCCTCTAAATCCAAAGCTAAGATATGAGGTTGAAATGAGGCACAGGCCTTCTGTTCTGGATAATATAAAACACTGGCAGATTTTTGAGGATGATCAATAGATTAAGAAATTCTTGACTATGATTGAAGATTAAAGGGCACCGAGATTGATTAAGATGAAGATGAAGCAACAGAAGGTGCAGAAGTAAGTGGTTTTAAAAATTCCATAGTTAATCAAAAAATTATTCAATTGAAGGATAATATTCTGCCAAGGGGGCTTGTCCCTCTTGAAAGAATTTTTAACTCCAATGATGTAGCTGTTAGTTCAGAGAAAATTCCACAGGATGAGCAGATTCAAGATCACAATATTGGAACCCAAAAGGAGCCCAGGTTAGTCAAATTATTTAATGGAGTTCCACTTAATTATAAGGAGAGATATATTAAGCTTTTCAGGGACTATATTGATGTTTTTGCTTGGTCCTATGAGGATCTCAAAACATATGATGTAAGTATTATTTAGCACAAGATTCCCTTGAAAGAAGGGATTAAACCATTTAAGCAGAAACTCAGGAAGATAAACCCTCTACTTTTACCATTGATTGAGAAAGAAGTCAAAAAGTTGCTTGATGGCAAGATAGTAGTTCCACTCAGGTACTCTGATTAAGAAAGAAAAATGGAGAAATAAGGCTATGTGTGGACTTTAGAAACCTAAATAGGGCTTCCTTAAAAGATAACTATCCATTACCTAAAATGGATCATGTGCTGCAAAAGGTAACAAGATCATTCAAAATTTCAATGCTGGATGGATTCTCTGGGTATAACCAGGTGGTTGTTGATAAAGAAGATCAGAAAAAGACTGCATTCACAATTCCTTGGGGAACCTTTATGTATGCTCGAATGCCTTTTGGGTTGATGAATGCAAGTGTAACATTTCAGAGGGCAATGGACATTGCATTTGTAGGTGATAAGTTTGTAGTGATATACTTGGATGACATCATTGTTTTCTCTAAGTCTGATGAGGATCATCTGGACCATCTTAAAAATACTTTTGAGAAATGTAGAAAATTTGGGCTTTCTTTGAATCCTAAGAAGTCTATATTTTCTATAGAAGAAGGAAAAATGTTGGGACACATTGTTTCTAGAGATGGAGCAAAGATAAATCCAGCAAGGGTGCAAGTTGTACATAAAATACCCCTTCCCAAGAGTAAGAAAGACATTCAAAAATTTATGGGAAAAACAAATTTTCTAAGGAGGTTTGTGTCAAATTATGTTGAATTGTAAAAGAAATTACCAACATGTCGAAGAAGGAAAATGAGGTGCATTGGACCAAGGAAGCCAGAGAGCCATTCTCCAGGATTAAAGAAGCATTACAAGAAGCTCCAGTTTTAATTAGCCCTAATTATCAAAATCCTTTTCAAATTTCTTCATTTGCATCACCTAATTCAATAGCTGTTGTTTTATTACAGAAAAATGATGAAGAAAAGGAGAAGCCAGTTGCTTTCTTTAGCAAGATTCTCAGAGATGTTGAACTAAAGTACAATATTCTTGAAAAACAGGTATATGGTTTGGTAAAATCCCTAAAGGCCTTTAGGGCTTATGTGCTACAGTCACAAATCATTGCTTATGTGCCAAATGCTGCAGTAAAGGATGTCTTAGTCCATAGTGATGTGGAAGGAAAAAGAGGAAAATGGATAGCCAAGATTCAAGAGTATGACCTGGACATAAAACCCACAAAGCTGGTGAAAGGGCAAGGATTGGAAAAGATGTTGACAGAGACAAATTTTCAGGCACTGGGAATCAACTTGCTAACACCTGTGAATGAGGAAATAATTGAAGAAGGTGAAGAAAAATCAAACCCAGGTATGAAGATCTGATATAAATTTTTATGTTCAGAATGGTACAAGCACATAGTCCATTATTTATGTTTTCTCTCTTGTCCTCAATCTTTGGATAGAACAAAATATAGAGCATTAAAAATCAAAGCACAACCATATGTGATTGTTGAGGGCATATTGTATTGGAAGGATCTTGTGGGAATTTTATTGTTATGTTTAACAGAGGATGAATTTACAGAGACCATTAAAGATTATCATGAGAAGTTATGTGGTGGAAATTATAGTTGGAAAGCTACTGCACATAAAATCCTCCAGGAAGGATTTTATTGGTCCACCCTATTTGGTGAATATATATATATATATATATATATATATATATATATATATATATATAAGTTTGTTAGAAGCTATCAGAAGTGTCATATTTTTGCTAAGAAGAAGAGGTTTGCTCCCTTGCCTTTGATGCCAATCTTCATAGAAGAACCATTCAGACAATGGGGACTAGATTTTGTTGCAGAAATTAACCCACCTTCAAGTGGATAACACAAGTGGGTTCTTACAGCTACTGAATATTTCACCAAGTGGGTAGAAGCTATACCTACTAAAAGGGAAAATGACCAGGTGGTGATGAAGTTTTTGGAGGAAAATATTTTTAGCAGATTTGGATGCCTTCTCAAAATCATAACAGAAAATGCTCAAGTGTTTAGTTCAAGTAAGTTTGTTGCTTTTTATCAAAAGTATAATGTTATTTTATCTCATTCAACAGCTTATCATCCAAAGGGAAATGGATTGGCTGAATCCACTAACAAAACATTGATGAGAATTCTTAAGAAAACTATTGCAGAGAATCAGAAAGTCTGGGATTTGAAGTTAAAGTTTTCTCTATGGGTTTTCTGAGTGACTATAAGAAGGTCTACAAGCAAATCACCTTTTGATTTAGTGTATGGAACTCAAGCTCTGTTCCCTAGTTAGCTTGTGAAGCATGTGATTACAATGATTCAGGAGGCAAAAGAAGAGCCCAATGATTTGATAAGAAGGATGCGTAAGGTAGTGGAGTTGAATAAAAGCAAGGATAACGTAAGACATAATTTGATTATGTATCAATCAAAGATGAAGGGTATTTTTGATAGAAAGGCCAAGGAAATTGATTTTAAAGTTGGAGACCTGGTATTAAGGTGGGATACTAGAAGAGAAGATAAGGGCAAACATGGGAATTTCAATCCTCTCTGGTATGGCCCATTCATGATCATAGAAGCAAGGGAAAATAATACATTATTCTTGGAGAATCTTGATGGTGAAACTTTACAGTTTCCTGTCAGTGGGTAGTACCTCAAACATTATTTCCAGTTCTGAAGTACAAGCATCCTGTCATTGTAGATACCAGAGTGAATTCATTGTACAAATTCCATAGAATTTAAATTGGCTAAGCAATATGTGACTCCATGTCTGATGTGAAGGCACTGATCTGTAGTTCTTAGTGCTTCTGTGGAAAAAGCACTATCCCCAAGTGGAGCCAGATGTTATAGCATCCATTGTCATTTTAATTTTATTTTCAGTTTTATCGCAAAAAAATTTAAAAAATAAAATAAAATATTATGTTCTAACAGAATTAAAAGAAAATGTGGAAATCCGAAAGAAATGATATATTTTATATTATTGATGGATTTTAAACGTGAGAAACCCAGGAGAAGATTTGAGCCATCTGATCGACAGGAAATAGATCTAACGGTAATCGCATGGTTAACAAGGACGAGGTTTACTCCAAAATCGGACGCGAGAAGTTATAAAACCGAGTTAAAACCTTAGTTAATCAGGGTCGTCCGCTTGAAGAATTCAGATCCGACGGTAATCACATGGTTAACAAGGATGAGGTTTAATCCAGAAAACGGGCATGATGGTTTATGGAATTTGATTTAATCTATTGAAGTTTGGATCAATCACAGCCGCTCATCAGGAAGGGACGAGATCCGACGGATATCGAGTCAAAAAGTGCACGGGTTTTATTATAAATTTCGGACCTGAGAAGTCTTTGAACTGCAGTTTTGTTTCTTTTAGGTTTAGTGGGAAAGGAAAAGGTTTGTGGAAATGGCAGATGCGATAATATTATGAATCAGAATCTTGTTTCCTTTTGGTTCCATGGTAACTGAAGGTTTGCCATATTCTGCGTAAATCAACCAATTTCATTGTTTTATATTAATAACTAAAAGGTGGATGACCAAAACTCCAAAGGAATGGTGATTGGTCGGGTTTCTTTGTGTTTCCGCCAATCAGAACACTTTCAATATATACATGGGCCATAAGGGTTTCTTTGTGTTTCCACCAATCAGAACATTTTTGATATATACGTGGGCCCATAACCCACAGGTCCACGCACAAAATTTTGTAAAGATGCAGCTTTGTTGTGTTAAAGCAGTTTAGCTGTCATCAGGACATCTATAGGATTACAACTTGCAGATACTCAAGCCACATATTCGAACAACGAGCAACCATCACTAATCATATTCTAATTTATATTACTTCTTGTTATTTTGTTTTCTTGAGAAGAATGAGGTGTCTTTTACCCTCCAATGTAATATTCTGTAATGACTTTTACTTTAGACAGTTAGGAGATAGTTAAGCAGTTTGACAGTTTTGGTGATTACCAACTGTCCCATGATGTATAAAAAGAGGCAAAATTATAGAAAAAGGGTTCGAATTTTGAAGAACCTGGAGACTAGGCTATTGTATTCTTGATAAAACTGATGATTAATGAAAGAATCAGGAGTTTTCCACACATTGTTGGGTATGATTTGTAATTTCTCTGTTATGTGTCATCATGTATCTTCCTTTCTTTAAGTATGGTAATGAAGCTGCAGGTATTTGTTTACTTATGTGAATGGAGTTAAAATTCCTTAAAGGAGCGCTCCCGTACTTAAAGTTCTTACTTCTACATTTCTTCTAAGTTATAGATAATAGTTTCTGTTAAAAACAACATATTGTCTCTAACTTCTCAAAGCATTCTTCACTTAGCATTTATATTCAACAATCATATGGCATTCTAAAACTTTCATATCACCTAAGTATTAAGGGTTAAAAGTCAGGTCCTTCAGGCCCTTCACTGGAGGATACATCAAACAAATAAGTGACAATAATAATAAACATTAATGTCTTAAGCACAATTTCTACAGAGCCAAGAAATTGGTTTCTTAAGGGACAACAACACCAATAGTCTAGGTTTCATAACATGCATAACAATAATAGTATTGAAAGCACAACCAGTATAATATCCACCAAGATTTCATACAAAGGAACCAATTTACAAGTCCAATATATCTTATAGCCCTAAATTATTTATCTAATACTATTGTATTGGGAAATATTTGCTACCCTATAATACTAATTTGACCTATTAGTCTATTATGATCTTGGGGATTGTTTGATGCTACCTTTCTTCACGACTACAACTACTTTTGCAATCACTCAGGACCAACAGGTGCATCCACTAGCATTATTGTGCAACCAATGGTATTCTACGACCATTATAAGACCTCTGAGATACTACACTAACTCCTTAGAATGTTTTGCTACCATCTATTGCCTCACTATTATAGAGAATATATTTGTGGACGAATTGCTTCTTCAGGAAGGGTTATGTTGCCCAGATGATTAGGTTGTCACATAGAGATGATCCTAATTGTAATTTTTTTACAGTAGGGCTCCACTGACTATTAGTACTTTGCTGAAAATATCCTCCAAGGTGGTAGTTTCCCCCTCGGGAATACCATTGCCTTGAACACCTTTAATTTTCCACAAAAACCCTTGAAAAGAGACTAATCCCTCAATTGAGACCTCAAAAGGTGTCATTACCTAGATTTATCTTTAACTAGCCCATTACCTAGGTAATTCCCTTTGGAAATTAGCCATAAGATTAATATTAATGTTGTATTTCTAAAGGTAGGCTCCCATTATTCCTGACTAGAACTTCACTAAATTGATCCCTAGAAATATGGATCTTTATGTAATTCATGGATGTATCATTGGGTCTTCTAAATATGCGAATTCCAAATTTCCAAATCTTAGAAACCTTTGTCAGTTTAGTGTCCAACTTCCTGATCGACTTCTAAGTTTTATCTAGGCAGAGGAGGATGTTTTGTTGTTCATCAGAACTTTCCATGAGTACCTTTCCCATGATTATTTTCAAATTCCAGTAGATATCAACTTTATGCATATGTCTAGTGTTTCTAGTTTTATAGTTGATCCAAATTTATGGAGGAATGAAATGAAATACAAATTTAAATAGATACACAGAGCCACATCGAAACTGAACTTCAATTCATTAATAAATAATATTGAAAATTGTTTACATACTGAATGGAAATAAACTAGCTTGGGCGATGGTAGTTACCTCTAAGAAGTGATGTGACAACTACATGTCTTCTGAACTATGTTACAATGAGGCTCGAAGGCATTATTTTATTATTGAGAAATAAGGGGAAACCCTAAACATCCAAAAACCTAACCCTAGGAGATGGAGCGCCAAACATTTGTGGGCCCTGTTGGGGTAAGTTTGACCACCAACTTCTTGGAGTCGTAACTTTAGCATACAATCTTCATTTGGCTATCATAATACCACTTTTCAAATATATCCATGACAAGGAAAAAATATAATGTTTGAAACATATTGTAGCACTGTTTTGGTCTCTTTGTTTTCCTAGAAAATGTCTTTTTGGACCTCAAAACAAATTTTGAAGTTTATGACTTGAAAAACTACAAAAAATAGTAATTGTGCTAGAAATTAGGAAATTGAAAGGAAATAGTGATCGGGGTCCGGGTGGAATAGGCGAGTGGTTGCCAATATCCACCTGGATCAGTAGTGCTTGTATTCAAGATCTAGTGCCCCACTTGCTCCAAAAACTCTTTATTGGATAAAAATATTCTCTCTAATCTTGCTTCTTATTCTACTTGTTCAATTTATTATTGAATGGAGTGTGGAGTGAAATTGTAGTAGAGTCTAGTTGAATTCACTATTGCTAATTAGGTTCTAGAAGAAGGACATCTCGCATTTGAGCGATTACCCATTTTGTTTTTGCCTCCTCTACATCTAGGCATGGAGAAATTTTGACCCAAATTGATGGGATAATAGGGATACACTAGAATCAGAGTGCAAGTGGTCCACTTCTTACCTAGGAAATAAATAAAAAAAATAGATTGCTCAGTTCCCCAAGCTAACACATGAAATGAATGGAAATAATTTAAGTTGATGAAAGCTCGATTAGAGACATGAACCAATGGGATGGAAGAGAGGCAGTAAGTAAAATACCGTCAAGGTTAGGACACAAAAAATAAAAAAATGTTTTCCTAATCTTCTCTAGGACCTTTTTATGGATGTAAGCCATGGAATTCCAAAAAACAAGGATAGCCTCCAAGACATTTTTAACCAAAGTCAATCTTTGGCCTGTAGAAAGCCAACTACTTCACCATATATTAACCTAATGAGTTATCCAAAATATATTTTTCCATATCCATTTGGCTTGAGTATGAACCCTAAATATTTGAAATCACTCTAAAAATATAATTTCCCAAAGGGAAATATACTAGAAAACCTAGCTTCAGATTCATTCTTCAGTGATAGAAACATATTATTGACTTTTGTGTGTAATTCCATCCTTATGGCTATGCCATAAGTTTCTAAGATATCCAATGAAAAATGAGAATCATTCTAGTGATAAATAAAATCACATTGTCACTGAATAAAAAATGAGTTAGATCAATTGACCTCTCTATCCGGATACCTGAAATATGTCCTCTCCTTTTGGCATCCATGATGGCCTTACTCAAATCTTACACTACCAAGAAGAAGAGAAAGGGGATAATGGATGTCCCTATGTAAGGCCTCTAGAAGGTTTGGAAAAAATGAAGGTTGAACCATTTTTAAAAATAGCAAAAGAAACTAAAGAAGTGCAACTCCTAATCCATGAAATAACCGGATAGGTAAAGCCCATATGCAGATACATCAACCTCAAATACAACTAACTCAACTTGTCATAAACCTTGAACAAATCTAGTTTCAGAACCATGGCTAGCAATTTCTTGGTATGAATGGAGTGTATCCCTTCTTGGATTTCTTTAATATCATCAAATATTTGTCTGTCAGTTATAAAACCAAATTTCTCTAGTGAAAAACTACATTAAAGATTTATTTAATATTGATTGTTATGATGTTTGTTATGATCATATACACACTATTACACAAGAAAATGGGTCTAAACTCATCAAATGATATTGTTATAATTTTTTTTAAGTGAGAGATGTAGAATTAAACGAACCCAAATCCTCTCAAGTACCCTTGTCTTCATCAATAACTCTCAACAAATCTTCTTTCACCTTCAAGAAAACTTGTTTTCTCATGTTACTAGGACAATCCTTGCATATCTAGATTAATATGGTTGGCTAGTATTTTAGAGCTAGGACTGTATATCATGTATTAATCACTCTAATTGGTTGCTAATATCCTATTATATATATTTTATTCCCTTTATATATAATCTTGAATCTTGATTGATCATGCATCCACCTGCTGGCCCATTTTCTCCACCTCCAATTTTTCTTGGAATACCCTTAGAATATAATGACCAAATCAATGATCCAAAGGCTTGTATAAGAGTCATGAGGATGCACGTGTATGTTGGGGTCTTTTTCCCTCAACCAAATCTTGTAAAGTCTTAAAGTGATCATTTTTATTTCAAGATCAAAGCATGAAATTCTTCTCAAATTTGGGGACTTTAATAGGCATAACCTACATGATAAGTTCTTTGGCCTCACCTCGATTGACAACACAATCTTATAAATTAAATATTATTTGGAAGCGGGTCTAAGAACATTTTTAATTATTTTATTTACATGTATGAAGTCCGCCATGATATTTGAACTCCGTGATTTTTTCAAATGCTTACTTTCATTCTAAGTACTAAAAACACATTAATTAAGCAGTGTAATTGTCCTCTTCGCCATAGTTAGTTTTGGCTCCCTTAGATCTATATTCTTCAAATGTTCTAAATTGGCATTCCAAGGTTCCAACTTGATTTTTCTTTAAAGATTATACTATGTACTATGAACTTCCACTTTCTTCTTAGCTTTGTTGAGTTGGACACATAGATTTTTATGATTATCTTTATAGCCTTGAGTAATCATTTTCCCTGATCTTCTGAACTGTGTGTGGTCATTCAGGCTTCGATTGATTATAGATAGGCTTCCTCCAACCCAAGTTTCAAATTCAAATTTATCCATTTAAGAACTAAGCCATATTAGTATGATTTCCCTATATTCAAATAAAGCCCCAGGAACCTATGGTTCCATTTCACTTGTTAGAGTGTTCAAATTAAGGAAGGCCATCCCTTCCATCAATTGTAGCTTGTGAATTTCTTAAATTAGAATCCCATACCTAGGTGTCTAAAGAGTTGTATTTAGGTAAAGGCAAATCCTTAACCGTTCCTTAACTTGCAGGATGTTAAATATTGTAGCTCGGACAGTTCTTCTAGCCTTGATAGGTTTCAATGAGTCTAGGAACATAAGAAGTTATTTAACTCCAATCCCATGTAATTTTTCTTAAGTTTCACCTAGGGAAGATATCTTAATAAAGTCAAATAGTAATGTTTAAATATTTCTTAAGTATAAACTTAGGGAAAGTGGATAATTAACTGAAATTAGTTGAGATAAGATCGATTTTCCTCTAAAAGTTTATTGCTTGTTTATTTCTTCTTGTCCCTAATGATGAGTGAAGTGTTCACCTGAAATGTTGGAAGTTTCACCTCTTCATCACACAGTTCTCTCCAGAAATCACTTCTACGCCAAGCTTATAGAATGTTTCTAAGTTTATCTTAGCCATCGATTGGATTAAGTAAACTTCTAATCATGGCCATTCATTTGTGAATGAGAGATTATAAAGGGAATTAATGGGTAGCATTAGAGATCATTTGAGTGTGTTATTTTCAAAGACACCAGGAGGGTTTCAACAACAATGATTGAGAAGAGATATTTATAGGGTTATTATTCAATAGAGAGACTTCTAATTTCTAAGTTCCCAAGGGATTTGTTTATTGGGGTTGAATTATTTTTGCAAAAGAAGGCTAAGTTTTCTAGTTTACTAGTGCAAGTTCCCAAAGGTCTAGATCGAGTTTCCAGTTGCCACCACGAGTAGCTAGAGGTAGTGCGTGTGGCATGTGCAAGTTTCTAGAGGAAATACAACTTGCTAGATCAAATTCCTAGAGGTACTCATAATTTCCAATAGGTCAGATCGAGTTTTCCAAGAGGGAGATCGAGTTTCTAGAGGGTAGTTTGTGTTTGTTGGAGATAGTGTGAATTTCCAGAAGACTAGTACAAGTTGTCAAGTTGATAGTGCAGGTTTCTCGTGGCAGTGTGAATTTTAGAAGATAAAGTTGTGGGGTTTCTTTAGGCTGATATGATTATGTTGTACCATAAATATCTCTCCAGGTTATGTTGTGGAGTTTCTTCAAGTTTCTGAAATCTACTCTAACAAACTGAAACGTAAAGACATACAATGTAAGTGCATGAAAAGAAAAATGACAAAATAAAATCCTAACTAAGAGTGTAGGGTTAGAGATACAATACAAAGGATGCCTCATGGCATTAGATGTCATCCATGTATTACAGTTTGAGCATCTACCCATTTGCTAGCATCTTGACCAGGAGCTCAAGTCTGAGCTAGGGAAATGCTCAAATTTGAAAGTGCTCAGATTGGGTTGGAACCTAAACGACTGGATAGGTCTCGTATTCCTGATTCTGGCACCATGAATGGTTCGAAAAATGGACTCTGTATGGAGAAGTTATTCTGATTTAAAAATCTCCTAATGACCTTCATGTTTGAATTTTGAAAAAAATAAAAAATAAAAATTCCGAGGAATATTCCCTAGAATATTCTCTGGAATATTCCATTTGGTTGGTTTGGAAATTTTTTTTTTAACTATGCGGATTCGAACCTTGGTCTCTCCGCTACAAGCCCACGGGCCCGACCAGCCCACCTGCACGGTGAATCTTAACATTAATGGGTCACGTTTTATATTTAAATCTTAATGAAGTTTCGGTTGGGCAGAAAAGGGGCCAGCCCCTAACCATGTGACCATGCGCATGGAACCGGGACCCAAAAGCTTGGTGGTTAAACAAACTCCGACGGTTACGGTGCCACCGGTCACATGCAGAAATCCCACCAGCGGTTGTGGTCCATTTGGCGGGTAGTTTGGCGAAATCTGCCATTTCGGCATCGTGGCTAGATTTAGTGGAGTTAACTGGCAGTTAGCCAGTTTTAGTGGAGTTTTTCTAGGGGTAACTGGACAAAACTTCAGTTAGCCATAACTTTGGCTAGGAGAGGCCTTTTGATGTGATTTTTTTTTTTTTTTTGGGTCTCTTCGACCTTCTAGACTCAATGGAGCAGGTTTGAAGTCTAACAGAGGTCATCTTCAGAGGTTTAAGCTATGAAGAAGATGAAGGAGCCATGAGGGCCTTGAAGGAGAAGGTTGTGTATTGGACTGTGTTTCTCTGTTTAAGGTAAATGAACAGGCATTCTTAGCTCTTTCATACCTTTTGAATCTGTTTATATGGTTTGCAGAGACTGTTAAGAACATTAGAAAGCTAAAAAGCTTCATTACATTCTAGAGGCCATTTTTGTCGATTTTGCCAGCAGTAGTGCAGGGACTAGCCAGGGAAGCTAGAGGACATTTGCAGCGAACCAATGGTCATTATTGATTGAAAGCATCATTTTGAATCCATTTACAAAGGTTTCAGCAAGTATTAAAGACTTTTAGAGGTCGAAAAATCAGCAGAGAAGTTTTCCTTGACCCGAGTGCCAAGGGGTGCCAACAGTGTGTGTAGGCGAAACTGGAGCAGCCGGAGGCCGTTTCTGATGAAACAAAACTCTATCTTGACTATTTCAGTAAATTTGGAACCAATGGAAGTGGTTTTAGATCATTTTGAGTACTTCTACATCTTGAGAAGTTGATGTGAAGTCGTGGGCAACCCTGGGCAAACCGTGGAGGAGAGCCATTTTTGGGGATGTTGTGCTTGATGTAAGCAATTATTCAGTTGGTATTTGGTGTCTGATCATTACTGGATATAGAAGTAGTGGTTTCAGTGATGGAAATAGGAATATAATGGATTTTGTGCCATTTAGAAGCTCAGAGAAGCTTAGTGCACCGACAGAAGGATGTGTATCCATGAAAGCCTTAAGCTGTTTGCAGGAATTGGACAGCCATTAAAGGGATTTAAAATGGTATTCTCAGCCCTTTGAATCATTTTTGGATTCATTTTGGTTAAGTGTGGAGCTTGTAAAAGAATTTAATTACCTTAATCCCAAAGAGTCTAGTCATGTTGACGAAGCTCAAAGGAGATGTAGCCCAAGAGTTGGGGTGAACTCCTATATTATATTGCTGTTGTGTTTTGATATTCTATGGCTGAATTATGTTGCTGATATATATGTTAAGTTTCATAAGAAACAAATAAACTTAAAACACATAAACAGAAGAAAAGACATACACCTCTTTCAAGCTAAAATTCCGCATAACGTCAAGTTCAAGCAAGGTTTTTAAAATTAAATTTGAGTGTTTACTTCTATTATTTCTTTAGGCAGAGTCTGTAGAGGGCCAAGTAGATTTTGGATCTCATCCTCTCTTTAGAGGTGACATATCCAGTAAATGCCCCTACAGTTTATCTCTATATTAGTAATAAGAAGTTCTCACATTTTCAGATTTAAACTTGGAGAATTTTTTGCACTCATTTACATAAATGAAAATGGATACCTTGCACCCTTTTTCAAGTACCTCCCATTTTCAGATCACATCTCCATAGGATCACCCTCCAAAGTGTTCAAATAGAAAGAATTGTTTCCAACGATCCCTCTAATAATATAAGGCCCAATCCATAGACTATCTAACTTTCCATGATTGTCGAGTTTCTTATTTCTGTGATCACATAATAACACCATATCAAAAACCTATAGTGACATGTCTCGAGATGACTTGTCAAACTTCTCCTTCATCCTGCCATGGCCTTGACTACCAAAATTATTCCTATAAGCCTCCTCAAGCTCCATAATCTTATAAACTATTCTTTGTACTGCATCTTTGTCATGTGTAAAATGTTGAAGAAGCTGATAAGCTAGAATCTTGAGATGAATAAGTAAATTTACTTCCAGACCATAAACAAGCTCAAAAGGAATTTTTCGGGTAGCCCTCTTTTTTTGTATCCTGTCTACCCATAATGCATACTTGATCTTACTATCCCATGACTACTTTTTATCACATCAAACATTGTTGACGTGATTTATCTTAAAGCTAGCTGCAAAAAATCACTTAAGTTTTTCAGAGAGATCATGAAAGGTATTCCAAAAGTTAGTATAGTTAATGATGACATGTGTAGAGGGTGCATATTTGGAAGTTTGCAAAGGTAGAATTTCCAAGGAGTGATAGTAGAGCCAAGGGTGTTCTAGACTTGATACATCTTGATATCTATTGTCCATCTTTTAATAAGTATCTCAGAGGTTACGAGTATTTTGTGACCCTCATTGATGGTTTCTCTAGGAAGACCAGGATTTACTTCTTAATGACTAGAGATGAGGCCTTCAGTCTCTTCCAAGAGTTTAAGGCTCTTGTGGATAACTCGACAGGAGAGAAGATAAAGGTTTTTCAAATAGATAATGGGGTTGAGTACCTCAAGAAAGCCTTCAAGGATTTTTGTGTTAAGGATGGGATTGAGAGAGTGTGTTCATCCACTACTTTTTCAGTCACTAGATGCTTCAAAATCCAAATAGCATTTATGTTTGATGCCAAATTCTGAGCCAAAGAAGTTATTAGAGCTCGAGGGTACCCTCTCCATTATGTAGTTCTCAGAATAAGATTTTCGGTGGTATATAGAAGTCAACAAAAGGGTTCCTAGATCAAAAGTTAGACCCTATTGAATAATTCCTTTGAAAAACTCAGAAAATAAGGAAAATTGCTAAGTATGGAGAAAAATCACAATCGAGACCCAGAAGGCTCATCACATATCGCATATCTGTGTTTATACTGGTATGGAATGTTATCACTCAGGTTATCCTTAAGCTCCGGAAAGGATACGGCCGAGGTAACCACAAACCAACTTTGGACTGCAGGTTCTAGCCCACCTGCAGTCAGAGAGGGCTCTCTCTTTGGGATTTTAGCTTTGTTGAAAATGATCTTAGGCTAGCTATTGGGTTCAGGGGTTTTTTGTTCTGTTTTGGTGGGAAAATTGATGTTTCAAGTAGAGAGGCAGAGCATAGTCTAAGGGTTTCAAACCATTGGGCGTGGAGTCGAGGAGGAGGACTGTTGGTGCATTTCCTTGGTCACAATAAGGGAAGGTGGAGCAAGACAGTTGCGCATGAAACAATGTTTCAGGTTTAAATGATGGAATGAATGCTAAGTAATGAGAGGTAGTTAAGAATCTCTCAATCAGCTTAATAGATGGAGGTAACAAAGCTCTACCTAGGGGCATTTAAGAATCCCTAGATAATTGGCAAACACAGGTGAATCGGGGTAAATATGAGCCAGGAGGAATTCATACTCATAACCAATTCATTCAGAGGAAAGCATAAGGAAATAGCAGAAACTGAGCATAGAGTGTATTTAAACAAATTCTAAGCTATTCTTTCTTTATGCTATTTAGATAGTGGTGAACAATAAAACAGAGGTAAGATGCACTTATTGTTTCAGGCTGCAGCACAAGAATTCCATCTTCATATCTTCAAAACATTCATTAACAACAGGGAGTTTGCTCTCCAAGCTTTCAACAATGTTTGGTTATAGAAAAACTCAGGTATACAATGCGAGTCTCTAGTGAAGATTCTCAATTGACCAACCCTTGTAACAATGTACAGGGCGGTATATATAGGGAAAAACTCTCTACAACTGCTTTTATTACAACTTGACCTAATCAGGTCCTAAAGAATAATTAATTGACCTAACTCTATCAGAAATAAATGCATGAAAATATCTCGGGCTGCACTGAGGGCAGCCGTATTAAAACTGAATAAATTATGTTGTCCTTGGTGGCTTGGTGCAGTGCTTTCTGAAATAAATGTGTATGGGTTTCTGCTTCTTTGTTGTCTGTCTGCATTTAAAGCTTTAACTGTGATTTGAGGTCAAGGATGGGCTTACGCCTCTTGATTTGACTTTCTGGGGGGCTCATCAATGTACAGGTGCTTCGAGCCCCTAAAAAATCTTGACTAATACTCTTTGGCTCTTCTTCTTCCTCTGAATCATACTCTTTGACAATAAATAGGGATGTCGTTCTGATGTGTTATGCGTTAAATTAGCATTTAATGGCCGCTGTTCGGCTCTGTCTTCCTTAAAACTGTCTTCGGCTCCTTCCTGAATGCTTCGCGGAGAAAAACGGATCATTCGGCGCCTTTCTAGCTTGCTGGGGGCTGCATAATGAAAAGATTCCCTAAATATTCCCCACTTCGGCCTATTTTATCCAGCAATGAGCGAGCGATTTGCGCCTAGCGCAAATCACTCATCAAAAACTGCCTCAGAAACTGATTCCGGGGCTCCGGAGTGTGATTTTCGCCCTTCGTGCCAAAAACTGATGATGACGTCAGCATTATGTCAGCAGGTGGGACCTCGTACGGCGGATGACGTTGACGATGACGTCAGCATGATGACGTGGTGGGATGATGTCAGCATGATGACGTCATCACGTACGAAGGTGACGTGGCAGTACAGCAGGGTGACTCGGCGGTACAGTGGCAGGAGGCGGCAGGAAGATGACATGTCATGGTGACTGGGTAGGGGGGTGACGCAAGCAAGTGACGTCACTGGGCAGGAGGCAGTTTCCGGTTTTGGGGCACACCGCCTTTGGGCATGAATGGTTTTGTCAGAGGGGGCTCCGCCACAGCCCAGGAGGTGATGCGTGGCGGGAGTACGACGGCAATACTGCCCATCTCCCGGACGCTAACCTTCGGGCGCGTCGGGGGACAGGAAGGCCCGCCCACCGTAGATCTGTGGGGAGGGCGATCTAACGATTGGCGGTTGGGATGAGGCAACGGAGGGATAAGGGGCAGGAATATTTAGGGAATATTCCAATTTTAATATGGCGCGGCGGTGGGTTTAGAACTTAGGGAAATGGTGGGGTTTGTGGGTTATGTGGATTAATGCGCGCGGATTAATATTTTCAGGGGCGAAACTTTGGAATAAGGGGAAAATATGGTTTTTTTTTTAGGTTTGTGTGGGCGGGAGAGGTTGTTAGCATGACCAGGTGTCATCTAACTCCTGTTGTGACACGGATGGGCTAAAAACAGCCCCTGATGGACTGTTCTTTCCCTGACTTAGGAGAAATATGGCTATATTGCCAGGGAGGGGATATTTACATAGGGGAGTTTTATATACATAGTTTTTAGTGGGGGAAGGGGAAAACTGATAGGGAGTTATATACTAGATTTAGTAGTTAATATGGAAATGATAAGCAAACACTAAGGTAAGGGACCTTAGGCTAATTTTGGGGAAAATAATTTGTAAAGAAATGAAATCCTTGAGCGAAGCAGATCTCCATTAAGGCAAATGACATGGAAAATGATGAACTAAGAGGAACCAAGCAGATCTTGACCTCTTTGGGAAATTAGTAAGTGACTTGCGAAATGAGAAGAAGGGGAAGTTAGTTATGTCTAGCTCGAGCTCCTCCAGATGAAAAATTGTCTGCAACTGTGATCTGAAGAGATAAAACACTTTGTAACATAGAATTGATCATAAATCATCATTCTGCAACCTCACAACTACCTACCCAGCCTACTCACCTAACATTTTTTCTTCTTTTGATTTGGGTGCACTTAGACTTGCAGACCCAACTTTACAATTTTTCTTTTGAATGTTTCCTATCTAAATCTACACTTATTTCTGCCAGGTCCCAGATTAAGTAGTTGGGTCCCTTTGATTCTCTACCTATCTACAGATCTGCCAAGATTAAACTGTTTGGTCAGATGCATTCTCTACATTCTAAAACAGGAAATTGAAACCTAGGGAGACCAAGGTTAGACTGTTTGGACCTCCCTTAAAAAACTCTTCAAAACTGGAACAACTCATCAAAATTGGAATATAGCAGTGGCATTTGGACTAAGCACACTTCATGGTATCCTGTGGAAATATGGAACACTGCAGCCTGCCAAGTATGACATATTTGGCATGTAAAAATGTCAATCATGAAAGCTGAAACCCTGTTGCAACAGGAGGCTAACAGTGGCTCCACTTGGGGATGGCTTTTCCTTGTGAAAAGTCAAGAACAGTAGGTCAGACTGCCTTGATCTTCTATGGTTGCTGTAGACTGGAAACATTTGTTCTGGCTGCTAAAAATGTAAAACTTTGAAATCTGAACCATTCTCTCCTCCACTGAGTTACTGTGAACTGTATGGCATCGCCTGCTTTCTTCTGCGTGCTTGATGATTATGTACAATGCTTTGACTGTAAACATTTCTTTTTCTACCATGAATTGCTTGTAATGTGACAGTTTTTCCTCTTAATACTTTGCTGAAAACTGGTGTAGAAACATAGCTTTAAAAACTGGAATACTTGCATCGGTTGTATCTTTACAAAGTTTACTGCTGTTTCTTAAACAATCGGCCTGCTTATAAAAATGAAAACAAAGTGCTGATATATACAAATAAGACTGTACAAAGATATATACAATACTGCATTGTGTCCCTTAAAAGGGGTCATGGTAATGCTTCAGCATACGGCCATTGACAGGGCCTTCTTCAGCAGAACTATCCTCTACAGATTTGAGAAAGTATGTGTTATTTCCTTGAACAGCAGAAACAACAAATGGACCTTTCCATAAAAAATCAAACTTTGCATGTTTGCCCTTGTCTTCTCTTCTTGAGTCCCATCTTAGAACTTTGTCACCAACATTGAAATCCTCAGCCTTAGCTCTCTTATCAAACATCTTTTTGAGCTTTTCTAGCAAAATTTGAGCTCTGTCATAAACTTGTTCTCTGGTTTACTGAAGGTGAATTGTCTGATTGATTCTTCTTTGAATGTCATTTGGTTCAGCCTAAATTTCTTGTAACAATTTGATAGTAGGAATCCCCAGGGATGAAGGAAATCTTGCCTCCATGCCATATACTAGCTCATAAGGGCTCATCCCAATGGATCTTTTGCTTGAGAGTCTGTCTGCCCATAGGGCATTTACCAGCTTTTTGTGCCAGTTCTTCTTGTTCTCTTCCAACAGTTTCTTTATGATGTTGATGAGGCTTTTGTTAGATGATTCGGCCAAGCCATTACCTTGAGGGTAATAGGCTGTAGAGTGGCCCAAGGTAATATGAAATCTGTGGCAGAAATTGATTATCTTTTTGGATTTAAAGGCAGCGGCATTGTCAGTGATGATTTTCTCAGGGCAGCCAAATCTAGAAAGGATATTGCACTCAAGGAATTGGATAATGGTGGTGTCATTGGCTTGTCTTCAGGGAATGGCTTCAACACACTTGGTGAAATAGTCAGTGGCTGTTAGGATCCATTTGTGCTGGCTTGAGGAAGAGGGATGGATTTCTCCAATGAAGTCAAGACCCCATTGTTGAAAAGGTTGTTCGGTTGAGATGGGTTTCAGGGATAGGGGTAACAACTTTCGCTTGCCCTCAAAGTTTTGGCATTTGTGACATGACATGGCAAACCTCTTTACATCTGCAAAAAGAGAGGGCCAATAGAAACCAGCCCTTAGAATTTTATCAGCAATGGACTTCCAGTATAGATGTCCTCCACAGTCACCTGCATGGAATTCTTTCATGACATTGTTAGTTTCATTCATGGTTAAACAATTAAGCAATATACCTTCATGATTTCTCCAAAATAATGCACCATCTATAACACAAAACTTCAAAGCCTTCATTTTCAAAAATCTTTTCTTGGTCCTGGACAATCCTGGGGGAGCACACAGGTTTAACAATACAAAGCAAATATCTGTGTACCAAGGGCATTGCAGAAATATTTCACTGATCTGTGGAGTCGCCAGCTCTGGTTCATTGTCCAGCTGGTTTATGTCTAGGGCTTGAAAATTTGTTTCGGACATCAGTTTAGCTAAACCTTGTCCCTTTATCAGCTTGGTTGGTTTTATTTCTATGTCATATTCAAGGATGTTTGCAATCCACTTGCCTCTTTTGCCTTCTAATCCCTCTTGGGTCAATATGTCTTTTACAGCAGCATGTGGGACATAGGCAATCACATGTGAATACAAAATATAGACTCTGAAATCCTTGATGGCCTTAACCAGTGCATAGGCCTGCTTTTCCATGATTGGGTATTTCAAAGGGGCGTCTCTTAAGGCTCGGCTGAAAAAAGCAATTGGTTTTTCAGCTCCATGTTCGTCCTTTTGCAAAAGGATAGCGGCTATTGTGTGATCAGATGCAAATGAAAATATGATAAAATCTTTGTCAAACTGCGGACTGGTGAGGACAGGGGTTTGTGTCAATGCAGTTTTGATACTTTCAAATGCTTGCTTGGTTTCCAGGGACCATCTTACCTTGGCATCCTTTTTTAACATGTTGCTTAACAGTCTTATTAATTCAGTTAGATTTGGGATAAATCTTCTCAAGAAGTTGATTTTCCAAAGGAATGCTTGCAGCTCTTTTATGTTTCTTGGATATGGGATTTGGAGGATGGCTTGGATTCTTTCAGGGTCAATTCTGATCCCATCTTTTGATATGATGTGGCCAAGTAACTTGCCTTCTTCTAGGCCAAATAGGGACTTCTTGGGATTCAAGGAAATGCCATATTTCCTACATGTCATGAATATTTTTCTAAGGTGCTTGAGGTGTTCTTCATCAGATTTGGAAAATGGGGTCAAGTCATCAAGGTAGACAACTAGGAAATCGTGTATTTCTTTGGCAAAAGCAATATCTATTGCTCGTTGAAAAGTGGCACTAGCGTTTTTAAGACCGAATGGCATCTTTACATACTTAAATGTTCCCCACGGTGTGGTAAAAGCAGTTTTGTCCTAGTCATCCGGGTAAACAAGTATTTGGTTGAAACCTGAAAAACCATCTAGCAAAGAGATTCTAGATGACCCCACTACTCTCTGCAAGATGTGGTCCATGTTAGGCAAAGGGTAATGGTCTTTTAGGGAGACTTGGTTTAAATTTCTGAGATCTACACAAAGTCTGATTTCACCTGTCTTTTTTCTTGTAGGAACAAGATTAGATACCCATTCAGAAACTCTGATGGGTGCTATGATGCCTGCTTCAAACATCCTCTTTACTTCCTTCTCAATTGGGGGAAGAAGCATAGGGTTGATTCTTCTAAGTTTCTTCTTGAAGGGTTTCTGGTTCGATTTTAAGGGGAGTGTGTGTTGAATCACCGAGGTGTCATAGGATTTCAAATCCTCATAGCTCCAAGAAAATACATCTTGGAACTCTTTGAACAAGTCAATGTATTTGGGCTTTTGATCGGGTGGCAAGTTTTTAGATAGTTGGATCATTTTAGGGTTTTCTGTCGTCCCAATATTGTGTTCTTCCATATCAGTGTTAATGGGTTGCAATTTTGGCTTTCTAGGAACGTCATTGGCATCAAACATGTCTTATAATGGGGTTAGGCCAGCAGGCAGAAAGTTATCCTTCAAGTCAATGATCTCTGCCTCTTCTTTGGCAATGTCTTCCAAATGCTTTTGTTTCAGCTGTTCTATGTTTTCTTTGTCAAAAACAGTTGGGTTCAAGATTTTCTTGGCTGTTGCAGCTATTATAGCTTGCTGACCTTCATTTGTTTGTTGTTCTGAATCTGTCATAGCATCCAAGTCAATGTTGATATTTGAAAATTCATGCTCAAGGGTAAGGAAATTATTGATATGGACGTCATTTTCGAACACTTGCCAATCTATGATGTTATTTGGGACAGCGGGCCTATGTTTTATTTCAGCTGTGAAGTGATGGTTTGGGTCAAAAGGAAGCTTGCATGTACTAGCAAAGGTGGCTAGGCTGTGTGCATGAATGTTATGTTCTCTTGAAATTTTGTCAAGCTTGAATTCAGTGAATGCATTGAGTATATTAGTGGCAGCAGTCCTATAGGCTCTCATTCTATTGTCGTTGGTAACAAAATTACCTTTCATCTGTTGTATGATTAAATCAGAGTCTCCTAAAATAGACACTTTAGCAGCTCCCAGTGCTTTGAGCAGTTTAAGGACTAACAGCAGAGCCTCATACTCTGCCATGTTATTTGTGTATTTAAAATTCAGCCTGTAGGCATGACCTTCTGCATGGTTGTTATATGTATTGTGAATCCAGACACCTGCCCCTGCTCCTAACTTGTTAACAGAGCCATCAAACTCTAAATACCAAGTGATTTCTTGCTTGTGGTTTGTACTAAGAGTTTCAGCTAATTTAGGATTGGACAGATTTAAAATTTCTATTTGGGGATGTTCTTCTACCATGCTGGTTGTGTTAACTGTTGTGACAGTTTCACTAGTGTGTGCAACTGATTCTTCATTGATGTGTGCTTGTTGTTCTAGAGCCAAGGGCTCATTATCGATTGGAGAATTTGTATCATCATTAAATAAAATAAAGGAATCCATATCAGAATGGATTGAATAAATGGGAAAATTTTCAGGCTTGCTCTCACTACTCACCACATATTTCATCAGCGTTTCTCTATACAGTCTCTTTGGTTGCCCAAAGGCTGAAATGGTGACTTAGGAAAGGTCTAATTGAAGGGATCCTTGAAGCTTTGCTCCCCATGATCTTGATAGGAGCATACCGTATTTTGGTGGAATGTCAGCAACCACTACATCCATGAGGATGGTCTTATTTGGATATTGAACTAAGGAAACACAAGTCTTTGATAAGGCCTAGACATTTCACTTGACTTGAGTCAAATGAGTACAAGTCTTTGTAAGGTCTTGTAACGTCAAGGTTCAATTTTTCCATAACTGCTTTGGGCATTAGATTGTGCGATGCCCCTGAGTCAAACATAGCATTGTGCAAAACTTTGTCATGTATATTCAAACTGACATAAAAGGGTGGGACAGGTCCATGTGTTGACTTTCCATTGACTTCTGGGCCAAACAGCAGTTCAGGGGAATCATCCAAAACATTTACATCGTCTTTGTTTTCTGGAATTTGAAGTGACCTTTGAATTTGTTGCCTATATACATCGTGTTTGGCAAGTTCTGAGAGGGGGATGGATATTTTCAACTTGGCTATTTCTGCCTCTAAATTAAATGGTTTTTCCAATGGAGTCTTGTTGTTGATAAAGGCAGTTTTTTCCTTTTCATTTAAATTATCTGCGACTTGCTCTTGTTTATCAGCGTTATGAGGACTGATAGCTTGCGGTTTTTTAATTTCAGGAAAGTTTTTTGGAACACTGTTCGAGCTTTCTTTCGAGGGAGAAGGTGGCAAAGGTTGATCTTTGGAAGGCTATATTTCTGTTATGTCTTCTACAGTCACTTGATGCGGGTTTGGAACATTTGTGTCAGCTGTTTCTGTTATGACAGCCTTGCCTTTGGTCTTGTTGGGCTGTTTGCCATCCTTTGTTTTACTAGGTTCCGAAATGTCAATGGTCCTAGTTCTCAGCTTATATTGTTTGTGTACTTCATACACAGCAGTATCATATCCTTGTTTAAAATCAAAAGACTCACTAGATTTAGTTTGAAACTGATTGTAATCGAGTTCATTTTGGTCTTCTTGGGACAGGACAGTTTGGTGCTCACCCTTTAGATCCATCAGGTTCATGTGAGTGTCCTCTATGGGTTCACTAGAAGTAGATCCTTCAACATAGTTATCCTTAAAAGGGGGTCTTATGTCATGGTCTTGGTTAGACCTACCAACATTTGTGTTCTGCGTTTTTCTAAAATTTGGATTCCTTATGGTATCAGACTGTTGTCCTTCCCATGATGCTTTTCTCTCAACATTTTCTACTCTTTCTCCTAGCCTTTGTAGGCCATTGATAATAGCATCAAGCTTTTGATCAAAGGCTGAGGGTTCTTCCTTAAAGGTGGTTCTTCTTTCCATTCTAGCTCTATTTCTCTTGGCAATTAAGTTAGCCTCAACACTGACAACAACGTTTTGCATGTCTGCAAGGGTCTGAGGAGCTCTTTCTTTTAACTGGTATGCCATATCAGGGTAAAAACCATCCGGAAATTTGTACAAGGCCAGATCAGGGGGAGGGCTTAGGTTCTGAGGTATTGTGTTATATACATTATTGAATCTTGCACAATACTCCAAAACAGTCTCTTGAGGACCTCGTTTAATCGTATCATATTCAGCTAGTATGTGCAAGGGGTCTTTCTTTTTCTCCCATCTGTTGGTAAAGGATTGGTAAAGCTCATCTGGGGTGGTTATGGAATTTGCAGCAAGTGATCTGAACCAGGTTCTTACATCACCTGTTAAGCTCTGAACAAAAATTCTCATTCTCACGCTATCATCATCTATTTCGTAGTTTTCAAAATAGTCTTGCATCTTTTTGGTATGCTGAATGGCAGTAAAAGGGCCAGTACTATCAAAATATGTGATTTTAGATTGGTACTCTTGAGGTAAAGCCCCAACATTAGCAGGTAATTGCAGGGGTGCATATCTATTAGCCATATTGGCAGGGATAAGTGGGACAACGGGGATAAATGGAACAACTGGAGTAACGGGGATCACAGGAGTAACTGGAACGCTGGAAACAACAGTAGTGGTAGTATGTGCAGTGAATGAAGGTGTGGAAGGAGGAGTTCGAGGTGTGGATGATGAACTAGGGGAAACAGGGGCCGAACGAAACAAAACCTTGACAGGAGTCGGAATACAGCTAGGGTAAGCTGTTTCAGGGCTCAAGTCAGCAAAATTTTCCTGTCTTTCTTGCTTCCTAAGGATTTTCGGGATTATGTTAGGGTTTTCAAAAACAGCTGGAGGGTTGGGATCTGGATTTGACCTTGTATGTCGTGGATTCTTCTTGGGAGCCAGCTTCCAAATTGTTTTTTGGGTATTTTTAAGGGAATTTTTTTGTAATTGACAAGGGACAGATCAGATTTTGGAATGGTTGTGTATATCTTAAAACTAGCATGAAGATTGACTGAAGCAACTTTTATTTACTTCTGCTAATGTAAAATAGAAACAGTTTCAAAGGCTTCCTGGCTGACATTCAGGCTTAAACTGTAGTTTTAAGAAATAAACAGAAATTGGAAAGTTTGATCTATGGTTTCAACGGAGCTTTCCTACCTTCTTTGTGAAATTAACTGAGGAGTCCCCAGTGGAGTCGCCATTATGTTATCACTCAGGTTGTCCTTAAGCTCCGAAAAGGATATTGCCGAGGTAACCACAAACTAACTTTGGACTGTAGGTTCTAGCCCACCTGCAGTCAGAGAGGGCTCTCTCTTTTGGATTTTAGCTTTGTTGAAAATGATCTTAGGCTAGCTGTTGGGTTCAGGGGTTTTTTGTTCTGTTTTGGTGGGAAAATTGATGTTTCAGGTAGAGAGGCAGAGCATAGTCTGAGGGTTTCAAACCATTGGGCGTGGAGTCGAGGAGGAGGACTGCTGGTGCATTTCCTTGGTCACAATAAGGGAAGGTGGAGCAAGATAGCTGCGCATGAAACAACGTTTCAGGTTTAAATGATGGAATGAATGCTAAGTAATGAGAGGCAGTTAAGAATCTCTCAATCAACTTAACAGATGGAGGTAACAGAGCTCTACCTAGGGGCATTTAAGAATCCCTAGATAATTGGCAAACACAGGTGAATCGGGGTAAATATGAGCCAGGAGGAATTCATATTCATAACCAATTCATTCAGAGGAAAACATAAGGAAATAGCAGAAACTGAGCATAGAGTGTATTTAAACAAATTCTAAGCTATTCTTTCTTTCTGCTATTTAGATAGTGGTGAACAATAAAACAGAGGTAAGATGCACTTATTGTTTCAGGCTGCAGCACAAGAATTCCATCTTCATATCTTCAAAACATTCATTAACAACAGGCAGTTTGCTCTCCAAGCTTTCAGCAATGTTTGGTTATAGAAAAACTCAGGTATACAATGCGAGTCTCTAGTGAAGATTCTCAATTGATCAACCCTTGTAACAATGTAGAGGGCGGTATATATAGGGAAAAACTCTCTACAACTGCTTTTATTACAACTTGACCTAATCAGGTCCTAAAGAATAATTAATTGACCTAACTATATCAGAAATAAATGCATGAAAATATCTCGGGCTGCGCTGAGGGCGGTCGTATTAAAACTGAATAAATTGTGTTGTCCTCGGTGGCTTGGTGCAGTGCTTTCTGAAATAAATGTGTATGGGTTTCTGCTTCTTTTTTGTCCATCTGCATTTAAAGCTTTAACTGTGATTTGAGGGCAAGGATGGGCTTACGCCTCTTGATTTTACTTTCTGGGGGGCTCATTAATGTACAGGTGCTTCGAGCCCCTAAAAAATCTTGACTGATACTCTTTGGCTCTTCTTCTTCCTCTGATACTCTTTGACAATAAATAGGGATGCTGTTCTGATGTGCTATGCGTTAAATCAGCATTTAATGGCCATTGTTCGGCTTTGTCTTCCTTAAAACTATCTTCGGCTCCTTCCTGAATGCTTCGCGGAGAAAAACGGATCATTTGGCGCCTTTCTGGCTTGCTGGGGGCTGCATGATGAAAAGATTCCCTAAATATTCCCCACTTCGGCCTATTTTATCTAGCTAGGCGCAAATCGCTCATCAAAAACTGCCTCAGAAACTGTTTCCGGGGCTCCGGAGTGCGATTTTCGCCCTTCGCACCAAAAACTGATGATGACGTCAACATGACGTTAGCAGGTGGGACCTCGTACGGCGGATGATGTCAGCGATGACGTCAGCATGATGACGTGGCAGGATGATGTCAGCATGATGACGTCATCACGTACAGAGGTGACGTGGCAGTACGGTAGGGTGACTCGGCGGTACAGTGGTAGGAGGCGACAGGCAGATGACATGTCATGGTGAGTGGGCAGGGGGTGACGCAAGTGGGTGACGTCACTGGGTAGGAGGCGGTTTCCGGTTTTGGGGCGCACCACCTTTGGCCATGAATGGTTTTGTCAGAGGGGGCTCCGCTACAGCCCAGGAGGTGACGTGTGGCGGGAGTACGGCGACAATACCGCCCATCTCCCGGACGCTAACCTTCGGGCGCGTCGGGGAACAGGAAGGCCCGCCCACCGTAGATCTGTGGGGCGGGCGATCTAACGGTTGGCAGCTGGGACGAGGCAACGGAGGGATAAGGGGCAGGAATATTTAGGGAATATTCCAATTTTAATATGGCGCGGCGGTGGGTTTAGAACTTAGGGAAATGGCGGGGTTTGTGGGTTATGTGGATTAATGCGCGCGGATTAATATTTTCAGGGGTGAAACTTTGGAATAAGGGGAAATATGGTTTTTTTTGGAGGTTTGTGTGGGCGGGAGAGGTTGTTAGCATGACCAGGTGTCATCTAACTCCTGTTGTGACACGGATGGGCTAAAAACAGCCCCTGATGGACTGTTCTTTCCCTGACTTAGGAGAAATATGGCTATATTGCCAGGGAGGGGATATTTACATAGGGGAGTTTTATATACATAGTTTTTAGTGGGGGAAGGGGAAAACTGATAGGGAGTTATATACTAGAGTTAGTAGTTAATATGGAAATGATAAGCAAGCGCTAAGGTAAGGGACCTTAGGCTAATTTTGGGGAAAATAATTTGTAAAGAAATGAAATCCTTGAGCGAAGTAGATCTCCATTAAGGCAAATGACATGGAAAATGATGAACTAAGAGGAACCAAGCAAATCTTGACCTCTTTGGGAAATTAGTAAGTGACTTGGGAAATGAGAAGAATGGGAAGTTAGTTATGTCTAGCTCGAGCTCCTCCAGATGAAAAATTGTCTGCAACTGTGATCTGAAGAGATAAAACACTTTGTAACACAGAATTGATCATAAATCATCATTCTGCAACCTCACAGCTACCTACCCAGCCTACTCACCTAACGTTTTTTCTTCTTTTGATTTGGGTGCACTTAGACTTGCAGACCCAGCTTTACAATTTTTCTTTTGAATGTTTCCTATCTAAATCTACACTTATTTCTGCCAGGGCCCAGATTAAGCAGTTGGGTCCCTTTGATTCTCTACCTATCTACAGATTTGCCAAGATTAAATTGTTTGGTCAGATGCATTCTCTACATTCTAAAACAGGAAATTGAAACCTAGGGAGACCAAGGTTAGACTGTTTGGACCTCCCTTAAAAAACTCTTCAAAACTGGAACAACTCATCAAAATTGGAATATAGCAGTGGCATTTGGACTAAGCACACTTCATGGTATCCTGTGGAAATATGGAACACTGCAACCTGCCAAGTATGACATATTTGGCATGTAAAAATGTCAATCATGAAAGATGAAACCCTGTTGCAACAGGAGGCTAACATGGAACACAAGAGGAATGAAAATAATCGATCCGTCGATCGCCGATATCACATATCGGCAGTTGGTAGGTTCGGGCACAACATATATCGCAAATCGTCTATCGACGGAGTCTCGAGTCTCAAACTTAAGGATTATCGGTGGTTCTTGACGTCGAAGGCCGATATCGCAGTACCATAGTCCCACGATATCAGTGATCGGCGGATCATCACAATTCACAGTTCAAAATACTCGCAAACCTCTGATCATGCGATAAAGTGGTGCGTCTCTAGAGGGCCGAGAAAATCAAATACAAAGGAAATGGCTGACAAAATAAGGGTCAGGCCTCCCCTTTCTCTCTCCTCCACGTGGTGGGTTCTCGCATCTCGGAAACCCCGCATCCCTCAAGATATTCATATCGGTGGAGTTCCAAACATGATAAACCATGCGAGGGCCAAAACTTTTAACACAGGAAAGGCTTACAAAATAGGGCCAGGCAGGCCCTTTTCTATCTCCTCCAGGGGGCCATGTGGCAACCTCTGATTGGTCCTCTGATTTGACAGGGTAGTTGACGACATCAATGACATGGCAGTATTATTGATTACGTGGTAGAGGACACGTGTCACCCGGTTTCAGTGTTTTCAAGGGTGACATGGGGCCATTTCTGGGTGCCACGTGTCGCCACTCATAGGGTGACATGTGGCAGTGATGACGTCACCCTATGGACCAGTGATCGCACTGTCTAAGGGGAAAAATCTTAATACATTGGTGTTGAGTGATTGTGATATGCGAGACTTCCCTTCTAGGCATGATAAAGTATTATGGCAGGGTCTATAAGGACCTGGCGTCCAGACTTTCAGCTCACTCCAAAGAAAATGGTAAGGGGCTTTTTCCTCAAGCAGATGATTGCGATATGCAGGCACTCCCCCCCAGATGCAATAGAGTATTACGCTGTGGTCTATATGGACCTTGCATCCAGACCATCGGCCCACCCCAAGGAAAAGGGTAAAGCAAGGTTTAAAGCGTTGATATGCGAGATTTGTGATAACAAAGGAAAAGTGCCCAGATGTGATATTTCATAAGCCACATTCATAAAGTTTTCGCGTCCAGGAGATCAGCCGATGTGGTGTAAGAGGCAAATAGAGGCAAATTCTAATTATAAAGGAAAAGGCCCCCCACATGGCTGATCACAATATTAAACCCTTGGTCGCAGCCCCTGGTTATATTGAGGAATGTCACACAAGGGGCCATGATAAAGGGGGCAAAAGAGGAAATTAAAAACACCCACCTGTTCATCTGTTTTTAATGTTAAAGGCACGCGACCGTGTTGTGCAGAGAGAATTTTCATGGAGATTTAAATGGGAGGATGGGCCAGCAGCTAAGGACTTTAATGGAGTGTGGCGTAGCTACAGAGCAGTGTGGGGGGAACTCAGGAAGACTTAATGGCATGACATGGTGCTCCATTCCCTCTACATAGAAAAGGACGCTTGGACACACGCCTTTCTCACTCTGTTACCTATTCCACCGAACAGGTCACTCAGGCAATTAAGGCAGAATTGTTAGAAACCGACCAAGCAGCAGTGAACCACCTCAAGTAGTTGACAAGAAGCTTGATGACAACAGGGACGTGGCTCTATCTAAGGCCTCCACTGGAAAAACAAGGGGACACCTCCTCCTTCATCTCTCCATCTTCTTTCTCCATGCTTTTATTTCTATTTATTTCCAAGAAAGGGATTGGATCTCAATTGTAATCTTTTTGGGGCAACATAGCCTAACACTGACCGAGACAGCTAGTCTAACATGAAAGTTGGGGGCTCAGGCTCAGATATTTTGTAGACTATAATTCTAGCTCCCCCTCCTCTTATAAATAGGGGGAAGCAGTATTATACAAGGGTCCCAAAATTTCTCACCCACGAGGGCTCGACTCTGTGATACCATTTTTGGCTCATAAAACTATAAGTGCATGACTTGTATTTCAGACCGTGTTACTTCACACAGGTAGATTTTTCAGAAATATCAAATAAATTGTGGTGATTCCCCCTTATAAGTATTGTAATATGTTTTTCCTTCTGTTAATTCCATTATGTTCACATTCTTCTCTGCATGTGTGCTACAATAGCTGCTAGAAATTATTTCATGCTTCCTTATCGATCCATGTGTGTTGATTTATTAATGCATAATTCCTGTATGAAGGGCTGAAGTATATCTTTAAACTGCTCTATAAGAATCATAGCACCCATCCTCTCTTAAGTCCATTATTTCTGGTTGTAACTCAAACAAGTGTAGAATTTCCCATTGCTTGTAGCTCTATGTTTTCAACATAGAATTATGGATGTTTTGGGCTCTATATGATGAGTTATGCTTTCCCCTAATCCTCTTCATTTACTCAAAAAATCATATTAAGTTGTAATCCCCTTTGAAGTAATCAGCCTCCGTTGTTCTATGTGATACTGCTAGTCACTCTGTGTGTGAGGGAGTACCTGAAATCCATAACTCATACCTTTGGAGGAATGAACCAAGCCCCTTCATTATCTTTCATTACGTGAAAATTGGAGTGCTGAAAACCCCTCACATATAACCTTACAAGCACTCCTTTATTTAATATTTCCTAGGCACTCGCCTATAATCAACCCAGAGGTTGTCTCTTGGGAGCTTTCCTTACCTCCTGTTGCACTTGTGATGCAGGTGCAAGATTTATCCACAACATCTTTCTGGTGTCGTTGTTGGGGAATGGATTAGAATATTTCTCCCTGGGTATGACAAATTTTTACATTTCCCCTGTTAGGTGAGCAAGGGAAGTGTGGGTTGAAGATCTATCACCTTGGTGACTCCACTGTCAATTCTATGATAAACATCCTGGAGACTCCACTGCCCATATCTATATTTGATCATCTTGGATTTCAAGCAGCCCCATACTCACTTAGATGCTACAATAGCCAAAGATTTCCCTAATTTTAAAACTGAAATCACTCTTATAGGGAGGTTTTCAAGATGGACCTTCCCACATTTTTGGGCAACCGATTTGCCCCACTAGATTTTTATTCTATTGTTGGTTTTCCCAATCATGTCCCTGCATATCATGAGTGGAATACCTATTTCCCTAGATTTAGTGGGGACTTAGAGAAAATACCTGACCAACACCTCAAAGACTTTCGTGAGTGCATGAAGCAACAAGGTATTCTTCTTGAAGATGTACAAATGAAGTTTTTCAAATTGTCTTTAGAGGGGAATGCTAGAGTCTAGTATGGAATGATACCTCGTGGTAATATATCTTCCTTAAGAAGTTTTCATATAGAATTCTATCAATATTTCAAAAGATTTTATCCATCGAATTCTTTATTTGAATATTGTTGCATGCCTCTTAATGGTGAAGACATTCCTGAGGTTGAAGACCTTGCTAAAGATGTTTGCGGAGCTCCACTCTGAGAAAACATCTACTTGCATTAGGAAGCATCAACCAATGAGCAAGAAAGTGAAGAAGGAGATATCATTGAGTTGCCAACAAACCCTCAGGGGTTTGATTTGGTTGAACTAGATGTTTCTCCTTCCTCTGATGAATACGACTCTGTTGGAGAGTCAAGTGATGCAGAGCCACAATGCTTCCAGTTAGAGGAAGCTATGCAAGAAGTGGAAACCCATCAGGAGGTCAGCGAAGAGCCTCCAGTTTACAATGATCATCTTTCGCCTGGAGAATAAGACCAAGACCCTCCTCCCATTTGTGATTCAAATTATTTAGAGGAGGAAGAGATGATCAAGAAAGTTCAGAAGGAGTTGTTTGCCAACAAGTGGGGAAACAACTCCCAACAACAAGCTTCTCTTGGAGAATCTAAGGTTGAGGAGCTAAAATATTTTTGTGGCTGCCTTAGCCAAGAGGACATTGGTCAGAAGACTGTCTGTGAAATAGAGATAGTTGCAAACATTCCTTTTATATTTCACGACAAAATGGCTGAATACATAAACCTACTCATAAGCCAGCAACAGAGGTCATTTCAAGAGCATGTGATGCAGGAGAATTCAGCTCAGCAAATTCATTACATCCTAGTTAACTTAGGGGGTCTTGTGTTTTCAAGGAATTTGGATTCCTATGTATGTAATTATTAATGTTTTGAGTGATTAGAATAGGAATTAATTATATAGTTTGAGGATATTTGTAAATGCTCTCAAATGTAGGAGAACATGAGTGATGATGAGTGATGACGAGAGAGTTGGAAATCAATTGTAAGTCTTAGACTAGGAAGTGGTGTCATGATTTGTGGAACTAGAGAGGATTCTTAGGGATTACTAGAGTTAAAAGTGAACTTAGAGGATATTTAGGATTTAGTTTAGTAGATTAAGGATTTGAACCAGAATTGGTTAACAGAACCTTTTGTATAAACGCAAGCCAAAGAGGTAGAGAGTAAGTCAGTCAGTCAGGAGTCATAGGGTCAGTCATTTAGGCCTATGGGTAGGAAAGGAAGGCCACTAATATTGAAAATCAGGGCGAGGAAGAAATTCTTGTGTAATGGTTGTTTATTAATATAGATAACTCGATTCTCAGTTTTTGTGATGTGTATTTGAATTATAAGTTGTGTGTGAACTTGAGTAATTCTGTGTAACATAGGTTGCAGGTGTGCAGAATCAGAGAAGAAGTGCAGAGAAGAGTGTTATGGTTTTACACACAGACAGTATTGGAGAAAGACTTTAATGTTACAGCAAAGGTGAAGGAATCATAAAGGCGCGAGCAGAGATCAAGATTAGAGCAAGTGAAAATCGTAAGGCGAGAAAAAATACACAGGCGGAAAAGCCAAATGGGTGATTACACAGTAAGAGTTAAAAGAAGGTATTAACACACATGAACCATTAGATCAGTCGGATCAACGAATGAGAGCAAGGGAGATATACGACTAAGATTAAACCACGCAAATGAAGTCAAGAATATGAATGGTGGAGATTAAGCAATAACCCTTTATTAATCGAGTTTCTTTAAGTTTCATATTGAGCACGTGGATGGTATTCACAAGGGGTAAGCAGTTTCTCTGTTATGAAACCAGCTCAAGAAAAGATAGAAAAGATAGATCAATGCCTTAGAATTCAGCCTCTTCGAGGGGGCAACCTCCTTTACATTACATAAATGAACAGTTCTTGGATGATACAAATGAAAAGACCTCCTTTCTATATATAGGAGTCTAAGGGGTCATAACATAATTAGAGCCGACATAACAATAATAATGTAAGGGCACAATAATAACAATAGTGGGCTTCTATGGGGCACAATAGTAACAATATGGGCACTACATGGGTACATCAATATAATAAGTGAGTTGTACTAATAACAATAAGGGTTTACACTAGTAGTATAGGGGCCTAACATGCCCCTCTCCTTCAAAAAGCGTTGTCCTCAATGCTTGAGTAGTTCTTGATGCTTCTGTATAAAATTCTTATCCTCCCATGTGGAATCTTCAACGGGTAAATTCTTCCACTTGATGAGATACTCTGAAATTGATCGATTTCGTAGCTGTCGGGTTCTTGTTTTTGTGACTGCTCCAGGTTCCAATATGATTTTTCCTTCCTCTTCAACTTCTGGCAATATTGTTTGAATTGGGATCTTTTGCAACTTTTGAATAAGTGGCCATACTTCTTCGTCCTTCCTCCATTCATCCCTTGCTTTGTTTATCCAGTCTGGTTGGATAATAGAAATAGCACAAAACAATGCTTCCACATCCTCATCCTTGAAGAGTCTTCCCATTCGGTAAGGTCGCCATTTTTTAAGTGCATGTAGTATTGCCAACATTTCCTTCTCATAAATAGCTTGCTTGAGATGTAGCAGTAAAAATACCCAATCGCCTACATAAAATTTTTTTCACTATGATGTTGATCTACCTGTTGTTTCATTTGATTTTGCACCGAAGTGGCATTATCCTTTAAAATTTGGAGAACTTGTTGTTGATGCTCGATGTGATCTTTCACTGCTTGAACCTTTTTCTTCTTTATATGTCCTTTTAGCTCTAGAGTTTGAGGAGTGGTAATTTCTTCCAATCCTTTACAAGATATGGTCGGATTCATTTCTTGATGCTTGATGTGATCTTTCACTTCTTGAACATTTTTCTTCTTGATATGTCCTTCTATCTTGATAGTTTAAGGAGTGGTAATTTCGACCAATGAATTACAAGATATGGTTGGATTCATTTCTTCTTTCTCTGGGGTGGGGTCCTGGCGTATATCTTCTTCTTTTGATGTTTCTTGATCCTTTTCTTCCTCCTCTTCATATTCTATGTAAAATAATTTCTTCTCAGCACACTTATGACCTTTAGTGCATTTGCTATCACAATTGTAACAAAGCCCCTTTTCTCTTTTTTCTTCCAATTGTTGTGGTGTAACCCTTGTAGGTTGTGGAAGGCTAGGAGAAACAACACTTCCATATTTATAGTTGTGAGGGGTATGCTTCCTGGTTTCCATAATTTTTCTTTCCAATATGTCACAAAGCCCTTTTACTCTTTCCAATTGTTGTGGTGTTGCTCTAAAGAAGGTGTTGCTCTTTGTATCCTCATAATGTGCTATCATTTCCTCCGTGAAAATTGACCACGTAACAAGTTTTTTACAAGAACAAAGCCCTTCATACCATAGAAATTGATCTGGTTCTAAATATGAAGATGAAATACATACCTTTTGTAACAGTGATACACCATGTAGATCAAAATATTGCTCCATCTGAAGTATCCAATTTACCGGATCCTTGCCATCAAACTTCCTCATCTTGTTTTTTTCTTGATTTTAGGAGCTTGATCTTGAAATGACTCTAACTCTATACTTTCAGATCTTTAAGTTCTGAAATTGTCACCTGTAGTAGCCCTCTGTGTCCTCTTTCCCATGCCACAAGTCTGACCCAAATTGGATTCTCCAAGGAAGAGTTATGCGAAATCTCCCACAGTGACCTGATTATAGACTAGTTCAGTAGAGCGAACTTGTACGACGTGCTACGAGTCACTGTTTCAACCTTTGGATCTGAAAAATGTATACAAGAAACTACAGTCCGTCCTCTTTCTGTACCTTCTTATGAAATTTCAATCCGATCCTTAGAGAGAAAGTTATGACGATTTTCCCCAGGTCACCTGTTTGGAATGTAATTCAAGAGTTTGCAAAAAGACCAAATTCCTCAGGTCATATCTCCCCAAATATAGTGCGAAAAGCTTTGAAATTTGGACCCGAGGTTCAGCGTGATTTCTTCTCAAATGGGTTTTTTTTTTGCAACTTCTGAAACGTCGCAGAAAAAAGTTATAGCGAAAATGCCACGAAGACCTATTTGGAGCAACGAAACCCTAGAATCCAAAGCTTTGATACCAAATGTTATGAAACCAGCTCAAGAAAAGATAGAAAAGATAGATCAACGCCTTAGAATTCAGCCTCTTCGAGGGGGCAACCTCCTTTACATTACATAAATGAACAATTCTTGGATGATACAAATGAAAATACCTCCTTTCTATATATAGGAGTCTAAGGGGTCATAACATAATCAGAGCCGACATAACAATAATAATGTAAGGGCACAATAATAACAATAGTGGGCTTCTATGGGGCACAATAGTAACAATATGGGCACTACATGGGTACATAGATATAATAAGTGGGTTGTACTAATAACAATAAGGGTTTACACTAGTAGTATAGGTGCCTAACATTCTCGCACACCCTAAAGGTGGTAAGCAGTCTTTCTAAAATTCACGCGATTAAGCTTAGAGGCTGACACGTAGCAAACGGTGGAGAGAGAAAACTACTTTTCTCACGTGCTTTCAATCGGATATCGCTCGTGCAAATATTTGCGCGATATTACGCGATAACCATTGGATCAAGTGGGATTGATCAATGGTGGAGATCAACCAAGCTTGTTGGCGATCGGGTGACGCAACAACCATTGGATCGGACGGAGTAGATAAACAGTGGATATCGTCCGGGATAGTTAATAATCAGGTGATGCGACAACCATCAGATCGAGGGATGAGATCGATGGCGGAGATTTAATGAGCTAAGGAGAGCATCGAAATATGTGAAAAAGGTTGAAGAATGGCGGAAAGGTAAGGTTTAAGTGTGTTTATGAAATATTTCTATTATACGGGAATTATAATAGAAATAAGCGGGATTAGTGTATTTCAGGTTAAGTTAAGAATTAACCAAAGGTTATGAAGGGTCGTATAAGGATTAAGAGATAACCGAATATATTTCCGCTTAAAGACTTAAACTTTGAGAAAGTGGGTTTTTATCAGATGTTGTATTTCTGCATAGAGTTTAATTAAGGAGCTTTAACCTTGATTAAGTGAGGTTTTACTAACTATGCAATTTTGAGAATTTCTGGGACACACATAGTGTGACATGCAATTTATTTGCATACTGTGGGTATATGCATCTTAAGTTTCATCATTATGGTAAATGCGGCTTAGGCTGGCATCAGCATGTATCGGGTTCCATATTTGCATATTTTTCATGTTGCACGCATGTTTTAATTTTTCTTTTTCAGCAGTATGAAGGCATGTGGTCTAGTAATCTTATGTTGGCCTAATTCTATTGGAAAAATGAACATACTTAGCTGACTTAAGTACTGTGCATAAGTAGGATTGTACATAAGTAAGCCCACCAGCTAAGCATTTACTTTTCAGTTGTTAGATTTTTTATTTCTACATTCTAGATTGAGGAGGAAAGTCCCATGGAGATTTTCTTGATTACAAAGATGCATTTATTATTGAATCCATGCCCAATGGTGAAGGATATTGGTCTTCAGGTTCTCAGCACCTTGCCAGCAAGGCACTGCCCCTAATAGGAGCAAATGTTGTTTCCCACTACTTTTTCAATCACTAGGTGCTTCAAAATCCAAATAGCAGTTATGATTGATGCAAAATTCTAAGCCAAAGAAGCTATTAGAGCTTGAGGGTACCCTCTCCATTGCATTATACTCAGAATAAGATTTTTGGTGGTATATAGAAGTCCAAAAAAGGGTTCCTGGATCAAAAGTTAGACCTTATTGAATAATTCCTTTGAAAAACTTAGAAAACAAGGAAAATTGCTAAGTATGGAGAAAAATAACAATCAGGGCGGAGGAGGCTCATCGCATATCACATATCGGCATTCATATGGGTATGGAACACAGGTGGAATGAAAAACAGCGATCCGTCAATCGTCGATATCGCATATCGGCAGTCGGCGGGTTCGAGCACAGCATATATTGTAGATCAGCTATCGGCGGAGTCTCGAGGCTCACACTTAAGGATTATCGGCGGTTCTCGACATCGAAGGCCAATATCGCAATCATGCAGTCCCACAATATCAGTGATTAGCGGATCAGCATGGTTCACAGTTCAAAAGACTCGCAATCCGTTGATCATGCGATAAAGTGGTGCATTGCTGGGAGGCCGAGAAAAACAAATACAAAGGAATGGCCAACAAAACAAGTGTTTGTCCTCCCCTTTCTCTCTCCTCCATGTGGCGGGTTCCCGCATCCCATAAGATAGTCATATCGGTGGAGTTCCAAACTTGATAGACCATGTGAGGGCTAATATTGCAATATAGTGTTGTATCATCGGGAGAGGGTCAAAATGTTTAACACAGGAAAGGCTTACAAAATAGGGTCGGGCAGGACCTTTTCTCTCTCCTCCAGGAGGCCACGTGGCAGCCTGTGATTGGTCCTTTGAGCTGATAAGGAAGTTGATGTCATCAGTGACGTGGTAGTACAGTTGATGACGTGGTAGAGGACACGTGTCACCTAGTTTCAGTGTTTTCAGGGGTGACATGGGCCATTTTCGAGTGCCACGTGCCACCACTCGCAGGGTGACACGTGGTAGTGATGATGTCACCCTACGGACCGACGATCGTAATGGCTAAGGGGAAAAAGCTTAATACATTGGTGCTGAGCGATTGTGATATGCGGGACTTCCCTTCCAAATGCGATAAAGTATTATTGCAAGGTCTATAAGTACCTCACATCGGGACTATTGGCCCACTCCAAAGAAAAGGGTAAGGGGCCTTCTCCTCCAGCAGGCGATTGCGATATATGAGCACTCCCCCCAGATGCAATAAGGTATTACGACGTGGTGTATATGGACCTCGCGTCCGGACTGTTAACCCGCCCTAAGGAAAAGGGGAAAGTAAGGTTTAAAGCGCCGCTATGCGGGGTTTAAAGCCAAATTTCATAAAGTTTTCATGTCCGGGAGATGGGTCGATGTTGTGTAAGAGGAAAACAAAGGTAAATTTGAATTATAAAGGAAAAGGCCCCCCGCACGGCTGCTCAAATCCTTGGCACTCAAAAGACTAAACCCTTTGTGCCATCCTCTAGTTATATTGAGGAATGTCACACCAGGGGATATGACAAAGGGGGCCAAAGGGGAAATTAAAAATTCCCACATGTTCATCTATTTTTAATGTTAAAAGCATGTGACCGTGTTGCACAGAGAGCGTTGTCACAAATATTTAAATGGGCAGATGGGCCGGAAGTAAGGAATTTAATGGAGCATGGCACAACTATAGAGCAGTATGGGAGGAACTCACGAAGAATTAATGGCATGGCATGGTACTCCATTCCCTCTACATAGAAAAGGACCGCTTGGACACATGCATTTCCCACTCTGCTCCATATTCCACCAAATAGGTCACTTAGGCAGTTAAGGAATAATTGACAGAAATCGATCGAACAGCAATGAACTGCCTCAAGCTACCGAAAAGAAGCTTGATGACAGTAGGGACGTGGCTCTATCCAAGGTCTCCACTGGAATATCAAGGGGACACCTCCTCCTTCATCTCTCCATCTTCTTTGTCTATGATTTTATTTTTGTTTATTTCCAAGAAAAGGATTGGATCTCAATTGTAATCTTTTTGGGGCAACAGAGCCTAACATTGATCGAGACAGCTAGTCTAGCATGACAGTTGGGTCTCAAGCTCAGATATTTTGTATATTCTAATTCTAGGTCCCCCTCCTCTTATAAATATGGGGAAGCAATATTATACAAGGGTTCCGGAATTTCTCACGAGCAATGGCTAGACCTTCTGATACCATTTTTGGCTCATAAATTTATAAGTGCATGACTTGTATTTCAGATCGTGTTGCTTCACACATGAATATTTTTCAGATATAGCAAAGAAATGGTTGTGATTCCCCCTTTTAATTATTTCAATATGTTTTTCAAACTGTTAATTCCGTTATGTTGACATTCTTCTATGCATGTGTGCTACAATAACTGCTAGAAATTATTTCATGCTTCCTTACAGATCCATGTGTGTTGGTTTATTAATGCATCATGCCTATATGAAGGGCTGAAGTATATCTTTAAAACACTCTATAATAATCATATCACCCATCCTCTCTTCAGTCCATTATTTCTGCTTGTAACTCAAACAAGTGTAGAATTTCCCATTGCTTGCGGCTCTATGTTTTCAACATAGAATTCTGGGCGTTTTGGGCTCTATATGATGAGTTATGCTTTCCCATAATCCTCTTTCATTTACTCAACAAATCCTATTAATATGTAATCCCCTTTGAAGTAAATAGCCTTCGTTGTTCTATGTGATACTACTAGGAACTGTGTGTGTGAGGGAGTGCCTGAAATCCATAACTCATACCTTTGGAGGAATGAACCAAGCCCCCTCATTATCTTTCATTACGTGACAATTGGAGTGTTTCAAACCCCTCACATATAAACTTACAATAACTCCTATATTTAAGATGTCCTAGGCACTGGTCTATAATCAATCCAGAGCTTGACTTTAGGGAGCTTTCCTTGCCTCCTCCTGCACTTGTGCTGCAAGTGCAATATTTAGCCACAACATAGTGAGTGGCTAACGTTGTACAGCCCACAATAGAATGGGCTTATAGAAAGAAAGAACAGAACAATAGTCAGATCTGTGAGGCCCATGCTATATCGCCAAGACATGCCTCAATATAGTTGGGAAGATGCATGTAGAAAAATTGTTTACATTAAGAATAGGGTATATGCAAGGTGTCGGGAAAAATGACACATGAGGAAGAATTTTCTGGAGAAGAAGCCAAAATTTGGGAATTTCAAGATTTTTGGCAGTATCACTTATTGTCACATTATGTATGAGAAGCATGCCAAGCTATATTCATTTGCAGAGAAGGGTATTGAATTAGTTACAAGAAAGCATCCAAGGCGTACAAGATCTACATTCCATGGTTGAGGAAGATCATTGTGAGACAAGATATTAAGTCTCAAAAGGATAATTCCTTTAGGAGATATCATGAGTTTCCAACAATTGCTCAGCGTTATCAATCACAAGCTCTAAGGGTTGAATAAGAATCTCAGGCTCAAGGCACTAGTACAAGTAAAATGACTAGTACGGTCACAGGCACAAGTGGTTAGGAGAGTTCACAGCATGTGGAACAACAATAGAATGAGGAGCTTGAATCTCCACCCACCACAAGTGGGAGAAGGAATATCCAAGTGCTTCAAACCCTGAGAGGTGCAAAAGTGTTTGTGGGAGCTCCCAAATTGAGCACAAGGGACAAGAGTCCACCGGAGAGATATTCAGGTTACAAGACATTGATGAGTGATCTCATTGATAGAGAGCCTTCCAACTATGATGAGGTTGCATAAAATCAGGTGTGGCATGATGCTATGGTAGAGGATTAAAATTCAATCATGTTGAAAAATGTATGGGAATTGGTGCCTAGACCATTGGATAAAGAAATGGTCGATTCTCGCTGGATCTACAAGATCAAGCATGCTGCAAATGGCAATGTAGAAAATTTCAAGGCAAGGTTCATGGCCAGGGAGTTATCTCAAAAGGATGGAATAGACTATGAGGATACATTTTATCCCATGGCTATGTATAGTTCCATTAGAGTTGTGATCTCACTTGCAGTATAGATGGGATGGTAGAGACATCAGATGGACGAGACGTCTTTCCTGAATGGAGTCATAAAGGAGGAGGTGTACATTGAAAATACAAAGGGTTTTGAGATGCATGGGAGGGACAGTAAGGTATGTAGATTTAAGAGAGAGTTACACAGACTCAATCAATCTCCCAAGGTGTGGTAGGGTTAGATTGATAGCTAGTTGTAGCGTATGGGCTTTGTAAAGAGTGAGGAATATTTGAACCTCTACTATCTCATGGTTGGAGGTGAGCCACTCATTCTCGTATTGTATGTGGATGATATATTTTTTATTAGGTCTCCAAGGCTTATAAAGGAATGCAAGAGGGACTTAGAAGTAGATTTCAATATGAAGGACTTGGGGTTGATGCACTATTCTCTATGACTTGAGTTGTGGTAGACAAATGGGGAGATCTTCTTTGGTCAAGGGAGATATACTATGGATATATTGAAGAAATTCAAGATGTTGGACTGTAGATCCATGTATACACATATGATACTAATTGGAAGAAGATTGATGTGTTGAAGTAGGAGGTAGCAGACCCCACCTTATATGAATAGCTTATTGGCTCTCTTATGTATCTAGTCAACACAAGGCCAAACATTTGATTTGCAATCAACACTCTCATTTAATTCATGGTGCAACCTGTTATCTCAAAATCAGACCTTGATAGGCTGCTGGTCAGGTTGACTCTAAGTAACTATTTCAGACCTACTTTAGGCTGAGGCTTAGCCTCCTCAACCTGAGAGGGCTCTCTCTGGATGTATTAATGATTTTGATTAAAAATAAGATGGCTAACTCTTGTAGAACAACTGTGACAAATATGAATGCTGGAAAAACATTAAGCATCTATCCATTGGGCTTATGGAGTCAACAACACCTCAATATAACAGTGAACTCAACCTTACATAGAAGTCAGGGCACTCAGCATTTAGATATTCAGAACATAACTCATATAGGACCACAGTTTATAAATGCATACAGGAAATCAGAGCACATTCAGTGAGTTCTGAGTGATTATACATCTATACCACTGTAAAAATTATGGAAATAACAAGATCACATATTCTGAACAATAGAAATCCCTCATGAATCCTGAGAAGTAAAGTCAAAATTATATTACTGAAATGAGTCTTTACATAAGCCAAATACAAGCTGTATCATAAAATTTTCCAACCTTGATTACATTGCTGTTTCAGCTATATATAGAGTTTTTATTCTAACTGATCGAGATTCCTCCTCCAGCATGAGGGGAATTCGAAAACTACTTCTAATGACACCTATCAATCATTTAACTAACTAATAAATACAACAAAGTGCTGACTGAAGTTTTTTTTAGAGTTCTAAATCCACTATGACTCTAACTCCATATTACATGCATGATGGCTTCGCCTCGTTCTTTGACACCTGGTCCTCTTTCAGTTTGGCTGAGCTGGATGTTTAATGCTCCATGTTGACCTTGAATGCTGAATCTTTTTAACTGCTCAGAAATATTAGGAGACTACCCTAGCTTCTCGGCTTCAGTTTTCCCCATTATATTCGAATGCACAGAAGCATGTCCTTTAGCCTTTAATTACCCAAAATGTGGAAGACTGCCACGTTCTTGATGCGTGGTAAGATTTGTCCATGAACATGTGCGCAAGCCAGAGTTTCTTGCAGGCAACCCATTTGATATATCTTGAACGGTGATAAAGGGGCTTTACACCAAAAATTTAAAATTGGATTTGAATATTCAACCTTTTCAAGCATCCACCTGTCTTGACCTGATTGACTGTTGACAGCTCCAGATGATGTCTTGCATACCCTTTAGACGTTTTCCTTTCAAAATTCCCGCTTATGATTCAAACTGATTGAATTGCGTAAAAATCATCACCTACAGCAGTTTCGTAGCGCGCTACGAAACTGTTGAATTATTTAAAACAGCTTGCTTTTAACCCGAGAACTTTATTAGCCGAGTAATTGCCAAAAACTCCTTTATTCTTTCCACATGTTGAGTAGGAATTTATATTTCCTCAGAAAGATAAAATCAAGCAAATTTGTCAAAACTTAAAAGCAAAATCTTACTTGAAATGAAAACTTATTTAGCAGATAGCTGATTTAACTGTGCCTTCAGATCTTCAATTTGTTTCCTCATAGCCTTATTCCCAGCTCTCAATTGCATATTGATCCTTCTTATGTATTTGGCTTCTTTGATTGCTGGTACTGTCCATGTGTTAAATTGTGAATGGCCATCAACCACTGAATTCAACTGAGATTCTACAGCAGCATTTCCTTCCCATAAAGTTTTATAATACTTTGCATGGATAGCTGCATGTTTTCTAGCGGCTTTCTTTAATTTGGCAATTTCATATTTAGCTAATTCCAATTGTCTCTGTATGGCTGCTATATTATCTTCTTGAGATGCAATGACTGTTTTGCCCATGTCTTTTTGTGTCTCTTCCCTTGTTTCCTCTGTTCTTGGCAGTGCCTCCTGTACTTGCTGGAACCTCCTTGTCATAGGTCTTCTAGGTTTGAAAACGAACTCTTCAGCTCGCACATCAAATCTAAGCCTTTTTGAGGCCTTGGATTTCTTGGTGCTTTCCTGTTCTGACTGCATCAATTCGATTTGAACTGGTAGAGACTGCTCAATTTCAATAGCCTGCAATAAATCATTTAAACTTGCCTTGGACATTGGAATTTCTTCAACTGCTATAGCTTTACCTTTTTCCTTATTTATTTGACTTCTTGTTCTTACCCTTGAAACTGCTTCAGATGTGCTTGTTTCAGGTACAGTCTTTTTACCCTGAGCCTTTTCCTTAGTTGATTGCTGAGGTTGATCTTGGATGATAAAGGGCTTCACCTGTTTTCTTACTTGTGACTTTGGAACTCTTTTAGCCCTTGCCTCTGTTTGGAGCTCAGCTATTGTAAAATCCCTGGCAGGTTGGGGAGTGAGGCCAGTCTGGCTTTTGAAGCCAGCCATAAAAATAAATGAATTCCAATCTCTGTCTACCTTTTGGAGCCCATCTAAAACCAGTAATTTGATCAAACCATGATGAAACAAAGAGGTTTCAGAATCCTCTTTCCTCAGCTGTACCTTATCACACATCTTACTCAAACTACGAAACAGATAAAACGGTAAGTCTATGGAGACCTGTTGTTGGGAAAAGTATCCAATACGGAATGACCCTACCCCACTCTAAGGGTGATAGTACCTCAGCAACAACCGAATGCAAAGCTATTCAAGATTACTTCTTTATGAGATGTAAGAGAGGGGAGAAAGAGATCCACTAACCGTTGTCTTCCGCTAATGATTGATCCAATCTTCTCTCTTTGCTGCCTGCTCCCAGCTCCTTACTCTTTCACTGGCCCAGCTACACAAAGATCCTGCAAAAGGGCAAGAGAAGGAAACTACAAGAAGCATATATTCATAATTGATTCAAGGATTAGAATAAATCAAATACACAAGTATAACAATTCACCATTGAGACACATGCATATAGAAGAACCTCAAATGCTTTATTAATGGAAGAAGTAAAGTTCTGAGAGTGTTACAACCATAAGAGGCCCAATCCAACAACACCTCCCAGTAGAAAGAAATCTCCTCTTCACCTCCTTCAAGCAAATCACCCAATAGTTCTATACTCAAACCAACAGCACTTCCTTACATTCACAAGATTCCAGCCTCCCTAGAACTCATGAGAGAGCTCTATATATAGGAGTTTTGGAGAAAGGATGAGTCAGCTTGAGGCTGGCATGAAGCTGACTAGTGTCCTCTCCCACTTCAGTTATTCTTCAGTTCTTGAGTCCACTTGGAGGTTCTTGCTTCCACTTGGAGATCTAGATCCTCTTACTCATCACAAGGCGAATTCCCTGATCCAAGTGTCATTTTAGAAGCTTCCTGGGCATTGACACATTGAGGAATGACTGTGCCACTTGGCCAATCTCGCCCAGCGTAGGTAGCCTTCATTGGAGTTAACATTCAGCACAGGTACAGAGTGGAGCAGTTGACATTCAGCGCAGATGCTCAGTGGAGCAGTTGACATGATCTAGAATTAGCTTGTTTTTGAGTGTTTTCAGGTGGAGAACTGATATTTAGTGCTGTGGTTTGCTGACCTTGTTCCTCTAGGGGTAGGAACAACATGTTTAGGGACTTTGGATCCCTTGGATTATTGACATTTCATGCTTCATGCTGTAAGGCACAAAAATGTCTATAACAGTTGCCCCCTAAAGTATGAGGTCGTTTATCGGGTGAAATGCTTTATCAGGAGGATCTGAAGTTCATTCAATCGCTGAGAGGTGACCTGTAATAAATACAATACAATACATTATTTTTCATTCTGCTTTCATGATCTAGCTGAGGCGGGCATTCCCATGCTCAGCTTTATAAATTCATTTTGGTACATATAACAGACGACCGTCTGATGGTAGACTGATAATTCTCTGCTGAAATTATCATCCTTTGAATAGGATGATCATCTGCTGTAATAATGTACATATCAAATGTCTTTATATTTCCTGAATATATATCACAGCCCGGATGGATGAAACTAGATCCGGGGTCTTCAAACTCGTTCGATCTTCACTCTAAGTACAAGTCGATCCATGTGAGAATTGCGCTGAAGTCGAACATGGAAAGACATCGCTTGATTACCGGTCAATAATGTAAACCGTTAACAAGCGCGAGAGGAATCACCGATAATGATAATGACCCTCAAGGTACTGCAGTACAATTCACGTGGTGTGAATAAAGGAATTGGCGTCGAACACCACGCAAAATCTTCTGGTCGAAGGTCATTGATGTATACCTGTCGCCGGAAGTGAGAAACTTGCCATTGAGGCATGCAAGCTTCAAAGTACTGAGGGGGGTGTTCCTAGATCAACTTCTTGGATAATGAGCTGAAGTCGACAAGAAGCGATCTGTCAAAGGAGTGCCTTAATGAATCCCACATCAGTGACACGGAACGGAGCTAATGATTTTAGTGGAGGTGGAAACAATCTGTGAAATATGATTCAGGGTGGCGATCATGGGTGGATGAAGGATAATGTATCGCAGTGGATGGGACACGGTTGACTCTTTCTGAACAACATCTCTTGAACACATAACGACACTGATGCGATGGATCGGTAGCATTACCCCAAATGTGGATGGTTTGGCGAAGACCATGGTGATGAGACCGGTGCATGAAACAACCCAACCCGATGTGATACGGAGGAAAAGTGTCATGTTCAAGAGCGACTTGCTACCATTAAATCTTTGAGGTTCTCCCAATTTATCCCCAGTCATTTCTGACCAGTACCTCTTTATTTTTGTCAAGCTTGAGGAGGATAACATATGCTTGTTCTATAACCTGCCCTTCGGGCAAGCCCATCGCTATGTTTTAACGAGCCTAGCGATAGGGAAACTCGTTCTCGTCTAAAGACAAGTTTGTCGCTATTTAATCATTTTAACGAGTCTAACGACAAAGAAAACTCGGTCCTTTTCATTTTTAGAGAGTCTGAAAAGGTACAGAAAGTTAACTCCAAAATTCCTTTTTCGTCATCTAATCCCTTAAGTTCGAAAAAGTATAAAACAATACAGAAGGGATGAGTTTTCGATGACTTTAACGAGCCGAATAAAACAAGCGCTCGACCTTTTTGCGTAATAATCCCTCAGGTCCAAAAAGATTAAAATCTAGAGGAGGGATAGCTCTTCCGGTCACTTTAACGAGCTGGAAGGCCAAAACTCGGCAAACTTTTCATATTTTACGAGTCAGGAGAAAAGAGCTCAAAGAAGACTCGTCTTTTGAGGAACGAGTGATAAACAGGGATAGCAGCAGATTCCAGGTACAGATTGGAATTTTCCAATCACGGCAGTGTCACAAGGATGGCTAAGTGGAATCACTCTTCGCAGCTGTTCCTCAAAATGGGTAAACAATCATATGGGGGTGAACGATCGGCCACATGGAATGGAGGTGGCAGGTGCAAACACGACCAAGGCTTTTTATGGCTAATAAATTTACGATCACAATGGTTATTTACCGAAATAGGTTCATTTTTTAATGAGCTTAAACTCTGGAGGAAACTCTTGCTCAATCTTATGTTTATTTTTTAACGAGCATGAACTATGTTCTAAAACTGCTCGGATCTTCGCTTTTCTATTTTTTAACGAGCATAAATTCCGCAGTAAAACTGCTCGATTATATGGTCAAATTTTGATTTTTTACCATTACTAGCTTTTCTCTTTTCAAGTATAGTACTGCATTTTCAATTGCTGCAACAAACTTTGTTAGAAATGAATAATATTTGCATGAAAATGAGATTATAACCCTAATATTTCACTTTAAACTGCATAAAAATCCATTAAAAGGTGTTTTTACCTCTCATTTACCATTTCATTTGCATTTGGTTTGTTGGAGCTCTGGAGGTGCCTCTTCCCCCTTGATTTTCACCAGCTGATTTCGGGAGATTCTGCGGACGATTTTCGGCGCCGTCTGGACCAGGTAGGAGCTAAACCCTAGCTCTTTCTTTTCATGGTTTTCTTTTCCAGTTTCATGCCTGTTTTCCAGTCTTTCAGAGCCCCTGGGGTTTTGCCAGGGCGCCCTAGTTTCAGCGCAGGTTCCCCTTTCGAAACCTGCGCTGAAGGTCAAGCTGCCTTAAGGCAGCCTGACCCTCAGCGCAGGTGGGAGACTCTCTGCCTGCGCTGGGCTCAGAAAAATGGGTTTTCAGGTCATTTTTTGATGAATTTTCGCCAGTTTTTCATCGAAATCAGGAACTTACTCCTTCTCTTGCTTGCTTTGCAGGGAACTTTGAACAAAATGTCCCTTACGTGGCGAGAACGAGAACATGAAGAGGAGGACATGATTACTCTCCATGACCCGGTCACGGTGAACGCGCTGCGGAACTGTGGCCTGCTGAAGTTCTTTCGTATCTCTAGCATGAGAGCACAGATTTCTTTACTGCAGTATATGCTTGATGCTTGGGATCCTGTTAACCAAGTATTCCAGATTAGGGGAAAGTCCATCCCCTTGACCATGGAGGACATGTACTTCTTGACTGGGTTGTCAAGACGAGGTGCCCCCATTTCCTTGTCAGGTACGGCTCGGGGGACTGATTCCACCAGAGATTATGTCCGCCAGTATTGCAGGGAAGGTTCTCAGCCGAGCAGAGACGGCAAGATTGTTATCCGTGAGATTACTGATCGGGCTCTCAGGTCCATTCTGTACACTATTGGTAGGACGGCCGGTAGCGCAGCTCTACATGTTGCCAACAGATCTTATATGCAGCATGCCTTGGAGTGTCTCCAACCGAAAGTATTCAACTGGTGTGATGCAGTACTTGTTCAAATGAAAAGTCAACTGACCAAGGTAAAGGACGGGAAGCTGAAGAACTTTGGATTTGGTTCTATTCTGACAGCCTTCGCCTTGGAGAAAATCCCACTGATGCAGCCTCAGTACATCATACTCGATTTGCCTTCTCCGACCGAGCCACGCATGCAGAGGTGGGTTGATCACATGTCTAGGCATGCTGGTCAACCTCAGATTACTTTTACTGAGGCCTTCTTCAGGTGGTTCGAGCGCCAGGAGATGGCGTTTTCCGAGTATCCATATGTGGGTATGGATTTCCGAGGTGATCCGGATTTGGTGCTACCGGATGGTGAACAGTGGGGTGCCATTGGTAAACTCCTTGACCATATTACTGTTTAATGTTCTTATTTATAATGTTCCTGTGCTTTATTCTATCAAGACTTTTAATTGTACTCTTGGGTGCATGCAGATATTGGTCCTGTTCGTCCAGCAGTTCGTCCGAGACCGCCAGTTGCTGCTCCAGCAGTGGAGCCTGCTAGGAGAGCTGTTATTCGCGACCTTGATGATACTGAGACCCTTACAGCTGTGCAAGAGCAGGTTGAGAGCCTTACTCTCAGCATTCCCGATGTGAGGATTGATGAGTTACCTTTACAGCTGCAGCGACACACTACTGGTGTACCTAGACGATGGACTCGTCTCTTGCGCATGATTGCACAGGCCATGACGTGCTATCATGAGCACCACTAGGCTAGGGTGCCCCCTAGCATCTTTTTGAGTTTTAGGTCATATGACCAATTTTGTCTTGGTTACAGAACATTATGTATGAACTTATATAAACAGCTTATATATTTTGATTTTCGAGTTTTATTCTGTTTGAGTTATATGATCCATACGTACAATCTTTGATGATGTGTCCTTTTTATAAATGTTGCAAATGTCTATCTAACACATAGTTTGCTAATGAGTCAGTTAATGTGTTTAAGTTTCTCGAAATATGTTGATATTGAATTGAATCAAATCGTCTTTCCAAGATCTTAACCCTTAGGAACATGCGATAAATAGTTGGATTGCGAACAGAATATATACCATTGAGTTGTAGTATTACGAGCTGTGAGTCTAGCCTGACAATTAGTCGGCGTATGCCATGTGTGATGGCATCAGAGAGTAGTTCTATCAACGCGCTATACTCAGCGATGTTATTCGTTGATTGCCCAATACATACATCTCTGAAACTTACTAACTCGCCGCTTGGATCAAAAATGGCCCAGGCTGCGGAGGATAGGTTCCGCGAACAACGACTCGCTCCGTCGGCATATCCAACACATGTCTCCAGAAGGTTCGACATCTGCAACAAATGGAAAAGGTGGATCACTCGACCAGAACAAATACTTTAGCGAAAACAAAATACAACAAAAGCATGCAGGTTACTATTTAAGCATAGTAACGCTTGAGGTACAACCCGTTGCAGGGTTGCGCCAGTGGAATTCCATCGTAATCCATTAACTCGTAGGCTCCTTTTGCTAACACCCTTTTAACAATGTAGGGGCCCATCCATAAGGACTTGAATTTACCTGCTCCCAATTTATCGGATTCTTGGTCATAAAGTAAGACCAAATCACCTTCTGAGAAGACACGGGGTTTGACATTTTTGTCGAACTGAGCCTTGACTCGTTTCTTATGGGCCTCGTTGGCCAAAGCGGCATCGCGACGGGTTTCATCCAACTGGATTAATTCCAAGAAACGAGCCTCTTCTTCTGAAGTTCCGGGGAGAAGATCGATTGCGAGTTTAAGCGATGAAATTTCGCACTGGATTGGCAAGACTGCTTCCAGGCCATACACCAGTTGAAAAGGTGTGAACCCGGTTGCGTTCTTTACCGAGGTTCGGTAAGCCCACAAAGCTGAGTACAGGATTAGGTGCCATCTTCTTTTATGAACCCCGATCATCCTTTGCAACATACGCTTCAGGACCTTGTTGATTGCCTTAACTTGTCCGTTGGCTTGCGGATAATATGGGGTAGAGCTGTCGTGAGATAGCCCTAGCTTGGCAGCTAATTCGACCATCATGTGATTGCAAAAATGCGACCCATGATCTGTAACTATAGCCTGTGGTACGCCGAACCTGGAGACTACATGATTGAAAAAGAAAAGGGCAGCTGTTTCACCAGTGTTATCCAATGTAGGCATCGCCTCGGCCCATTTGGTAAAATAGTCAACAGCGACTATAATATACCCATGCCCCCCGGTCGAGGTGGGGTTACATTGCATGAAATCGATGCCCCACTTGGCGAAGGGCCCAACAGCAACTATCGGCTGTAAAGGTGCGGGTGGTCGTCTGGTTTTGCTATCAAAAATTTGACAAGCATGGCAACTTCTGACTGCGGTTATGCAATCTTTGAACATGGTTGGCCAGAAGTATCGTGCTCGTAAGATTTTTTGTGCTGTTGCATATCCAGACTGATGCCCCCCACACGCGCCTGAATGACACTCATTCAGGACTTTTTCGGCCTCCTCATGGGTAAGGCACCTCCTCAGAATTGTATCGACACCACGACGGTAAAGTGTATCACCGACGATCATGTAGTCTTTTGCTTGGTATCGTATACGTTTTTGTTCGGAGTGGGAGGTGTTAGGCCTGAATTTTTGGGTTTGGAGATAAAATATGATATCCCCATACCACTCATCGCTTACAGATATCAGAAACAAACTTTCGTCCACAATTGACTCTTCCGATGTTTCATCGTTGGACGACGATGGGAGATCACACAATAATTCTGCGAAAACTAGAGCTTTCTTTGATTTGGATTTCACAAATTCCAGATCAAACTCTTGAAGGATCGCTATCCATTTTGAATATTTGCCCCCCAGCAACTGTCGCGACAGTATATAAGTCATGGGGTTGCAATCTGACAAGATGGTAGTTTTCCGAAAGAGGACATAATGTCGAAACCTTTGAATCGCTTGAACAGCTGCAAGCGCTAGTTTTTCAACATAAGAATATTTACTTTCTGTATCATTTAAGTTTTTACTTAAATAATAGATAGGATGTTCAATTCCATCGACTTCTTGAACTAAAACCATTGCAATGGTTGTATCCGCTGCAGCCACATACAGGTTAAAATCTCTTTGATAGTCCGGGGCGTACATTAATGATGCTTTTACTAGACAATCTTTCAGAGCATCAAAGGAAGCTTGCGCCACCTAGTCCCAGAAAAAAGGTACATCCTTTTTCAAAAGACGAGTATAACCCTTAGCAAGTTCTGCGTAATTTGGAATGAACCTCCTCAGAAAGTTTGCTTTCCCTTGGAGTTTCTGAATCTGAAGCAAATTTGAAGGTGGAGGCAAATTAATGATTGCCTGAACCTTACAGGGGTCGAGACGAATCCCATCCTTAGAGACTACAAAGCCAAGTAAGCGACCAGAACCGACGCAAAACACACATTTGTGTGGATTGAGTCTTATCTTGTAGTGTCGGCAACGTAGAAATATCGCTCTTAAATGCTGCGGATGATCAGTCCGCTTTCGCGAATGAGCCGGAAGATCATCGAGATAGGGTTGAACAATGTTCTTGATGTCATGGAAGGCATAATTCATTGCCCTCTGAAACGTCGCCCTTGCGTTCTTTAAACCAAAGGGTAATTTTCGATAAGCGAATGTGCCCCACGGACAAATAAATGCAGTCTTTGACTGGTCCTGTGGGCGGATATTTATTTGATTATACCCGGAAAATCCATCCATAAATGAAAAGATTTCACATTCGGCGCATTCATCAATTATCTGGTCGATGAAGGGTGTAGGGTAGTTGTCCTTCGGACAAGCTTGGTTTACATCCCTATAATCGACACACACTCTGATCGTCCCTTGTTTCTTCATAACAGGGACAATATTCGATACCCAATCGGTTAGAGGAACCGGGTAGATGAATCCAGCATGGAGGAGTTTTTCAACTTCCACCTTAATGGCAGCGGCTTTCTTGGGGTGTACCTGTCGAAGCCGTTGTCTTACTGGTTTGACATCAGGATACATTTTAATTTCATGTTCAACGATACTCGAGTCAATGCCTGGCATTTCATCATATGACCAAGCAAAGACATCTCTAAATTCGCGAAAAAGAGCGTTATATATTTCCAGTTCTGAAGGGGAACAACCTTTGTCGACATAAATATTCTCTACAATATCTGTTTTAGTCGAGATATTTATGGCTATAGTCTCTTCAATATTGGATAGGTTTCGCTCGGAATCCACCGTGTTTACAGGGCGATAAAGGTCACTTTGAGTATCTTCTTCATATTCCGGAAGAAGGGAACGACGGTGGTGATCATTCCATGGTGCCCCCTCAATCATCATTGATTGTAAGATTCCTTCGTCAGTCCCATGTACTTTCGACCAAGGATCTAATGGGGTTCCATATTCTCTAGACCTATCTACCCAAACGCTTGAAGAGCGTTGATTTGGGTTCGCCTCCCATGCTTGAAACATTGATTGCTACAATATTTCTAAAGGGCTTGGGGGCAAAACCATCGAATGATCCATGTTGACCTTCGTGGAAGATATCATGTTGCAGGTTGCTACAAACGGTATATTTCCCATATTAATAGGAGGTGGTAGCGCGAAAGTTCCCATCAATGTGGGGTCTTTCAATAATCCTACTCCGATATCTTGAATTGAATGGTTGCTTTCATGGATCATGGGAATGCTTCCGGTAACTTGTGAACCATTAGGGAGGAAGTTCTGTTGGTCGACGACCGTAATCCCTCCTTCAAACGGGAATGCGATCTTCCTAAAATAAGTCGACACGACAGCTGCCATGGCGTAAATCCATGGTCTACCCAGTAGGATGTTATAGTCAAGATTTCCATCAATGACCTCAACATCAATTTCTACTGTTTTTCCTCCTAGTTCAACTTTTAAGTTATTAAGGATACCGTAAGGGGTATAAGTCCTTCCGTCGAAAGCTTTTAATGTCGTCGATGATCGCGACAAGGTTGGAGATCCTAAAGTTTTCCAGCAACTCATCGACATAATACATGTCGATGCTCCCTCATCAATTATTGTTCTGTGAACAGTTTTGTTGAGGGCTTTCACTTGAATAAGGAAAGCTAGCTGAGCTGGTAACTGAGGATCATATCCCTTGTGGTCAAAGGATACAAGATTGGAATCCTTAGGATCAACCCCACCAATTGCTGATAACAAGGCCTGCCTTTGGGTTGGACAATTTTGTAATACTTCAAGAGTCGACATAGCGGATGGCGATTGTGCCAAATCTTCCACTATGTTATAATGTTGCGCCGCTCTGGCGCGAGGATTAAATGTCGACTTGTGTACTACACCCTTTGGCGGTTTTATTGTTAATTCAGGGATGATGGGTGGTACAACTTCTGTCGAAGTTGTTGTCGAACTACTTGGTTGATCTTTACCTTTTTCGTTCGACAGCTGAGGATTCCCATAATCTTTGTTCCTTGTCGAAATCAAAGCATCATTCTGCTGTTTTGAAACCGACAACATAAGGACTTGCGACGGGGAAGCATTTCCGCTATCAACCAGATTTTGACTTGGGTTGGGAAATGGATCAGTTAACACAACTGAGGTTTGGGAACTTTTAAAGAACCTCTTTAACTCAGCTTTGAATGGGCAATTCTTTGTGTAATGATCCTCATCATCACATATTTGACATGGATAATTTTGTTTCCCTTTCCCAGGAGGGTTTGAAGAATTTTTCCCAGGGGATGACTCACCCTGTTTTTTCTTCTTCCCTTTGTTTTGCTTTTTCTTGCTTCCTAGTTGATTGGTTTCTTTGCCCTTATCTTCTGATACGGCATTTACTTCCGAAGCAAGAATTTCTTCTTTTGCATTTTGATCCGAATTCTTACGGGCTTTCTTTGACGAAGCCTTTATCGATTTCGTGTTTGCCGTGCCAATCACGCCGTCACCGGCATGAGAGTCACTATTTGATTTAGGAGGAGGAGGAATTGAAAACTCTGGTCTAGGGGCGTCAGGTATTTTGTCGTAGAGTGTGCCGGACTGAGTATAAACTAAGTCCAAATACTGTGCACGAGCAATTACTTGCTCCTCTGTTACGACTCCCCCCTTGGCCACATCTTCCGTAATAGCCGGAAGTAACGACTTTATAAACCATTCAGCTAATAGCTGATCGGGAACATATGTTTTCACCATCCTACGACGACGACGCCACTCATGTATATGATCAGATATATGGGTGGCAGTTGTCTGTTTGAAGTTGGTTAATATTTCTGTCCCCGTTTCATACCTTATTGGTAATTGAAAATGGGTTAAGAAAGTCGTGGCTAGGGAACTAAAATTGTCGAAAGAGGCTCTTGGCAATTCAATATACCATTTAGCCGCTGGACCTGTCAATGTCCTCTGAAAAAGGCGAAGTCTTATCAAATCGTCGTTTAGGGTGTTCGATGAACACCACAGATGAAAAGTCATCACGTGATTCGACGGGTCTTCACCTGGATTTCCATTGAATTTAGGAATGTCAGACGGAAGTTTGTGAGGAATCGTTGGCAACCAAGGGGCATAAGCAATCGGATCGTTTGTTAAACGGTGTAAATCGGGTAACTCTAAAGTCGCCACGAATGGTAACTGTTGATTCAGGTTAGGCGAAGCGTAACCAGGGTACGATGGAATCATTTGAGCAGTGGGCCTTTGCATACCAGCATAATGTAATTGATGTTGGTATGACTGATACGGATGGTGGACTTGACCCCTGTAAAGTGGTTGGTTTTGACCGTTTTGGATATACGGTTGTCCACTATTCGCAAAGATCTTCTGCTCAGAACCTTGGTACACCTGCTGGAATTGCGGTTGTTGGTATTGCACAAGCCATGGTTGTGACGCCATGTTCTGTTGTGCCATGCTAACCATTGGATCGAGGTGTGGGGTAATTGTACCCGTTTGTACTTGTGTCGCCCCACCAGTTGGTGATTGTGGTTGTGACCCATGGTCAAGTGGCTGTTGCATTACAACCTGAGAAATCTGAGGTTGACATGCAACAGGTATCGCTTGAACTTGTGACACTGTTACAATAGCCGGTGTGGTTGGGATGTTCGTCATAGGTACACACTGTTGCATAGAATATACAACCCTTGGTTGTTGAGGTAGCATAGGTACCCAACTACTTGATGCAATTCCAGTATAACCTGAATACTGTTGTGAACTCACGTATGGGCACCCTCCCGGAGGGGGTAATGAAAGGGCATATTGCCCCCCATACGGTATCAATCCCGAACTCAAGGGGATTGATTGCCCAGATTGACCTCCAAAGGGATCAATTTGGCGAGTTTGAACATAAGAATTGCCGGGTATTACTCCGGATGAACAAACTGGAACAGACCATACTGTCGAAATAGTCCCTTGGTGGACTCCTTCTAGCTGTGGTGAGCTAGTTGGGACAGCTGGTATGCCGGCAAACATCGTCGGAGTGACGGCAGGGACTTCTGCTGTCGCTGTGTCATTTGACACAGTCCTAGATGATGACGGTTGTTCAGACATCTTAAGTCTATCCAATAGATTGCCTAGCGATTCTACAGGGACTTCCACTTGTGGTGGATTAACTTCTGATGAAGGAAATAGAGTGACCCCGACTCCAAAATGAGTTGGAGTACTTGCTTGCGGATCCTCTGCAATTTCCTCTATCGCAATCAAACCCGGTGGAAGAGGAAGACCGTCAGGTCCGTAAAATATTTCTGGTGCCGAAGAAGTGGTCGTTTCGACAGCGACAGTTGTTTGAGGAACAAAACTCTCTGGACCGGTTAGAGATGGAACAGGTTCAGTTATACAAGTATTTGCCCCCAGACTAGGATCAGTATTACTGTCCTTTTGTGGCTGTTGAACTTCTTCTATAGAGGCAGGGTTTCCAGAAATGCTAGGAGTAACCGGAACCTCAGATGCAGTTGGAACACTTGTTCTAACTTTTATAGGAGATTTTGAACCGGTTAAACGAGTTCGCTTTGTCCGTACTGTTTTCGATTCCGGAGACAAAGACGGTTGACTCGTAAGCCTCCGCGAACGACGGGGTTTCAATTGACTTTCTTCCATGATTGCGGATTACTCGATCAACCAAAATATTAAAAGGGGAAATTTGTGTTTCCGAATTGAATGAATTTTATTAGACGCTTTTAGACACAACTTGCTTTTTCACTTTTTAAGAGTCGAGAAAAAGCTAAAGATGACTCTAGTCTCCTTCGATGTTTTAACGAGCCCGAAGTGACAAATGCTCGGATGAACTTTTTCAGTTATAGAGTTTGAAAAAGGCCAAAAGAAACTGCTCAGGAGTTCTAGGCAGAGGGTGTGCCAAACTTTTCGCAAAACCACAGAATACGTTTTACGGTACGAGTGTCGATCTTCGTGAATGCTGTGTTCACTGCATTGCGATCAGTAGGGCGGCCGACACGGTTTCCTATGGATAAAAGATATATGCCTATAGGGGTCTCCCAATATATACGCGACGGTACGTGGGAGCACAAGTCCGTATTAGTGCCACCGACTCTCAGGAGGAATCACCCACCTTCGTCGAGATTGACAGTCACTACGTTTAACGACGTCGGAACACGTCTCTAGCTTAGACCTCTATGTGTTTGCGTTATGTTTCAAAGCATTGTTAGGTTCATTCAATATATTTTAAGTTGATCTTTTTAAAGTTTGCCTTTCAAGGTTCACCACGAGATGTTTTTGATACAAATTCCTAAATGCAGTCTAAGATGAGAAGCAAGCTTTTTCAATCTTTTCGACTTATGAAAATCTTAACTACTGAGGGAAAAGAAAGACAACATCTTTTCACACAGATCAAAGAGCATACACTAATGCACTTTTTCCCTAAATCAACATACAAACTTATATGCAAAATGCAAAATGCAGGTATTTCTTTTCTCCTTCTTAATGTTGGTGCAATACAAAAAGAAAGCTGTTGTATAACTTTGAATTCAATTTCAAGCGAGAGCAAACAAGCTTGTCCAAAATCAAAAGACACCTTAAGATTCACTTGTTTCAACACTAGAAATATATAAATTCAAACCATATGACGAAAGCAAAAGCTCAATCAGCTATGAACAGCAAATAAACTAACTCTTAAGATCAAAACGACACTCAATCACAGGTCTAGATCTAAGAGGCCACAGCAAGACTAGTTCACTTTCGGTATGGGAAACTGCAAATGATACAAGAAATACACAAAGAACAAACACAGTTTCTTTATACAACCGAGGCGGAATAGTGGCAAGGAAAGTTGGTTTCAGATAGGTACATTGACTGGTAACAGGCTGCAAAAACAAGGGTGAAAACAGGGCAATGAACAACAGGGAACCCCAGTAGCACTAGGCAAAATAGGTCCAGCGCAGGTAGTACACTGGCAGTTTGACCTTCAGCGCAGGTAGCCCCTTCGGGAACTACGCTGAAATGCAGACAGCCTTCACACAGCCTGCACTGAAGAACGAAACTTTCGTTTCTCTTGGTTTCCGGGTCACTGATTGCTCAAAAATTCACAGTTTTTGGCCAAATCAGAAGCTATCAGTCAAGTACACACTAAGGGATGAAAAGGAGGATGAAAATCTATCACTAAGAGCTATTTAGAGTCCTTGTGGATCAGCTCTTCAAATCATAAACTTGCCCAGAAACTAAGCTAGAGTAGCTGCCCTCTACTTTGCATTTGAAAGATCCAAATGCAGTTCGATTCGGTACTCCCTTTGTTTATGAAATGAATAGCAAAAAACACAAACAACCAACAAGATACGATCCCCAGCGGAGTCGCCAATTTGTTGTTGGGAAAAGTATCCAATACGGAATGACCCTATCCCACTCTAAGGGTGATAGTACCTCAGCAACAACCGAATGCAAAGCTATTCAAGATTACTTCTTTATGAGATGTAAGAGAGGGGAGAAAGAGATCCACTAACCGTTGTCTTCCGCTAATGATTGATCCAATCTTCTTTCTTTGCTGCCTGCTCCCAGCTCCTTACTCTTTCACTGGCCCAGCTACACAAAGATCCTACAAAAGGGCAAGAGAAGGAAACTACAAGAAGCATACATTCATAATTGATTCAAGGATTAGAATAAATCAAATACACAAGTATACCAATTCACCATTGAGACACATGCATATAGAAGAACCTCAAATGCTTTATTAATGGAAGAAGTAAAGTTCTGAGAGTGTTACAACCATAAGAGGCCCAATCCAGCAACACCTCCCAGCAGAAAGAAATCTCCTCTTCACCTCCTTCAAGCAAATCACCCAATAGTTCTATACTCAAACCAACAGCACTTCCTTACATTCACAAGATTCCAGCCTCCCTAGACCTCATGAGAGAGCTCTATATATAGGAGTTTTGGAGAAAGGATGAGTCAGCTTGAGGCTGGCATGAAGCTGACTAGTGTCCTCTCCCACTTCAGTTATTCTTCAGTTCTTGAGTCCACTTGGAGGTTCTTGCTTCCACTTGGAGATCTAGATCCTCTTACTCATCACAAGGCGAATTCCCTGATCCAAGTGTCATTTTAGAAGCTTCCTGGGCATTGACACATTGAGGAATGACTGTGCCACTTGGCCAATATCGCCCAGCGCAGGTAGCCTTCATTGGAGTTGACATTCAGCGCAGGTACAGAGTGGAGCAGTTGACATTCAGCGCAGATGCTCAGTGGAGCAGTTGACATGATCCAGAATTAGCTTGTTTTTGAGTGTTTTCAGGTGGAGAACTGATATTTAGTGTTGTGGTTTGCTGAACTTGTTCCTCTAGGGGTAGGAACAACATGTTTAGGGACTTTGGATCCCTTGGATTATTGACATTTCATGCTTCATGCTGTAAGGCACAAAAATGTCTATAACAAGACCTTCCCGGTGAAATGCAAAAGTAGTTTGAAATGGTAAGAATAAACCTTGTTATACCTTCCTTCACAAGTCAAATATTTCTGTATGCAGGTGAGTAAGAGAGCATAATGTTCTTTGACATAATTCCTGGGCACTCCCCTACTTAAATCTTCATTTACATAATCATCCTTCAAAAACTCCTTGCAAGGATTCATGTCAAATTTGAAATTTTTGAACCATTCCTCTTGTCCTCTTGGGATCTCTGTCACAGTTGATATCACTTCTGGAGAAACCTGCACTTCTAACATGGCTACCTTTGAATTCAAACCAGTGAAGTTAAGTGCAAATTCCTTAGTTACCTGTGCATGTCCTCCTTGTAACTTTTTGCAAAAGTTCCAGCACCCAGCCTTTTTAAACGCTTTCTTCACCTCTTCATTTCTCAGCGTTATATCCAGGCCTTCAGGCTCAGTCCTTAGAGGTTTGCCGGATCTGTGCTCCTTTTTCTCCATTGATTCTTCCAAATCCTCGCAAGCAATAACTACCAGCTCCGGTTGGAATTGTATTTCAGCTTCTCTCTGAATTCAGCCTCGCTTGAATTTTAAACTCTTCCGTTTAAAACCTTTCAAGATATAATCTTGCAGATTTTGTCATTCATGCAGGACTTACGGCCATCATTATGGTTTATGCACGGTAAAATTTCTTGGGAATAATAACTTGTGCATATCAACAGATCTAGTGGTGGTGATAGTGGCAATGAGTGGTAAAGAGAGGTACATGAGCTGACATGAGAGGACATGGCCTATGACTCACCTAACGGATTTGATATTTCGGGAAAGATTCGCTGTGAAAAGTACGAATCCATGATTTCGCAGCGCGGTCAGTTTAAATTTTGATGATGCGCTGCGAAACTGCCTAATCATGAAGCGCTGCGAAACTGCCTAGTTATGATTGCGCTACGAAATTGGCGAATTGGAATAGCGCTGCGAAATCACGAAAAGGCACGGTGACTCACATAAGACAAGAGGTGGCTATAGAACAATGATGGGTAGAGGGGAACCAATGGGAGTTGAGAACAACTTGAGTTAAAAACTCTTTTAAAAACTCCAAATCCTACGGGAAGAAAATTAAAAATGAAAATTTGAAATTAAACTAACACAGACCTTTGTCATCGGGCTAGGATAGAAAATTACATGTATCAATTTTTAGTTCTAAGTGATAACACAACCAAAGGAGGTGCATTGGACAACACCGAAGCATGTGTTGTGATATCTATGAGGTCTAATTGAGTATGGACTGAGATATACTCAAGGAAATGGTGTCAATTTGATGGTATATAGTAATGCATATTGGGCAGGTAATACAGTGGACAAGAAAATCACTTCAGGGTATTGCTTGAACATGGTATAAGTTGATTGCATTAAGCTCTGCATAAGCGAAGTACATGGAAGTGGTCATGGATATGTGTGAGTCCATATGGCTTCGGAAGCTGCTAGTGGCATTGTTTGGTCAGAGGATGGAGTCGACTATTATCCACTATAATAATCAAAGTTGCGTCAAACTATCTAAGAATCCAGTTTTCATGATAGGTCAAAAGACATAGACAACATATTCCATTTATTTATGGGTTGTGTATAACGTATATCAATTCAACTACATTATGTTCCCATAGATCAGTAGATTGCAGACATTTTGATGAAGGCCTTGGGTAAAGGAAAGTTTGTTTTCTTCAAGGATAAGTTGGGAGTTGTGGAGAACACCTTTTCTAAAAGGGAGTTTTAAATATTGTAGCTGGGATACGTGTTCTAGCCTTGAGAGATGTCATTGATGCTAGGAGCATAGAGACATTAACTATCTCCAAGAATATGTAGTTTTTCCTAAGTTTCACCTAAGGAAAATATCTTTATTAAGTCAATTAATTATTTTTAAATATTTATCAAGGCTAAAATTAGGGAAAATGGATGATTAATTGACATTAGTTGAGATAAGATCATTTTTCCTCTAGAAGCTTGTAGAAATTTTCTAAGTTGATCTTAGCCATCGATTGGATCAAGTAAACTTCTAATTATGTCCATTCATCTGTGAATGAGAGATTATAAAGGGAATCAATGTGAAACATTGGAGATCATTCAAGTGGGTTATTTTCAAAGACACTAGGAGGGTTTCAAAAAAAATGATTGAGAAGAGATATTTATGGGGTTATTCTTCATTAGAGAGAATTATAGTTTCTGAGTTCCAGAGGTAGTTTATCGGGCTCGAGTTATTTTTACGAAAGAAGGTCTTTTTTTCTAGTTTATTAATGTGAGTTGCTAGAGGTCCAAGTCAAGTTTCTAGTTGCCTGTGCAATTTGTTGGAGGTAGTGTGAGTGGAATGTGTGAGTAGTTGAAGGAAGTATTAATTTCTATATCCAATTCCCAGAGGTAGTGAAAATTTCCAAGAGGCCAGATTGATTTTTTCAGGAGGCAGATCGAGTTTCAAGAGGATAATGTGTGTTTGCTAGAGGCAGTGCAAATTGTTGGAAGACTAGTACAAGTTGTTAGGTTGCTAGTGCCATTTGCTACTATTAGTGTGAATTGTGGAAGAGGAAGTCGTGGGGTTTCTTCGAGTTGATTTTATTAGCATAAGTGAATATAAAATATTGTTAGATCTTTTCCCGTGTCAGGCAAGTAGTGGTAATTTCTCAATAATAGTTTTTGCTAAAGATAATAATATAAAGCCTCATATATGAAAATTGGTTTTCCCCACATTATGGTTTTTCCAGGGACGTTATCCAAAAGTACTTATGTCAATTGTGTGATTGGTTTCTCATGCATTTTATTTTTCAATTTATTTTTTAATTGGTGTTATTAATATTTTTATTCATTACTTCGAACAAAATAATTAATTTTCCATGAACAAGTAATAATAAATAATTAACTAGGTTAATAACACCCTTTAGGTAGCCAGAAAATTTCACACAGCTCTTGCACCTACTTTGAACAAGCTAAAGTTGTAACCTATGCTATAAAATATCGAAGATTAAATTCACTCAAATTATTGAATTTTTATTCCTAGTAATAATATAGCTAATGAAATGTTCGTGTGTGACGATGAATTGTTGTGAATTTTCAATGTTTCCCAAAAAAGGAAAGACATAAAAGAGTTAACCCCTATGGTTTCACCACAACCTAAGCAATAATATACCATCACCTTCATGAACACATCCTCTAATACCAGCCTAAGAAATTACAAGACTTATGGATAACTATTTGAAATGTATTAAAATTTCCCTCCATATACACAAGTCCTAGATAAACCTTTGGAAGATGATGTGCTTGATGAGATGCATATAAAATATATGATTCAAATATCTCATCTTCATTTGCAGAATCCTGAGCTGAAATTATCCTTTGCTCGAATGTACTCTATATTTATGTAATAGGAGGTTGGTGGAATTTTTAATGAATCGTTTTGAAAGCATACTTTAGCGATCTACACCACAAGAAATATGAAGCTTTTTGTGGTGGATGTCATTCTCTTAATCTATTGACAATATGGATACAAATATGTTAAACACTTCAAAGAAACTTGGATATTGCTTATGCACAATATATTGTACAACAAGACATGCTTCAATTAGGTAGAGATTCTGTCAAGCAACTTGAATGCTACCACCAAGAAATCTTGTGCAATTCTTGTGGGCCAAAAGCCTGAGTTTTACATGCATTCATATTTGATGGATGTTGTATGTGTTGCCAATGTTTTCCTTGGAATGGGATGGAGTTGGAATCCCCACAACCATCAATCCATGTCTATTCTCAAGGCCTCTGGGTAAAAGAATATAAATTATGGTTACAACCAAGGTGGATGCCTTGGCCCACCATGGGCTTATTAAGTTGATTGTGTGCGAAACTTTAGAAAGTTGTCTTTCCTAGGTTCCATGGGAATACTTCATTGATATGAATGAGAGTGATATACATCCTTTATATGAGGAAAAAAAGGCAAAAAACCATGTCAAAACAATGATAAAGAAGAAGAAGGTAGAGAGGGAAGGACCTAGAAAAAAAAAATGAATAGGCTGGAAGAATTTGATTAGGAGGAAGTATATACTTTTATGAAGCTTGGTACACTAGATACCAACAATTTGAAGATAAAAGTAAATATTTCCTCTTGTGATAATAAATTTAAGGCACCTCCTATAAGGATGAGGACAAGGTCTTAGTCCTCAAAAAGTTGCAAATAACTACCCCTATCTCCATTACTTTGAAAAATAAATGCATACACTTTAGATTCAGTTGGACATAAATAACATGGAACCAAGAAGACAAAGATAGAGGTTCATTAATATAGAGAGGCTCGAGTGCAGAGCCACCTTATGGTAGAATTAGATATAGAAAGAAAGGAAAGTATTGATTGGAAGTTTTAGATGAATCTAAAGTAGGAATAAAGGATGTTAGTAGTGACAATCTGGCTTGTGATTAATGTTGACTCTCTTCTTCTGAGGGTTTTTATTCAAGTGCTTTCTAGTGACCCTAGGTCAAAACTAACAATATGCCCTACTTTATTTTAATGTAGCTGTAATAATATCAACTCCACCACACCTCTTAGTTTTTTTGTCATTCCTTTCATCCATATTAAAAATGGCTATTGATGACCTACTCGTTAATTTTTTGAATCAACACATTAATTCTCATAAATGGCTTATTCTAATTGAGTCCATTTGGATTGTACATAAAATAGAAATTGCATTGTTCCAAGTAAAAATTGTCATGCCACAACATTTGGCCTACAGTTCCTATATATTATCAACAATGAAAGGATTTGTTCAAGGGATTGGTGCTAGTTTGTAATATCAGTGAATAGGTGTTCTAATATTGAAGATGTCTAAGAGGCTAAGAAACATGATATATCCAAAACCCAGAAATTTTTTTGCGACATAAGACTTAGAAATGCCTTAATTAAATTAATTAGTCAATAATTTAATTATTTCCTAAATCTAACTTAGGGAAGTTGGTTAATTAAAGTTAATAAATTAAGGTAATTTGATTTTTTTCTAGAGACTTTTTTCGATGGAGTCAAAGCGATCTAAGTCATTGATCGAGATTAGATCTTGGTCATTGGTTTCCCAACATAATATTATAAGAGAAAGTCGAGGGCTTGGAGAAGAGGCATCGAGTGAGTTTGAGCAGTTCGACTTACCCAGTTTGCAACATTTAAAAAGGGTGTACTTGAAGCTAGGGAAAGCATCAGAGGAGGGTTTTAGCATAGATTAAGAGAAGATATCTAGAGAAGATATTCCCATTGATTTTCCCAGTGTAGGAGTGGTAGGAAAAGGGAGTTTGAATTATTTACAGAGGAGGCCAAATTATGTTGTGCGATTTAGCTACATTCCCAATGTGATTTATCGGAAGGAGCATCAATTCAGTTGTTAGTGCCCAAATTTATTCCCTGGAGGTAAAATGAATTGATTCCAGAGGCAGAGGAAGGTAGGATAACTTTCCTGGAGGTGTTTCTAGGGTAGAACAAATTTTGTATAGGTAGCAGTGTGTATACCTAGTCAAGCAGTGAAAATTTCCAAGGAAGTATGAGTTGCCCAGAGCGGGCTAGATCAATTGTAGAGGGAGACAAGGGTTTCTTCCATAATATTTTCCCAGGATAAATTGACAGAGCTTGTCCAAATTGGAAAGCAGTTGTACTCTCATATTTTGCTGAAGATGTAATAATATAAACCCTCATCTGCTGCATTGGTTTTCCCTTTGGGGTTTTTCTAGAGACATTTTTCCAAAAACAACCATGTTTATTTTTGTGTTTGCATATATTTCTCAGTGTCGTATTTTATATTTTTGTGGCATTTTTATTATCGATAAATCAGTGCGCTTATGTATTATAGTTGATTTCTCTTTCATGGTAATTACTTTTGAATTTGTTGGCTTTATTATTATTATTATTATGTTCTCTTATTTCATCAAGCATGTAATATTCCTAGGGAATCTTTACAGTAAATAGAAAAGAAAACATAGACATAAAAAAACATGAAAAAAAACACATGAATTAGTCCATGAAATTGCACCAAAAACTGCTTTGATGAGCCATTTTATTATAACATGAAGAGGGTACAATGAGGTGTTGGAAAGAGTGCACCTGGGCTTGCTCAAGACAAGCTAGCTAAGCCTAAATGAACAATAAGAAGTCCTCCCAAATCTGATGTGGCTCTCTCCTGGCTCTACGCTGAAACTGCCAAGAAATATGTTCCTGGTTGTGAAGGAATTCTGCTAGGGCCTCCTCTGCTGCTTGGAAAATTCTGGTAAATTAACCCCGATCTCTCCACCAAAAACCCACAAAAACTCACGAAGGAATTAGCCAAATGTTGAACTCGAAATTTTGGCCCAAATTTCCCCTAGCTCCTCTTGAGATGGTGGGATCCCTTTTTGACCCCTCAAATCTTCCCATAAAAATTTTCAATGTTAGATATGAGATCCTTGTCAAGATCCCACAAAAACCCAGAAAGGGTTTCCCTTGGTTTCAACCTTCAAAATTTTACCCTTCACGACTTGGCCCTCCACCAAATTCGAATTATGTTACTATGGCTGCTACTATCAATCTTTGATCTCCAAAATACAACAATCCTCCTCCAATGGCCCTCGAAATGAAATCCTAGCAGATCAGCTCCTAAATCCTTCTCTCAAGCCTCCCCACAATTAGCTCCACCAATGACTACGCAATCCTGGGACAAGTCTACGCAGGCCCAACCAAAGAAATTTGACTTGCTGAAGGGCACTCTCAACTCACGTAAATTCTCTTCCTTCACCTGAAATTTGGACAAGAAATTGCCCAGTATTGGTATAGCCTCTAATTTCAGTACCCCACTTCACCCAAGAACTGTGTGGTTCTTCTTCTGCGTCTAGGCTAAAGCTAAGGAAAGTCGTACCACTTGAGACTGGTCCCCCAAGTCTCCATAAAGTCATGACAATACTTCCCTAGGATGGCACTCATGGTCCACTGATGAAAAAGGTGAGGTTTCCCCTTGGAAACCTTTGGTTCTAAACAACACTTGTGACTTAGCTGAACAGCTAGAGAAACAATGTGTAAATGTCAAATTATCAAAAGGTTGTTAGAAAATTATATGTTATAGAGTAATGGAACACATAAAATATTGCAGAAATATAAACACAGAAAACACATAAAACAAGAGAGACACAGATATACGTGGTTCACCCAGTTTGGGCTACATCCACGGAGAAACAGCCAGTCCTTCTTTCTTATATTATCTAGCAAACTGAAGAGATACAACCTACAGCAGATCTGCTGTAACACCCACTTCGCTCTCAATCTCCTCTCTCTTCCTCACTTAGAATACAAATGTGCATAGACGCAATACAATAGTGAGGGGTTTCCTTCTGGGGCAAAAAACCCTAAATTAAACATAACTTCTACCGTCAGATCATCCGCCTAATGAACGGCCCAGATTGGCTAGAAATTACTAGAATTTTACAAGGCAATTTTACATCTATTTTTAGCTTTGGGGGCGCTGCCCCCGAACCCCCGCCAGGGGACCGCTGGTCCCCGGACCCCCCAACTGGGGGGGATTAGCCCCCCGAACCCCCGCGGGGTGACAATTCCCCCCGGCACCCCCCCCCCCCCCCCCCACGTGGATGGGTGTACAGCTTCCTGGGGTATACATCCGGTTGAGACATTTGAATACAAAAGATAATCGGGCTCCACACCCAACAAAGGTGACCAATGTTGCCTTCAACCCTCTATTTATAATTGTTGCCTCACCTTTCCTTGTGGGTCCCTCATCCAAATATTCTAACCTCCTTTCCACAAAATCGATTTTTCCTCCAAGGGGTGTGTATTCCATGAGGAGTGGCCCCCATATTCCACTAATATTGAAGTTTTAGATTTCTCCTTAGCCTCATGTAGCAAAAATGTCTCCAATGCTCAGATTACAAAATTTTGCTATGCTTAGCACTTCCCCAATAAACTTAGTTAATCATGTTAAATAAAAAACCAAAATGTGGGGATATCACAGTCCTCCCTGCCAAAAAATGTTTGTCCTCAAGCAATGCCTGAACAAACACGCTCTCTGGTTGTTGATCCCCATTGTCATTGCAAAATATGCGAGGGTCCTAGATGCGCCACTAAATTGTCGTTGAGCTCTACACTGTCCTGTCATGAAGGAATCCCTCAATACCAGGATCACAAGCCATCCTATCCAACATGAAGCCCCCCTTGATCCATTCACTACCCTGCTAGGTATAAGTACCAAAATCCCCCTGTATACCATCAATGAGTAGGGAATCATGATAATGTGCCACCATGTCCAACCCCTCACGAAGCGACCCTACCAAGTAGTCTATCTCATACACTCCAAGAGTAAATTCTTAAATATACCACCCAATCCCTATGGAGATAAAGTCTCACTCACATGAGATTCTCCAGATATCATCCCGGTGACCAACCTTCCATGTTAATGAAGTTACCTACGCCATCAATGACTCATTAAAGCCCAATGGAAGATCTGAATGATCTCGCATGTAGTATCCAGATCATCCCTAAATATCATTGAGTTGTGAAGTATTGTGTTGCTCAGGTCCCCTGCCAGTCTCAGAAGGGCACCACCATGTTGGAGTTACGCCACTCTGACTATGAGATACTCCCGATCGTGACCAAACTGTATCCTTGTCTCCTGGGACTTGATGGCGAAAAATTTGTGAAGGCCAAGCTCATCCTGCCCAGGCATTTCCATGACGCCAATGTCTACCCATCCACTTCCAATCTCGGTCATGAGCAACAATAGTATAAATCTTCCTCACCATACGTTGGAGGTCTCAGTGATCCCCCATGTGTCAAATCCAAGGTGAACTAGATCACCCTCTACCATGCCTCTAATCATCACAAAGTGGAGTGACCTGTCAGCTGAATGAATCCCCATATCCCATAAAAAGATTCACTGCGACATAGTCCTGATGACAGTTGGAACCCTCATGTTCCATATCTTTTCTCACTTTATGTAATCAATGTATAGACTCCGCGTGTTGTGAATCAACCAGGTGAACTCAAAATTTCCCTAGGCCTGCCATACCACATTGTGAAATCTATGATCTTTCCACTTGAAAGTGCACCACGATACTTCTTGGAGTCCAAACATCTACCTGTAGATGAGGTCTACCATCCACTGCACCTCGTGCTCATATAATGCCTCAGATTGTGCTGTTGAAAGTGCATCATGCAGCTCCATCACAATCACCCCCCCAAGTGTGAGCCCAGGGGTGTAACATATGTTACCTCAGTAGTAAACCACACCATCCCTAAGCCTATATCTGTCGGCTCATGCACCCACCAAATGTCTCAACAGGAGAGTCTCCTACTTGCCCATGACACATTGTATCTCATCCATCTGCCTAGGGTGAGCCTCCCATGTCCTATTTTCTGTACTGAGAGCATCATAGGAAAACAACCAAATGCCCTGCGACTGTAATAAATACTGGAGCGTGATAGGTGGGTAAGTCCCAAAGGGTGAGACCAAGAGTATGTCGGGATACTGAAGAGTAACCCTATGGACATCCCTACCTTCGCCTCAGAGATACTAATAACCCAATCGAAGACCTGTCTCCACTGAACATGTTTTCCCTAGATGCTCAACAACGTCCCCATTGGTTCAAGGTGAGCTTCTCCTAATGGTAAATATAACACCCATGCCCATAAGTCTCCTTGGAGCCAACACTCCAAGAGCCCATTGTGTCACACCATATGTCATTGCATACTACCAAGTATCCATGTACTCAATGTGATGTGAGCTGCTCCTCGTACTCCACAATGCAATCTAGCATACTATGACACACCACAATGCACCTCCATGTCCACCTTCCAACCACTTCTCAACATTGGATGCTCCCACGCATTCCTGGGTGTCATGGTCTAAAGCTATGATAGTATGCTTCAACTTGCACTTGACTAACATCATCACCACTATAGTCACATCACCAAGTCCTCTGATGAATGGATCTCCATAATCTCGGATAAGTGGATCTCCCCTCATGATCCTCCCTAAGAGATCTAACATGCGAATCTCCCTATGTACCTGTGGGGGTGTCCCTAAGGTGTTGCTCAATGGTGACCATTGTGCCCCATATATAAATGGGAAATCCTCCTCTTCATACAAGGAACTGTCAGGTGGCTTGTCGATGCCACCACCTCTGACAAACTCCTATCAATGTACATTGATCATCCTATGCCCCCACACACGGCCAACATGACAAGACAACTCATGGAGTCTCCCTGCCCCTCTGTTAGCTCGACCTCTCATGGGTGTTGCCCAAAACTCTAGTGGGAATATGAAAATGGGGGTGATTCCAATCATTGGATCCACCATCCTGCTACTAACCTAACTAACCCAATCCATGGAGTAGTGGGGAGTCCCACCTGGGTCCCAACGATAATCCAACCCTCGAGCCCCTCTCGAAAACCACGACCCCTACTGAACTATGCTCCCAAGCATGGATGTATCCAAAAACCTAGTCATTCTTATCAGGTACCAACTAAATAACTTGTGCCACCCAACCCCATGAGAGGGATCAAATGCAAGGATACCCAAAATCGTAGCAAGTCCATCATTCAAGTGTTGTGCCCTGTGCAACTCATGTGGCCTTGTCTCACTGGCCCAGTCAACATATACAATCTGTCTATGTAACTTAGGCACTCTCCCTCCAATGTGAAAAGGTAGTCTAACAATACAGCAGGCCCCATCTATGTAAGCTTGAAGAGAGCTACTGAATGGAACTACTGCAACTCTGCTAGCTTCTTGTGCATCTATCTTCTCCACGCTGATGACAGACCCAAAATATGATTGCCCATCCTCCTCCATCGTGGACTCAACCGGAGTCTCGAGTTTCCCCACCACAGATACCTCCTCAAGCATAACATCCTCATCTAGCTCACGCTTCTCAAGGTGCTCTCCATGCTATTGTATGTAGCTATCATCTAGGAACTCTGTCACAACTTTGGGTACCTTTGTGCCTACTGGAACCTCATCAATGGATGGTCCCATGGGTGTGTCCCCAACAGTCTCCACCAATGTGTCAATCAGGTCTACCAAAGGAACTCCCACGAGGGTGGCTCTTGTCACGGTATGTGTATCTACAAGTTCTTCACAACCCTGCGTGGCCTCAGCTTCATGTTTGACCTCCTCATCAGTCTCTTGATGTCTAAAACCAGGTATCCACCAACAAAATTGCCTTTGGGTCTCATTCTCTAACTACCCAACTCTACATGATGGTCCAACCCCTGAACTATACGTCTCCTTCTCATGTTCATCCAAGGAATGAGGCATGGTAGGATGGTCATATTGATCATACATGTGGGTGTTTTACTGCTGGGATTCGCGTGTATGTACTTGGCTTCTGTGTTGGTTATGTATCAGTCGTTGCATCCCCTCTAGAATTTGTTGGTTTTGCCTCACCAATTGTTGGCTCTGCCTCATCAACTCCTCCATGATCTTACTAGCCTCCCCACAGTTGGCCAAGATCATGCTTTGATACCACTATAATATTCCTAGGGAATCTTTACAATAAATAGAAAAGCAAACGTAGACATAAAAACCATGAAAATCAAACACATGAATTAGTCCATGAAATTGCACCAAAAACTACTTTGCTAAGCCATTTTATTATAACATGAAGAGGGTACAATGAGGTGATGGAAAGAGTGCACCTGGGCTTTCTCAAGGCAATCTAGCTAAGCCCAAATGAACAATAAGAAGTCCCTCCCAAATCTAATGCGGCTCTCTCCTCACTCTGTGCTGAAATTGCCAAGAAATATGTTGTTGGTTGTGAAGGAATTTTGCTAGGGCCTCCTCCAGTGCTTGGAAAATTCCAGAAATTAACCCCGATCTCTCCACCAAAAACTCACAAATCCCCACGAAGGAATTGGCCAAATGTTGACCTCGGAATTTTGGCCCAAATTTCCCCTAGCTCCTCTTGATGTTCGCTAAGTTGGGACCCCTGTTTGACCCCTCAAATTTGCGCAGAAAAATTTTGCAATTTTAGATATGAGATCCTTGTCAAAAACCCAGAAAGGGTTTCCCTTGGTTCCAACCTTCAAAATTTGACCCTTCACAACTTGGCCCTCCACCAAATTCAAATTTTGTTACTGTGGTTGCTCCTATCAATCTCTGCTCTCCAAACTACAAAAATCTTCCTCCAATGGCCTTCCAAATGAAATCCCAGCAGCTCAACTCATAAATCCTTCTCTCAAGCCTCCCCACAATCAGCTCCACCAATGACTACGTAGTCTTGGGACAAGTCTACATAGGCCCAACCAAATAAATCTATCTTAATGAGAAGGGCACTCTCAACTCCCATAAATTCTCTTCCTTCACCTGCAATTTGGACAAGGAATTTTCCAGTATTGGTATAGCCTCTAATTTCAGCCCCCCACTTTACCCAAGAACTGTGTGGTTCTTCTTCTATGTTCAAGTTGAAGCTAAGGCAAGTTGTACCACCTGAGACTAGTCCCCCAAGTCTCCACAAAGTCATGACAACACCTCCCTAGGGTGGCACTTGTGGTCCACCGAAGAAGAGGGTGAGATTTCCCATTGGAAACCTCTAGTGCTAAACAGCACTTGTGACTCAATTGAACAGCTAGAGCGACAATGAGTAAATGTCAAATTATCAAAAGGTACCCAATGCTTCCTTCAACCCTCTATTTATAATTGTTGCCTCACCTTTCCTTGTTGTTCCCTCACCCAAATATTTCGACCTCATTTCCACAAAATCAATATTTCCTCCAAGGGGTGCATATTCCATGAGGGGTGGCCCCCATATTCCACTAATATTGAAGTTTTCGATTTCTCCTAAGCCCCATGTACCAAAAATTTCTCCAGTGATTAGATTACAAAATTTTTCTATGCTTAGCACTTCCCTAATAAACTTAGTTAATCATGTTAAATAAAAAATCAAAATTGGGTATATTACAATGCAGTTACCAAAATATAAATCAAAAAGATCATAAGAAAAAATGAACAATGGACGTAGGCTCTCTAAGCCAAGGCCAAAACCCCATAAAGTGGAAAACCCGAAAAATATCCTCTTCTTATAGAATCATATCAAAGTAAGAAATCCAACCTCCAAGAAGCCAAGTCAAGCCCTCCAAATTCTACTTCATTGTGATAGAATCCATCAATTTCAGTCATAGGAGATCAAACTAATTTGAGCCACAGAAATTCATATACCACAGGGAACTCACATATATTTTATATCTTCTATAGCCTAGGAAGCTTGCATATGATTCAAATCTTCTCTATTGTAGGACGCTCACACTTCTCTTCGGAATATAACTTCAAACTTTTCATATTTTCTACCTCAAAACACATCATAGAAAGCATGAATTCCTTGCCCAATTAGAGGAGGATGCATTCCTATATAGTTGTTTTGATATGAAAAAAGACGCATCCTTTCAGTCAGTTGAATTGACATCCAAGAGGGCCGACTTCGCTTCTTGAGGTGAATTGACCAAAATTACATTTTTTAAAATTCTTTTTCTTTTTTCCTTCAAAATTCCAAATAGGAATTTGACTCAATGAATCCTAGAAGCATGAAGAACATGCTTATCTAATGAAATAAAAATTTTCTTTTCTTCTTTTAACAACAAATACATAATGACACAAGTACAAGAATAATTATGAATATCAAACCTAGTTACATTTTCCAACATTTATTGTGAAGAATGCGTCAATGATTTAATTGTTATTTTCTAAATAATTAATTCAGAAGACAAATAAAATTCTAGCAATTAGAATATTAAACTCCAATTGTTGCATTCAAGGAATTTTCACAGTTGTCCCCACACACACCCTTCATCACCCCTCTTTATGAATGGTATGGATTAACTTACTTTTCATGCAGGCAATCATCACAGGGTGAAGCCAAAATCTAGTGATCTTGATTTTTTTAATAAAAAAACATCTGATTTGGTGTCATGAATAGAATTGAGGTTAAGAAAATGCTTTCCATACCCTGAGGTGCCTTGAGCATTCCAAGTGGGAGTTGTGTAGTTAGTTCCTGGAATTAAAAAGCCACCATATTTTAACTATTAGTGATCAGTTAAAGAAACTGGTTTGTCCCATACTTCCATACACATTGTTTGGTTTCCTTGAAGATTCTTGTGTGGATCCAATTTCCCTTTATCAGTCCTCTTAGAGATAATTTCACACCTTATTAACTTGTTAATTCCTACATTCAATTTAGAGCTTCACTTCCTTAACGTACTGCACTGATTGGTCATTTTTCATGGGTATAAGATTTATATTTTAAACCCTTAAAGTAATTATAAAGTAATACATGTACTTCGATTACAGTAACTGTCCATTTTTATGTTTCATATTAAAATCATATACATAAATATGTATTTTGTAAAACGGGATGTGCAACTATTTTCATATTCCTCTATGTAGGTTTTAACCCCGTAAAAAAATTACCTGCATATGAATTCTAAAACACATAAAATAAACAATGCAAGAGCATAACACATAAAACACATATACAATGAGATTTTCCCCTGGATCCCAAAACCGGGACTACTAGCTTGATTTTTCATTATATTCCTTTCAATGTTACAATACATATTTATACATGCCGAAGCATCCAATACCATGGACCGAAAACCATTGCATCCAAAACCATGGACCGAAAACCATTGCATCCAAAACCATGTGCGAAAAACCATGCACAAAACCATAGGTAGGTCTGCCCAACCTAATATAGGGTCCAAAAAAAAAATTCCTAGGGCGCTGCCCACCTCCCCTGTGACCCCCCCACTGCGCAATCAGCACAATGAAAGGGGGGCTCCGCCCCCCTCTAACCCCCTAGTTAACTATGTGGGCTACTCATGGAAAGAATATAACACAACCCAACACTCTAGTTATTCTGGAATTTTCATGCAAAACGTACAACAATAACTATGATGAATGGTTTTTTTTGGCTTTATGGTGTGTCTTAATATAAACAACCAATCTGTCTACAAAAGTTATATTCTATGAGCTTGTATCATAAGAAAGGATGAACCATAGGTCACTTTGATTTCAAGAAATATGGGTTGGTGATTGGATGTCAATCAAAAGGGATGATCTTAGGTACTGATGGAGGAAAAAAGGATGGACCTAAACCATCCTCACAGATTGTTACTTTCTTTTAATAGTTATAGGTTCATAGATATTTGACGAGCATTCTGATGAACTTTCATCAGTTATTTGACAAGAATTCTTACAAACTTTAGTTGAATTATCTGATGTTCTTTGTCAAAAATTCAATGAAACTGTTGTTTGGATATTTGACACACTTCCTAAAAATAGTCACTGAATATCCAACAATTATGTGTCGAAAATAATACCTAATTTCAAAGATAATATCTAACAAAGTGGTGTCGGATATCCAACAACAAAATGTTCATCGGATTATCCAACGAAATTTCATAGGTAAAAGTGGGTGCCCATGTTTCATTGAAGTACCTACATAATTTTTTCGAAAAGCTGATGGACAACCATCGGATTTTAGTGCATCAAGAAGTATTAACACTTTTCTTCAATTTTTTTAGCATAGAAATAAAATGTTAAATAATTATGAATAATCTTTTACCTTCTTAAGGTCTAATAAACCATACTAGTCTTAATGAATGTTAATCATCATCATCGATATTTTTTAAAAGATATGGTTTCTTTATAAGTATGATTTTTATGTGTTTCTTGGGTTTATCTTGAGTGGTTGGAGGAATGATTGGCATCCTCCCCACATGGATTAATTTCTAGCGGATTAATTTCTAGCAAATAATATATTAAGTTCATATCAAGCATATTGTTGTAAAAATAATTGTGTGTGTGTGAGTGAGTGAGAGAGAGAGAGATACAACATCTAAAAAAATTAAATGAGCCTAGAGTATATTATTGCAAAAATAACTATATGCATATGTATGTGACAACATATACAAAATGTTAAACCAACTTATATCTATTGTAAATCTAAACTAAAATTAGTCAAGTTTGTTAATATAAAGGAATTAATACATAAAATAAAATTAAATGAAAAAAGTAATAATTCCATGTCATATATCAATTCCTTTTTATTAAAAATAAATAAAATTAATAAATTAGATCCCTCTAGATGCTTAATAAATCGCACTTTAATATGAAGCTTTTTTTTCTTTTTACTTTTTTTTTTTTTTTTTTTTTTTTTTTTTTTTTTCTGTTTTCTTTTTCCGAGGGAAAAATCATAATTTTATTCAAGGAACAAAATAACATTCTGTAGATGCTAAAAAGCATCTAATCATACCAACCCAAGGCTGGAACCTAATAAGACAAAAAAACTATAAATATTACGACTAAATGTAGTAAAATAACACTTAGCCTACCCCTCTCTACCTTTCTTCTTCTCAACTCCAGACTCCTTATGAGGGAGTGCCAGTTACAATTGCTAGATGATTTTCATCTTCCTTCAAAGAGACCTCCTTTTTTGAATCTGGACTCTCAGAGAGATGTGATCATTTCACTGTGCCTGCCTTCGAATGAGAGGGAGCTTCCACCACCTGTTGCATTGTACTCTCCTCTTTTCTATAATTTCTCTTGATTTGGACCATTGTTCCTACTTGCTATTCTCTTTTGTTTTCTATTGTGCTTTGTTGATCCTTAACCTCCACATTCATGAGATTTTCCATCATTTCTTCATCCTCCTCTTCTGAGAGGTGTGGATCTAGAACCTTCCATCCTTTTTTCTTTTTTGGCTTCTTATTTTTCCTATTTGGATCTTTTTTTGCCTGCGGACAAGAGTTTTGTAAACGTCAAGTTTGAATACAAATGCAACACCTAAACATCGTGTTCTCAAAATATAGTTATTGGTTACAATGAAAGTTATTATGAATCGAGTGGATATGATCAGGTAAGCCTTTGCTAAGGTCTATCTCTACACATATTCTGGGAAAAGTAAAAATTATTTTGTCTGATCTTTCTAGATCTATCTTTATATACTTTCCCAAAGAATTTTCTATTCCCTCTAGTACATAGCGGTGCCTAAAGGGGAGATAAAGATTATGCAATCTCACCCAAACTGAAATTTTAGAAACCACTAATATCTAAGCATCAAAACCTATAAACCATGGGGTTATAAAAAGGCATGCTCTCCCCCAAAACCATGGCCCCTTGTTTATAGCAAAATCCAAATCATTTTGTGTATCAAATTGTACAATAAAAATCACCTTGAACACAAATGAATGTCACAACTGGGAGTCCAATTAGTGAACACCCGATGATGTAGATCCTCTGATTTTTGCGAGAATCCATTAAACCTACAAAAAACGGCTCGAGATTGGAGTATAGAGAAAAAGTATTTTACCTCTGTTAGATTGACTTCCAAAGTTGGAGCATGTTCCACCTGATCAAAAATACGAGGACATTGAAGATTCTAGTTGTGCACAACTAAACTATGTTTCTTCCCTGCAACTTGGGATGAAATAGAAATTTTTTTCCTGATCAATTGGAGCTTGGGGCTTTCCATTGTTTTTCATTGCATCCCAATACGGAACAGAACCCTTTGGATTGTTGGTTCCTGAAGAACCTCCCAGAAGCCTCAATTTTATTATAATAGAGGAGCCATGATTGATACTGTAACCTTCCATTCGCTTATCATCTTGCACCAATTTACCCTCATAGATCTTATTTTGTAGATAATTCAGAATTCCCAGAGTATTATGTATTTTTTGCTTCAAATATTTTACAAGATCCAAGACCTGAACCCAAAAGACGACAGATTTCCCGCTTGTCGTTTTTGCAAAAAATTGGATAGATTTCTCTACAACCATATTTTTTTTAGAACTCTGGATTTGGATTGAAAAGGATTGGAAGGGACAGAACCCAAATGGGATTCAAATCACTTGCATATTCCTCCTTCACATAGCACAATAACCATAATACACCATTCTAACCTAGCAGAAATGGCAGTTCTACTTTAGAAGTGTATTTTCCTAGTGAATACATAATTTTTTGCGCATATCTCTGCCTACAAAAAGATGTGAGTTCATAGTCCCTCTTGGTGTTGGAAACTAGATCACTACAGAAAGGTGGGGGTGAATCAGTAGTGATGACTTTTATATCAATTTTATAACTTAGTCGGATTAACAATATGCAACACACTCCACAATATTATCTTAAAAACATGAAAGCAATAATAAACTCAAATCATAATAACCATGGAAAGCATAAAGGAAAATAAGCACACATGAAGACACAAGTATTTCTAGTGGAAACCCTTTCGGAAGAAGACCACCCTGTTGTTGTTGCGCCGCTAAAATTTTTCTATTAAATTGTTGAACAATATTTTACATGGATTAGCTTACACCCATAACCTAAAAGACTCTACTTGCATTACAGTATGTTGGAACCTATCAGTTAGGAAGTTTGATTCTCTCGCATATCTACGGAAATCTATCCATTAGAAGCACCCACGATTAACAATCCTCGCCCAACACCAATTGGCTGGAGAAATATGTTCGTTCTACTAAATACAACAAATCATTTTCTACTCTGAATCTTCCACACATTCACTTCCTAAATGTGAACCACATTTCATATACTTTTAGACTAGGTTCTCAATCTACTCAACATGAGCAACCCACCAACACCATCTTTCTACACATAAAATCTGAAGCACAAACTTTGTCCGGAGGGGATACTTCTTCTCTTCTACTCACAACCAATTTTGATTTCTAACACGCCACAAAATTGCAATTCTTCTCCACTCTAATCACTGCCTCCTACAACACAAAAACTCTAAAATTCTTCTCAAACCATTCTTTGAATTCTGTAAACACAACTCTGATAAAGCACTACAAAACTATGTGATCAGCTATTGCAATCTATACTCACTCTCAATTCCCTCACAATGTCATACTCTCAGACTCTCAACTAGACCAACCAAATGAGCTCAAGGCCTTCCTCTATTTATCATTTGTATATGATGTTTAACTCAGTAAATGCCACAAGTGATGGAGTGCTCAACAATTATTTTCACACATTTGAATTTGTTTGGATCTCACTCCTTGAATTGATTAAGCCACTCTTCTCCACTAGATGATGGATATTTTCAAGTTTAATTAACTTCTAGAAGTTCCCTTACCCTTTTCGGCCATATACTAGAAATTTCTGAATAAGAACATTGCCACAATACCAAAATTAGCTGAGATGCACGAGGAATCCAGAGAAATTTTAGCTCTAAGTCTCAATCACATGCACAACACTAGCTTATCTCAATTGGCCGCATGCATAGGCTTGCTTCCCACTACCTTGATCCTCTCAGTCGCATGCAACTGTAATAGAGGATAAGAAAACTTACTCAACTCAACTCAGAACTTGCCCAAAATCTTCTAGAGCTTGAAAAGCCTTTATAGATCCTCTGGACGCCACTGGTGCCTCTACAACACTTCACCAAGTCACTTCCACATCACTATCAATGCCGCAAGTCAAACTAAGTTGACTTGTATGCAAACCAACAAATATACTAACACCTAATCCATCAACCTACTCCCAACTATTCTAGCATCCTCACAATTATCAAAGCACCTTCCATAGACTCATCAACCATACATAACGTATGCCATAGAAACCATACATAACATCTGCATAAGCCAAGCTAATATAAGCCAAGAAAAACTACCTACAATAATAAAACATTTGTTACCAGCGACACAAACCAACCAATCCATCTGTAACAAGACACCGAAAACAAAATCATACTACAACACATGCCTAGGTTGACATCAATGTCAACCATCAATCGCTGCAACTAGTAACTACACTAACAACTGCATCATCAGTTCCAACAATCTCCCCCTTTGGAATTGATTGAAACCCTTTCCGAACCATCCACCTAATGTCAAACTTTGAAAATGATCTCCATAGGCACTCCCCCTTTGACATAAATGGAAAAGGGATAAAACTCATTAGTAGCATCATAACCATATTCATCATCAATAACTCCCCATGGACATGAGCTAGGTCTCAACAGGAAGCAATAACCATAAATCACTCTATCCTAAAACAACAACAGCATAATTTCTCGCTCCTCATGGAAATATGACAACAATATCCTCCTAAACAACAACATAACCATCAGTAGAAACACATCATAAGAAATAGTAGAAAAATAAATAGCAACAAAATAACATGAGTAGCAACACTCTCTCCATCACCAACAACAGCAGCAACAAAACAATCACGTCAGAAAAAACATAGTGTGGGCAGCAACAACAACATCCTCCTAGGTGGTATCATACCATAACCATCAACAATAGCAGCACTTGATCCTAAACTCAAGGGGAAACAACATCATCCTCTGTTCAACCATCACATGCATTCCACAAGTCAAATCTTCACTGTGGAATCCCAAATTCTCAAAGTACTTGATCGGGCTGCATCTTCTAATGGCCATAATGGCAGCCTCAAATTAGGAATATATGAAAGGAGAATGCCAACATATTTTGTTGTCTTTGATGCTACCAGATGTACTTATTTACAAGGATCTAAAATAAGGATTATTGAACCATAGTGAACACATTTTGTTTTATTTTTTTTTATTTTTTTCTGATGAGATCCACTTCAAGCTCATCTAATGTAGACTCATTACACCTTGCATCACCATATTTTTTACCTTCTAGATCACACCATATCCATTGATATTAGAATATACACTCATTTATGGATTATTAAATGCACAAATGTATTCATTGTGTTTTGATCACACTTCCTTCTGGAATGTTCAACGCATTGTACAATTAACCGATGTGCATGTAGCAACTCCTCTTCAATCCACACCTTTGCATGTATCTCTATTCAAAACTTAATATCAAAAACACTGAGTAGTACATCATTTGTTCCGCAAGATAAGAAAATGTATTTTGGTAGTTACATTTAGTGTCACAAATCACTTATAGCTTTCTCAGCCTTCAGAGTTCAATAGTAGCAATTTTATAACCAGATTTTGGATAAAATCTCCCTATATCAAATCCTTTAAATATTAGCATCCATATTATCGCTTCTCAAGCAAGGCCATGAGAAAACTCTCATGCACCAATCGTCCATTCTCAATATTTTTCACATCTAGCAAAGTTAGTTGACCATTGCAATAACTTGTGAAGATACACTCATTACTACAAAGAATATGAGATAGAGATATGCTTATATTTATTCTTCTTCTCATGCAAGCCCATACATTCTCTTATCTCAACATCCATCATAGTTATGGCGCCCCTACAGAGTTTTTCTATCTTGAGTCGCATTTTGTATTGAAGAATACTAAACAAAAGCTTGTAAACTAGACTTCTGAAATATGACGATCTTCTTGACAAAGCCATGAGAAAAAAAAAAAATATGCAACACTTCCATTGTGATGGAATAAAGCAAGTGATGGAATCCATGCTCTTTTGGTTTTCTAATGGTGTTAAAACAAACGACACTTCTCCTTCATCATTTTATTCAACCAAATATAAATTAACCTTTGGAACTGTCTCACCTTCCATGCATTTTTCGACATTTTCTGAGGTGTCTTTTTCTTCTTGAGCATTCTTGTGATCAATATCTTATAAACCTCTACAAATTGGTTTAAAGGATACATATGTCACCTCTAATTCTTCGTTCTTCCTTTTTGTAGCCAATATCATCTCTTTGTGCATGATCCTCGATTTGAAAATGGTTCACTATAGGTGATGAGTGATCTTCATTTTGCATTCATTTCATCGTAGAAGAAAGCTTGACTTCAACTTGAAATTTAGCAACAACAGGAGATGACTTATTTCGAGTCTGACATTTGGTCATCCTCTGTGATGTCGATAACTTATCTTCAATTTCAAATGCAATCATCAAGGGGGATGACTTACCTCCAATCTCTGCTTTAGCCACTGCATCAAATTATAATAACTCCATCACAGGCAGCCGCAGGTCGAAGGCGTTTTTTGAATAGGAGCTCCTGCAGCTCTGCAACTTTGCCTCCTGCGGCCCTCCGCAGGCCTCCCGCCTGGTAGCCCTGCTGCTAGGCCTTCTGCTTTCCTCCTCAACTCCCCCGCAGTCGGCCCTCGCCCCCTTCTTTCAGCCAGAGCTGCGTCTGGCCTCCTCCTTTTCATGGCTGGGAATGATCCCACTCAAATGCAAGACAATGAAGACCAGGCTGAGATTTTTGCCTCTCTCATTTTTGAAAATGAAACCTCTAGAAAAAAACCTACAGCTTCAAATTTCGTTAAGAAATTGGCTGACATCCTAGAAATCTCCCTTCCTCCTAGTCTCCCAAGGAAGGCAGCAATCTCTTTAGCAGAGAGAGGTTTGGTTAGACAATTTACTGGCATGTGGCCCTCTCCCAGAGCTATTCAGAAATGGGTGGAATGAAACTGGAATGCGAAAATCCAAGGGAAAATCGCCATAAGAATCTATGGAAGGGGTTACTATAATTTTCTCTTTGAAACCAAAGAAGACCGGAATCTCATCTTCAGAAATGACCCCTACTTCATGGATTCGAGAGGTATTTACCTAAACAGATGGTTCCCTAACTTCAACCCTGAAATGGATATACCTAATGCAGTCCTAGTTTGGGTTTGCTTGCCCCATCTCCCTCTACATTGTTGGGGAGATGAATCAGTTAAATCCATTGGGAACGCGGTTGGAAAATACATCGACAGATGCGAACCAAAGGATAACATGCATGCCTGTGTAAGGATCTATGTTGAAGTCGACCTAGGAAAGGGCCTCCCGGAAGAAATCAAGATCAAAGTGGACCAATGGACCCATATTCAGCAGCTGGACTACGAACAAATCTCGTTCAAATGCAAGGTATGCCATGAATATGGTCATTTTGGTAATAGGTGTAGTAAACTAAAGGAAAATGAAACAAATGAAAATGATAAAGCTAGTGAAGACACATGGGAACAAGTCAAAAAAAAGAAATCAAACCCCAAACAGCCAGGCCCTAATCCAAAGCCTCCCCCAGTTTTCCATGCAGCTCCCCTCCCCCGCCCCCCCCATTTCGACTCAGCCTTTACCCTCCACTTCAAACCCCTTCGAATCCCTGGAGGACGAAGACCCATCCTCCCCCCTTTCTCCACCTTCAGCCACTGCTCTAGCATTCATTCACTCCCCTTTTCAGATCCTCACCTCACCCCCTCCCACCATAGACCGTATCTTAACTAGAAACAAAGTCAAAGAAGCAAGCTACATCTCAGAGCTACCAAAAAAAAGAAGGCAGGAAATCAAATAAAGAAATAAGAGATGAAACAGCAGCTAAAGAAACGGCCACAGGAACTCAACAACCGATGGACTCTTTTTTGGCCAAGCAAAGAAGAAGCGGGGAAAAGATAAAGGAAAAGAGCGGGGCTCACCAAAAACCCAGTGAGTAATGATATTGGTCTCTTGGAATTGTAGGGGCCTGGGCTCCTCTCTAAAATCCAACGCAGCCCGGGATATTATCAGCCAAGAGCAACCAGATTTCTTCCTAATCTAAGAGACCAAAATGTCCAAGCAAGACTTTCAAAAATTTACAAAAATATACAAAAGCTTTGAAGGAACAGCAGCAGACTCACTGGGTGCCTCAGGAGGAATAGGCACATTGTGGAACAAGAGAAAATGGGACCTCATCAGTAAAAAATCAACTTACTGGTGGGTCAGAACGGACCTCAAAAATAAAAACACAAATGAAGAATTTACCGTGCTCAACATTTATGCTCCAAATCATTACAAGGACAAAGCATACTGTTGGGATTCTATCAAATCAGAGTTGCAGGCATGTCAAAATAGGAAGGCAGTTCTGGGTGGTGACTTGAACTTAATAAGAAACATTGAAGAAAAAATAGGAGGAAAATACCTTGCTGATCCATCAAGAGATGCTCTGGAAGAAATAATAGAATCCCATAAACTCATCAACATCCCACCATGCAATGGAAAATTTACATGGAGCAATAAGAGAGCAGGAGCACACAATATCAAAGAAAGACTTGACAGGATCTTAATCCATGAAAGTATAGCAGTAGGATTCTCCTCAATAAAAAGCAAGATTGTCCATGCCACAGCTTCAGATCATAAGCCAGTGGTCTTGATCCTAGATAGAATAGGAAATCTCGGCCCAATCCCATTCAAATACAATAAAATTTGGGACAGCAAGGAGGATTTCCGCAAGATCATCAAAGAAAGTTGGGAGATGGAAGTCATTGGATCCCCCCACTATGTGTGGGAATCCAAATTAAAACTCCTAAGATCAGCAATCAAAAAGTGGGCAAAAGAGAATGCAACAATAGAGAAAAATAAGAAAATCGAGCTACACAGGAAATTGGAAAAATGGAATTAGGAAAAGGAGGCTTAGAAAACTTCAAAGGAAGAGCAAAATCAGGAAAATGAAATCTTCAGGGAATTATATAGGCAAAACAGAGCAGAGGAAGAGGAGATGAGACAAAAATCGAGGTGCCTCTGGCTCAGCGCAGGAGATAAAAACACTTCTTTCTTCCATAATAATCTCAAGCTCAGAAGAGCTGGAAACCAAATAGACAAAATCACTGCTGAGGGTAAAGAATTAAGAGAGCAAGAGGAAATCAAAGAAGCAGCCCACAACTACTTCAAATCTCTCTTAACTGCTGACTATCAGCCTCTGGACAGCGTGGACTTCCTCCTACCAGTAGAAAGTAAAATCAATGAGCAGCAAAACAGCGAGTTGGAACAGGAAGTCTCGGAGGAAGAAATTAGAGAAGCCATGTGCAGTATGCAGCCGGACAAGGCTCCCGGGCTTGATGGCTTCACAATTGCTTTTTACAGGACTCATTGGGATATAATAAAGAAATATCTCATTAGGATGGTCAAAAATATTTTCAAAAAAACTATTAGGATATTCCGACACATAGGAAATAGTTAAGTATAACTTGGTCTAGTATAGAGTTAGGCAAAGTGTGTTTCTTTTCTATGTACATTTTGTAACTTACAATCCGACGGTCACAATATGTAGTGATCCGACGGTTCATTCTCTCCTCGGTATTACCGACACTTGATCCGTGGCTTAACACCCGATTGGTCCATGATCTCTATTTAAAGAGCATGGAGGGTCATTTGTAGGTTAACCGTCCATGAGAGAAGCTTATGTAAATTTTCATTCTTTTATTAACAAATTTCCTGAAGTGGCCGCGTTGGCTCAGGCCGTGGACTGTTTCCCTCTTTGAGGGTTTTAACCACGTCAAAAGTACTGGTGTATTGATTTGTGATCTGTTTGTGAGCGGTGTCCTTTGGTGTTTTGTCTGAGGAACTTACCCTGTAAATTCCTACATGGTATCAAAGCTATTTGAGGGCCGCGTTCGTTGGTGATCCAAATCTGAAGCCGGTAGAACTGCATTCGACTACCATTTCCTAGATCTACTATTTCTGACTGCTTTCGGGCCGAAAGGACTACTCTGTTGTGTTGGGAGCATCTGTTCCAGTGAGGAACCCCTTTCGTTTCACGCGAAAAGGTTTCTGATAGCCCTAGCTACGTCATTTTTAAGATCTGGAGGTATACAGTGTTTATTTGCAGTTTATAGTTATTTTCTCTCTGTTTATTTCGGTTTCGGTTTATTTAGCTTTTTTTATTACCGGATCTATACCTTTCATTTCTGCATATGCTCTTTGCCCCGTGACTCTGTGCGATCTGGGCAAATCAGAAACAGAAAGGAAGGATTTTTTTCATGCATATGCTCTTTTCCGCTGCACCTTAGTGTGATCTCGGAAAATCAGAAACATTGAGGAAAATATTTAGTTTTCGGCTAAAGCTAACTTTGAGCCACAAGGTTTGTTTTTTTTGTATGTCTCTGTTGGGTTTTGTGTTTTTTGTTTTGTAGGGAAAAAGAGCTTTCTCAAAGCAAGCACACAACCCAAAGCTCTCTCTCTCTCTCTCTCTCTCTCTCAAACTTTTTGTATAGCTCACTTGGTCCAAAGCTAATTTATGAGAGTAGAGGTCTCTCTCTCTCTCTCTCTCTCTCAAACTTTTTGTATAGCTCACTTGGTCCAAAGCTAATTTATGAGAGTAGAGGTCTTGAGTTCAAGTCTCCTTTTTGTGGGGGCAGATTTTTCATTTCCGCACATTCCCGCACTTCGTCGGCATCTTCATCAAATTTTCTTCAAAAAGCCATAACTTCTTCATCCGGAAGCCGTTTTCAGAACCGTTTTTTTTTAAACAGCCTAATTTTTCGAGATCTTTCCATTGGAACACTTAGTTTCAGCATCTATAGCTTTAGTTTCTGTTAAAATGGAAATTCCATGCCAAGTTATTCTTGACAGCACCAACTACTTCCAATGGTGGTCCTACATTGTGGATTTACTTAGAAGTAAAGGTCTCTACAGAATAGCCTCAGGCCAAGAAACCCAACTGAAAGATGAAGATAAGGCAGCTAAATGGGAAAATAGGCAAGATCAAGCACGTAGGTTGATAGGGATGTCTATTTCTCCAGATCTTAGATTCCATATTGCAGAACTTGATACTCCTGATGAAGCATTGAAACAGATTACTAAAGTTTTTAGAATAAAAAATGAACTTAGAGCCCATCAACTTGAAAATGAGTTGCTTATATTGGACCCCAATAATTTTTCTTGCATTGAAGATTTTTTGTCCAAGTTCAAGACCCTTAGACTTCTCTTGGAAGGTGTTAAGATTAAGAAAGAAGATAGTAACCTTATCTATTCCATTCTTACTAAGTTGGGACCAGCCTACTCTGTGTTTGTTTCCACCTTCCATTCTACAAGAGAAGCCTTCATTTCTCAAGGACAAGACTACAAGTCCCCTTCCTTTGATTCTTTTTTTGATTCTTTAATAAGAGAACAAGAAAAAATCTTACACCTTGGTCTTCTTAATCTTGGAAACTCTTCCAAGAAAGCGTTAGCCGCTCAGCAGCAACCAAATCCAAAGAATCCTAAGAAGTTGTATCCTAAAAGGAATGGTCATAAACCAAACAAGGGTCCTAAGCAATCTCAGCCTCAAAATGAAAAATCATTTCAACAAAATGATAAGACAAATAAAAACAAAGGGAAGAAGACTGATAGACATTGCAACTTTTGTAATCGAGATGGCCACTTAGAATCCAAATGCTTTAAGAAGATGGAAGCCTTGGAAGCAGCAATGAAGAAGCATAAAATCCATTTGGAGCACTCTTCAACTTCAACTTCATCTTCAGGAATGGCACTTTCTGCATGTGGTTGTCAAGCATCTCGGTCTGGCTATGCACTAAATGTATCTTCTTCTTCTCATTCTCATGAGTGGCTCATTGATTCTGGAGCTTCTTATCACATGGCCAAAAACAAAGCCATGTTTTCTTCTTTAAATGATTGTAACACCAAAAATATATATGTTGGTGATCATAGATCTCTTAGTGTTGTAGGGACTGGAACTGTTCATATAGACAATGGTCAGTTTAATGATGTATTATGTGTTCCAACCTTATCCTGCAACCTTCTATCTGTATATTAGATAACTCATTGAGGTGAAGGTAAAATCGTTGAATTTTCACCTCACGTTGTTGTAATTAAGTACCTAAGAGATCCTAGATAGATTTTAGCTACTGGCATTGCTGATGATTCTACAAGGTTGTATAAGTTTCACAACTTTGGGTCATCAAATCTTCCCTCAGTATTTGTTGCTCATAACGATGAAGTGAGCAAACTTTGGCATGAGCGATTTGGTCATTTAAACTATCACTCTCTTCAGAATCTATGTAAAGAAAATATGGTGACAGGTCTTCCAATGGTATCTTGCAGAGATGGTGTTTGTTCCGGATGTGTACTCGGAAAACATCATCGAGACATTTTGAAAAACGTGCCTCTTGGCACGCCTCAGCCCCTTTACAGCTCGTGCATAGTGATTTATGTGGTCCACTTCCAGTTGTTTCATTCTCTGGCTACAAGTATTTCTTAACTTTCATTGATGATTTCTCCAGACGCACTTGGGTATACTTCTTAAAACTCAAGAGTGAAGTATTTAACATGTTCTTGGCCTTTAAGGCCTTTGTTGAAAAACAATCTGGACATCAAATTCTTAAGCTAAGATCTGATAATGGCGGAGAATATGTTAACAACAAATTCATCAACTTTTGCACTGAGAATGGAATTCAAATGCAACATACTGTTCCATATACTCCACAACAAAATGGTGTAGCTGAAAGGAAGAATCGCACCTTAAAGGAAATGGCTAATTGTATGCTTCAATCTAAAGGACTTAGTCGTAATTATTGGGCAGAAGCAATTAACTATGCAAATTACATAATAAATCGCACTCCTACTAAGGTTTTAAAGAATATCACTCCAGAAGAAGCATGGAACTCAATTAAACCAGATGTAAGTCACTTTCGTGTTTTTGGAAGTGAAGCATGGACCCATATTCTAGATGAGAAACATAAAGCTTTAGAACCTAAGAGTGAAAAAAGTATTTTTGTTGGATATTCTGAAGATGTCAAAGGATATAGACTTATTCCACTTAAGTCCAAAAATGTTATCATTAGAAGAGATGTAAATTTTGCTGAAAATATATCGGCCTACGAGCCTAGTTCGGCGGATGTGCCACCTCTCCCTATCTCTTCTACTTTTGAAAATATTTCTTCTTCAGATGATGAAAGCGAGGATGAAAATCCTCCCCCACCTTCTCAGGATCCTCCTTCAGCTCCTCAGCTTCCAAAATGGGTCTGTGCTACTCGGGATGCAGCAGGTGATCTTGCCGGTGATCCTACAGATCAGCGATGTACACATTCTCAGTTTGATAGAGCCTCTTCTTTACTGGCTCAAGCTTCAGTGAATTATGATCCAGACACCTTTGCAGAAGCTTCAGGCCATCCAGATTGGGAAACAGCTATGAATGAAGAATATCATTCATTATTGGAAAATGATACATGGGATCTTGTTCCTCTACCAAAGGGACCAAAACTTGTTAGATGCAAATGGGTTTACAGAACCAAGTATGGACCAGATGGGAAAGTTGATAAACATAAAGCTCGTCTTGTTGCTAAGGGTTTTTCAAAAGTTGAAGGCATTGACTATACTGAAACCTTCTCCCCTGTTGCCAAAATGAACTCTATCCGCTTTGTTCTTTCCCTTGCTGCCTCTTTCAAATGGGAAGTCCATCAGATGGATGTTAAATCCGCCTTCTTGCTTGGGGACTTGCATGAAGAAATCTATATGGAACAACCTATTCGCTTTATACAAACAGACTCCAGCCTTGTATGTCGGCTTAAGAAATCCCTTTATGGTCTCAAGCAAGCTCCTCGAGCTTGGTATGCCAAAATGGATAACTTTCTTTTAGAAAATGGCTTTTCTAGGTGTCATTCTGACAATACTGTCTACACCAAGAAAGTGGGCAAGTCTCTTATCATTCTTGTTCTTTATGTTGATGATCTTATCCTGACTGGTAGTGATCCCAACCTTATAAACCATGTGAAGACTAGCCTTAAAAGGAAGTTTGAAATGACAGACTTAGGACACTTACATTATTTTCTTGGTCTTCAAGTCTTGCAATCCAAGGAAGGTATTTCCCTTTCCCAGTCCAAATATGCCTGTGATATTCTACGCCATTTTCACATGGAAGACTGTAAGCCAGCCCCTTCTCCCTTTTAGTTTGGAGTCAAACTTTCAGTCACTTGTACTTCTCCTGAAGTTGATGCTACCTTATACCGTCAACTTGTAGGAAAACTTTTGTATATAACCCATACTCGTCCTATCCTTTCCTTTACTGTTGGCCTTGTTGCTCGGTTTATGCAAAACCCACGTGAAAGTCATTGGAAAGCAGCTAAAAGAATACTTCGTTATGTTCGAGGTACACTTCAGTTTGGGATTCATTACAGTGCCGAAGCATCTCCTCTATTGGTTGGTTTCACTGATTCCGATTGGGCTGGTGACCCTGATGATCGGAAGTCTACTGCAGGTTATGTGTTCACTCTTGGTTCAGGACCTATTACATGGGCTTGCAAGAAACAAGGTGCCATTTCTCTTTCTTCAGCAGAAGCAGAGTATCGTGGTGCCGTAGAAGCTAGTAAGGAAGCCTAGCGGCTTCGTCAGATCCTGTCAGAGTTTGGCTTTCAGCAGCAACATCCGACTACACTTTGGTGTGACAACCAAAGTTCCATTCAACTATGCAAAGATCCAGTCCAACATCAGTGCAGAAAACACATTGAACTGCACATGCACTTCATCAGAAAGCTCATTCGCGACCATGTTCTTGAAGTGCAATATTGTTCAACAGATGATCAAGTTGCAGACATCTTTACAAAGGCTCTCACAGAGGCGAAGTTTACTAAACTTCGATTTATGGTTGGAGTTCAGGAATTTGTCACTAAGGGGGGATAGGCTCTAGTGCCTCCTTCCTTCTCCTATTGTGTCATATTTTGTAAATCCTTCAATCCTATCCCAAGTTGTTCTTAAGGGGGGATGTTAGGATATTCCGACACATAGGAAATAGTTAAGTATAACTTGGTCTAGTATAGAGTTAGGTAAAGTGTGTTTCTTTACTATGTACATTTTGTAACTTACAATATGATGGTCACGATATGTAGTGATCTGATGGTTCATTCTCTCCTCAGTATTACTGACACTTGATCCGTGGCTTAACACCCGATTGGTCCATGATCTCTATTTAAAGAGCATGGAGGGTCATTTGCAGGTTAACTGTCCATGAGAGAAGCTTATGTAAATTTTCATTCTTTTATTAATAAATTGCCTGAAGTGGCCACGTTGGCTCAGGCCGTGGACTATTTCCCTCTTTGAGGGTTTTAACCACGTCAAAAGTACTGGTGTATTGATCTGTGATCTGTTTGTGAGCGGTGTCCTTTGGTGTTCTGTCTGAGGAACTTACCCTGTAAATTCCTACGAAAACCAAGATGGGAGAAAATACAAAAACTTCCCATTTGGCGCTTATCCCCAAGGAATCAAACCCCCTCTCCTTTGATCGCTTCAGACCCATTTCCCTCTGCAACGTCTCCTACAAAATCGTCACCAAAATATTGGCTAATAGACTGAAAATCTCTTGCCCACTCTCATTTCAGAGAACCAAGGAGGATTTGTCCCTAAAAGACAAATATCGGATAATGTCATTCTGGTCCAAGAAGCAATACACAGTAGTTTGCATAGAAATGAAAGAGGTATGATCATAAAACTTGACATGGAAAACGCCTTTGATAGGGTCAATCTCCAATTTTTAGCAGTTGTTCTCCGGAAGTTTGGAATATCCAACAAATTTATAAACATTACTATGGAATGCATTTCAAATCCCTGGACAACTCCCCTAATCAACGGAAGGCCTAGCCACTACTTCCGAAGTTCCAGAGGACTGAGACAAGGCTGCCCCCTCTCACCCTTCATTTTCATCATCATGGCGGAAACCTTAAGCATACATCTGGAAAATCTAAGGAAACAAAGGAGAAACCAGGCATAAGGATAGCGAAAGGAACAAAAGAAATAAATCACTCGCTCTTCGCCGATGATACTCTCTTAATAGGAGGAGCCTCAAGCTTAATTGCAAGGAGATTCAAGAGAATCCTGGACACCTTCCTGGCTATTTCAGGGGGACTGCTTAACAACAAAAAGTGCAGGATATACACTTGGAATGTCTCGCTTCAAGTAATGCAAAGAATCTCTCTAATCATGGACATCCCAGTCCAAAGAAACTGGAGCCACTTTTCCTACCTTGGCCTTCCTTTGGCAAAGGAAGTTGTCAAGTCTGAGATTTGGAACAAGCAGATTGAAAAAATGAGAGGGCTTCTCCAAAGCTGGGGGCTGTCATGGTTAAACCTAGCGGGCAGGACCATCCTCATTAAAGCTCTTCTTTCAGCCCTCCCTATTTATCAGTACGTTGTTACTTTGGCTCCAGCAAGCATCCACAAACAATTGGAGCTAATTATGAGAGGTTTTCTCTGGCAGGGAGGGAAACAAGATACAAAAAAATTTAGTTTGGTCCGATGGGAACAGGTGATCCTCCCCTTCGAAAAAGGTGGCATATCCATCAAAATCCCAAGCCTAACTAATAAAGCGATGGGCTTCAAACTTGTGTGGAGAATGCTAATGGAAAAAGGCAGCTGGTGGGTTGAGGCTCTCAAAAAAAAATACCTTAATGGGCAGCACTCCAAGGTACTCACTGATTTGATCGTGGAAAGACCATGCACTCCTGCATGGAGACTTATCAAAAAATTCATTCCCCAAATCAAAAACCATATCTCAAAGTCCCCTGGAAATGGAAAAGATACAAATCTTTGGTCAGATAGAATAATGGGTTCGGAGCCAAGAAATCATCTCCAGCAGTTCAGACCCCTGAAATTATGGATGGAGGCTAAAAGCATTCATTCCCTATATGACATCTCGGTTTGGGACCACAATAATTAGTCTGCTTGGAGGGACCTCCCTCTCCAAAATCATCTCAAAAATCAGTGGGCAGATCTGAAGAGAACGCTGATGGGAGCTGCCCCAACAAATAAATCCGCTCAAGACAGCTTTGTTTGGGACCCAAGTGGAGGAAAGTTCACAGTAAAAGATGGGTATCAAATCCTCCAACGTAGCCACAATCTAGATAATTGGAACCTTCGGTTAGTAGTTTGGAAGAATGAATGCCTCCCAAAGATAAAAAAAATTGCGTGGACCCTCCTGAAAGGGAAGATCCTCACTGCTAAAAATCTCAAAAAAAAAAGGATTCAAGGTCCTTCAATGTGCTACCTCTGGTGTTCGGAGGAGGAAAGCAGTCAACATCTATTCCTTGATTTCCCCTTTGCCCAACACTGCTGGCACGAAAACACCAGCCCTTTGAGGTCCCCTAGAGAAAACTTCGATTAACTCACAACTCTCAACAGAAATTGGGAAAAAGGTTATCCCTACGCAAGAAAAGGCAAATCCATAATTACTCGAATCTGGAGATGCATTTCTTCTACTCTTTGTTGGAAAATTTGGCTCTCTAGGAACAGATGCATCTTCAAAAACCAAAAGCCAAATCCAGCTCTTACTTTGGCCAAAACTCTGGGCCTAGCTGCAGAAATGATAAGTGCCAACACTATAACAAAAACCAACCACACCAACTGGCAGAAAGAAGAGGAAGAATGGTATAATAAATTCCCGTTGGTCTACTCAAAGAATAAACAATCTCCAGCAAAGTCAGGTAAGGGGAAGAAAAATGGAAACTTAGGGGAACTCAAAAAGAAATAGAACAGTGGATTCAAGAACAAAAGACTTTCACTCTCCAGTTCGATGGCGCTTCCAAAAACAACCCCGGACAAGCAGGAGCAGGGGGAATAATCACAGATCAAAATGGACAAGTCATCACCACTTATGAATGGGGATTGGGAAATATGACAAACAACATGGCAGAGGCCTACAACCTTTTCCTAGGTACCTGCATCCTAAAAAATCTTCAAGCCAAAAATCCAATCATAATTGGCGACTCAGCAATTATGATAGCAGCTATGGAATCAGGGGGCGACTTCAAAAACCAGGCCCTCAACAGAATCAAGCACAGGATTGTGGTAAACTCTAAATAGATGGGGATCATTCAATTCAAACATGTCATGAGGAATCATAATACCAAGGCAGATTCTCTAGCCAACAGTGCAGTCACCAGACCCATAGGGCAGGTCCGTGAGAACAACAACACATATGATAAATCAATCCCATAAGACGCCCCTCCCCACAGATGGGTTCGTGATCCAAGGCGCCAATAGTCATCTCAAAAAAAAGTCTACATCTCTCTTCAGTCCATGTAGTTGGACGTCCGATTCCCTCTTCACTGATAGTATCCATTCCCACATCCCAAGCACTGTCAAGGAAATCCTCAGGCTAATGGAAAATCTATACCAGACAATGGATCAGGAAGAGTTTTGTGAAAAGATCACTCAGAAGTTAGGCAATAGTCATTTTGCAATCCTCAGAGGTTGCTCAAGAAATATTCAAATTGACACCTGGGATAGGAATATCTCAGAGCAGCCCGATCCACATTCAGAGGCTCTAAAGTTTGAGTGGGCTTATAAACAGCCCGTGGTGCATTGTTTTAGACAGTCTAGTGTTGCGGTTAGTTTCTGCTCTCTTGGCAAAGGCTCATGCTCCTGTCGTCCCTCCTCCAGATCGCCCCCTGTGCTATTCAATCGAAGAAGCTCAGCAAAGTCAGCTCTGCGAGGTATTGTTTCCGTTTGTCAGGATTGTATTTTCGTTCTTTTCTCTAACAACCGTGTTGGTTCTGTGATCCAACCTCATTCAACTTTGCTGGACTCTGTTTCGCTGATCTTTGTTCCTCATTATCTCTACTTCCATCCTCATTCTCTCTCAACTCCGCCGGCCTCTGTTTCGCAGACCTCTGTCCCTCATCATCTCCATTTTCATCCCCTCGCTCTCTTCCCTGTTCTTTTTTCCCCCTGCAGAAGCTGCTTCCTCCCTCTCTTATCGATCCTCTGCTTCCCCCCCCCTCTTATCTCTGGAGCTCCGTGTATTATCCTCTCTCCTCTGATCTGCCCCTCCGCCATCAACTCCCTGATCTGCCTGTCTTCTCCCTCCAGAATCTCTGTTAACCTTCACTCTCCTCTCTATAGCAAGCTAATCAAGCTCTGTCTCAAGATATCCAAGATTACTCAAGACCTGTCAACAATGTCAGAAGATCCTTTGGACCGTGTCGTCACCAATAGCAGTTGCACCCTCTGCAAGGTGCACTACTTCATGATTGCTCGCTTCATCAAGCATTTTAACGAACTCAAAGAAGAAGTTCAGACAGAGAACAAATCAAAGAAGAAAAAGCTTGAAAAACAGAAGGCAGAAATTGAAGGCCTCAAAGAGAAATGCACCCACTTGGAAGAAGCCATCAGTCACATTAGATCTATGAACCAAAGCATGCAAGGGGAGGCCTCAACAAAGAACAGTGATAAAAAAGAGCAGCCACCTGATGATTCGGTTAATCAGTTCTGGTGAAAATGTCTTATGCATTGTAAATACTGTTTGCTCCTAGGTCATTTCATACGGCAATATAGCTGGTTTGCCTTCCAAGTCCTAAAAAACAAGTCTAGTGAATTGGATCAAGGGACTGCGCGCCCATTTTGGACCAATTCCACTTTGCTTCCTCTAGTATCTGTAATGGGACTTGTCCCTCTGCTGCAGCTTTTTATTATATAACAAGTATTCGACCGTGTTAAAAAAAAATAACTCCATCACAGGCTCTTCAAAGACCTCAAACTCCTTGGTGCCCATGGCACTCGCATTCCTCGTCATTCCTTGAGGCTTCCCGGATTGCACAACAGTTCTCTTCTTACCAATATATTTCTAGGAATAAGAAGAACTTGGAAATCATTTTCCCTCGTGTGCCTAATTCTTCCCACAAACTGCGACATTGCATCATTCTTTATCTCCTTAGCCTTATCCCTTCTTTCGCTTATAGAGAAAACCACCATAGATCTCAGAAAACCACTCTTGTTATTTGAAGCTCTTGATAGAATCCTGGAGATGAACTCTCACCCCACCTAACCCAACTCTGAATACATTGTGTTACATAAAAATATCGTCACCATGATTATTTGCAGTCAGTATGGGTCTATCATCACTTGTAATGTCCTCCTGAGCAAGTCTAAGACCTCAGCTCTTCAAATCAAGCTTTTGAAATGGGAGAAAGACATTAAAAATCAATGTAACTCTGGTTCCGCACTTTCTCTCATGGTCACCTGCGGTCCCGCACCTTCTGTGTACAAAAGCTGCGTACCTACCCGCTCTGTCCCTAACGGTGTAGGTGCAGACCCCTGTGAAAGTCAAAAGGCGCAAGTTTTATCTTAAAAAACTCACTTTGGGTTAATTCTAGAGTTTTCTAGAAGGAATTTTCATGTGGATTGTTCGCTCTGAGGTGGTTCATGCATCCCAAAAGAGAAGGAGCTAATCCCTTGAATAAAGGAGCTATCCCTTTGAAGGAGGGCTTTATCCCTTTGAAGGAGGACCTAGTAACTTCCCTCCATTGCACTATAAATACAGGCATTGGGGTGAGGACTAGGGAGGTTAGAAGCTTAACATTTTGAGGGTAAATGCTGGTGAAATTAAGACTTCCTAGTTGAGCTTAAGAGGAGAGATCACATACCTTTTTGGCTTCATTGGGGAGTGAGTGAAACTTGTCAAAGTAGAGGAGACTTCTTGCTGGACCCTGGTGTTGTGGGGAAAAATGCCTATTTAGGATGATCCTATCCACCTAAGGTGTGACAGCGCCTTAGCAACAAATGAATGCAGCTATCATGATTTCTTCCTTTATGAAATATGAAAGAGAGGAGATCGGCAGACTTACCGTTATCTTCCGGTTGTCCCTCGAACTAGATCCTCTTCTCTTTGTGTGTCTACAGCTACTTGCCTCCTCGCTCGATCAAGAGAACAGCTACTTGAATTTCACGAGATCACAAGAGAACAGCTACCTGTGACAAGAGAACAGCTACTTGCAACAAGAGAAGACCACAATACAAAGACAAATATACATATTCATAAATGATTCAGGATTAGAAGTAAATCAAATATACTAATGCAATCATACAAAATACACCAGCATATAGGAAAGAATCAAGATAGCTTTATTGAAAGTAACAGGGTTCAGGAAGAGATACAACCCATAGGGCTCCAACCCAGCATCTCCTTCCCAACAGAATGGAATTCCTCCTTCAGCTCCTTTCAAAGCATAACACACCCGATATTTCTAGCTACAAACCAACAACAATTCTTTGCAAATACCAAATTCCAGCCTCCCTAGACCTCCTGGAGAGAGATCTATATATAGCAGTTTTGGAGAGAGGATGAGTCAGCTTTAGGCTGGTATAAAACTGACTAGTGTCCTCTCCCACTTCAGTTCTTGAGTCCACTTGGAGGTTCTTGCTTCCACTTGGAGACTTGGAACCTCTTACTCATCACCAGTCGAATTCCCTGATCCAAGTGTCATTTTGGAAGCTTCCTGGGCATTGACACCTTGAGGAATGACTTTGCCACTTGTCCAAACTCGCTCAGCGCAGGTAGCCTTCTTTGCAGTTGACATTCAACGCAGGTAGACAGTGGAGCAGTTGACATTCAGCGCAGATGCTTAGTGGAGCAGTTGACATGATCCAGAATTGCCTTGTTTTGAGTGTTTTCAGGTGGAGAACTTTTGTGAATTGCTGTGGTTACTTGGCCTTGTTCCTCTAGGGGTAGGAACAACATGTTTAGGGACTTTGGATCCCTTGATTATTAACATTTCATGCTCAGTGATGCAAGGCACAAAAATGTCTATAACAGTTGCCCCCTAAAGTATGAGGTCGTTTATCGAGTGAAATGCTTTATCCAGGAGGGTCCGAAGTTCATCCATCTGCTCGGAGGAGACCTGTAATAAAATACAATACAATACATTATGATTCATACTGTTTTCATGATCTAGTTGAGGCGGGCATTCCCATGCTCAGCTTTATAAATTCATTTTTGTACATAGAACAGACGATCGTCTGATGGTAGACAGATAATTTTGGTGAAAATTATCATCCTTTGAGTAGGATGATCATCTGCTGCAATGATGTACATGTCAAATGTCTTTATTTTTCCTGAATATATATCGCAGCCCGGATGGATGAAACTAGATCCGGGGTCTTCAAACTCATTCGATCTTCACTCTAAGTACAAGTCGATCCATGTGAGAATTGCGCTGAAGTCGAACATGGAAAGACATCGCTTGATTACCGGTCAATGATGTAAACCGTTAACAAGCGCGAGAGGAATCACCGATAATGATAATGACCCTCAAGGTACTGCAGTACAATTCACGTGGTGTGAATAAAGGACTTGGCGTCGAACACCACGAAAAATCTTCTGGTCGAAGGTCATTGATGTATACCTGTCGTCGGAAGTGAGAAACTTGCCATTGAGGCATGCAAGCTTCAAAGTACTGAAGGGGTTGTTCCTAGATCAACTCCTTGGATAATGAGCTGATGTCGACAAGGAGTGATCCGTCAAGGGAGGGCCTTAATGAATCCCACATCAGTGACACGGAATGGAGCTAATGATTTTAATGGAGGTGAAAACAATCTGTGACATATGACTCAGGGTGGCGGTCATGAATGGATGAAGGATAATGTATGGCAGTGGATGGGACCCAGTTGACTCTTTCTGAATGACTTCTCTTGAACATATGGCGACACTGATGCGATGGATTGGTAGCATTACCCCAAATATGGATGGTATGGCAAGACCATGGTGATGTGACCGGTGAATGAAACAACCCAACCCGATTGTGGTACGGAGGAAAAGTGTCATGTTCAAGAGCGACCTGCTACCATCAAAGTTTTCTTGATCTTTCCCAATTTTTCCCCAGTCATTGCCGACCAGTACCTCTTTATTTTTGTCAAGCTTGAGGAGGATAACATATGCTTGTTCTATAACCTGCCCTTCGGGCAAGCCCATCGTTATGTTTTAACGAGCCTAGCGATAGGGAAACTCGTTCTCGTCTAAAGACAAGTTTGTCTCTATTTAATCATTTTAACGAGTCTAACGACAAGGAAAACTCGGTCCTTTTCATTTTTAGAGAGTCTGAAAAGGTACATAAAGTTAACTCCAAAATTCCTTTTTCGTCATCTAATCCATTAAGTCCGAAAAAGTATAAAACAATACAAAAGGGATGAGTTTTCGATATCTTTAACGAGCCGAACAAAACAAGCGCTCGATCTTTTTGTGCAATAATCCCTCAGGTCCAAAAAGATTAAAATCTAGAGGAGGGATAGCTCTTCCGGTTCTTTAACGAGCTGGAAGGCCAAAACTCGGCAATCTTTTCATATTTTACGAGTCAGATGAAAAGAGCTTAAAGAAGACTCGTCTTTTGAGGAACGAGTGATAAACAGGGATAGCAACTGATTCCAGGTACAGGTTGGAATTTTCCAATCACGGCAGTGTCACAAGGATGGCTAGGTGAAATCACTCTTCGCAGCTGTTCCTCAAAATGGGTAAACAATCATATGGAGGTGAACGATCGGCCAAATGACAAGTGGAGGTGGCAGGTGCAAACACGACCAAGGCTTTTATGGCTGATAAATTTACGATCACAGCGGTTATTTACCGGGATAGGTTCATTTTTTAGTTAAAAATGAGCTTAAACTCTGGAGGAAACATTGCTCACTGCTTATATTTATTTTTTAACGAGCATGAAGACCGCGTTAAAACTGCTCGGATCTTGCGTTTATTTTTTAACGAGCATGAACTTTATGCTAAAACTGCTCGATTACCCAGTCTTTTGATAAGAGTGTCTCATCAAGATTCTATTTTTTATGGAGCTTCATCTCACTAAGCTTTGCTCCCCATCCTTTCTTTATGCAAGTTAGGAAACGGCTAACCCAAAAAACAGATAAATAACCGCTCTTTGCTTGCACTCTAAAAGGTTTGCATGCCCCCAGGTATAAAGTACAATTTCAAAGTTACCTCTACTTCAATTCCATCGAAACTTCCGTTTCACCGGGAGAGGTTTACCTCTTTCAGGTTACCCAAAGATTGCCTCGTTAATCTTTCAAACAAAACACTTCCTCGGCAATGTCTACCGAAATAAACAAAGGTGAGTGACGAGCCCCGCCCTCTCACATAACTTTGACAAGAGAATCTTATTCCAGAACAACCCCTCTTCCAACCACAGACGGGGTACGGACTAGTCATATTCTCCCGTGGAAACCTACCCTACACCCAAAGTTTTCCTACCGAAGCAGGCCAGGACGCATGCCCCCTGGGTTCCAGTCATATCCTCCCGGATTACTCGCGCTCATCAGGAGGACGGACCGTGGATTGAGACACTTCTTGCATGAATAGACCATTTAGGGATGGCACATGACTATTTGCGATGTGTGATCCGGGAAACGAAAGTTGGTCCACGAGCTTGACCATTCTTCCTTCATGCGGAAAACACATTACTCTAAAGAGTGAGGAGACTACAGCTCCCATGCAATATATATAGTCTCGTCCAAGGAGTAGGTTATAATCCAAGGGTCCTTGAACGACCATCACGTTCATTTGAACGGTCTTCCCTTTCAATGTTATAGGCACATTGGGGAGGATCCCTAAAGGTCGACTGGTTCCTTTATCAATACCTGATAGATTTCTCATCTCAGGTAAAAGCGCCGGCGAACCAAGCGCTTTCCAAGCAACAGAGGAAAGGATACTCACAGATGCCCCCTCATCAATGATAGTGCCAGCCATTACCATTCTGTATATTTGACAAATAATTCTGAATGGCACACTGGCTGGCAACCGGGGTCTGCCTAGTTGGTTCCAATCAAAGGACACAACCAGGTTGCTTGGTGGTGGCACCGAATATACGGCCGGATAGCGCTCTGATGAACTTCCTTCCTGCGACAAAGGAATGGCGGCATTGCCCCCTTGATCATCAGAATCAGTGCTGATGAAGAGAACCTGGACGGTGTTGTCTGTATTCTCCTCTGTGATGGTGTCATTTGAAGGTGGAGCCTCTGAAGGCAAAACCGGGTCAACTGCCGTATCAACCTTTTGACTTTCGTCAGGCATGGATCCAGACAGTTCTTCTTCAATGACAGGTGCTTCGGCTGACCATCTAAGTGGCTCAGCCGGATTCTCAACTAGTGAGGGACTTGGCAGGAGTCTTTGATATCCAGGAGGAAGATTCGCTCGTAAAATCGGGCGATCTTCCAGAACTCTTTTTGCCTCGTCTAAGAAGGGACAGCAGTGGATGGCGTGATCGCCTTCACACAGTTTGCAGGGAAATTTAACTTTCCCATTCTGTCCTGGAGCTTCACTCCCACTAGTTGACGGTGAGCAGTCGACATGGCTATCAGAGGTCGATGCTCCCGAATTGTGCAAACGGGGGGACCAGTCTCTTAGTATCCATGGGATACAGGGACAATCTCTATGGAAGTGGTCTCCCCTGCATATGATGCATGGCGATTTAGGCCTTACAAGTGCGGTGTGTGGATTTTTGTTAGATGACATTTGTTTGCCCCCAGTCGCCTTAGGCTCCTTCTTCTTCTTTTCTTTCTTCTTCTTCTCCTTCTTCTCCTTAGGAACCCGATTTTTTGATCGACCAGTTCCGTCAAGCGAAGAGGAAGGAGGGGAGGAAGATGAAGTGGAAGGCTGGGAGGCAACTCTTGTCTGATCTAACTGTTGACTCGACTGTTCAGGAGTGGTGGTATTCTGAACGACATTGGTCGAAAAGAGCCAAACTGGTAGGCCAATTGTCAATCCTAGAAGCGACAATGTGGCCATGTGGGGCGCACCAACATCTCCCCAAGAGGAGAAGGGACTAGGATTTCCACCCAAGGGAACTCCTTGGTTGGTGTGCTCCATCTTTTCAACCTAAAGATCAACGCAGGATTAAAGGGTGATTGTTCCATTTAAAATAAATTGTTAACGACGCTTTAGACACAACTTGCTTTTTCGGTTTTAAAGAGTCGAGAAAAAGCTAAAGATGACTCTAGTCTCCTTCGATGTTTTAACGAGCCCGAAGTGACAAATGCTCGGATGGACTTTTTCTGTTATAGAGTCTGAAAAAGGCCAAAAGAAACTGCTCTGGAGATCTAGGCAGAGGGTGTGCCAAACCTTTCGCAAAACCACAGAATACTTTTTACGGTACGGGTGGTCGATCTTCGTGAATGCTGTGTTCACTGCATTGCAATCAGTAGGGCGGCCGACACGGCTTCCTAAGGATAAAATATATATGCCTATAGGGGTCTCCCAATATATACGCGACAGTACGTGGGAGCACAATCCGTATTAGCGCCACCGACTCTCAGGAGGAATCACCCACCTTCTTCGAGATCGACAGTCACTATGTTTAATGACGCCGGAACACGTCTCTAGCCTAGACCTCTATGTTGTGCGTTATGTTACAAAGCGTTGTTAGGTTCATTCAGTTTATTTTAGGTTGATCTTTTTAACGTTTGCCTTTCAAGGTTCACCACGAGATTTATGATACAAATTCCTAAATGCAGTCTAAGATGATAAGCAAGCTTTACAATCTTTCAACTTTGAAAATCCTAGCTACTAAGGGAAAAGAGAGCGACTATCTTTTCTCAAAGAGAAATCAGCACACTCTAATGCACTTTCCCTAAATCCAACATGCAAACTTATCAAATGCAAAATGCACAATGCATGTGTTTGTTTTCAACTTTCTTAGTATAAATGCCTACAAAGAAAGCTTTTTGCACAACTTTGAATTTTCTTTTACAATGATAAAAAATAAACAAGTTTTCTTTCTTCGAAATCAACAAGGGTAGAAGAGATTACAATCACTTTGCGATTTTCGAAATAAAGACTCGTTTTGATACTTTGAAAAGAACAAATTCAAACCAATAAGCAAAAGTAAAACTATAATCAATCTGAACAAACAGCCAATGAACTCTCTTCTAAGATCACTTTCAATCAGATCTGAATCAAAGGCTATAGAAAGACTACTTTACTCATGCGAAGGAAGACTGTAAATGACGCCACAAACACATAAAAACATTTACAATCTTTTTGTACAAAAATGGGGTGGAATTCAGGCAAAGAAAAGGGTTATCAGGCTAGCACCTATGCTGGTTAAAGGCTGCAAAAAACAGAGATCAAAACAGGGCAACAAAGGACAAAGAACCCCAGCTGCTCAAGGCCACACTGGTTCAGCGCAGGTCCAACACTGTCAGTTTGACATTCAGCGCAGGTAGCCCCTTCGGGACCTGCGTTGAAATGCAGACTGCCTTCACAGTGCCTGCGCTGAAGAGAGAAACTCTCGTTTCTCTTGGTTTCTGGGTCACAAAATGCTCAAAAATCAACTGTTTCAGGCCAAATCAGAAACACAAGCAAGGTATAAACAGAGGGATGCTTTGATAGGGTACTAAAGACTATCACAAGGATCAATCAAATCATTTGTGGATCTAGTTTAGATCATAGACAAGTCCAACATACTGGATCAAAGCAGCAACTTTTACTTTGCATCCGGGAAAGATGCAGTTCAAGAATTGCTGTCAAGTCTATGAAGTAAACAAATGACGGAAACACAAATGAAATGAATAAACAAGTTCTTCCCCAGCGGAGTCGCCAATTTGTTGTGGGGAAAAATGCCTATTTAGGACGATCCTATCCACCTAAGGTGTGACAGCGCCTTAGCAACAAACGAATGCAGCTATCATGATTTCTTCCTTTATGAAATATGAAAGAGAGGAGATCGGTAGACTTACCGTTATCTTCCGGTTGTCCCTCGAACTAGATCCTCTTCTCTTTGTGTGTCCACAGCTACTTGCCTCCTCGCTCGATCAAGAGAACAGCTACTTGAATTTCACGAGATCACAAGAGAACAGCTACCTGTGACAAGAGAACAGCTACTTGCAACAAGAGAAGACCACAATACAAAGACAAATATACATATTCATAAATGATTCAGGATTAGAAGTAAATCAAATATACTAATGCAATCATACAAAATACACCAGCATATAGGAAAGAATCAAGATAGCTTTATTGAAAGTAACAGGTTTCAGGAAGAGATACAACCCATAGGGCTCCAACCCAGCATCTCCTTCCTAGCAGAATGGAATTCCTCCTTCAGCTCCTTTCAAAGCATAACACACCCGATATTTCTAGCTACAAACCAACAACAATTCTTTGCAAATACCAAATTCTAGCCTCCCTAGACCTCCTGGAGAGAGATCTATATATAGGAGTTTTGGAGAGAGGATGAGTCAGCTTTAGGCTGGTATAAAACTGACTAGTGTCCTCTCCCACTTTAGTTCTTGAGTCCACTTGGAGGTTCTTGCTTCCACTTGGAGACTTGGAACCTCTTACTCATCACCAGTCGATTTCCCTGATCCAAGTGTCATTTTGGAAGCTTCCTGGGCATTGAAACCTTGAGGAATGACTTTGCCACTTGTCCAAACTCTTTTAGCGCAGGTAGCCTTCTTTGCAGTTGACATTCAACGCAGGTAGACAGTGGAGCAGTTGACATTCAGTGTAGATGCTCAGTGGAGCAGTTGACATGATCCAGAATTGCCTTGTTTTGAGTGTTTTCAGGTGGAGAACTTTTGTGAATTGCTGTGGTTACTTGGCCTTGTTCCTCTAGGGGTAGGAACAACATGTTTAGGGACTTTGGATCCCTTGATTATTGACATTTCATGCTCAGTGATGCAAGGCACAAAAATGTCTATAACACTGGGAGGAGCTTGTACAGCGTCAAGGCAAAGGTTGTAAAGTTCTTCTTCTTTTGAATCAATACAATCAAACTCATTTTTCTCAACAAGTATCTTATGTTATTTGTTTCATGAACTCCTTGACTTTCATGTTAAATATGCTTTATGCAATTGGCTTTTCAGGTGCTATTTAATTTGTTTGCCTTGTTTGTGTTTGCAGATTCGTGAAAAGGAGTTCATTTGGATCAAAGGAGCGAGGGCATCCACAAGCTTGTGTTGGACCAAAGGTAGGCCCTAAAAACACTTGTTTGCCATTGTTTATTGAAGCATATTTAGAGAAAGATAGTGTCTGGTTGGTTTGCTTGTCATTAGGTCTTCTTTAGATTCTAGGAAGGTCTATCTTGTCCGCAAGATTGACCAATTCCGTGTGACAAAATGGCGACTCCGCTGGGGACTTGATTGTTTTCCTTGTTAATACTTTGACCTGAGAAACTGTATTTTCTATTTATGTTTTTGACTTGATGATTGTGGGATCGGGTGAATTTAGTTAATTTTGAGTCAGTTTTTGTTTTTCATAGTTTTGGGAGAAGTACACGCCCTCTAAGTTAAGCACAGTGCGTACCTGTACGCACTTTTTCTTTGTGCACAGAGCATGAACGCACCTGTGTAAACAGGCTGCCTGCGTACCCTGTCAAAAATTTGAGAAATTTTAAATTTTTCTCTTTTTTATCAGTTTAGAATTTGTTTTTAGGTTTTAGCCATTGCCCAGACCTGCTTGTTCCCTGTCAAAAACTTTCCTTGGTTTAATTTCATTAGTGTTAGGGTTTTAGGTGGAATTCCTAGGAGTTTTGCTTGTTGGGCTTGTTTTTCGTTTTTGGTTGTGTAGTGGCTCTGAGCTTAGAAGCTGTAGGGACCTCAGATCACATTGGTGTCTACCAGCCTTCTTATGAGTCTGACCATTTATGAAATCTCCCCTTGTTGAGGAATCCGCTTTGAGTTTTCTCATTTCAAAATTTCGAAAAGCTTGTATTTAAAAGTTTGGATTTTCATTTTTAAAAAAGAAAACGAAAGATTGGTTGTTTTTGACTAATTGTGATTCTGCATAAATTAGTCCTTAGCTCACATTTAGCTAAGTAAAACATCCTCAAAAAGACTTTTAATAGGCTTTGACTTCAAGTAGCTTTTTATAGTTTGTAGCTCTCAAAGTTAGTCATTTTCATTAGTTTTGAGTGTTTTATTTACAAAATATAAAAAAAATCTCTTTTGGAAAAAGTTTGTTTTTTGTAGTGGTTGAGTGCTTTGAAAAGAAAATGTAATTTTTTGTGAAATAACTAGTTGTCTCATGTTGAGTGCTTTGGAAAGGAAAAAGCTCTTCTTTTAATTTGTTTAATTGAGAAAGATTTGTGTTTACAAAGTATTTGCATTCTCAAACTCTTTCTTAGTTTAGAAGTTCATCAAAGAGAAAAGATTGTTTAAATCATCTTAGGTGCATCTTTTTAGTGATTTCGAGTCGAGTCTTTACACCACGAGTTTCATCTCCGCCACCTCTTGACTTAAACAACAACCACTAAAATTAATGCTTAAAGTAAAATTCACCTAGTAACATTTTATTTCTAGGGCTCTGATACACCAACTTAGCTTAGGCTAGTGTCTTGGAGTAGGAGAGTAATTAACTCTCCAAGACAGTAAAAACAAACAAGTAGTTGTATCTTGTGGTAGGAAGAAATCCAATTGTTGCATTTATGCTCTGGGAAAGCTCCTCTTAAAGGAGAAGCACGAGATCGTGTCCGAACCAATGTGGGAATCAATCCTTCCTCATTGGGAACGATGCCAGATATTCACGTATTAAAAATGGTAAACCTCGGATTAACCATTATCGAGGAGCCTGGGGTCACTTGTTGGTAAACCTTGGATTATGTCAAGGAGCCTTCAAGGGGATTGAGCTTGCTACTCTGCCCTTGCGTGCGTATCGGATCGTAGACTATTCCCCCAGGTGTATTTGTCTCAGTTGGTAGCCTTAGTGACCATATTCTTTAGGACTCTTCCTGAGGTGACAAGTGGTGGGAAGATCCCACTGTACCTGGAGCAGACGTCGGCTAGACTCACCTCGATTTTCTGGGGGGTTCACTTCACTCGAGACAGTTAAGTGGAGGAACTTGGTCCAGTCTATTCATTAAGCAGGTTGCCGGGGTAACTGTTCCAACCGCCATTTCTGTACTGAATTCTGCAACGTTGGATTTCATCACCAACTAGTGTTTTTGGTCCGGAAAGTTACTGTTTGTGTGTGTTTGATCTCTAGATTCTTTAGGCGTGTGATTCAAATTTGTTTGGTTATTTAGAGGCTTTAGGTGGTTTTCATTGAGATTTTACTTTGTTTGCGTGTGAAGTAGTTAAAAGTTTTTAATTGTGGCTGAATTACCAAGACAGTCCCCTAGACTTCGGGGCCAGTCTCCTGAGTTTTTAACCATCACTGATTTACTGAGGAAGTCCCATAGACTTCGGGGCCAACCTCCTGAAGAAGTCCCGAGCCAGCTTGAAGGCTTGAAAGTCCTTGTAACTCCTAGTGGTAGTAAAGTTGGGTCACCTGAAGAAGGAGAGTCTTCATTGGTTGTACATCCTGATTACCAAACTCTAGTAACAGGTTACGATCCGCAATCAATTTCAGTTTCCGAACTTGCTGGTAGCTTTTCATCTACTAGTGATATAGGTGAAGAACCTGAGATATCTAAACCTGTTACTCCAACATTGGGGTTTGTCTCTCCAACTTCTAGTGGTCCTGATTCACCTAGGGTAGAAAGAGTAATTACCCAAGATCTTCCTTCTGGACTTATTGCTATTGAAGAACTTGCTCCGGAAGAAGAAGTAGGCATCCCTATCCCTGAAAATCAACCTGTTCTTTATCTAAGGGAGCGTGAATCAATTTTTTACAGTCCACCTAGGAGTACTACTTGGTATCTTTCTTTGACTAATTATTTGGAAAACCCAAGGTTAAGTTTTTCATCACCTCATACTCCTTATCATCCTAGAGGTTTTTATACTCCTGTAAATATGTCAGGTCAGTCGTCCATGTTTACTCAATCGCCTGAATCTTTTTTGTACGACGTTCCTTCTGTTCCCTCTGGGTATCAGTCACTTTCTGGTACTTTTTTGAGAGCATCTCCTCAACCCATTAAGCAAGGGTTATTAACTGGAAGCAATGGTACAAATCCGTTGAGCGTAGAAGACATTCTTATGATGTCATGTTTTATTCCCAATTCTCAACCTCAAGGTGGCCAGTTACCGCCTGGGGGGCAGCCTCAATTAACACCTGGGGGGCAACCTCAAGGTACACAATTTGCATCTGGGGGGCAACCTCAAGGAGAGTACGTACCTACGGTACAGTACGTTCCTCAAGGTCAACCCCAGACTCAATATGTACCCCAAGGTCAACCCAAGTATCAATTTATCCCTCAAGGTCAACCCCAGTATCAGTACGTGCCTCAAGGGTATCTACCCTAAGGTCAGTACTCGAATCAAGGTTTCCAACCACCCCAAGGTCAATCGTATGTTCAAGGAACGGGAAATGTACCTTTCAATTATCAATCCTACCCTCAACCCGGTTATGGTCCTCAATATTCTCAACCTGTTATGGGTCAGTACCCCGGAATGAACATAGTGTGGGATCCATCGCAAACCCAACAGGTGTTGCAGCCAAGTGTACAGTTGTCATCTCAAACTGGACAACCCTTAGTTTCTGGTACACCCCAGCAACTAGTCCAGTCTAACATTCAAACTTCTGTACCTTCGGTAGTTTCTCAGTCTGGGCCTACTGTGCCTCGTACTCCATCTCAAACGACTGCTGTAACTGCCGCAACATCTATTCAATCTACCCCACCTACTTCTGGAGTATCGACAGCTCCGGTTTCTACTGTTCCTGTATCTACTCCTCAGACATCTTTACCACCGTCTGGATCCACGATTCAAACTACGGTTCAGATGCCTGTAGGACAACCTGGTTTAAGTACGGTTGTCACAAGTCAACCACAATTCCCTTATCAACCGTACCAGGGACAGTACCAATTTGGTCATGTTGTGCAGCAGCCAGTCTATCAGTATCAACCGTACCCTGGGTACACTTATCAACAACCTCAACAACCCCAGTACGGTCTGGTTAATCCTGGTTTTCCGGGAGGATACAATATCCAGAATGCGATTCCTATTCCTAGTTATCCCGGATATCCTCCTCCTGGGAATGGTCTCATGACCCAGAGTTTTAGGGATCCTAATCGGCAGTTACCGTTTATCGCAACTTTGGACTTACCAGATTTGTCGCGCCTAACGAACGATCCCATTAATTATCTTTCGTTTTGGCCGCCAATGCCGAATAAGTTGCCCAATGACATTCCCAAGTTCGAAGGTAAATCAGGAGAGGAGTCGTCGAACCATGTGATGACTTACCACCTCTGGTGTGCGTCTAACTCCATCACAGATGATTCGATTCGTCTTAGACTTTTCCAGCGCACTCTAATTGGTCTCGCGGCCAAGTGGTACATTGAGTTACCGCGAGGCACTTTTTATAATTTTAGTCAGATAGCTACCTCGTTTTTAACTCATTTTCAGTTGCCAGTCAGATATGACAATGGCACGGAATTACTAACTTCGTTAAAGCAATCGACGTCCACTTATATTTCCGATCATATTCATGAATGGAGACGTCGACGGCGTTTAGTGAAGGTATTTATTCCGGATCAGATTTTGGCTGAGTGGTTTGTAAAATCTTTGTTGCCAAAGATCACTGAAGATGTGGCTAAAGCCGGAGTTGTTACTGAGGAGCAAGTAATTGCTCAAGCACAGTACCTTGACTTGGTTTATACTCAGTCAGGTACGTTACACGAAAACATCCCCGATCTTCCCAAGTCAAATCAAATCGCTGCAGCTCCTTCGGGATCTCATGCCGCTGACGGTATGATTGGTATGGTTAACACTAAAAGTAAGAAGTCTTCGAAACATTCTTCTCCTATTATAACCTTGCCTGATTCCCCAACAGGAGATTCTTCTACAGAGGTTTCCGCTGATATTCACGTTGTAGAGTCATCTACAGCTAAATCAAAATCCGGTGGGAAGAAGAAAGGAAAGATGAAGAATAAAATGGACAAAAATTCAAAGGAGAAACCTGAAAAGGCGGAATCTAATGATGAAAAGTGCAAACCTCGTTATCCATGTCTCATTTGTGACGAAGAACATTTTACAAGAGACTGCCCTCATCGTGCAGAGGTTGCGAAGATTGTCAAAGATTCCCAAACTCCTATTGTCTTGAAGGATCCATTTCCAAGTCAAGACAGCAAGATGATAGGTTCTTCCTCGAGTGCCAATGAAGAACCCATATTGATGATGTCCCATGTTAGGATTGCGACTCAATCGCAAGATTATGGTAGTAAAAGTCATGTTGATGGCAAAGAAGCAGAATCTTCTCATTCTAATCCATCAACCTCAGCTCCCGATTCCGATCCACTACAGATCAAGAAACCTAATCCAGTCTTAGTAATCAAACCGCCCGCTAAGGGTATACTTCGAAAGTCAGCTTTCAATCCACATGCGAGAGCGGCTCAGAACTACAACATTGTTGAGGATTTAGCAGTTTCACCCTCAGCAATGTCGGCTTTGGAAGTGCTGCAATCATGTCTAGCACAGCGTAAATTACTTTTGTCGGCTATAGGAGCTGTTGACGTTCAGGACCCGAACCTAATAATTTTCGATCTAGAAAATAGTACACCGCGTCTCCCTCATCAAATGGCTTTCCAGATCCCAGTGATAGTCAAAAACAGGCCTATTCATCAGACTGTAATTGATGAGGGAGCCTCAACGTGCATTATGTTGATACAGTGTTGGAGATCGCTTGGTTCTCCTTCACTAAATCAATCCCCGACAATTCTTAAGGCCTTTGATGGCCGTGGGTTTCATCCTTTTGGCATTCTATAGGATTTGCCTATAGGGGTTGAAGGAAAAATCGTTAGTCTAGATGTGGAGGTGGTTGATGCCCCTCTAGATTACAACCTTCTCTTGGGTCGAAGTTGGTCTTACGCTATGACAGCGGTCGTTTCATCGGTCTTTCGAGTAATAAAGTTTCCACATAACGGAAAGATCGTAACAATAGACCAGCTGGCTTACTTTTCATCCAACCCAGCCTCTTCGGAGAGTATTCAGCATGTTGGTAAAACGACTAACCCATATAAGGATGTTGGAGTAGGATTAGTTAAAGATGCCGGTTTACTGGGAAATTTTCCTTTTCCTCCAATCAACGCATCATCTTCATTTGCAACCATTCATATGATTACATCAGACACCATTGTTTATGATGATCCTTGGATCATTCCTTCTGAATCTGAGATAGACTCATTTGGTAATTCCATGCCTTTGAGTCCATATGAAATTGCCTATGAAGCCATGCAGTCTTTTTCCGACCTGTGTTCAACCGAAAATGACTTAATGAATGTGGTCCGTGAGGAATCACTTTTCACATCAACCTCGGATTTAACTACATTTTCTGAACTTGTTCACTCTGATGAGCAAATTCGTGAAATCCTATGTGTAGATGATTTACCATGGGAAGATCTCCATCACAGGTCTTCGTTTTTACCCGAGAATGATCATTTTGAAAATGATTTCTCATCAATTTTTCCGACTGAATATGTCAAGGAACCTCAGAATCCAATGAAACATCCCAATTCAGAGTTAAATTTGGGAAACATCTCTCGAACTATTCCTATTGACATTTCGGTTAAGCCCGAAATTGTTGAGAACATTCATATAGGTGCCTCGTGTACAGATGACGAAATTCAATTATATAAGGCCCTATTTCAAGAATTTCGTGACGTGTTTTCCTGGTCCTATGAGGAAATGCCAGGCATTGATCCTGCGATTGTTGTTCATGAGATCAAGACTTACCTGGATGCTAAACTCGTCCGGCAACGTTTGCATCAAATTCACCCACGAAAAGCTGCTACAATTAAGGCAGAAGTTGAAAAACTATTGAAAGCAGGTTTCATTTATCCGATCCTGTTAACGGATTGGGTATCGAATATTGTTCTGGTTAACAAAAAACAGGGAACAATAAGAATATGCATCGATTATAGGGACATTAATCGAGCCTGTCCAAAGGACAATTACCCAACTCCCTATATCGATCAAATCATTGATGATTGTGCCGGCAGTGAAATATTTTCCTTTATGGACGGTTTTTTCGGATACAATCAAATCAATATTCTACCTATCGATCAACCAAAAACGGCTTTCATTTGTCCATGGGGGACATTTTCTTATTGCAAGTTACCTTTTGGGCTTAAGAATGCCGGAGCAACTTTTCAAAGGGCGATGTCTTATGCGTTTCATGACATCAAGCACATTGTGCAACCCTATCTCGATGACTTGCCTGCTCATTCATTACATCGAGCTGATCACCTCGTCCATTTACGAGCAATCTTTATGAGGTGTAGGCATTATCGGATTCGGTTGAACCCACACAAATGTGTCTTCTTTATAGAAACGGGTCGGTTGCTGGGATTTGTAGTTTCGAAAGCCGGCATTCGCGTTGATCCCTCGAAGGTCGAAGCCATCATCAATTTGCCTCCTCCTTCGAGTCTTCGCCAACTCCAAAGTTTGCAGGGGAAAGCAAACTTTTTACGACGATTCATTCCTAACTACGCCGAGGTTACAAAGGGTTTTACCCGATTGTTGAAACAGAACACTCCATTCTATTGGGATGAGATAGCACAGAAATCTTTTGATGCACTAAAACACGCGTTGACCCATGCACCGTTGTTGCATCCTCCCAACTACAACCAGGATTACTTCTTGTATCTCACCGCCTCTCATTCCACCATTGGAATGGTCTTAGTTCAGGAAGATGAATTCGGAACGAAACATGTGATATATTACCTTAGTCGAACGTTAAATCCAACTGAGATAAAATACTCACATGTGGAGAAATTGGCATTGGCAGCCGTTCAAGCTGTCCAACGTTTTCGTCACTACATTTTACTACGTAAAACTACGGTAATTTCGGATTGCAACCCTATGATCTACATTTTGACCAAGCAATTGCTAGGGGGCAAGTACTCAAAATGGATCGTTATCTTGCAGGAGTTCGACTTGGAGTTTGAGAAATCTAAGTCTAAGAAATATTTAGTTTTTGCGGAGTTAATGTGTGACTTCCCGCGTGCTGACACGGAAACTGTGGTGGAGGAGCCCATTGCAGACGAATCCTTGTTTCTAATCAGCACTTTAGATCCGTGGTATGGGGATATCATCATCTATCTCCAGACCCAATCCTTTCGGCCAGAAATTTCAAGGTCGGAACGTCGGAAAATTCGATTCCAGTCCCAACAATTCAAAATTATTGGAGATACTCTTTGTCGCCGTGGGACGGACTCTATTTTTCGACATTGCTTAACTCACGAAGAAGCTGAAAGGGTTCTAAATGACTGTCACTCTGGAGCGTGTGGCGGTCATATGTCTGGGTATGCCACAGCCCAAAAGATATTGCGCGTTGGCTACTTCTGGCCATATTTGTTTAAAGATTGTATTACGGCGGTCCGAAAATGCCACAGCTGCCAGATTTTTGATCGTAAGATGCGCGCTCCACCTGCTCCTCTCCACCCTATAATTTTCATTGGTCCTTTTTCTAAATGGGGTATCGATTTTATTACATGTAACCCTCACTCGGCCGGGGGGCATGAGTATATCATCCTTGCGGTAGATTATTTTACTAAGTGGGCCGAGGCGATGCCTACATTTGAGGCAGACGGCAAAACAGCTGCAATTTTCGTGTTCAATCATATAATTGCTAGGTTTGGTGTCCCACAAGTGATAATCACTGATCATGGGCGTCATTTTCGAAATGTTATGATGACCGAACTTACAGGCCAGTTTGGTTTACGTCACGATAGTTCAACCCCTTATTATCCACAAGCGAATGGTCTGGTTGAATCCATCAACAAAGTTTTAGTTATCATGATCTGACGAATCATTGGGATTCATCGGTCGAATTGGCACAACACACTATTTTCAGCGCTTTGGGCATACCGAACTTCAGTAAAAACATCAACAGGGTTCACTCCTTTCCAACTAGTCTATGGTTTGGAAGCTGTGTTACCCATTGAATGCGAAATCCTGCCACTGCAAATGGCCATCGAGTTACTTCCAGCCACTTCTGAAGAGGAAAAGTGTTTGTTATACTTGGCTCAATTAGATGAGAATCGACGTGATGCTGCATTGGCGATCGAGACTCACGTAAAACGTATGAAAGCTCAGTATGATCGGAATGTGACCCCTCGAAATTTTTCGGAAGGAGACCTAGTGTTATTATATGATCAAGCTAATGATAAATTAGGCGCTGGAAAATTCGTTCCTATGTGGCATGGTCCCTATATTGTCAAGCAAAAGCTAGCAAAAGGGGCCTATGAATTGGTAGACTTTGACGGGGACTCTTTAGGTAAACCCTGAAATGGTCTTTACCTGAAGAGGTATTATGCTTAAAAGAATGGGTATGGAGATTTTTTTTAGTTAGGTTAGTTTTTCTTTCTAGCTGGTGTGTTTTAGTTTAAAAAGTGTGCTTAGCTTAGAGAGTGTTTTTTCGTCATTATTCCTGCTTATCTTGGTTTTACTCTTGATATTGCAGATGTCGATGCCTCTCCAAACATACATTGGATTTGCTGATGGTGCTTGTCGTAATACATGGAACATCTCTTCCGTAGCTTGGGTTATCTATTCGCCCTCTGACGAGTTAGTTTCTATGCATAGGGTAAGCCTCGGTCAAACAACAAACAACATTGCAGAATATAGTGCAGTGATTGAGTTATTATCTGAATCTATTTCATTTGGGATTCAGAGTTTGATAGTGAGGTTAGATTCTGAACTCGTTGTATTACAGCTTAATAGAGTGTATGCCATTAGAAATCCAGTGTTATTGAGATTATTTTTGAGAGTGCGTCTCTTGGAACGTGAATTTGATTACATTGAATATCAACATATTCCAAGGTCTTTAAATACATTAGCAGATGCAATTGCTTCTCGAATGTTAAATAGACATTTGCAGTAATCATACATGTAAATTTAAAACCATTCCATAACATGATTTACAAGATAAGCTGGTAATAGTGATGTATATATATATATAGGAGTGTGTCAAAAAAGTACATCGTCCTCGATCTTAGGTTGAAAAACACCTTATGATCGGCAAAAATGATAGGTATAAAAAATAAAAATGTCACATGTGCCCACAATAGGCGATCATCCTATAACTGGTGATGATCTCTATAAGAAACCACTACCCGCACCACCTTGCAAAGGAACCTCCTAAAAGGCCCCGGGACTCCAATCACATAGCGCTGAAGTCGACGAGGAATGTCATCTATAGTGGTCTCGGGAATATCTCCCGTCAAACGCTCGAGATGACCCTCCAACTCGGCCAAAACCTCTGTTGATTCGTCCTGCGGGGCAGGCACGGGTGCAACTGGTTACTTCTTATCGAAAGGCCAGAGAGCGGCTAGTCGTTGTGGACCCACATCTACATTTGAAACTTTTGCTATCAGTTTTTAGACGATGGAAAATAACAAAAAAAAAATAAAATAGGAAAAATGTTGAAAAGGATTTTACCTGAGTCATCCCACTGCTCTCCTGGTGGAAGAGCCATGTCTGGGTCACCACGAAAATCTATCCCAGCATAAGGGAAATCCTAAAAGGAAAAGACCTGGTTTTCCAGCCATTGGAAATACTCAGGTTTGAATCGAGCAACCTCTGTCCTCTCGTCCGGGTGACAGGCCATGACTGCGACCCATCGCATCAGTTTGGGCTCTCGAGGAAGCTCAGCTCCAACAGTAAGGTGTTGTGGGATCAGCATAGGAACCCTCTCCAGGCCAAAACTCACAACCAAAGCCCCATAACCAAAGGTCTTTAGTCGTCCGCTCTTGGCCCTGGTCAGTTGTCCTTTCACATTGGCCAGCACAGCATCGCACCAGTTGAAGATGGTGCCTCGAAAGCAATCAACTACCATACGCATCTGAGATCCGGTGGCAATATGTAATGTGGCAGCTCCACAAAGTCTGGTGACAGTAAACGCAATCACCATGAGTTCAGGACGGGATATGGTCTTTATGTCTATCCCTTTGTCTCTAGCCTGGCTATTGCAGTACTCTAGCCGGAGGCTATCAACAGACTGGCCACCTGGCCTAGTCCCGTGCAGAGTCAAGTCTTCACCTCTCTTAGGCAAACCAGTCAAAAATAAATGTCCGCCGGCTCGATTTCAAGCTGGTGGCCGCCAATGAAGAAGCACTGGTCCTGTATGCTCCATCTGTCAACCAGCCACTGTAAGAAATCCACCTGAGCCCTCATGCCAGGAATGGCCCAGAATTTGTACAGTCCGCACGCCCTCAAAGCATCAAGTGAAGGCTGATGATTCCATGCGGCAGCATCCACGTCTTCATGCTCTCGTTCACGCCAATCTAGCATGATGTACTTTCTGCATCAAGTATAATGATAAATTAAATTGCTAGAAAACATTTTGTATGGTCCATTTTTGAGAATTTTTGGGTTCAAAACCCTTGCGGCAGGGTACGCACCCTCCGGGTTAGACACAGTGCATGGGACCGCACTTTGTCTACACGGAAGGTGCGGACCCCGAGCTTTTTCCCAATGGAGAAAAAGTCGGGGTCCGCAGGTCCGCAATGGTAAACCTGCGGACCCCCGCACACGGGTTTTGCGCCTAAAAACCCTCCCAAAAATGAAATGAAGGACTAAAACAAAAAATTAAACAGTTAAAAATGAAGAGTGGGATGATGTGGATTACCTGGAGAAGACGGCATTCGATTCCGACGGTTGGATTTTCCGCAATCTTCATGGGAAGTTTTCTGAGCAAAAGCACTATTTTCTCACCCAAACTCAAATGGTAAAAATGAATTGACAAAGCCCCTTTTTATAAGTTTTTTGAGTAAATGAATTGCAAATTTGTTTATGTTTCACTTTGAAAAGGTATTTTTGCAACATTTTTATCCATTTCAAACAGGTATGAGTAATGTTTGTGTTTTTGTGCAGAATAAAGGATTATTCAGGTGAAATCTATCATTTTCGACGGAAAAAAATGTAGAGTCATCTTTAAGCTCTTTTCTGACTCCTAAAACATGAAAAGATTGCCGAGTGTTTCTTTTAAACTCGTTAAAATGGAATTAAAAGACGGTCCACTTACAACTCTTTTCCGACCGTAAAAACATGAAAAGATTGCCGTATTTTTGTCGTTTCGAATTCGATATTGGTTATAAAACGACGTATCATTGATCGCCTTTTTTACTTTTTCGGGTCAAGGGCACTAATAACGAAAAGTACTCCTTGGTCGTAAAAGATCAAGCTGTTCTCTCAAGTATTATTTTATACTTTTTCGGGCTTGGGAGACACAAATTTACGAAAAAGGTCAACCCTGGAGTCTTCTTAAGTTTTTTCAGACTCTCTAAAATTGAAAAACGCCGAGTTTCTCTTATACTGGACTCGTTAAAATTTCACAGTAAAGGACCTGTTCAATTACAAACAGGAACGAACCACTCCTTCTTAGGGTTCGAATTTAAACTAAGTTGGACTCATCCGAAGGATGAGCTTATAATCAAGCAAATGTTATCCTCCTCAAGCTTGTCAAAAATAAAGAGGTACTTGCCAGAAATGGTGGGGGAAAAGAGAGAAAAATGAGTCTGTTTGTCATACTTTGTAACCACTCTTGAACACGACACTTTCATTCACCTGGGTTGGGAAATCCTTTGCCTAACAGTTGATCAAACCACATTGAAAGTCTTCAGCCGGTTTCTGGGTATTAACTTTGGGTCAATTGTCACCAAGCCATCTGTCGTGTCGTTATGTGTTCAAGAGGTCACTGACAATAAGCCATTCATCTGCAAAATATCTGTCATCCATCTTGACCATCCCTGAGTCAGTCCTTGCAACTAAATTTCTTCAACTTGATCTATGATTTTGTGTTGTAGGCTTGCCTACGACGGATCGCTTTCTATCGACATCAGCTTATTATCTAGAAAGATGATCTAGGAATCGTCAGTACCTTGAGATCTACATGCCTCAATGGCAGGTTTCTCGCCTTTGACGACAGTTTACATCATTGACTTTCGATTGAAGGATTCCGTGATATGTTCGACATCAACACATCTATTCACATCTCATGGATTGTACTGGGTACTTTGAGAGCCATTGACATCACTGGTGGTTTCTCTCACACTTGTTAACAGTTTACATCATTGACTGGTAATCAAGTGGTTTCTACCATGTTCGACATCAACACATTTATTCGCATGGATAGAATCGTACTATTTCAGGAAGTAGAAATGAAGACCCTGGATCTAGTTTCCACCATCCAGGCTGCGAGGAATTTTGTATTCATTATGTTGTGGACTATTCATAAACAGATGGCTGCGTCCATACTGTGTTCACATGAGTCTATACTTGTGATGTTTTACAAGATCATTCCTATATCAGAACAGTAGATAGTTTTCTAGTTAGTTTTGATCTGAGTATGGGAATGCCTACCTCAACGATGATATGATCTCATATATATATCTTGCATTGAATGTTTTTACAGGTTCCGACCGGGCTCTCCACAAGATGATCCTCGAAATGATAAAGTACTTCACTCTTCCTATATGATAAATGAAATCCTCATCTACTACAGACTTCGCACTTTAGGGGGCAATCTGTTACACAAAAATATCGTCACCATGATTATTTGCAGTCAGTATGGGTCTATCATCACTTGTACTGTCCTCCTGAGCAAGTCTAAGACCTCAGCTCTTCAAATCAAGCTTTGGAAATGGGAGAAAGACATTAAAAATCAATGTAACTCTGGTTCCGCACTTTCTCTCATGGTCACCTGCGGTCCCGCACCTTCTGTGTACAAAAGCTGCGTACCTACCCGCTCTGTCCCTAACGGTGTAGGTGCGGACCCCTGTGAAAGTCAAAAGGCGCAAGTTTTATCTTAAAAAACTCACTTTGGGTTAATTCTAGAGTTTTCTAGAAGGAATTTTGACATGGATTGTTCGCTCTGAGGTGGTTCATGCATCCCAAAAGAGAAGGAGCTAATCCCTTGACTAAAGGAGCTATCCCTTTGAAGGAGGACCTAGTAACTTCCCTCCATTGCACTATAAATACAGGCATTGGGGTGAGGACTAGGGAGGTTAGAAGCTGAACATTTTGAAGGTAAATGCTGGTGAAATTAAGACTTCCTAGTTGAGCTTAAGAGGAGAGATCACATACCTTTTTGGCTTCATTGGGGAGTGAGTGAAACTTGTCAAAGTAGAGGAGACTTCTTGCTGGACCCTGGGAGGAGCTTGTACAATGTCAAGGCAAAGGTTGTAAATTTCTTCTTCTTTTGAATCAATACAATCAAACTCATTTTTCTCAACAAGTATCTTATGTTATTTGTTTCATGAACTCCTTGACTTTCATGTTAAATATGCTTTATGCAATTGGCTTTTCAGGTGCTATTTAATTTGTTTGCCTTGTTTGTGTTTGCAGATTCGCGAAAAGGAGCTCATTTGGATCAAAGGAGCGAGGGCATCCACAAGCTTGCGTTGGACCAAAGGTAGGCCCTAAAAACACTTATTTGCCATTGTTTATTGAATCATATTTAGAGAAAGATAGTGTCTGGTTGGTTTGCTTGTCATTAGGTCTTCTTTAGATTCTAGGAAGGTCTATCTTGTCTGCAAGATCGACCGATTCCATGTGACACATTGTAAGAAGCCCACCTACTGGAAAAAATGGGTATTTATCCTCTCTTTCTGCTAACAGATAACCAGGGTGGAGGATAAAAACCCTTAAGGAATACATTGAACAACGATCCCTCATTGAAAAAACACTAATGGGATTCGAATGTTATAGCTACTTCATTCTTGAGGTCGAAAATATGTTGTAGACATAGTTCCTCCACTGTTAATGCCTCCATCATCATTGATCGAGGTTCACCTCTCTACCCATCAATACAATAGATTTTCATAGAGACCGCACTAGCACTCACTTTTTTTCCTCCTCCTTCCAAACCATGGTCACCGCACTTCATTTTTGCATTCAAACTAGATTTATGCATATTTAACTTATTCTAGGCATCACTGATCCAAGATATTTTACTTATAGATGCATCAGAATTATAGGAAATAGAGCTTATTAACCATGGAACTTAAAAGCATATAAAACAACGCATAAATAACAAGATAAGCATGAAACCATAACACAAATATTTGATTACGGATTTCGTCTAATTTGGACTACGTCTTTGGGCCCTGCTCAATAGTGGGGATGCCTTCATTAATTAAGTGGCATGAAAAGAGAATAAGTACAAGTAGATTTTACATAAACACCCTTCTACCTCCATTCTGGAAGATAGCTGACAAATGGAGAACCCAACTCTAGAAACATACGGCATCAATGAAATCCTGGTGAAAAATCGTGTAGAAATGCCTGTCTGAACACCCAATTCTGATAAAAGGGCTTCCTGCACCTCTCGAAACTTTTAGATACTTGAGGCAAGGTTTCGGCCACCTGCTAGGAGCAGGTGTCACTGCTCTGCAATGGTATTCTGAGAAAACCAGCAGTTTCTCTCCACTCTGTCGCCTCCTTTCCCGCATCTAAGAAATGTTGGGTTTAAGTAGAAATCGGTGGTGAAGCTTACCACACTCAGTCGTTGGGCACAGTGGTAAATTGGCACATTGGTTGAGGAGAGGTCGGGGGATAAAATCTTGCCCCTCCTTATTTAGCATGTGATTTATTTTGTGGATCCGTTGTGTGGGCAGGGCCAGCGGACCCACTGGTGGTGGGTTCGAATCCCACCGAGTTTTGGTATATATATATATATATATATATATATATATATATATATATATATATATATATATATATATATATATATATATAACCAATCAGGGGTGGCAGAATTTCCCCTTTGCAATTGCGATATGCGATCACATCTCATCCTGACTTTTTCGGGGGCCAATGTTGTATCGTTTCCCTTGCGATGTGCGATCACGATTTATCACATCACACCCCTTCCTTGCTCGGGGCCGATATGTAAAGCACTTCCCCTTTGCAATTGTGATATGTGATTGCATCGCCACCCTGATCCTGCCGGGGCCGATTCTTTAACACTTGATCCACCTTTGATCCGCGATATGTATTATCACAAGCGCAACTTGGATCCTACTGGGGCCAATTCATAAACACTTTCCTTTTGCGATTGCGATATGCAATTATCGTATCGCAACTGTTCTTGCCTAGGGCCAATTTGAAACCACTTACCTTTATCTTCTACGATAAGAGAAATGTGGGACCAATGGCGACCTGCCATTTGGCACTTCCCCATTTGATGGGAGTTCTACCACGTCATCTTCTCCTGCACCTATCCAAGTCAAACATGATCTTTGACTTGCTCTAACTTCTTCATATGAGCTCGTATTCGAGTTTTGTTCGCATCATTGGAATCAGGATGACGAGCACTTCGATCTGATGCTAAGTTTATCTAGATTCTTCCACTTTGATTTTTGAGCCTTTTTACCATGCCACTGGTACTATTTAGAGATCCACCTGGATCAATCCTCCCCACTAAGAGCTTTTGGACCACCAAAAGCCTTTTCAGTCTATTGGCAAGTAAAGAAATTGCTCCCTCAGTTTTTCTTTCTCCATCCATCGAGCTTTACTCGGATGCATTCCTTTGAAACCACACGAATGTAATCCACCAAAAGTATTAACACATCCATCACACTTCCTATGTCCTCGCTAAACCACACTTTCAACCACCTACATGCAAACTAGTACATCCTTTGCAATCATATACAAACCATACATGACTCAAACAACCCCTCACTTTCCAAGAGTTTATAGCACACACACTTTGGCCAAGGATTTCATAATAAGAACCAATACCTCAACTACTCATAATAAAAGGCCACAAACATCATCGTTGTGTTTTTAAGCGATGGGAAGCACATCATCACTTTTACATTTATTTGCAACGCATGACTTACAAACAGTGGCCATAACAAGCTACTACATCTAAAAAAAACATATTTGACTTAATAAAGAAGACTATCATGAATGTGGTCGGTTCCTTTATTGAACATTTTCACTTGTTGGCTTCTTTATCGATGCTTTCTCAGCATGGAGCATATGACACGTGGCTCCCTGGTGTCCCACCTCGTTACAGTGACTACAATAATTCTTTCTCCTCCAAACTTTTTGGGTCATCTTGGAGTGCTTTCCCCTTATGTGCCTCTGATAAGTGTTCATGGATCCCTCACTGTCACTGGAATGTGATGAGGTTCCCTCATCATCTGTCATTGGTGGGTCACTGGTTGTTTTGGAGCATTCCCAAACTTCCTTCCTGACATATCCGAGTCCTACATGACAAGGAAATTCCTCCACTTTGATGGGGTTTACGATGCCCTAACCATTAATGCTGAGGCACTTCCCCTGATACCCCATTTTCATCATCAGTTTGGATCCGATACCTGTAGTATGCTTTTCAAAAGCAGTGAAATCATCAACAAGAAAGGTACATGAAATTGAAGAGTCATTTTTTACCTCAAGGTAGTTATGCCGCAGCTTTTCTAAGGCCTTGTCTTTAACTTGCAACTGGAATAACAACCTTTGTTTCTCCTTCTCTGCTTCCTATAGGAGTCTCCTTAGCTCAGCATTTTCTGCTTGAATGTTTTGGTTGATCTCCTCAAGTCACTGGATCCATGCCTCATTGGGTGTCCTTTTCATCTTTGGTGCAATATCCATTGAAACTTTTGTTTCATCGCCTGATCGGAACCCAAATTGATGGGTCCATATTCTACGATCCCAAGAGTTGCAATCTTCCTTTAGTCACCGGAATTCAACCCCAAGTCAATTGGTCTACCTTGTGCAAATCCCACAGCTGTGACCTTCTCATCTTCCTCTGATTCAGACTCATGATCTTTTTGCATGGTGGCAGTTGTCTTTTGCCTCTCCTTCCTATCATTCTTCTTAGGTCTCAACTCAAGGTGCAGTTTCCAAAAATTCTCTTCGTCGTGTCCCTCTTCCTCACAATGTGTACAAGAGGGCTTTTCCCCTCTTCTCTTGGTTCTTGTGGCTCTTTTTGGGTGGTCATTTTCCTCATGCGTCCCCTTGCTCTCAAGATGCATGGCCTTCAAACTGGCCTCATCGATAGTAGTCGACTCGAACAATAATAATGAATGCCCTATGTAACTATGTAAGGAACCGACATACTTAGTTACAATCTCTAGTGAATCTAATGGAATGCTCAAATTCAATGCTTGTTTCCTAAATTATTCGGTGAATTTTTACACATTTTGACCCTTTCTTTGCCTTAGGTATTTCCATTCTGTTAATTCTTTTTGTTTATATCCCAGAGGGTAAAACTGATTCTTCAATGCAGAAACAAAATTTGACCATGAAGAAAGAAGGTTACCCACATTTTTGTTGCCTTGCAATCTGCTCTCCCACCAAATGAGAGTGGTCCCATTCATTCGAAGGGATTCCAATTGGATCTTTGCCTCATCTTCCTTGATCTTTTGAATCCGGTAGTAGACCTCAATCTTCCTAATCCAATTATTGAGCTTTTCTGCATTACATTCTCCAGCATACATAGGCAAGTCAAACTTTACATCTAGTTTAAGGAAAGGTTTCTTAGATGTATGTCTGGAATCACGATTAGAGTGATGAGAAATATCACTTGAAGAAGGAGAGGGAGGAGGCTCTTCTCCACCACCTTCATGATTTGTTGATCCATTGTCATGGGCATCTTTCTTCTCATGCCCAAGTGCCTTATCATACTCTAAAAACAGCTTGTCCACTTTCTCTACCAAATTGTAGAATACCTTGCGGAAATTATGTTCCTCTTCTCAACGAGCTTCTTCATTTATCATGTTTCTTCTTTGTTGTGCATGTCCAGCTTTAGGATCAAAGGACTTAAGCATTCCTTCACCTTTTCGCATCTTGTTCTGAGTTATCATATACTCATGCAATTTGCATCAACAAAGATCGACTCTGATACCAAACTTGATCCAAGATATTTTACTTATGCTGCGTCATAATTACATGAAACAAAGCTTATTAACCATGGAACTTAAAATCCCATAAAACAATGCAGAAATAACAAGATAAGAATGAAACCATGACACAAAGATTTGATTATGGAGTTCATCCAATTTGGACTACGTCTTCGTGCCCTGATCAATAGTGGGGAGGACTTTATTTATTAAGTGGCATGAAAAGAGAAGAAGTACAAGTATATTTTACATAAACACCCTTATACCTCCAATCTAGAAGATAGCTAACAAATGGAGAGCCCATCTCTAGAAACAGATGACATCACTGAAATCCTAGCAAAATCATGCAGAAACGCCTATCCGAACACCCAATTCTGATAAAAGGGATTTCGTACCTCTCGGAACCTTTAGATACTTGAGGCAAGGTTCCGGCCACCTGCCAGGAGCAGATGCTCCTGCTCTCCAATGGTATTCTGAGAAAACACACATCTTCTCTCTGCTCTATCGCCTCCTTTCTAGCATCTAAGAAACGTTGGATTTAAGTAGATTTCGGCGGCAGAGATTACCACACCCAGTCATTGGGTGTAGTGGTAAATTGGCACGTTGGTTGAGGAGAGGATGGGGGATCAAATCCTGCCCCTCCTTATTTAGCATAAGGTTTGTTTTTTGGATCTGGCACGTGGGCAGGGCTGGCAGACCCGCTGGCAGTGGGTTCAACTCCCACCAGTTTTCATATTTATATATATATATATATATATATATATATATATATATATATATATATATATATATATATATATATATATATATATATATATAACCAACCGGGGGTAGCGGAATTTCCCCTTTGCGATTGTGATATGCAATTGCATTGCATCCTGACTCTGTCGGGGGTCGATGTTTTACCATTGCTCTTGCGATGTGCAAAATGTGGGACCAATGGCAGCCTGCCATTTGGTGCTTCCCCATTCGTTGGGATTTCTATCACGTCATCTTCTCCTGCCCCCTATCCAAGTCAAACATGATCTTTGACTTGCTCTAACTTCTTCATATGAACTCGGATTAAATTTTCGTTCACATCATTAGAATCAGGATGACAAGCACTTCAATCCGATGCTAAGTTTATCCAAATTCTGCCACTTTGGGTTTTGAGCATTTTTTTACCATGCCACTGGTACTTTTTAGAGATCCACCTGGATCAATCACTAACCTCAAATCGAACTACAGAAACCATGGACCATATTAAGTTCACCCTCGCATGGTATTGTTATTTTTATATAGAAAACCAAATCAAATAGTTATTATTAGACTAGATCAAATATTCCACTCTTGATTTTATTCAGGAAGTGAAATTTGCTCCTATCTCCTAACATATGATGTGAACATCTGCTATCTGATATACCACATGTCGTCCTCATCACATGAAAAAAAGTGTAATGCCACGCCTTCCTAGTTGTTGCTCCTTCTTCTTCCACATGTTCCTTAGTTAATTGGGTATTTTTCTTTGACCGATTCTTTTGAACTGAAGGCCTCAAGGATTTAGGAATTTTACAATCTTTGGCCATGTGCCCAAATTTGTGACACACATAACACTCTATATGGCCAAGATAAGAATCCAAAGGATCTGATCTTTTATCACTCACGTTAGAATTCCATCTTCTCGTACTAGATATGAAATCAATGACCTTGTGGTTGAATAGGTTACAAGAATAACATAAACTGTTAAACAAACTTGTATACCTGAAAGAGGATCTTGTTCTTTGTTGTCCACGATGTTGCATAGATGTGTCCAATGTGCTCCTACAAGTGGCTGCCACATGTCCAAATTGGTGACAGTTGAAACACTCAATCTCCTTGATCAAAGGAGAAAATGAGTTTTGATTTCTCATTTGAACTTTGTTGCTATCAAATCTATGAGTGTACAAACTTCTTGACATAAAATATCCTTTCGGTTCTCTTGTTTGTTGGTGGTGATGAATTTGTTGTCTCTTTTCTCTAATATTGTCACAGCTTCTTACAGTGTTCATTGCAGGCTTCTTTGGTTTTGTTTTTTTTTATCTTTCCTACATCTAAACTTATCTCTCCTATTTGAAGGCTAGGGGCAGATCTATTGACTGTTATGGTGCTCTTACAATTTTCAAGTTAATAGGTATTTTTCTTCAAGTTTCTTTCTCAATTTATCTATTACATTTTTGAGTGTTTCTACATAGTCTTTCTTTTCCTTTTTCTTGTTGCACATTACTTCTTTCATTATTTTTTAATCTGCTAGCTAGGTCCTTAAGGTAGTGAGCTCATCCTTGAGATTTTTCTCCTTTTCATCACAAATATGCAACAACTTCTCATGATCCCTACATGTAGCTATTAGTCTATCCACTTGAGAAATTAATTCTTTTATTACAACCATTGTTTATTCATATTCAGCCTTGAAAAATACAATATCATTCTCCTCATCAGTGTGTAGCTCAATAGAATCATCAGAATCATAATTCAAAAACTTTCAAAATATTACCTCATGACATAATTGATTTGGATGAGATTTCACAATTTGCAACCCCTCTTCTTGCTCATGGACATGATCTATAATCTACTCTCCAAGCGATCAAGCTTCACTAAAGAGGACCAGCTCTTATACTAATTGTTAGAAACTAGATCAATAGTGGGGGGGGGGAAGGGGGTGAATCAGTAGTGTTGGCCTTTATATCAATTTTATAACTTTTGTCGGATTAATAACATGAAACACACATCCACAATATTATTTTATCAAAACTTGAAAGTAGAAATAAACTCAAAACATAATAACCATGGAAAGCCTCAACACAAATAAGCACACATGAAGGAACAAGTATTTCCGGTGGAAACCCTTTTGGTAGAAAACCACCCTGCTGCTACTGGGCTACTAAATTCTTCTAGTAATCTACTAAATAAGATTTTAAGTGAATTATCTTACACCCATAAGCTAGAAAACTTGGCTTTCATTATAGTATGTTAGCACCTATCAGTTAGGAAGTTTGTTTCTCTCACAGATCTATGGAAATCTATCCACTGTAAGCACCCACGACCAATGATCTTCGCCCAAAAGCCATTGGACTATCCAACATCGATTGGATGGATAAATATGTTCCTTATATTTAATACACCAAATCAATGTCTACTATGAAGCCTCCATGCCTTCACTTCCTCCATGCGAACCACATTTCATATATTTTTAGACTGAGTTCTCAATATGTTGAATATAAGCAACCCAACAACACTGTTGGGTCCCTATAATACTAGTGATTACCCCATTACTATTGTAGTTATACCCCTTATTTATATTTTTGTGCCCCTATTACCCCCATATTGTTATTTCTATGCCCCATAGAATCCCTCTATTGTTATTTTTGTGGCTTTATATTATTATTGTTAGGTCGGCTGGATTATATTGTGACTCCTTAGACTCCTATATATAGAAAGGAGGTTTTGTCATTTGTATCATCCAAGAATTGTTCATTTATGTAATGTAAAGGAGGTTTCCCCCTCGAAGAGGCTGAATTCTAAGGCGTGGATCTCTCTTTTCTATCTTTTTGTGAGCTGATTTCATAACATTTGGTATCAGAGCTTTGGATTCTAGGGTTTCGCTGTTCCAAACAGGTCATCGTGGAATTTTCACTATAACTTTTTTTCTGTCACGTTTCAGAAGTTTAAAAAAAAACCCATTTGAGAAGAAATCATGCGGAACCTTGGGTCCGAATTTCAGAGCTTTTCCCACGATATATGCGGAGATATGATCTGAGGAAGTTGGTCTTTTTGCAGACTCCTGAATTACATTCAAAACAGGTGACCTGGAGAAAATCGTCATAACATTCTCTTTGGGGATCGGATTGAAATTTTGTAAGAAGGTACAGAAAGAGAATGGACTGTAGTTTCTTGTGTGTGTGTTTCAGATTCAAAGGTTGAAACAGTGACTCGTGGTACGTCGTACAAATTCGCTCTACTGAACCAGTCTAAAAGCAAGTCACTGTGGGAGATTTCACATAACTCTTCCTTGGAGAATCCAATTTGGCTTAGACTTGTGGCATTGGAAAAAGGATGCAAAAGGCTACTACAGGTAGAAATTTTATAACTGGATGATCCGAAATTATAGAGATACATCAGATTCAATATCAGGCTTCTATAAAGTGAAAAAAGGTGTGTAGTTTTTTTTTAATTTTTGTGTAAGCTTGGTTTAACGGAATTCAAAGGGCATAGTAAAGCATTATTATCGGTAACTGATGCCCCGAGGAAAGAAAATGAAAACACCTAGTAAGGAACCTGAAAGCTCTAGCATGACTCATGAAGAAGAGGAAGAAATGCTACATGATATATCAAAATTACAAGAACAAGTGCAACAAATGTCACGCTCAAAAAAGCTAACAGAAGCTAAGATAAGTGGCGTGGAATCTAAGATAAATGGCGTGGAATCTAAGATAAAGGGCATGGAAGCTAATATGGATGATTCGAAGATAGATTTGAAGAGAGACATGGCAGATTTGAAGATAGATTTGAAGACAGACATGGAAGAATTGAAGAAGTTGCTACAAGAAAGGGTCACTAATGGTGAAAAGGTAGTAAAGGAAACTCATGATGAGAACAAAATAAATGTTAATCATGATTCCATAGACGCTAATGTTGGATCGAAGAATCACCATATTCCAAAAATCGATATGAGGAAGTTTGATTATAAGGATCCCGCCACATGGATATTACAGATGGAGCAGTTCTTCGATCTCAATAATGTGCAAAACGCACAAAAGGTACGTATGGCAACTGTATATTTGGAACCAAATCAGTTTGTATGGTATCAATGGCTTTGCTCTCGTAAACAATTTATCACTTGGGCAATTTTTACGGAAGAATTGATAGCACATTATGAAGATACAAAAAGCAACACTTTTTTTAGCCAATTGATAAGTCTCAAACAAAAGGGTTCAGTAATGGAGCACATTGAGGAGTTCCAAAAATTGAACATAAGGGTAAAAGATATTCCAGAGGAGCATAGGATTGATGTGTTCATAGGGTCTTAAAGGATAATATCCAACATGATGTTCGCCTTTGGGAACCTGATTCATTAGAGAAGGCATTCAAGTTAGCAAGAAAAATGGAAAGCAAAATTATGGCAACCAGGAAGCATACCACTCACAACTATAAAGACGGAAGTGTTGTTACCCCTAGTCTTCCACAACCTATAAGGTTGACACCACAACAATTGGAAGAAAAAAGAGCAAAAGGGCTTTGTTACAGTTGTGATAGCAAATACACTAAAGGTCATAAGTGTGCTGAGAAGAAATTATTCTACATAGATTGTGAAGAGGAAGAAGAAAAGGAGCAAGAAAGGTCAAAAGAAGAAGATATACTCCAGGAACAAAGCCTATATGAAGAACAAATAAATCCGACCATATCTTGTAATGCATTGGCGGGAATTACCACTCCTCAAACCATCAAGATAGAAAGACAAATCAAGAAGAAAAAGGTAATAGTGTTGATTGATTCAGGAAGCACCCACAATTTTATTCATTGTAGGGTAGCAAAAGAATTGAATTGCTTCCTATATCCAGCACCAAAGTGTCAAGTGATGATTGCAAATGGAGGAACAATAAATTGCTCTGGAAAGTGCCATAATATCAAGCTATCCATGGGAGAATATGTATTGACTAGCCCAATGCTTTCCATTCCAATGGGAGGTGTTGATGTTGTACTAGGAGTCCAATGGCTACAATCCTTGGGTACAATAGCTTTTAATTTTCAAGAACTTTTCATCAAATTTTCTAAGGAAAGGAATTTGAATTAAGGGGTATTGCAGGGAAACCAGGAAAGATAATCAGCTCTAATGGCATGACAAAGCTTCTAAAAAAGGAGCAAAGAGGTGTAATTGCACAATTATGTTCGCTAGATGTTTCCACATTGGAATCATCTATTTCTCCAGATCTCCAAAAAGTCCTGGACAATCATTCCAAGGTATTTGAGACTCCAAAAGGTCTCCCACCTATGTGTGATCATGATCATGCTATTCATCTGATTCCAGGAAGTGTTCCTCCAAACATCAGGCCGTACAGATATCCCTATGTCCAAAAAAGTGAAATTGAACGTATGGTTGCAGAAATGCTAGAGGCTGGTATAATTCAACCGAGTCAAAGTTCTTTCTCAGCTCCAGTAGTATTGGTGCACAAGAAGGATGGATCATGGCGCATGTGTCCGGATTATAGGGAGCTCAACAAGCTCACTATTAAAGATAAGTTCCCCATTCCTGTTATTGATGAATTACTGGATGAATTGCATGGATCAATTTACTTCACCAAGTTGGATCTTTGTTCGGATATCATCAAATTAGAATGAAGATTGAAGAGATTCCGAAAACGGCATTTAGAACTCATGAGGGTCATTATGAATTTTTGGTCATGCCTTTTGGCCTTACCAATGCACCTTCAACATTTCAAGGTTTGATGAATTCCATTTTCAAACCATTCCTTAGAAAATTTGTGTTAGTATTTTTTGATGATATACTAATCTACAGCAAGTCTTGGAAGGATCATGTTGAACATGTTGACAGGGTGCTACAACTATTGGAGGAGAAACAATTATATGCAAAAAGATCCAAATGTTTCTTTGGAGTCCAGGAGGTGGAATATTTGGGTCATATTGTATCTCATGAAGGAGTTAAGGTAGACCCTAGCAAAATTAAAGCCATTAAGGAATGGAAAATTCCCACATCCATAAAGCATCTGCGAGGATTTCTTGGGTTGACAGGGTATTATCACAAGTTTGTTAAGAATTATGGGAGAATAGTAGCACCTCTAACAACATTATTGAAGAAAGATTCATTTTCATGGACTCCGGAAGCAACAAAGGCCTTTGAACATCTTAAAGAGGCAATGTGCCAAGCACCGGTCTTAGCTACATCGGACTTCACAAAAACCTTTATTGTGGAATGTGATGCTTCAGGAAATGGAATTGGTGTTGTTCTAATGCAAGATGAAAGACCCATTGCTTTTGAAAGTCGTCCAATCAAGGGAAAGTTTTTAAGAAAAGCTATTTATGAGAAGGAAATGTTGGCAATACTCCATGCACTTAAGAAATGGCGACCCTACCTAATGGGAAGACACTTCAAGGTAAAAACGGATCATGATAGCCTTAAATACTTTTTAGAACAAAGATTATCCTCTGAAGAGCAACAAAAGTGGGTCACAAAGATGTTGGGTTATGACTTTGAAATCATCTACAAAAAAGGGAAGCAAAATGTGGTGGCAGATGCACTCTCAAGAAAGGATGAGGATGTGGAAGCATTGTTGTGTGCCATTTCTATTATCCAACCAGATTGGATAAATGAAGCAAGGGAGGAATGGAAGAATGACAAAGAAGTGTGGGCACTTATTCGAAAGCTACAACAAGATTCCAGTACTTCTGATACATTTAGCTGGAAAAATGATTCGTTATGGTACAAAGATCGCTTATACCTCTGTAAGAATTCCCAGCTAAAACAAAATATTCTTATGGAATTGCACACTTCTCCCTTAGGAGGGCACTCAGGATTTTTAAAAACTTACCACAGGGTTAAGAAGTAATTTTTTTGGGATGGCCTTAAATCAGATATTCAAAAGTTTGTGGCGGAATGTTTGGTTTTCCAGCAAAATAAAGTTGAAACAATTAAGACACCGGGTCTATTACAACCTTTATCCATTCCAAGCCAACGTTGGGAGGAGGTTTCAATGGATTTTATCACAGGTTTACCCAAGTCTGAGGGAAAGAGTGTCATCATGGTGGTAGTTGACAGACTTACCAAGTATGCACACTTTTGTGCATTATCACATCCATTTAAAGCCAGTACAGTTTCTACTGCATTTATGGAAACAGTTCAAAAGCTACATGGAAACCCAAAGATTATTGTAAGTGACAGAGATCCCATTTTCACTGGAAATTTTTGGACAGAATTATTTTCTTGTCTTGGTACTCAGTTAGCTCATAGCTCATCTTATCATCCTCAATCTGATGGGAAAACTGAGATAGTAAACAAATGTTTGGAAGGATATCTTCGTTGCTTTGTATCTGATAAACAGACACAATGGGTCAAATGGTTGCCTCTGGCTGAATGGTGGTATAACACTTCCTTCCATACAACAACAAAAATGACCCCATTTATGGCACTTTATGGGTATCAACCACCATCCATCACATCATATTTAAGAGAAAATTCTAAGGTTCAGGCAGTGGAACATCACATCGAACATCAACAACAAGTCCTCCAACTCTTAAAGGATAACCTCATGTTGGCACAAAATAGAATGAAACAACAGGCAGATCAACATCGCAGTGAAAGAAGTTTTGATGTAGGTGATTGGGTATTCCTACAGCTACAACCATATAAGCAAATGTCCCTAAAGCAAGCTAAGAAGGATAATAAATTATCACCAAAGTATTATGGTCCATACAAGGTGTTGCAAAAGATTGGTACTATGGCATACAAATTGGAGCTTCCTGCAGCTTCTCGATTGCACCCAGTTTTCCATGTTTCATGTTTAAAGAAGGTTATAGGTGACAAGCTCCCAATTCAAACAATATTGCCAGAACTTGACGAGGAAGGAAAAATTATATTGGAACCGGAAGCAGTCACAGAAACAAGAACTCGATAGCTACGAAATCGATCAATTTCAGAGTATCTTATCAAGTGGAAGAACTTATCCGCTGAAGATTCCACATGGGAGGATGAGAATTTTATGTAGAAGTATCCAGAACTACTCAAGCGTTGAGGACAACACTTTTTTTGAAGGAGAGGGGCATGTTGGGTCCCTATAATACTAGTGATTACCCCATTACTATTGTATTTATACCCCTTATTTATATTGTTGTGCCCCTATTACCCCCATATTGTTATTTCTGTGCCCCATAGAATCCCTCTATTGTTATTTTTGTGGCTTTATATTATTATTGTTAGGTCGGCTGGATTATATTGTGACTCCTTAGACTCCTATATATAGAAAGGAGGTTTTGTCATTTGTATCATCCAAGAATTGTTCATTTATGTAATGTAAAGGAGGTTGCCCCCTCGAAGAGGCTGAATTCTAAGGCGTGGATCTCTCTTTTCTATCTTTTTGTGAGCTGGTTTCATAACAAACACCATCGTTTTGCACATAAAATCTGAAGCAAAAAAATTGCCCAGAGGGGATACTTCTTCTCTTCTCATCACAACCAACTCTGATCTCTAACACACCACAAAATTCCATTTCTTCTCCACTCTAAACACTACCTCCTGCAACACAAAAACTCTGAAATTATCCTCAAATCATTCTTTGAATTTTGCAAACACGAGTCTGATAAAACACTGCAAAACTATGTGAGTAGATGTTTCAATATCTACTCACTCTCAATGCCCTCAAAATGGCATACTCTCACACTCTCCACTAGACCAACCAAATTAACTCAAGGCCTTCCTCTATTTATCATTTTTTGTGATGGTTAACTCAATAAATTCTACAGGTGATGGAGTGCTCAACAATTCTTTTCACACATATGAATTTGCTTGAATCTAGCTCCTTGACTTGATCAAGCCACTCATCTCCACTAGATTATGGATATTTTCAAGTTTAACCAACTTCTATAAGTTCCCTTACCTTTTCTACCATATACTAGAAAGTTCTGATTAAGAACATTAACACAATACCAAAATTAGCTGAGATGCACGAGGAATCCAGAGAAATTCAAGCTCTAAATCTTAGTCACATGCACAAAAGTAGTTGATCTCGGCTGACCGCATGTATATACCTGCTTCCCAGCTACTGGAGCCTCTCAGCCACATGCATAGGCTTGTCTCCATGCAACTGTGACAAATGATAAGAAAACTTACTCAACTCAGTTCAGAACTTGCCCAAACTTCTGCCAGAGCTTGAAAAGCCTCTGGAGGGCCTATGGAAGCCACTCTCACCTCTGAAGCATTTCACCAAGTCACTTCCACATCACTATCATCATCACAAGTCAAACTAGGTTAACTTGGATGCCAACTAACAAATATACTAACACCTAATCCATCAACCCACTCCACAACTCTTCTAACATCTACACAACTATTAAAGAACCTCGCATAGACTTATCAACCATACATGACACCTTCCATAGCAACCATACATAACATAAGCATCAGCCAAGCCAACATAATCCAAGCCAAACCACCTACAACAATAAAACATCTGCAACCATTGGCACAAACTAACCAATCCATCTGTAACAAGCCACCAACAACACAATCATATGACAACGCATGCCTAGGTTGACATCAATGGCAACCATCAATCACTACAACCAACAACTGCATCATCATTGCCAACACCTAGATCTAATCATCTCTGATATTCCACCCGCAAAAAACCAGATTCTCATGACAATGTGTTGGTGTGAGGGGGATTGGACCCAAGTTCAGAGTTAGCTATGCTAACCATCAAAACCCTACCCTACTGGTCCTTTCAATAACAGTCCACTTAGGCACAGATTGCAATCTCACCTAAGGCAGTATTGGGGGATGCTAGAACCATGTTTCTACATCCAGAAGGCTATGTGATGTAGCAGCAAGGCGTTTCTTAATTTTAGAGCCCGATATGAGCTTCGCAAACCCTTATCTTCAGAATCACGGACTTAAGTGATTTATACATAAATAGATCTATGAGCTTCGCAATTGTTCTAACATGCATAACTTATCATACAAAAGTAGATCTGGACCTTCACGATACAATTAAAACAATATTACAGAGAATCGAATCATAACTGAGCATAAACAAAGAAACATGTAAATATACATAGAACGCAAGGAATTACTTCAAATAGGCTTTATTACTTCAGATATTCAATTATTACACTTCTTATGACCCTTTGCACACAGCTGCAGGGGCCCACGCACTCAGCTACGGACTTGCCAAGGTCTCCATGCACTCAACTATAGGAGCCTTCCCCTTTGCCAGAATACAGAATTACAGACAAAATAGACTCAAAATCCCATTCTTTTACTGAACTGAAATTCCTAATGACTCCTCGATGACTTCCTTTTAGAGATCTTACATTACATTACCATGGTCTGCGAACCATGGGCGGAGCTCATTACTTAATCAAAATAGCCCATACCTTTACAAATTAAGGGGCTTTGACCTTACTGAAAACCCCTTTAACTCTTAATGTTCTGCACGCTTCGCTCCTCAAAATGCAGAGACTTTACAATATTACATCAAAATTGAGACAAAACTTAGACCTGGGGGACCCCATCCCAATAGACACCAAACATAAAGACGTCAATCATCTTGAGTCACTTTGTCGGTACGTCCTTGACACACGCTTTAAGGTAGTTGAACTCTATCTTCAACACTTGAAGCTCTGTCGTGCACTACGAAACGGCCTCCTGAACCTCCTCGACCAGTTTCTTAATAGTTGGTCCCTCTACGCTAAGACCAATGGCCCTCTACATCTGTTGCATACCTTTCAGTTTATTCTCTATAGCCTGAGAGAGTTTACTAGCTTCATTTGCCCAAGGTTTTGTTCACACTGAAATGATTAATGCTTTGCGTCGTATCTCATCTATCTGAGTCTGAATATCCTTCCCTTCCTAGAGTCTGGCAAACTGTTGCACAGGTGCTAAGGTCTGTTTCGTTGCCCTGATTTCATCGAACTGCATTTGTTTTTCTCTTATATTAGCTTCAATATTTTGCATATGTGGGTCCTCCTGCAGCAAGGCCCACATCTCCATGGTGTTCTCAAAAATTTGGTTGCAGTCCTTAACTGCATCTTCTAGTACATCCATGTCTACCTTAATAGTAGCCTCACATTGCTCTCGAACTTCTGGAGGTGTTGGTTGTTGTAGCTTCATCTGCAGCTCTACGACCTGCATCTACATCTCAAACTTCAATCATTCCACCTCCATGTTAAACTCCTTCACCGCAACTGCCATCTTGTGGAGCTTTTCTTCAAAAGTTGCTTCAGTCTGTATGAGGAGCTCTAGAACATCAATGCAAGTTTGGGTAATGAAATCTTTCAACTATTGTCTGGTTGCAAGGGCTGCATCCCTATGTTGGATGGCCCTGGTAGCTTCCTAAGTTAGATTCTCATTGTGTCTCTTGGTGTCTTTGATTACGAATAGTGCTCGCTCTTCCCGGATTTTCAATTCGTCAGACACTCCCTCGTGGAGTTCATGCAATGTTTGAATGGACAGCACCGCTAAGTTTAGCACTGAATTCATCCCATATGGTGCTGCTGCCTGATTCGCCTCAGTAGTAAAATGCAGTGACCCTCCTGGAATGGGCACTGTGCGTACCTCTATAGTTACCACCAATGTCGAAGGTAATGTCGGTTTCACACTTAACATTCCCACACTCGCTTGATTCTCGCTCGCCTGAATCACGCTCGCTCGAATTGCACTCACTTGTACCTGTAGCTCTTTGAAGCCCTACTGAACCTACGTCAGTACTGACTTATACTGATCCTCTATATTTCCCGACATGTCCTCGGTGACTAATCGCACAGTGTCACTGATCTCATCGATGTCCCCCTCAGTGAGGACCATCGGGTCAGTGCTAGAGGTCTTGTCAGACTTCTGCTTCTTTCATGCACCTTTAGTGGTGGGTTTCTTCCTCTTCTTTAGGATTAAAGGAGACTCAATATATTTTTTCTCCTTAAAAGGGTATGCTCCACCCCCCTCTAGTTCCTTTTTTTCCTGCTCCTCTTCTTCTATGCGCTCTGACTCTTGCACGGTATTCTTCTCAAGGTCCATAGTGGTCTTTTGAGGCACCTTCTTTGTGTCGTCCTTCAGTGCAGATCTCACAGTTAGTGTACCTTTTGTGGTCTTCGTTGTTTTGTTGGTACCTACCTGGTATCCTTCAACTTCCTCACTTGGATCCAGCGATGCGCTTGACCAGTTAGATATTACCAAAAAAATGTCATGTTCTATGACCAAATAGGGCAACTCATACCATATTACCTCTACATATTTCTTCGCCTAGATCTGTTGTGGAAGTCTGCTTTGAAGTTTGCAACTCTACGATATTCATTAAGCATTGGTGATAGTCGTGGCTTCTCATTAATCACGGTGCACAGATCCATCTCAAACATCACCCAAATAATTTATTCTTTACCACCCAACTTGGATCCTTCGACGCTCACAGCGAAGCATACCTCACAACTTCGCACAAGTTTGGGTCGATAATAGGGAAATGTGACTCGTCAAGGGTTCTCCATGCTATCAAAGCAATCAAAATTAATAGCCATGCATAATGGAAGGGTTTCCCATCTTCCTGGGCCTTGCGACAATCATCAAAAAACTCCTGCCAAAGGTATCCTACCCGATTAAACTGCACCCCTTGGTTGCATTGCGTAGCCAACTGAATTACTGGGGCTGGCACCTCGTCTACCCTATACTTCCTCATAATATTACTAGCCATAATTGATGCATAAAAGATGATAATCTTATCAGAAATCAAGCTTACAGCGTAGCCTCGCGACTCCTTGATGACATTGAAATCTTTCTTTATTTGATCTGTGAGCTTCTTTTCTTGAGACTTGACAATAAAAGCATCGGCAGGGTCTACTCCTGCACATGGCAACGCGATGATCCTCCTGATCAACATATCACCTATTGGGATCCTCTCCCCAAGCCATAAGGCTTCATCGTGCACCAAAGATAGCAACTGGTGCAGACATATGTTATTGATGTTGCTGCACCCAAAATGAGGTACAGTCAACATGTTCAGTAAGTCAGCGCGCTGAATCCCTATAGCCCACATCATTGGTTCTACTCTCGTTACACCAAACTCCTCATAGTATACCATCTTCAGGTATTTACTTGCTCAAAATGAGGTAATTTGGCCCTGTTCACCAAGTCCCAATCCTCCATGCACAGTTGTGACACCTTCACCAGCAACTCGCCTCAAAGGGCACATCTTCTGATAACAAAGATGTACAAATGGAAAATTTTGTTGCATCAGGGTCCTTTGTCACCTTAGCAGTCAACTTTCTTGGCGATATATATGAAGGTAACCAAAATATTAGCTAAGACTCATTGATCCTTATGTCTTCAATTCCTGCCTCAATTTCTTCATCCTCTAAGTCAACCGGCTCCATTGGTTACTTCTTTTTCTCTTTATCAATATTTTACTTTTTTTTTCTTTTTTTCTTTTTTTCTTTTTCTGTTGGTTCTACCATTGTTGTTGTCGTTGGTACAGTTGTGGGCTTCGGCCTTGGTGATCTAGGAGTTTTCGTGTGTGTAGGAGATGTAGCAGTCATGATGTTTGTTAATCCTCATTCTAGAAATTCCCAGTAGACATCTTGCCAATCCTCACTAGACATGCAACACTTCTCTTAGCTCAGACTTAGGCACAAAAGCTCACAAGATTTCTTCAAGAGGCAAAGTGTCCAAATGTAGAGAGGGATGCAATATTTATAGCCAAATTCAAATTTAATTTCATGAATGCCTTCAGATCCTCCTCATAAATGAAAATTTGGCGACAGATTTCCATATATATGCTCCTTAAATGCACTCCACCTGCTCCCTTTAATGGAAAAATTGTTGTCAAATTAGCTGTAGCTTTTTTAACGGTCACATTTTTGGTAGGCTGCATTGGACCCTCTCTAAACATCGCACAACCCTCCTTCTTTGACGGATTCCTTCCTTGGCAGAGTAGTTTATAGTCTTGTGCTTCCTTCCAACTACCTGAAGCACTAAGAATTTCTTATTGTTATATAGTCATTGCATCCTTACAGGGGCGAGATCGTCCATGTATACCTTCAATCTGCTCCCATTAATCCTTCTAGGAAGCAACTCCCCATTCAGCTGTGTGAGCTTAACTGCGCCACCATCTGAAATATCCTTGATGACATAGCGTCCCAGCCAATGCATCTGAAACTTCCCAGGAAATTTTGTGAACTTGCTATCATACATTAGGACCAAATCTCCATTCTTAAAAGTGTGTTGCTTAATGTGGTGATAACAATGTAAACTTTGAAATGGGAACTATAAATTCAAAATGGGAACTCTCACCAAAAAACCCAAAAAAAACATGAAAAATAAAGCTAAAAACGAAAAGTGTTTATACTGGAATGATGGTTTTTCTTTAGGTCAATTTTCAACATGTTTTAAAAATGGCAGTGAAAACCAATCTTTTGTGCAAAAAACACCTTGAAAACGAAAAGTGTTGATACAGGAACGATGGTTTTTTTTTAGGGTCAATTTTCAACATTTCAAAAAAATGGTAGTAAAACTGAATTTTTATGTGCAAAAAATAGCTATTTTTGAGGAAAAAACACACTAATGTTTTTGGTAGAATAACATTTTTCTTTCCTAGGTATAATTTCAACATGTTTTAGTAATGACGATAAAGATAAAATAATGGGATCTGAAACACATTAAAATTCGATTAGTTTTCATCCAATTTGTTAAACATATAATAACATGACACTAAAGATCGCTAAAATTCTAAATGCTTTCAACCATAACATTAAAGATACAAAAAAATTGGAAAATTTCCAACCATAAAATTAAAAAACCATGACATTATAAACAAATTACATGACCAAATTAATCAAAATGTCATTATATATTAAATTAAACATACATTATATCTCTAAGTTATTGTTGCATTGTAGATATTCTAAACAATAAAAATCATCATAATTAAAACACATAATCCAACAAACATAAAAATGACTCATAACTTCTAATTTAACGCCATATGGAAATCAAAAAAATTATTTCAAGATACGATGCAAACATCAGTTATATAAACTTTCTTAGACAATTATTCAAAATCACTCATATTTTCTTGCACACCATCAGAATTCACATATTCATATGAATGATTGAATGCAGATTAAGATGTTCCATATTCTTTTCTTTCATTAACTAGTGACCCATCTAAGTCTACATGCATGCCCACCATTTCAGGTTTCAAAATTCTTCTGGATCTACGATTGGTTTCAGTAGGCTCCCCTCAACATTGTTCATTCTGGTAAAAACCTCTTCAGAATCTCTATCGTCTTGAAGCAAAGAGTTCCTATCTTTGTTAAATTGAAGTCATAAACAAGTATGTCAACATACTCTAATTTTAAGAGGTCTATGCGGCGACGATTTATATTTGTACCCTTTCTTTTTCTCTTTCCGCCAATTTTTTTATCAACTACCATCTTTGGCTTATACACACCATTGAATGGGTGTGTATTTGTGGCATACCAATGTACTTCAACACCTATAACATCTTCATTTTTTGTAATGACCTTTATAATCTTAGCAACCCAGAATGGATAGCCATTAGGATCTCCATCTGCTAGCATTGGGATCATGAAACTCTCCTTAATATCATGTATTGAACCCCTTTAAAGGTCTTCCATGGCTTCACGTTGTGCACGAGATCTTCTGGAACCAATATACATCTCTCTTTCCTTTGCCTGTGAAGAATTAATAATACCTTGAGATTGTTGTTGTTCAACAATGTTTCTTTCCTCATGTTCATTTGACACATTTTGTGGCCAAATAAATGGATTTTTTAAAGGTATATCTTCATTTGTTGTTCTTGAAATGATATCACTTTGATTATTGAAAAAAGACTCCCACCAAACTGAATCAGCAATATCAAAGTACTCATATGTATATCTAATACATTTTTTAATTTATTCTAGGCAATCAGAATAATTTATATCTCTATTCTGTCGGCGTGCATTATGAATTTTAGCAACTGATTGTAATAACAATATATTTGATGCAAATATTGGATGATCTGGAATGAACTTGAAAAATTCCAAACCTGGTGACGATGCGCATTCTGCAGTAGTTGAATACTTCTTGCCCCATATTAGTGTTTTCTCGTCAATTTTTTGATACGAAATTGATGTTGGAAGCTAATGTCATTAAGTTGTTCAATGAATTTCTCCTCACCATGCGATCCGAGAATAAACCTTCGCATGTCAACAGTTTCTTCCAACACATCAAAAGTAGGCTCTGGCATGTATGATTTCTTAATACATTCAATTAATGATGGCAAGCTCCCAACTTCCTTCCTCCTCAATGTGACTGAAAAACTATTGAACATCTGATCAATATGGTCATGAGTTTTCCCAACAAGAAGGAAACCAACCTTTACCTTTCGAAAAATTCTCAATTCAACAAAGCATGTTTAGATATCCAAAAACAATCTGATTTTTGTTTTCACGATAAGTGTTGTCCAATTGTAGATATAAAACTTCAGGAAGATTACCAGACCAATGAGAAAGCACATCATAAATTATGGTTATTGTCAGATTTGCATCATTATGAATATTTGGAGTTGTGAAGTATACCCTTGGAAACATTTTCCCATAGAAGACCATACAGCCGACCAAGCACAGGACAGTATCTTTCTTTGTCTATACTATTTTAGCCCAACTACTTTATGGCAGGCCCCTTAATTGAAAGCTAGGTGAAGGAGAGGAAGTGAAAGCTGGCTCGACTCTCCTGTAATGCCCAGTGTGACCCAGAGTGGATCGTAACTGCTTAACGGTCTTGGGAGGAGGTAGATTTACAATCACTGCAACTTCAAAACAACTTCTTTCTAAGGAAACTCTGGAAGCATAGGAGGATATTGGAGTAAAGTCGTTATACCCTTTAGTAGCTGGAGGGAGTCCTCCTATAAATTTTTGGGTGTGCGAAAAAAATGTGGTAGAAGTGTTTTCTTGTGTCCATACCATCAATTATCAAACCCAAATATTTATTCGAATTATCATAACACTTATTTCGATGCTTGTACAACTTTTTCCTTTCACTTGTTTGTTGTTCGCAATGCTCCTGAAGTGCTTTGACAATGGAATTTACACAACATAAAAGAAAGTCATTAAGAAATGTGTTTTCATAGTTGATGACTATACAATTTTAAAATTTAAAGTTATGAATTCTTACCTCTTTTTGACCCTTCACATTTATCCCTTTTTTATTTAAGAGAATCACATGTACTGCAAATCCCCATCATTGTCTTCTTAGGAATACAAAGATTGTTGAATTGTTTCTTCCATACCTTCACAAAATATTGATATGTAATAGATCGACCATGTCCCTCAGCACCTTCTGCATAATCTTTGTATAAGTTGTAGATTTCTCGTCTTGAGAAATTATCTGGAATATGTATTGTCTCTCTATTTTGCATACACCCTCCATGCTTTGAAAATAAATCTTTCATCCATGACATTGCAGTATTTGATAATGGCCCAAATTGTCATTTATAACGTACTTCTGAATAAAATGTGGGATCATTTTCCAAATTTTCTTGGATTCTTGATAGAAGAAAATTACCCATTGAATGAAACATTTTGAAAGCCTTTCTGTAGATAAATAAAGACCCAATATGATAATCATAACCTAACAATGTAGATTGCATGCACCCCACTAAATATGAATTTTGCATGCTTTTATTCATTTAAAAATATATCTTCCTTTTCTCTAACGCAAACTTGAAATCCATATGTTTCAAGCAATCTTTTTGAAAACATTCACTTGAAATGAGAGCGTTGATAGAACTTCTTCTCATCAGATATTTTGCTCCACCCCTTGTATAACTAGAACATCTTGGATTGATACGAAACAGACTACTCCTACTCCTCGATACAATATTTCCTAGCAACATCTCCATCATTGGATCATCATTTGTATAAGCATTTTCATCATCATTTTGAGGAATGTTATCCTCACTATGATCATCTGTCCTTTTGAAATAATGACTTGGAGGATATTCTTCATCTTGCCCTTCTTTAGTGCTGCTCTCATAGTCCTTAGAATTAAGACTAAATGGAAAATTCGACTCGATGTTTATTGGATATTCTTCATCATGTGCATTGTCAGTGTTGCTTTCATAGTCCATAAGATTAGGACTGTAAAAAATGTGACTCTTTACTTACTGAAAATTCTTCATCCTACCCTTCGTCACTACTTCTCTCATAGTCCTTAGGATTAGGACTAAGTGCTTCATTCTATCCTTCATCACTACTGCTCTCATAGTCCTTAGGATTAGGACCAAGTGGAAATCGCGATTCTTTATTTATTTGAAAATCTTCATATACTCTTCATCATTGTTTCTCTCATAGCCCATAGGATTAGGACTAAGTGGACACCATGACACTCTATTCATTTGAAATGATTCATCATTTTCTTCATCACTGTTGCTCTCATATTCCATAGGATTAGGACTAAGTGGAAACTGTTAATTTGAAATTCTTCATCACTGCTACTCTCATAGTCCATGGAATTAGGACTAAGTGGACATTGTGACAGTATTCATTTGAAATTATTTATCAAGCTCTTCATCAATGCTTCTCTCATAGTCCATAGGATTAGGACTAAGTGGACACCGTGACACTCCATTATTTTGAAATTCTTCATCATGCTCTTCATCACTATTGCTCTCATAGTGCATAGGATTAGGACTAAGTGGACACCGTGACACTCCATTCTTTTGAAATTCTTCATCATTGCTGCTCTCATAGTCCATAGGATTAGGACTAAGTGGACACCATGACACTCTATTCATTTGAAATTCTTCATCATGCTCTTCATCACTGCTGCTCTCCTAGTCCATAGGATTAGAACTAAGTGGAAACCGCCACTCTTTATTTATTTAAAAATCTTCATCATGCTCTTCATCACTGCTATTCTCATAGTCCATAGGATTAGGACTAAGTGGAAACCGTGACTCTTTATTTATTTGAAATTCTTCATCCTGTCTTTCATCAGTGTTGCTCTCATAGTCCTTAGGATTAGGACTAAGTGGGAGATTTGACTCTATTCACAGTGGAAGAATTTCCGTTATATTCATCAATATGAATAGAGTTGTTATGCGACGAAAATGTTGATGCTTCACAAAGCGAAACTTCACTATCAGAAGAATCCATGCCTTTCAAACAGAAGAGGTTGAATGATACAAATGCACTCTCTCCTAATGATAATATGTAGCTTAAAGAATGAAAAATTCCCTCTAAAAATTCCCTCCAAAAATTTTTGCCAAAATTTTTCCCTCCAAAAAATTTGTTTCATGTATTTCCCTCCATAATTTTCTTCTACAATTTACTGAAAAATTTTAACTAAATTTTCTTATGAAATAAATCTTTTAAATTAAATATTTAGATCAAAGTTGTAAACCTAAAAAATTGAATGTTTTTTTTAAATTTTTATTATATCTTCTAAAACAAATTAATCCCACATTCACCCTGCTATAAAACAATTCTGTAATGTTCGATATATCATAGTTTACTATATTGCCATAACAAGAATTATATGTTAAAGGTGCAGTAAAAAAATTTTGTAATGCTCATTTTATCATAGTTCCTTATATCGCCATAACAAAATTTACATGTTAAAATTTGTATAAAAACAAATTAATTCCACATTAACCGTGCAGTAAAACAATTCTGTAATTTCCGCTATAACATAAATTTTATTATCACTGTTCCTCACATCACATCAAGGTTTTTCGAGGTTCGTTAAAAGACTTGGAACGAATTTGTGGAGCAGCTACATTTCTATCAACAACATATTCAATGGAAGATTATTGCATTTGAAAGGTTATTTTCTCTTTTGCCGTGTGCAAGTTTTAAAATTCAATAGGTTTAATGAATTTTTCTTTTTTAGAAATTAAAAATTTAAATGATTCAGATTTAACCACTACGTCAACAATGGGTGTGGTGGGCCCAGTCATGCTCCCCGACGGCCCAACGAGCCCATGGGGGAGGGGCAGGAGGGTTGGTCGCCCATCCCCTCGCCCCACCCTAGCCGATCGTTGGGCCACCGGGGTGGGGGGTCATTGGGCCGTCGGGGTCGGGTGGGGAGTGGGGGCTCGGGCGCCAGCCCCACCCTAACGGCCCAATAGTTGGCCTGGGTGACGGGCCGTTGGTCCGCCGAGGTGGGGCGGGGGATCGAGCGTTGGCTCGAGTGGCAGGCCGATTTTTGGGGTGGGTGGAAGGGGGTTGTATTTTTTTAATTTCTTATTTTTTTCTTTTTAAATTGTTGTGTTTTACAAAATTATTTATCATTTATCATTTTGTTTGTTAATTTAAGCTATTATTTTTTTGTAATTTACTTATTTATATATGTGTTATTTTTTTCCAGGAAAATGGCATCAAAGAAGATTTCTGTGAATCTTTATGGACCAATGACTGCTAAAATTAAAGGTGGATCCTCACAAATCATTGTTGAACGAACCAAACCTGAGCTAATAGCTACAAATATATCAAGTGCCTCAAACGATAAGAAGATGATTTCATACTAGAAGAAATCAAAAGAAGTGAGACTTCTAGAAAATGTGTGGTATGTGAAAGAAAGAGAAGGTGGAGATGTGAAAATATATCTATATGTTCATATCTCTAACGATAGTGGAATTTATGAGGTGTTGGAAAAGGTCATAGACATGTGTTTAGTACCCGACACTGAAGTTGTTTATATACTTACAAAACCACCCAAGTCACATGACAGGATTAAATATTAGTTATTATATTAATTGTATGACACGAGAGAGGTATCTACAAAGTTGTATAAACAAATCTTAAATGAGATTGCACAAGATATCATAAGTATTGGTATTTATTTTTGTGTTTTGCGTTATTGTAACTGTCTCATTATATTTTTATAACTTAGTTTTTATTGACAGGTGATATTTTGTTTAATAGAATTTTTTTGAAAGTCTTTCAATTATGTTGGAGGGAATTCATTTATAGAGCAAGATATTATGAATGTTGTCAACAGTTTTTACTGAGGGTCAGAAGAAGATATGGCAAACAAGCAAAAAGTAGTAATTCATGATGCTACAAAACTACATCCAAGGGATCAGAAAAAAATGCCTCTAGTGGATAAATTAAGGAAAGGTAGACAGGTTACTTTTGAAGAAGAGGATGTTGAAACTGACACTGGAGAATGCGTTGTCGTTACTAAGGATGACATTGGAACTGATGTTAGAAAGGAGAAGAGCCATAAAAGACCAAAAGTAGGAATGCCCAAGAAAGTATCTATTCTAGTTAATGATGAGAATATTAGGAGGAAGAAAAGTAAAATTGAACATTATCAAGTAGTCATTACCAACAGTGAAGATCCTAGTGAAACTTCAAAAGAAAGCAGGGAAATCATTACACCAGGAGCTGATTTAGAGGATGGCATTATTAAAATAAAACAATATGCTATTCGACAGAACTTGAAAAAGTTGAAAAAATGAAACTTAATTGAGGGTGGTCATACATTTTAGCTTAATCTGAGACAAATATATAAGGCAAGTGAAGGACAATGTAAATATCAAATTATAAAGCTACACCACCTGCATGTTCACAACTTGAAGACATTGATGAGGTACAATCCATATGCTCATGTGGTTAATTATGTGCTTCTTTTTGATCCAGTTCAAGTTCCCAACAAAGAATCATTTGATAAGTCAAAATGTTTTGAATACAATTATTATGTGCTTCGGGGGAACCATTATGTATAAGCTCAAAGATAATTAATGGAGGAATATCCCAATAATCCACGTTTTGAAACAATGAAATGTATCATTTATGTTGGTTTATTAGATACAGAAGCAAAGTTAATGGCATGGGATCATAATTCAGATAATGAATATAGGATGTCCATGGCTTTCATCCAAAGGGTTAGATTTATTCATAGTGAATTTGAAGAAAAATGTGGTGGGGATAAGATAAATGTTACTATAGATTTCCGAAAGGAATGTTCTATGGAAATAGGCTATCAAATTGAGGAGAAAATCAATTCAAAAAGCGGCAGAGTAAATACTGATATGTTCAGAGGTATTGATAACATTTTCCAATTGGCATTTAGAACTAGAGAGATATGGGAATTGATTAATGAGATTTTTAGCATGTGGGAGAACATTGGCATTAAAAACCAGAAGGTCTAAACCATTGATATGTAGCAATAGTAAATCAGGTCCTGAAATGAAGCAGCTTCCAGAAGATATGACTATCACACCTTGGAGAGAATTGCAAGGAGTGAAGGATGAAAAACTTGTCAAAGCAATATTATCTCGTGTGAGGTCAGGGGAATTATCATTGGAGGAAATGTCTAAGGAATTTCAAAAGTAAGTTTGTTGAATTATTTTTACTTATTTCTAGATTATAATTTTTTTTTAAATATAACATATTGTTCTTGGTAGTATTTGTTATACATATCATTATATTAACTTTTTTTACTTTATCTATTCAGTCACAAAGTTTACATGAAAATACAAGAACAAATGGTTAAATTGTTGAATGAATATAGTTGGGATGATGTTGTACGCAACTATCCAGATTCAAGTTCTACATCAACACTAAAAACAATTATCTTGCATTTAAAAAGGTATGTTGATTTATACATTCATTTTTATTCATCCGTGTACTATTTTTATTTTATAACTTTTACATATATTTGTTTATTTTATTAAATATGAGGAAGAATGCAAATGGAGCATCATATAGTTCCAGAACCTTTATTGAAAAATTAAGATCGAAAGACTGAAGAAGTGGCATCTTAGGAATGTTAAACTTGATCCAACTCTTACTCATTTCATTTGGAATGGGCTTGACACTATTCAATATCAAGTAATACAAGGTGATTGTGAAGACATTGCTAAAATCAACCTAAAAGGGATTATGCCCTATTTATTGTATATATTCCCCATGGTTTCAATATCCCTATCATTGACTATGACAGTGATCCTTATATTTATCAAGCTCTTAGTAAAGTAGTTGCGGGATTTGTAGAAGTCACATCATCACCATTATGGAGATTTGTGACATTTCATTCAGACACACAATTGGCAATGTTATTGTTAAGATTCAAGGGGGAAACAAACTCAAGGATGCAGCTTACATGGTAAGATGTTGAAAATGCATGTTTGATTAATGTTAAAAAATTCATTTATGTACAAGTTAATTGAACTTTTACTATTTCATGTTACAGGAAAAAGTCAAATCTTCTTAACCGTGAAGATCAACCATTTATACCCCCGATCGGGGTGAGAGACTGAGAAAATACATTTGAAAGGATTATGAAGGAGAAAGGCTGGCAAGGCCGGCCACCAAACATTTTCATAATACAACAGGACGCGGGGGAAACATGAAGGCATGATAGAATCTCGAGGCATAGAGGTGACAGGGGAGTGGGGAAAGAGGGAGTAGGAAATGGCGGCAGAAGGATGATGAGATGCAAGACAGGTGGGAGATGGTTAATAAGGGTTGCGAAGAGCGGAAGCGAGATCATTATGCAGCGAAGGAAGGAGACGGCCGAAGCGAAGTGAGAACTGGTTTCTTCTGCGACTGAGCAAAGGTCTGGGTATGTATTCTCAAAGCCAAATCTTGCATTCCTTTCAACCTTTGGTAGTATGATGAAAGAGGGGGGGGGGGGGGGAGTTATGAATAGCGGAGAGAGGGAGAAGTCTACATGAGTTTGCAATCTTCCCTGCAGCATGTAGTAAGGAGGCGGAGGGTGGCAAGATGAGAAAGGCAGAGGAAGGGTCTAGCATGGTAAGGAACCACGAAGACCAGGATAAAGGCATGCTGGGATTTTGCAAGTGTTGGGCACAGGGGCAGCCTGAGGAGGTCAAATAAGCAGTCTGGGAGGTAGATAAGACTACAGAGAGCATTCACTTTCCATGCCCAAGGGGAGGGAAGCCTAGGAGTAGTGAGACCATCGGGATAACTTGGAGTGGGAAGGGCAAAATTTTGGAGAGGGAAACTCAAGAGATGGGAACAAAAGTAACTGCGGAGAATCTAACATTTTCTATTGGCCATGGCAAACAGGCGGCTGTAAAGAGAAAAATGGCGTGCCCAGGTCGAGGAAGGGGGCGTGGTGGAAGAGGGCAGCAAAATCAGCCAGATCAAAATGACCCAACGACCTCTATGCTTGCTCCTCATAAGCACAGTCGGACAACCATGAGGAAAACAGTGCAAGAGGCTGAAAGGGCATATACAGAAGGTACCGATGCGGATATTCGCAAGCTCATTCAGGAATTGGAAGAAAATGTAATGGAAGGAGACTCGGATCCTGAAATGGAGGAATGAGGAGACCTCATTCCTGAACCAGGAAACACCAGGGGTCGAATGAATCTATACAGGAAGGCCTTGCACGTTTACTGGGTGCTGAAAAGTTTACTCACCAAGGCGCTGGAACAAGTAGCAGGTGAAATGGTAGAGCTGGCCCACGGTATGCCTAATATAAAGAAAGAAATGAAAAATCTTCAAATCATAATGATTATGCAGGACAGCAAGTTGGACAAAATCCAGCAACAACTGAAGAAGTTAACTCCAGCAATGAGGGATGCAGTAGCAGCACCTGAGATCGTGGAAGATTGAAAAATTTAGTTCTTGCAGTTGTTTATCATGTTTGTTTTTTGAGGATAATATTCCATTTTCTTTTTAGTAGTTTCATGACTGTCTGGAACATGTTTAGCATTTGTTGTTGCGAAGTTTATTTAGCGTGGATTGGAAGACATATTAATTTTTGCTACTGGATGTCTTATAATAGTTTGAGGTGGCCAACAGATCCAGTTTCCCATCAGGGCGGGTTGAGGTCACCAAAATGATGTATATGTTGCAACCTGTTTTTATATGAATAGAAAAAGAAAGGCACTACTGTAGCTTACAAAAAAAAAATATCAACCATTTATAAATGATTGTGAGTTAATCCATACTGATAGTGGGCAAAATATGATAGCTATATGTCTATGCCTTTTAATCGGGTAGATGGAAAGTGTCATAGCCAAGTACTGGCTTATGATGCTGTTGTGAAAAAACTAACATATGAAGACAAAGAAACAAAAGAAGAGATGGTTAACATTTATCAAAAACCACAGTTATTGATTAACTATCCTATAGACATATGTTCAAATGAAGAAGATTGGGTTCTGGATTTATTTTCTGGGTAGTAAGTTTCATTATATGGAATTGAATTTAAATATATTCTTTCTTAATTTATATGTCATCATACTAATTTACTTCATTATTTCTTTTGTGCTTGATAGTTAGGTACAACACTAGCATGTTGCCTACAAAAAGGAAAAAATTGCTTTGTCATTGAAAAAGATCTAGTATAGTGCAATTTTATTCAGCAAAGAATTAATGCTCTTCAATTTCTTCTAGATGCAATGCAAGAAATTGGGTTGAATAAAGGGGATTTTAATGAATCACGTGTGGAAAAAAAAGGCAAAGGAACCTCAACCACCATTACATGGAATGATTGGAAAGGCATACATTGGGAGATTCACAAACATCAAAGATCCATTAGAAGAGGAAAATGAGTAAAATGAAGCAGAAAATATTGTGGAAGAAGACAATGATGAAACTATGGAGGATGAAGAGTTTGGATTAGGTGATATTGTTGATTAAATTTAAGGTATGCTTGAAAAACAAGCTCATTTTTTGTAACTATTAATTAGTTATACTTGTAATGTTTTGACTTTGACATTTTATGAGAAGAATAAGCATTCAATTAATGTTGTTATGTGTTCAATATTTGTATTATGTGATTTTCACTTTAATTTTTATGTGAATCATTATTTTTTTTAAAACACAGTGATTATTATTATTTTTTGACATGCAATTCAAAAAAAAAAAACCTATTATTTAACCATTTTTTGTTAAATTTTTCCTATAAAAAATGTGATTTTGACATGTCATTTCTAGCAAAAAATTATCAAAATGTGTAATTTTTTAGTCATATTTAAGTTGAAAATGGTTATTTTTATGTCACTTGTTAAAAATTATTGTTTTTTAGAGACAATTATTTGATGTGCATTGAAAAATTAATTAGCGATATATAAATATGTAGAATATCAAAAATTTAAAATATCAACCTTCTTTAAATATGCAAAACAATAAAAACCTCACTACAAAAAACAAAACAAAAAATAAAAATAAAAACAAGAAAATATGAAGAAGAAGACCACTTCAAAAATTGTTAAATTTAGAAAATAATTATTCACATTTAATACATTAGAAAATTTAAAGTCAAAAAATAGGCCTTTTTAAAAAAAGGCCTGATGTAGAATCAACACTTTTTAAAATCAGAGTGCAAATCATTAACATTCTAAAAACTAATGTACATAAAAAAAATTAAAGTGTAAAAAACTATGCTAAAAAAAATATATGTGTATTCTGCATCACCACTTTTCAAAATCAGGTCACTTTTTTGCTACCTCTACGAAATGGGTAATCGTATTAGTTCTCGTTTCAAAGTTTACATTGTTCGATCATGCCACACCTTTTCCCTAGCTTTTTGCATCTGCGGATGAAAACCATCCAAAGAGCGGTCCTCCTCCAACGTGAGCAGTTGCATTAAGCATTCCTCCATGAAGTCGCGATCTTCCAGCTCAGTTACTGTTGCAACCCTTAGACTAGGCACTATATATTCCATTGGCATCACTACTTCTTGTCCAAATCCTAGTCTAAATGGTGTTTTCCCTATCAATTTCTTACAAGTCATCTTATATGACCATAGAACCGCCGATATGGGCACATCCCAGTCATTCCTATTAACATTGCATATCTTGGTTAAGGCATTCTCCAATATTTTATTAAAAGCTTCGACAGTTCCATTCGCTTGGGGATGATATTGTGTACTCTTATGATGGTGAATTTGGAACTCTTCTGTCAATGCCTCAATTGTTTAATTCAAGAAGTCGGTCACTCATTAGAATCTTCGGGCATCCCACAGGGGCTTCACTAGGGGAGCAATACCATACCACGTGGGTTCAGATTGGGGGATATATATTGAGGAAAAAATGACATAATATATTGGGGGATATATAGGGGTAAAGGGTTTTTATATTAGCAGGTATAAAAAATGTAGGTCAAAGTTAATGACAAAATATAAAGGGGTATAAAAGATATTAATGAAAAAATGGATACCTACAATATCTTGTGAAAGTAGAGGTTTTTTAAATTGGAAGGGTGTATTGGATTTGTATTGGTAGGGGGTTAAATAATGTGATTTTTAAAGGTATTTTCCAATATGTAGTGAAATTATGGGTATTATTTAGTATTCCACGAATGCACGTGATATGTTAGAGGTTTATTGAGTGAAGCCCCCGTGGGGCATCCAAACCTTGAAAAAATATACTCGAATATAAACTTCGCAACGGTTTTCATGCTACAATCCTTCATGGTCTATGGCTCGGCCCATCTGGTTAAGCAATCTGTCGTAGTGATAATATAACGTGCACCCGTCTTCTTCCTTGGTGCATTAATTGGTCCAACGAAGTCAATTGCCTATTTATCAAATGCTTGTAGCGTGACCTGTGTATTTAAGGGAAATCCATCCCTTCAAGATGGTCTTCGAGTCCTCTGACACACATTGCACGCACTCCAGTACTCCATAGAATTTGTATGTACGGTATGCCACCATAATATTGCTCACAGAGTCTTCTTCGCAATTGCCTTACCTACATAGTGTCCTCCTACGACACCACCCTGCACTTCAGCCAGAATATTGTGTCGTTCCTGCTTAGGTACATATCAGCGCAGCACTTCATCTGGTCCCATATTATATAAGTGTCCTACAATCATGAAAAGTATGCAGCCCTGACTACGATTTCCTTCTTTTGTTGCATTGTGTATCCTTCAGGAGCTACACCAGTAGACAGAAAATAAATAATTTCCACAAAATGTTCATCAACAACTCTGACAGTGAAGAGTTGCGCGTCAGGTAACCCTTCATCAATATTAGTGGGTTCTTCACTATTCTCGATCCTAGAGAGGTGATCAGGTCTAGCATTCAACCTCCCTAGCTTAACTATCACTTCAAAATCATACTCCTAGAAGAGAAGCAACCATCTACAGATCTTCCCCCCCAACACAGGCTTATTGACCAGGTATTTCAATGCATAATGATCCATGTACATTTTAAAGTGTGCACCTAGTAGATAATGCCTAAATTTTTGTAGTGCATATACCATGGACAATCCTTCTCGTTCTGTGGTTGAATAGTTTCTCTCCACCTTAGATAGTTTCCTACTTGCAAATGCAATCGGATGGTCAATATCTCCTTCACCTGGTTGAGTTAAAACAACTCCCAACGCTATACAAGATGCATCCACATGCACATGAAATTCTTTCTTCCAATCTGGGAATAATAGGATTGGTGCAGTAACCATCTTCTCCTTAAGAACATCCAAGCTCTTCTAACAACCATCATCCCAGCAAAACTTAGCATCCTTCTTCAATAACCTCTCCATTCGAGTAGTGATCTGCACATGCACCTTTATAAAATTCATGTAATACCCTGTATGACCCAAAGTTGCGCGTAGTTTCTTAACATTCCTGGGTGAATCCAAATTGATAATTACAACAATATTGGTAGGGTCTACCATCAATCCTTGCTTACATACGACATGTCCAATAGTATTCCATAAGGTACACAGAAAATACATTTCTTCAAATTTAAGGAAATCTGATACTTCCTGCATGTATCCAACATTAGGCGTGGACTAGAAACATGTTTCTTAAATAGCCCAAATATTGTCCAATCATCGAAGTAGACCTCCAAAAACTTGTGAATAAATTCCTTGAATGTTACGACTACCACCCTTGAAAATATTGCAAGAGCATTTTTTAGTCCAAAAGGCAAAATTGTATATTGGAATGAACCCCACTCTGTAGTGAAGGTAGTCCTTCTTCTATCCTTCGACACAATCTTAATTTGTTGATATCCCAAAAATCCATCTGTGAACGAATAAGCCTCCTATCCACCAACATTTTCTAGAACTTCATCTGTAAAAGGCATAGGAAAGGGGTCATGTATGCATGCATCATTTAACTTCCGCAGATCTACGCAGATCCTTATATTTCCCTTTGTTTTCTTTTCTTGGACCACCATGGGGTTGACCCATTCTGACTCTTCTATTGGCTCAATTATACCTCCCGCGAGCATCTTATCCAGCTCTTCTCTTACCTTTTCCTTGTATTTGGGGTTCAGAAGATATGGGCGTTGCTTGACCGGCTTCGCATCTCAATTTAAAGTGATCTTCATCATACCCAAATCACCTACTATACCCTTCAATTTAGAAAACTTTGTTAGAAATAAACCCTTATATTCGTGTAATAATTCAGCAACTTTTCTTACCGTATCTTCATCCCAATATTCACCAATACGCGCAAACCTTGGTTTTGCTTCTGAGCCAATATTTACTTGTTGTGTCTTTACCCATTGTAATATATCAGGTATCTCTACATCAGGTCCTGCAACTTCGCGCATTCCCTCTGACTCAAGAATATTGATATTTCATGGATCCTCGTCGCCTTCTTCCATAGTAACATTATATAATTCCAAGGCATGTTGTAGTTTCGCACTGCAGTTAGGCTACATCCAACTTATAGGTTCTATTGGTGTTAGGAAGATCGTTTCCTTGATCTCCTAAAGCGCCCCATCAATGCATTTGAACCTGTCTTCAAAGTTGAATGTCAACGGGAAACGTCTAAGGTATGAATAAAGATATGTACCTACTCTGGTTGAGGTACATCACCCCAAGCCTTAGTCCATTGAGCCAGATGTTCGCCCAGGTCATCTTTACCTGTGTACTTTTCATTGAGCCGCGTTTTTGCGTAGCCAAATCTTAATTTCATTAGTATACAACATTCCTTCCAATCAACAATATTATCCTTGTGGGTTCCCCACCATCTTACAAGCGTAGCTATTAAAGCCAAATCTAGAGCCTGGAACTTGTGCTCCTCTGGTACGTCTCTTTCAAAATGATCAAGAAAATATTGATATCATATAGCCCATCATAATAAGGCAATTTACGTACCTCAGTTGATATACAACGTAGAGACTTTGTAATCCTATTGCATCATAGTGTAGAGACCTCATGTAACCGATTTTGTCAGTTTTCTAATTCTTCATCTGAGTTTGATTGGCATGAACTATCCTTCTCCCAACTGATCCGTCCATCCGCAATGTGATTAATACAGTCTTCCTCTCGCTTAGTGAGCTTATATATCTAATCAATGTCTTCGTCATCATAGTCATCATGGACTAGTTCTGTGTATCACACACCTTCAACTATATCTAATGCAACAACCACTCTAAGGTCGTTGTTTTCAAACACCATGTTTCGCTTCTTCAAATTAATAATAGCATTCATGTCAAAAGCCCAATCAATCCCGAGCAATGCTGGGTATGGATTATTGTCATCTACTATTTCAATAACTTCAAAATCTGTGAGCACACTAGCTCCCTCAATATCTACAACCACTCCATGCAGGCGACCCATTGGAATTATCTTTTGTTGGTTTTCCATGCATAGCTGGATTGGCGACCACTGCAACTTAGGTTTCCCCATACATTCCCAAGTCTGTTTTGGTAGTACATTAGCATCATATCCTAAGTCTAGAATTACCTGGTCCATGTCAAAATCACCAATTTGTGTTGTCAACCGCATTTCCCTACCAATCCTCTTCTTGCTTCGGTTCACCTTATTCACTGTGCGTTGTTCTGGTAACAACTTTTCCTTGCTAGCACAGTTATCTATCAGTTCTTGTAGTCCTTCAATTTCCTTTTGATCTCTCAGCAGTTTCATGCATGTCTGCAAAAATGACTTCAGCACTGTGGGATCAGATTCCTCTGTTGCAGTAATTTCTACAGATTTCTCTTTTCGTGGTACTATTTGTATCTGATTTTTAGATGTAGAAAAACCTAGATCCATAAAACTTTTTCTTGCCTCCATAAACGTCTATTTTTCTCTTTGTAATTCAAATCCAACAATCTTCTCGCGATGATTTCCTTCTACCTTGTCTTCACCAGTGGCTATACCGCTTCGCGTGACTATATTGACACTAGGATTGTCTTCGCGTGGCTCGGATCTCATCATCTGAATGTTCTGCATCGACTATTGGTTCTTCTTTTCCTACATCTTTTCTATTAATATAGGACAATCTTCTATAACATGATCAAATTTCTTACAGTATTGACAAGAAGGATGAGTTGGATTCTAATAGTCATGCACAAAATGTCATGGTTCTCCAAAGTTGTAGTAGATGATCTGGCCTCGGCCTCTTCCAGCACCTCCTCCTCCTCCTCTTCCCTGTCCTTGGAATCCTTTGCCAGCTGTAGGTGAGCCCTGATCTTCCTACGTGTAGGTTTCAGCCTGCATCCTATACATTGGGGTTTTGTCTATCATCAAGTCATAGCTTCGGCAATCTCTTTCATCATGGCCAACCGATTTACAAAATTTGCAAAATAGTTGCTTTGGTGACTGTACAAACTTTTGTAATAGATAACAATTTTCTGTCGGATGCAGTCCTGGAACTTGGCAGATACTACACCTTACACTTGAACAGACACTTGATCCAGTAGGAGACTCTGGTTTGAGCGGGTTGGGACCTCCTACAGCTATATAGTCCCGATACACAGGGAATTAATCTTTATAGTGGCCTATAGCCTTGCACTTCGTGCACCAAACTTCAAGGCGTAATCCTTACTGAACCTCCTTTCCCTTCTTCAGATCCTGCCACACCGTATGCAGGCTTGCTAACTGTGACTAGATCTGTTGGATGCCTATATTCGTGTCCTAGATCAGCAAAGCCTCCAGCTTCATCGCGATCTCTAATACTTCGGTCTGAGACCCGATCTTCTATTGAGACAAAGACAATCCTAAGTGTGGCAATAACATAGCTATGTACCATTCCTTATGTTGTTCATCTGAAATCTAAAGATTAGCTTGCCTCAGTAAGAATTTAAACCTCTGATCTATATCCCATGCAGACTCATTAGTTGTCTGCTTGATCTCCTTTATTTTAGTAACACACTGAGCTTGTGATTTCAAATTTCTAAATTATGCGTTCAGCATAGTCTTTGTCTCAGCCAACATAGCATTCGGATTGGTTGTACTATATTTGATATACCATGTAAGTTCTCTATCCTGTAGCACTGTAACTAGTTGCACTTTCTTCATGTCATCATCATTGACCTGTTGTGCCTTCCACACAGCTTCTGCTATGAACCAAAATTGATCAGGATCATATGATCCCTGACCCTTGAATACAAGAATTTTCATTGTATTCACCACACTGAAAAATGAGGTGGAGGTGGAGGTGGAGGCATAAGTGTACGTCTATGAGGCAGTGATGGAGGTGGAGGTGGAGTGGATGGATGCAGAATACCAGAAGTGCCCTGACCTTCTGTCTGCCTTGCACCTTCAGGTGTGTTAGGGTCTCCCTCTTCATCACTTTCTGAATCCTCTAACAACAGACTGTATTCACCTTCAATGTATCTCTCATGATCTATTCAGAACCTTTTGCCACTTCGCGTAGATCTTGTCTAGCCTCTTTTGAACATTCATTCATAGGCATAACACATTTTTTGCACAACAACATTTAATCCAAGTTTTGAATGATTTCAGGTACTTACCTCTCAGACCCTTAAAGAATCAGCGTTCAGCTTCGCTATAAGATACAGATGTGTCAATTGCAAATTTAGTGATGAAACCGCCCAAAATACTATCGATCCAATAGTCAACAACCCTTGCAACCTTATGATCAGACTCTTCAAGATGCTTGATCAATTCAGGAGTCCACACTAAATGTTCATCGTGTTTCCAGGTAGGTTGGCTTTCTTCTAATTTAGACAGCCACTCGTGTAATTCGCAAGAGAACGATGCAAAGAAAACTTCATTCTCTTCTGTGTAGATATATCTTTGTAACCACCTATCTTTTGACCAGCGCAGATTTTTATTTTCTTGAGTTGCAAACTCATGCAACTTCTGATCTACCCAATTTTGGAGTTCTTTCTTAGTTGGTCTCCACGGACGCCACATCACACATCCCTCAGATAGATCTTGGTCCCAGCAACAAAACCATTTGTTGGTTTGAGGGGGCTTGGACCCAAGTTCAGAGTTAGCTATGCTAACCAACAAAACCCTACACTACCAGCCCTTTCGGCAACAACCCGCTTAGCGCAGACTGCAGTCTCACCCGAGGCAGTCTTGGGGGATGCTAGAACTAGGTTTTTGCATTCAGAAGGCTATGTGATGTAGCAGCGATGCATTTATTTACTCTAGAGCCCGATCCGACCTTCGTGAACCCTTATCTTCAGAAAAACAGAGTTAAGCGATTTCTACTTAAATATATCTATGAGCTTCTCCTAATTGTTCTAGCATGCATAAGTTATCATACAAAAGTAGATATGGACCTTCGTGATGCAATTAAAACAATATTATAGAGAATCGAATCATAATTGAGCATAAACACAAAAACATATAAATATACAAAGAACACACATAATTGCTTCAAATAAGCTTTATTACTTCAGATATTCAATGATTACACTTCTTCTGACCTTGCGCACACAGTTGCAAGGGCACGCGCACTCAGTTGCAGAGTTATCAAGGTCTCCACGCACTCAACTACAGGAGCCTTCCCCTTTGCCAGAATACAGAATTACATACAAAATAGACTCAAAATCCCATTCTTTTACTGAACTAGGCTTCCTAATGACTCCTCGATGACTTCCTTTTATAGCTTTTACATTACATTAACATGGTCCACGAACCATGGGCGGAGCTCGTTACTTAATCAAAATAGCTTATCCCTTTATGAAATAAGGGGCTTTGACATGCCTAAAATCCCCTTTGACTCTTAACGTTCTGCATTATTCGCGCTCCACTCCTCAAAATGCGGAAACTTTTCAATATTACATCAAAAATGACTCAAAATTTAAACAAAACTTAGACCTGGGATACCCCATCCCAACACAATGGATTTGTCCATGGTCAGCATCCAAATTTTTTAGCTTTGTGTCTCCTTAATAATGCAATCCATGCTTGGATCAAACAATAAGGGATCGTTCCACCACATCTTTATACCCCAAAGGAACGCCTCTACCCTTTCCACGTTATATTTGACTGTGCAGACTATCGAATAGTATGGATATGTCCATACCCACTGTAGAATCGCTCTAGTGCATCCTCGGCCATGTCCATACTCTTGACTAGAAAACAAATGATCCTGGCTATAGTCGGCTTTTGTTTCATGGATGAGCTTTAGCGCGACAACAACATAGGTTTCGTTGCAAACAAAAACCCTCATAATTTAGTCTTTTCTTTATGAACTAAGAATGTAATTTTTTGAGATAAATCTCTTTTATAATATTTTGTTAATTATAAATTTATAATAAAAATAAATAAAAAATAATAAAATAAAATTCCCAAAACTTTTAATTCATTTTATTTAAAATATTGGTATTAATTTAAAATGTGTTATTGAATAATTTATAAAAAGATTATTTGAATATTTATTTCATGTTTAATTAATTGTATTGTGATAATATACTTGTATCCATGGATCCATTTAAAAGGAGCTCACATGGACATTCAAGTTAATTAATATATTGCACCTTAACATTCACGTTAAGGTTAATATATTGCACCAAAGTTTAAGGAAGTTTATTATATCTAAGTTAATTAAATATTTGTATAAAGATTGTGTATATTTTTATAACTATTTTATTGTTAAAGTATAATAAAAATTGTACAGAAATAGGTAGATTAGATCATATCAAATTTATTTAATTAATTTATTTATTTATTTATTTATTTTTAAGTAAGATTTAATATTTTTTAAATATTATTTATATGTATATATGTGGGGGTAATGTGATGTTGTCGTTGTGACAAACATTTTTTAAAACTTTGCATACACTCAAATTTTGTAGCTTACTATGGATCTTGCAATCGGTCGTTTCATAGTCACTTCTTGGTCAATTAATGTTTTTAAGCTCCCTTCTTGGATTGGAAGTGTCGGAGTCACTTGCTCACACATGCTCAGTCTGCAAAAAGTTCATGAGTGCATTCTTTTATGCAAGCTTGGAAAGCATAGCATGTTCCATCAAGATTGTTCATGTACAATGTCCAATCCATTTCAAGAGTTAGTGCGCACTGATAATCCGAGTTTCTCACATTATAGTTGTGTTTGTACTTCTATTTCAGTGATTTTTGCAAACTGTCACTCCAACGCAATTTTGTTTTTGCGAGTATCGCTTTCATGTTTTTAGCTATCACTTTTGCTTGCTTTCACTCTAACTAGTGTTGTTTTCATGTTATCTTTGCTCTGGCATGTGTTACTTTCACTATCGTTCACATATCGCAAGAGTTGTTCGCACTTTAGCAATTGTCGTATTTTTCGCATGCTAGTTATCGCACGATGTATGAATGTTTGTTCTGGTGGTTTCAATGGGTTATCTGTGTGAATGAGTTGGTCTAACCATGTAAACATTGGTCACACCCATTCCCAAAGTTTTAAGCATTGTCGCACAAGTGTCGTCACGGTCATCGTAGAGTGTATCATAAGTGTCGAACTTATCGCAACTTGTCGTAAAGTTGTCACACAGAGGGAAATGCATTTTTCATGTGTCATCAATGATCTATGTTGGTTGAGTCATCAAGTATTCTAAGTGTGTGATCACAGTGGAAGTCTTATCATTGTTCACATCAGTCTCATCAGTCTCACACTTAGCCATTTATGAAATGGATTCCCGACCAAGCAACTTAGCTTCACCCGACTTCCCTGAACTGCGCACTCTATAGTTTCAGTCCTCTAGTTGTGACCTTACCCCTTGGCACTGTGAAATGTGTAGTTCTTACCTCCTAGGACTGTTGCACGACACATTTTCTATGCTCGAGCTCTAACCTTGACCTCCAGAATTGCGTAATTCCTTCTCCTATCTTGACCTCAATTGTGCACTTCATAATCTCTATCCCCAACCTCATCCCTTGAGCTCCTCATATGCGCAGTTGCGCGATAGCTCAGCCTCCCTTGTCTCCGAAAACTACACAGTGTGTTCACTCAGTGTCCATCCCCTCAGCGTGCCTCATTGGCCACCAGAACTGTGCAGTTTTCTCCCTCTGTCCAGCCTAAACTATGCACTACATAGTCTCAAGGCTCAAGCCTTAGCCCCGAGCTCTTGCACTGCGCAATTGCATAATCCCCTGGGCTCATCTATCCTCCAAAACTGCACAAAAGGCTAATCCAGTGCCTGTCCCCTCAGCCTCTCATCCTGAGCTCCCAGACAGTGCAGTTTTCTACCTCAACCCAGGTTGTGTTGTTTTTCCACGATCTTGGGTCTAGGATAGAATCTTAGAATCTTTGACGCTACCAAACTAAGAATCACAACAATACTATTTTCCATAGCAGAATATAAACAACAGTAAATCTATTAGTGCACAAAATATAGATGAATTTTTTCAATTTTCAACTCAACTTCATTATATTAATCAACATATAATACAATAGTGTAGGGCTCCCGTACCAGGGGTAATGGCCCTCAAATATCCACTAGTACAAGAATATAAAATTGGGGCTTAGTTTCAGTCCATCGAAAACCAATCTACCCTCAACAAGATACTATGACCATCTAGCTGATGTAGAGCTCCTCACAACTGCCTTGGTCGTACCCTATACCTTCCCGGTCCTTCGACTCCCGATTTGCAGCACTGCCTCTATCAACAGTCCAAGTCCATCTGGCCATTGAACCTCAACTATCAATCTACTGACTAGTTGTTCCTTAGTCCATCAAGATCACAACACATCGAGACTCATATCAAATTTTTCATAGCTTCACTTGTGAACAACTCTCAATCTGCTCATTGTTGCTCCTCATCTACTCAAGGACTTCAACCCACTATGGTCTTCCTGCGCTACTCCAATGAAGACAATCATAGGGCACGGAGGGATGCCACCTATCAGTGCAAGATGTTCATCTCCCACAATGAACACAGGCTAGGAGGATTGCCCATCATCTATTGTAGAAGTCCTTCTCCACACACAAGTCTAGGGCTTCACAAATTGCTCCTAATTTATCAGACCCTTGAGCTCAACAACTGCACAACCACCTATGTCCATGAAAATGGTGCACACCGAGCTCCAACTTGGACACTATAACGTTGTCCTCCAACATACCATAAATGCCCAATAATTATCCACACTTCGTCCACTCCCATGCTTCCCTCCAACAGTGCATGAGTGACCAAGTCTGTTGTAGGATCTGCTCCTAGTGAGGGCATCCAACACCTAGGAAACCCCTCTACATGGCTGGTAACAGATTAAGAACACTCGACAACAAAGGATACAACTGTATCGGATTGTCAAAGCCAACCAACTCCTACACCAAGATAAGTGGCTCACCAGGGACAAAGTTCAACAGAAGTTTCCTCATCTCATGGAGACACTCAATGCAATGGAGACTATTGCTTCTTAAGGGGGGAGAACTAATCCAAGTGGATATCAGTGACTATCTGCCTATTCTACTTGGACTCACAACATTGTTTCCTATTAGTTTCCTATTTTTCAGCACAGTTTTCTATTTTCGACAGTTTTCAAGTCTTGAACTTCAGGGTCTAAACGATGTTTTTTGGGGAAACACATTTTTATATCTTTCATCTTATATTTGTATCCTCAAATAGACCTTTCTAACGAGCTATCGTGCGCACAAAACAAAGATTGTATGCCAAAGTTACGACCTTTAGAAGTTGACGTTCCAACAAACCCCATCGGGGCCCATAAGCTTTTGGCACTTCATTTCCTAGGGTAAAGGTTTTGGAAGTTTAGGGTTTTTCATTGTTAGTTCATTATAAAAAGGCCTCGGAGGTTCATTTTAACACATTTCAGAAGGCATGTAGCAGTTACATCTCTTTTCAGAGATAAACTAATGCCGCTCGAGCTTGTTTACTTTCATTATGCATGTAAACAATTTTTAGTGTTTGTTATTATTGAAGTTCAATTTTGTTGTATCTCGTTGTTTTTGGTTTAAATCTGTATTTCATTTTATTCATTCATAAATCCGAATCAACAAATCCATAATTTGGTGTTACAATATCCTCTCACATTGATACTTATCGTTGCTTAAATATACATGTGACCAATGTGAAGCTATTTGTTCTTGTTTTTGTAATATCAAGAAATAAAAAAACAATATAGAATATCCTTGTTTAAGATTTCAATTCACATAAAACTCCTAAAGTCAAATTACCAACATAGTTATAGTGAAAACTAACCCAATGGATAATACTCCTATCATTATCATGGCATTCAAGAATATGTCCAACAATATACCACGGCCTCTAGATATACTTGGAAACAAAAGCAAATGTTGTTAGTTGAGTCTTTTCATATAACCTTGACCTTGAATCTTCTTCGACACACCAGTAAAGATATTGGAAGTAGATTCAAGTGTCCAAATCAAAGCCTTAAATGTTAATTGAAAACAATAACCTTCAACAAAATTGGTCCTTTGAGTGATTTTGTGGGCAATTTAGGGAGTACCCCAGGTAAGAGAAATAGTACACTAAGGCTTGTGATGATTACAAATTCAGAAGAGATGATTGAAAGCCTTCCAAGCTATTATGAAAACGTGGGTGATTAAGAAGCATGGAGTTGTCATTTAAAATTCTCTAAAATCCTAATAGAATTAAGCAGTTTTCATGCACAAACTTTCAAGCAAAGTTGGGGTCATATTTTTTTTATTATCAAGTATATCACTTTAGAAATGTTGAGATTACGTGCCTACAAATCATATCTCAAATAGATGGAGATGAAATCATTCATAAATTCTGAGCTCATCTTTCATTATTTTTCCCATACGAATGTTTAAGAGGGGTTATAAGAAAATGCCCATGATGAACAAAAATTTACAAGTTAGCAAGGAAGATCTCCTAATCCAGTGGGTGCTTAACCAGCATGGAGTTACATTGAGACTTTGAGCTTTGATGATTCAAAATTGTTCAAAATCAAAATAAAATCTTAATAATAATGTGTGCCCAAATCATATTTAATATTTCGCAAGCTGAAATTAATGATCGACTCCAAAAACAACTTCATAATCTTCTCCATCGGAATGTTTAGGTAAAATCACAACTGATCAAAAAATATTAAGCAATTAATAAATGTCATTTGAGCCACAACGAGAATATTGGTGCTTAATAAGCATGGATGGGGCTTAATAAGCATGGAGTTACATTTTGGGTTTTGAGCTTCACCAATCAAAAACCATTTAAAATTAGGATATAACTACTTGAACTAACAATGATATAACAAAGAGACGTAAATCTCTAGGTTTTCTGTTAATATGTTTATTTTAGTTGCCAGGCTAGTTAGTGCAGGTCTCGGACCAGAGTTTCAGCACATTTCGAAATAATTTTGAATTCTCATTCATGTTTTTTGAAGAATTTAAAGATTTGTCATTGGTCTAGTTTCCCTAATGACAGACTAGGGCAAACCAAGATGAACTCTTTTGTTTTCTGATGACTTGTCAATAAAATCTTTAAAACAAACAAAAAATGATATAACAAATAAGTTATTATAAATTAACTGCAAAATCTGATTAGTGTAATAATTCAGAGAATGACTATATCACTTTAAAGGTGCTTTGATCACATGTCCAAATTAGAATTAATAAATAATTAGATAAAATTATTAATAGACACCACATGCAGCTTTTATAATAAAAAAAATCCCATCTAAATGTTCACCAAATATTGTAAGCAGATCAAAATTCACGAGCAGACAGTAAAGACCTCCCTCCCAGATCACAATGAGAAAATGAGTGCCTAACCAGCATAGAGTTGCATTTGAAAGTGAGTGCCTAATGAACATGGAGTTACAGTTGAACTCTGTGCTTTAGCAATTCAAAATCAATATATAACAACTTCGGTTAGGAGTAATATAACCTAGAACTTGTGTAGTATTTATAGACATTAAATGTCGTATTCATAGACATGAGTATATCACTTTTAAGAATGATTAGAGCATGAGCATCCAAATCAGATCTACTAGATAATGAGATGAAATTATTGATTAAACTCCAAACACATCTTTGCTAATATCTTCACCATCTGAATGTGCAGGAGATTACTGTAACAGGATATCTACATGTACCCAAATATCTACAGATTATCAGGCCAGAGCAACCACCTCTTTGCAATCCTCACAAAGCAAAGAACTGCCACTCCAAACTTTTCCATTAGTTAATAAAACAGAAGCCAAAATTAAATTATATACCATATATTCAATCAAGAAAATATAACAAATATCTAGAATAGAGGCCATATCAATGAGACATTCAACCATGTAAATATTTGCTGATAAGAAGAGAAGAGTTTAATCTAGAAGATTAAAAGGACTAAACCAAAAATTTCCCCACTGGAATGTTTTTCTACTGAAATGCTATAAAGTCGTATATTTACTTTAAACCAAAATACAGAGGGTGGTCCTAACTAGCGACTTGTCGCAAAACACATCACAGGACACAACTGAGTTGCCAGCTATGATCTTCTTTCGATGTGAAGTGTGAACTTCTTTTGAAATTACAGAAAATATATCGAACACAAATATTGTAGCATGCATATATGCTATAATATACCATTCAAGGCAACAAAACCCAAGATTACAGAATAATTGTACAATAAAGGTAGCAGGAACTTGCCTCTACAAATAACATATCATATTCAACCTGCTATAAGATTTCTTAGATTCACGAGCTAAAAGGTCTGGAAATGCTTTTAGTTCACACTCTCCCTTGAAAAGCCTCTATAATGGATCTGAACTTGGGCAAGACAGTAACATATATCTCTATGTACAAATATATTTACTCTACCCGTTCAACCATACAAATTTGCTTCTATAACTGTTCCCATCATCTTGAATATGATTCTAAAATTGACCTCAACAGAAGACACGACCTTGTCTTATATGATTCAGCATAAGTGACTTTTCCGTCAAAGTATTCTTTCATTTAAAACTGGAAGATTTAAATAGTTCAAAAGCCTCCAGAGCAAAAAATATTGTGATCTTCATTTTCTGAGACGGTTGTTTGGAGACTAAGTAAACACTTCGGCATACTTCAACCTGCATCTCACAAATTCAGTAGGATTCTATTGGAAGATGAAATAGAATTTGAAACTATAGTTCAAGAATATGTCCACTGAACAAAATTCTCCATCTTATGGTGCATGTTTCAGATTATGATGGGATCGTCAATTGCCTAAGCAGCTTACGAGCTTTCTGTTGTAGTGATGGTACCCTGCAAGCAGAAACAACAGCCAAAGACCTCTGAACCAGCTGCCCATAGGCACCTTTCATGTGTGGGAACCTAAGAATCACTTCCAGTAGATCCACACACTTTTCAGAGCAAGTATGAGAATCCAAGTGTACCAATGGAAACAATTGATCAATGGCTTTACATTTATACAATATCTGTATACCATCCTCTAACATGTTTTCCTCTAACAATAATGTCTCCAAAGCTTTTAACCCAGCTAAAACAACTTCTGGGTTTTGGTTCTTCAGGATCTCCACAATATCAGGAACAACTCCAGCCTCAACAATGCAGTCCTTTAAACTACATTTCCCTTTGTGAAGTTTGCAGTTTAGAGAAGTTTTCCTGGAAAGCTTGAAACCCCATTTGTGAGGTTCTCTGTTTAGCTTTGTGGTGCTCCTAGAAATGTTTTCCAAGATCCTGCATGCCCAAATTTTTGCTGGTACAGTTCCAGCCTTTAACGCTTGTCTAAGAGATAAAACCAGATCTAATTCAATCAAGGACCGCTGAGATTGGACATCACTCGAATCAGTAAACCTCACTAAAGTCCCCAGAGCATTCGCTTGGCCTTCAAGATTTTTCCCAGAAACCATCTTTACCAATGCTGGAAGCACATTTTCAGTAGTCATAAGCCTGTTCAGATTATCATCAGAAGATGGAATCTTTGAAAGAATTCCTGCTGCAAAAGCTTGAACATTGCCCTCAACTAAACCATTTTTTATTACCTGCAGAAGTGCTTTCAAACAGTCATGATCATTCATTACAAAAGATATCACAGTTACATCCTTTTGGCACAAGTTGAATACCAATTCTATCGTATGATCCCGCAATGGTGGCGTTCCAATTTTGATATAACCCAAAAATGTTTGAATGCCATGATCATTGTCCTTGATCAATTCAATTACTTCATTGGCATCTGAAATTTCTGTCAAATGTAACAGCACCTTCACTGCATTTTCTGCAGTGTGTAAACTGGCTATTAGATTCCCCATAACAACTTCCACTATCTTTTGAGGTTCAATTGGGGTTTCATCTTCATAAAGAAGAAAAGATGCCCCATGCTTCATGGTTAAATCTGCTAAAATAGCTGCGGCATTCTTTTTCATTTCCAACTGAGGTTTTTTTAAAAGTTCAAGCAACAAGGGAACTCCACCTGCTTTTGCAATGCATTTTTTAGATTTCTCATGGAAAGAGAATTTCCTTAACGCCTCAAGAGCTGGACTCTCTAATCTAAACTGCTTAGACTTCAGCATGTCAACTAAAGCATCAATCACATTTTGTTGAACCAGCGCTTCTCTTCTATTGTCATCAAGCTCAAAACATGCAAGCCACTTCACCATTGCCAACTTGGAGCGTTGGGAGCCTGCACCCGAAACAAAATAAATAAAAGGTTTTCAGGGGTCAGCTTCTTCTTTTTTCAAGTATTCTTTTGCAAATATCTGTCAGCTTTTGGAACCAATACTAAATGGTAAACACCAAGAGTGTAATCAGGGGTAAGTAATTTGTATCGATATAAAGGAAAAAATTGCAATACTAGTGAAAATACATTAAATCATTAAAATGTCTCCACAAATTTTGTACAACAGTTAGGGACAAGGTTTGCCAGTTTTCATCCAAAAAATTCAATTCGGAACAATAGATGGTAATTAAAGGTCCATCAACAGTATATGGTATTTATAAATCCCAAACAACTTCTCTGGAAAGACAATTGGGGGTCAGGTTCCATTTAAGGCGCCTGCTGAACATGCCATATGTCCTAAACAGGTGGAGATGTGTTTAAATATTTTTCACTGCATATCCAAAAATCTCTTTGGAAATTCTAGCTGATTTGGTTCCACAAATTTGTTTGTTCAGTCATTTTCGGATCTTCAATATCATCATAATTTTCAACATAGCCTTCATCTATGAAGAAGCAACACCTCTAAAAGGGCTACTTCAATTTTTTAAGACTGGACATTCTAGCAATTCCAACAAGCTATCTGCTAAGCTGGAGAATCCACTTTGTTGCTCCATGGAGCCACCCATTTGTTTAATCACTTGATCAATAAGAATTTCACACTACTGTAACACATTGTTTAGGTTTTGGAGTAATATTCATTTTAGTCATTATGAGGTGCTGTGTGAAAAAGGCCACATATTGAATGTTGGGAGTTGGTAAATCAAGGGATTAATATTATGCTTTTGGAAAGGTGTATTTTCTAACTGCAAAATTAGCTAAAAAATGAAGAATGACCTTAAAATTATAACTAGATATTATTTTATTTAAACCTTGGTTAAGAACATTACATTTGTATAGTTGTTGAGTTTTATTGGATATTTTTCCAAATTGTTACTCCCGAAACTGAAGTAGAAATGTTGACCTCATGACCATGGTGCTAGGTAGCATTCATCAATTATTTGACATAAGCATGGAATAGATATGACCAATGTTACAAAATTCAGACTTAGGAAGAACTAAATGACGATAAAAAAAAATGGGACTAGAAATAAAAAAGGTGGGGCTAAAAATTGGCAAGCATTAAAAAATTGCAAAATATTTCTGAATTTAAACTAACAATAACATCAGTTAATTGAACACCAAGTTTTCTCTCTAACCACACTGGAATACTCCTCTCTCCCAAGTGTGCAAATAACAAGTCAAATGAGTAGAAAGAGTGACTTTTTGGGGTTTTATTGACATTTTTTTTGCACCTTGCTGATTTTTTCTGATTTAATACAAAATCACAATTTTAACCATGTGATCTCATTTCATCACTAAATTGGCCAAACAAATGCAAAATTGTCAATTAATTGGTGAGTTTCAAAACATTGGATATGGCCATAATTTGAACAGGTAACTTCATGAATAATTCAAGTAGTTGTCTTGCTTAGGAATAAGATGAGTAGGGAATCACACTAAGTCTCTCTTTAATGTTTGCTTGAATGTTCTTAGTAGTTATTGTGAATGGACATCATGGTTTCAGATTGTTAGCAGAAGGCACAAGAGTGACTATGGTTCACTCAAACAACATAATAGATTTGACATAAAAATGAAATCACATACCCTTGTGAAGGCAGTGAGTAAATGGTTTGCACCAGTTAGCCTTAACCATTGCTTTGATGTTTTCTTCATGATAAGAATCACCATCATAAGAAAGCTGACCTAGGATACTCTCGATATTTGTTTCCGGTTCCGGATGATTACCCCTTACTGAAACTGTAACTAGCATCAAGATAGCACCACATTCTTGACCCAACTGTTCAAGTATATTCTTACTCTTTACCAACTCTAACAGGAGAGTTATGGCAGTTGTTTTAACATCTGGGCCTTGGTCCATATATCTGATGATTTGCTTAAGACCCCCAGCTTCAACCAACTTTTCCTGCTTGTTCTTTACAGAATAAACTGTGAGAAAGTCTCATAATATTTTACACAAACAACTAGTGACTGAAAAGAGCTTTATAATCACGAACACTATAATAAAGCAATAAATTTGCAGGAAAGTCTCAACCTTGCCATGAATACTGTCTTTGACAATCAATGTCAAGACTGAAAAGCACAGCGCTTTCAACTCATTATTCCGTGACTTTGAAGCTTCCAATATCAAAGGCACCAAAGATTCAAAAACTATCCAGTCCTTGTCATTAGCACTTTCCTTGCAGAGTTCCATCAAATCCGTAAGCGCCCTTACTCGCTCAGCATCGTTTCGCTTTTCCAGCTCAATTCTTGCCTTCAAAATCCGAGCCATGTAATTGCGCTGCCTCCAGAGCTTTATAGTGTAATACAAGGCTTGATTCGGTGTCAAAACACCATCCTTTAGACTTTCGCCTGTAATGGGATCCTTCAATCCGCCTTTGGCAAACTCGTGCGAGATCGCTTCCCTCTCGTAGGTATGGCCATTTGAAATGAGAACAGGGTCATCCATCACTTTACCTGTCAGACGACACTTGAATTCAGAATATGGTTCATGGACAGCGAAATTCTCACGAGATCCGCTAACATCTTGCCTCAATTCTAAATATTGTTTGCGAGATGTTTCCAATGCCATGTCGGCATCTGCTTGAGAGAGCAGAGCCATAACCTGCTGCATATATTGCACTTCCTGTCACTCCTTTCTTCTTTCGGCTTCTTCAATACCTGTTTCAAACTTCTGGAGCTCCCTCGTTATATAGCTAGGGCTCTGTCCAATGTTGTGTGAACATGCAATCATTTCCAGGAGCTCCAATGCACGGGCCCGATTGGCCCTGCCCCTCTTACTCTCCATGGTCAACATTTCTGAAACCTTTACCATCTCATCAGAAGCCCTGATCACCTCATGGACCATCTGGCTCTCTAACAACATGAGCTGATTCTTCACATGCTCATTGATTTCAACAGTATAAAGATAAAAAAGACTCAAGGTGTTACCAATATCCCTTATGGCCTGCTGAATCTCCTCAGAGGTCTTTCGGCAATTCAATAGGTTTGATATCCGAGACCTCTCTTTGTATTTGTTCACCAGAATTTCAGCTTTAAGAACTTCATCTCTTAAGCTCTGCAAACCCCTGACAACAGAGGAATTGCCATCAATTTCCCTAGCATCCAATCCATGGAGCAGTGTTCGAATGTCAAGCAAATACTTTGCCAATACCTTGAAACTCTTCTCGTTCAGGATATCATGTGCCGCAAAGGCCGTTTTAATTAGATGATCCGAAACCGTGCTTATCAATACCCCAACAGGGACCAGCTGTATTAACATTGCGGAGGCCATCTTTACACGAATGAATTAAACTACTAAAACCCAATAATTTTAGGGTTTCGAGCATCTCAGAAATTCTGGGTATTTCCCAAACAATGAAAACTCGAGAAACCCATTTCGGGACAACAAGAAACAGAATCCCAAATTCCCAATTGCAGATTTTTGGGAAATTTCACAGATTAAGGCTACTTTAATTTGACGACCCAATCAAACCCTAGAATGCAAAACCCTGTATCATCATCAACCCCAAGAAACTGTCGAAACAGAAGCCCATACCTGTAATTTCTTTTCTTCCGTTTCTGAACTATCAGTCAACTGCAGCAGCAGACATCGCGGGATTTGATTTTGCAGGCGATGTAGCTTATCCTCAACTCAGCTATGCACCTGTAGGAGCAATTGGTGGCCATCATACGAGAAAGATACATAAGCTTGAATACGCACGCAAACCCTTGTATTCCTTCCTGGAATTTTCAATATAACCTACATAAAGTCAAGGCCAAAAGGACTATATGTCCTTGTCAAGGCACCATTTATCATGGTAATGGTAGGGAACTTGAGATGGCAAACCGGAAGGTCCCATGAGAGGCTGACTTCCACAGCGAAAGCAAAGTTGTTAACGATATTGACTCTGTAGTGTTGAGGAATTAGTAAATGCAAGTTGGAAGAAATTCATAAATGCGGCTGTGAAAATATCAGGGATGAATTTTGTAGTGGGCACAGACAAAAGTAGTTGTCTACGGTGTTGAATTGATTTAGTAAATACGGTCTGCTCCTAAGAATAGTTTGCCATCCAAAGTCTCAAACAGTTTCGTAGTCAAAATTACAATCGATGGAATGGAGCTATCGTGAACATTTAGCTCCAAAATTTTGCCAAAACCAATGATGTGTGTCCTCCCTGAGACGGAGGTTAAAACTCGAAATTTCTCCTATATTGTCGACTGAATATTTTTACTAGGTTTTTAATGAGAGTCATGAAACTCTCAACATAGAATAATACTATTCAGAATTCAGCAGACATATCATTCAATAAACAAGGTTTTTGAAGATGAAATGGCTGGTAGACTTCACAAATGACAAGGAAATACAGTCATGTATCTCCATTAAGAGAAATCTAATAAACAAGGTTTTTGAATATGAAATAGTTGGTAGACTTCACAAATGACAAGGAAATCCAGTCATGTATCTCCATTAAGAGAAATCTATTTTTTTTAAATGGAGAAATCTAATAAACAAGGTTTTTGAAGATGAAATAGTTGGTAGACTTCACAAATGACGAGGAAATCATGTATCTCCATTAAAAAGAAATTTATTTTTTTTAAAAGGTGTATTTTAATTAATTAAGGAAATTTTTTTTGGTCTGAATCAGAATTTTGCAATACAATTTTGGGTTTTGGGATGGAATTTAGTGATACAATTTCTAACGAGATTGTGATTTTTTGTCGTTTAAAATAAGTTTTTGAATATATAAATGGATTCTGCACCTTAAAAAATCTCGATTTCTTGTTGTTTAAAATATATTTTTGAATGTATAGGGATGGAATTTAGTGATACAATTTCTAACGAGATTGTGATTTTTTGTCGTTTAAAATACGTTTTTGAATATATAAATGGATTCTGCACCTTAAAAAATCTCGATTTCTTGTTGTCTAAAATATATATTTGAATGTATAAATGGATTGAGAGCCTATGGAGCACTCCATCTTTACATTTTAAGCAATTTAAACTTATTATTCTTAAACATATATGTTTGATTTTGAACAAAATTGACCAGAAAAATACTTGAAAATTGGTCATTTCATCTATTAATTAAATTATATGTTAAAAATAATTTTAGGGTTTCATTTAAATAATTATTTTGATAGATTCAATTTATATGACTACATTAGTTTAAAATAATTTTCATATTCAATTTATATGACTAAGTTTAAAATAATTTTCAATCTATGAAGTGGTCATGGTGGAGCCAAAAACATTATTAGATTCATCTTAATTTGGATTTATCAGGCATTGAAATGCATCAATTTAATTTTTCAGAGATACAATTTTTTTCTCAAATTTTCATCCTTTTAGGAGCGTGATAATCTAAAGTTCAATTAAATTTAGGTCAATTCTTAATATGTCATATACCATGTGTGAACTCCATATTGAACGCAAAAAATATTACCCCTTTTCCTCATATTGGAAAACATACCATTAAAATGTGTTAACCACGGGGGATTGAAACCTTTACAAGTGTAAATATTTCTTCAATTCTTAAGGCTAAGATAATTTACACTATTATTTAATATGTCAACTCTAAACTGAACATAGAGGAATTTATGCACCTTCTTTAATCTAAACAACATATCATTGAAATGTTTTAACCATAATTTTTTTTATTTTTAATTGTTTTATATACGAGCTTAGATCTATTTTTACTCTGAATCTACGAAGCCGAGGGTTCAATTTTTTTTCACTCTATGCTAGTTTGTATATCAAGATATTTCATCCTTGCCCTTAGTAGATCCAGAGTAAAGGTGGATCTATGCTGGTTTAATTTCTGCGTTTAAATAGGCTACATTCCACATGAATACCATGGGTCAATACTATTGGTTCTCAATATCATGGGTCAATACCATGTGTCATATTTATTTTTATTATTTATATTAGAGTTAATATATTTTTTTGCATGGTAGTAATAATAATTTGGCCCATGGTATTTGGCCCATAGGCTTCACCTAAATAAAACCTCTTTTTTGAGTGTTTGTAAATATAAAGTGGATTATGGAGTAAATATAAATTTTTTATTTATTTATTTACCATACCTCTAGTTTATTTATATTTTTATTTATTTATAATACCTCTTTTATAAATATGGTATTTGGCGCATAGGCTTCACTTAAATAAAACATTTTTTTAGTTTTGGTAAATATAAAGAAGTTTATGGAGTAAATATAAAAAGAGGTCTTATTTATTTACCATGTCTTTAGTTTATTTATATTTTTATTTATTTACCTTACCTCTGGAGTAAGTATAAAAAGAGGTCATATTTATTTACTATACCTCCAATTTATTTATATTTTTATTTATTTACTATACCTATTTTTTGAGTGTTCATAAACCTATTTATATTTTAAATTTATGTTGTGTTTATACATAATACTAATTAGATTGGTTTTTAAATAGGGCCTACATTAAATTAAAAATGTTAAAGGTTAAACATTACATGTTAAATGTTTACGTTGAGATCTACCCCATACTGGGTTGTAGAGCTTTTACATTCACTGGGTTGTAGAGCGTCTCTCAGCCCAATAAAATTTACTTGACATGCACATTAAATTTTTTTTTTTATATTTATGATCCATTTGTAAATATTTTTAAATGTCATGTATCAACTTGATATTAAAAATTGAATAAATTATACATTTTCTTAAAAGTAGAAAATATTTACTAACAAAACAATTTTTCTAAAGATAACATTGAGATATTTTATTTATAGTCAACACTAAAATATTTATTTATTATTAATATCTTTTTTAATTGCACTAGTAAACTATAACAAACACTTTTTTCAATAAAATTTTATTTAAATATATATGGAGATAGATACTTAACATGGATATTCAAATATTTTATTTCAAAGCACCACATGTCTACGCCATATTATGGAGAAAAAAAATTACCATCTTTCTCATATCAATTATATCTTTAAAAAAAAAAATTAGTAATTATATTACTTTAAGTAATATTGAAATATTTTGTCCTCCATATGCCAACTCTATGTTGCCTCGTATAAAGTGGCTTTCTACGCAATAATCTTTGTGTCAACCCTATGTAGTAGGTGTAAAGTTGAGAAAGTGGATTCCAAGTTAAAAATAAATAAATAAAATTGAAAATGGAGTTTAATATACAAATGAAAGAAAAATTAAATTGTAAAATCTTATTTTGACTCAAGAATTGTGTGTAAGGAGGCAAGGTTTACACCTCAACGTCTATTTATGGTTTCTTCTGGTTGAAAGTTTGCATATGTGTTTCCTTTGTTTTCCACTCGGCTTTACTATGTAGTGGTAAGTGTCATGTCAATTGGTATAAGATCTTCCCTTTCCTTGTTGGATTTCGTGTTTAGTTGTGGCTTATCTGTTTTGTGTATCTTGGCATGTGAGCCTTGGGAGTGGGAAGTTTGTGTTTGGCCATGGCCTTGGTTTCTCGCACTTCTGTAGTGGTAAGTCTCATGTCAAGTGGTATAAGATCTTCCCTTTCTTTGTTGGATTTCATGTTTAGTTGTGGCTTATTGTTTTGTGTATCTTGCCGTGTGAGTTTTGAGTGGGAAGTTTTTTTGGGCGGTGGCCTTGGTTTCTCGCACCCCCTCTGATATTCATTAAGTTTCATTCTGTCTTGGTGAGTTTTAGTTTGTTCGTCACCGTCTCTCATCTAGATTTAGTTTTCTTTGGACTTTTATTCTGTCAATTTCTCTGTTATAGTATGATGGGGTGACTTATATTCAGTTGTGGTGGCTAATTGGGTTTTTTTTGCCACAATCTATTGGTATCTTGGAAGGGTGGTGTTGGAGTTTGTAATCTATGTGTTTTAATTTATGAGTCAATTGTAATTGGAAGGAGGTGTGGGTTTTTCTCTGTTTACCAAGTAGTTTCAAGGGTTTATGTGTTGGTATTATGAGTCTGTTTTCTTGGTGTATAGTCTTATTTGTAAAGAACATTCAAGGTTTCTCTATTGGGTAATGAAATTGAAATGCAGTGAACTTGATAACCTTTTGGGTTTTGGGCCTGTGGAGTGGTATTTTTTATGACTTTGTTGTCTATAGATCTAGAATTCAAGGCCCTCCTCATTGTCCTTCGTCTAGTTTTATTAATAGATGTCTCTCTAGTCGTTGTCCTCATTGTTTATCTATTGTTCCTCTAGAGGTGCCAAAGGAGACCTTGGTTTTGGAAAATAAGGAAGCAGGGGATTGCCCCTATTGTTCTGACTTTGAATTGGTGGGGGAGGATGTTAAATGGCTTCCAAATCTTGGTATATTTCGGAAAATGAGGTTGCACTTTATGAGTTCATTGGATTTAAATCATCAAATAACAACTTTTTTGCATATCCTCTTTAAGGAAAAACATGTGGAAAATTATAATGTGTTCTCATCATTAGCAGATATCAAAAGGATGCTTCACAATATGTGTTTCCATATAGACAATTTTGACTCTCGTTTGGCACAGGTGGAGAGTTTCTTTGTGAGTGATTATGTGTCGGGAGATCTCACTAATCCTCCGGCCAATAATGTTCAAACTCTTGCCTTGAACTTTTCAAATAATGATTAATATGGCGATGTCAGGTAATTTTGTTTTTCATTTTTCTAGTGATACATTGTTTTGCAGTATCTAGACGGCCTATTGTGGTATTGGCTTGCTATTTGCACTCTTAGTCGTCATGAAAATGGTGGTTATTGTTTTTTTTGTGATATCATGGTGTTGTCTTCGAGTTGGTTGTGATGCTGGCATGTTTATGGTGCGTGGAGTTTCAATGGTTCTCCGAATTGTTGTCTCATCTATGGATAAAGTATTTTTTATGTTATTTTCTATGGAAGTGTCATGGAGTATTGGCAGTTGTCTTTAAATGTGATTTGTTCGATTTTCAGGCGGATTTATGGCTAGAATTTGGCCAGAAAAATTGTGGTGAAATCTTGATTTGTGTTGTTTAAACTGGTTTTTTGACATCATATATGGATTCATCACCCTAAAAAACCCATGTGGCACTTCAATTGCGCAGAGTTCACCTATCAAACTTGTGATTTCAATGAATCCTTGTCAAATTCTAGACAAATTAGATCGGAAAATAAACCGAATTTTTTTTCAAAAAGTCACACTTAAAGACAACGCAGGAGTATTGTGGCTCTAATTTTTCTTAGGTTGTGGCAAAACGATATATCATGTTTGTTTCTTGTAGTCCAGGTTGGTTGATTTTGTTCATTTGGTGATGTTTATTTCTTGGGATCCACTACTAATGGGGATATAAACTAAAGTTTAGAAGTTTTGATAGTTACGTCTTTTATGTGTGATGATAAATGTATGTTTGAGTCTTGTAAAGAATCATGGTGTTTGGGTCCTGAGCATAATGAGAATTGTAATAGTCAATGATACAATTTTTTGGGAATTGTAATACTCAATGATACATTTTTTAGTTCTAGGCCTGGTTCATAAGGAAATTTGTTTGGTTATGTTTGAGCCAAAATTTATCATGTACTTTTCATTTGTGAAATGAAATATGAAGTTATGTATTTACCAAAAAAAATACATTTAAAAAAAAAAAAAAAAAAACTTTACATTAAAAAATTAAAAAAATTAAAAAATATTAATAAGATTTTTTTCCAATATAAACAATAAATATTAATAGTAAAAATTCTTTTATTATGAACAATAAATATTAATAACAGTGAAATCTTTCAATGTTGACTATAAATAGAAATATTTGGATATCCACCTTAAACGACATAATTTTACATCAACTTTATATAAAAAGTAAGATAAAGTAATTAAAGTAAAAAATATAGAATATAGAAATATTTGGATATCCACCTTAAACGACATAATTTTACATCAACTTTATATAAAAAGTAAGATAAAGTAATTAAAGTAAAAAATATAGAATTTTGTCTATAACTATATATTACTTTAGGCATGAGGGAGATGTGTAATTCATTCATTATATGACAGCCCCACTATGAATGAGATGTATAATTCCTCTCTTGCTCAGGATAAAATTGACATGTAATATTTAAAATATAAATGTTAATAGTAAAAAAATATCAGCAATAAATAAAATATTTTCTTATAATTTTACTTTTCCATATGAAGAAATTGTGTGATTACTTCACTATTTAAAAATATTTTAATATAGAGCTTAAATAATATATTTGAATATCCATATTAAGCAATATTTCAATATCAAGTTCATATATATATATATATATATATATATATATATTTTAGTATCCACTTTATGTAAATTATTTTATGAACTTGACATAAATAAAGGAAAAAATGTAATTGAAAATAAAATATTTCTAACTCCATTTATAGGTATTTTTCACTTCTGAGTATGAGAGAGAAAGAGAGAGAGATTTCCTATGTGCATTCAAAAAACTACTAATAACAAAAAAAATGAATGTGTGTGTGTGTGTGAGATGTCGTGAAAGAGAAAGTTTTTATTACATGGATATAAATATTTTATTGTGGACAATGTAGGTGATGAAAAAAATATTTCAATGTCCATGTTAAGTAAAATACATATTATATAAAGTAATTAAAAAAAATATAAAATATCTGAATGTCAACTATGTATATATTATATAAAGTAATTAAAAATAAATCTAAAATATATGAATGTCAACTATGTATATATTATATAAAGTAATTAAAAAAAAATCCTATGCTTAGAAAATTTTATTGGTATGTTGCTTAAAATTAAATAAATGTGTAATTTTTTCCTTAATGAGCATGAAGTTGACGCCCACACACACATCTTAACCCGAAACGAATAAGCACTAAAAGGGATCATATCTCTCCAGGTACAAAACTTTACATTTCATAGTTTAAAAGAGACACGCAACTCAAAAGATTTGATCCCTCTCAATACTTAGATAAATCATGGTTAAGATGGTTCTATGTGTGTGATGATCCAGGAGGATCCTAAAAGGCCTAAAAATAAAAATCATTGAATCTCATCGAAACCAAGATTAAATCAAATATCTCGTCGCAAGGAATCCAATAGCACAAACGACACCTCAATCCGAGTTCGTATGCGAAAGTTAAAGATCTAGTTAAACTTGGAAAAAATGACAAATTTAGTTACCGCCAGATAAATTTGGGGCATCACCAAATTGGTGGTCTAACCAAATTGACAGCTAATTTCGGTGGATCTTGGATAAATCTGGTGAAGTGTTTTAGTTATGCTTAAATTTGGCGGAACCACCAAATATGGTGGCATCCACTAAAGTTGATGGCAATTCTTGGCCCAATAGCATGGGACCACGTGGCCCAATAAAATGGCACCACATGGCACCCTGTTGGTGGCCAAAAAAGCCCAACCCTTGGCGACATTGACCAAACTCAGTGATTGTTCAGTGGTCAGTTAACAAAAAGTTTTAAAATATATAGTATATATATGGCGGACGATTTTTTAATGTTAACAATGATGGTTTTATATTAGATTGTTTCAATCCAAAATAGGCTCTGACGGTTTAAACCCGCAACCCATCAAGAATCAACGTTCCAAATATATTGTGCCAGCCAACCCGCCAACCCAATGGGCTTTGTTTTGTATGTTGGGTCATTACCATTTAAACTCACCCTTTCTCATTCAATGGACAAGCTATGGGAGGTCAAGAGCGGAACACTACCACGGATCGGTGTAACTAGGATGGGGCTTTGGGAATCACGAGGAGGAACCTTGCGCGAGCGCGAAAAATGAGAGAATATTCCTAAGGAATATTCTTTAGAATATTCCCAAAGATTTTGTTATGGAATCTTGAAGATTCTCTGAGGGTCAAGAGTTGACGGTTTCAAAATATGGTCGAGTTTATACTCATTTTACTTAGAATTTCACAAGGGTTTCACTAATGCAGCGAGATTTGGGATTTGAAGAGCCCATTTTCAGGTCACTCATAGAATTGAGGTATAATTATGTATTTTTCTATGTACTTGCTTGTTGTTGGGAAAAGTATCCAATACGGAATGACCCTATCCCACTCTAAGGGTGATAGTACCTCAGCAACAATCGAAGCAAAGCTATCTAAGATTTCTTCTTTATGAAAGTAAAATAGGGGAGAAAGAGATCCACTAACCGATGTCTTTCGCTAATGGTTGATCCAATCTTCTCTCCTTGCTGCTTGCTCCCAGCTCCTTGCTCTTTCACTGGCCCAGCTACACCAAGATCCTGCAAAATGACAAGAGAGGGAAACTACAAGAAGCATACATTCATAATTGATTCAAGGATTAGAATAAATCAAATACACAAGCATAACAATACACCATTGTAACACATGCATATAGAAGAACCTTAAATGCTTTATTAATGGAAGAAGTAAAGTTCAGGAAGTGATACAACCATAAAAGGCCCAATCCAGCATCACCTCCCAGCAGAAAGAAATCTCCTCTTCACCTCCTTCAAAGCAAATCACCCAATAGTTCTAAACTCAAACCAACAGCACTTCCTTACATTCACAAGATTCCAGCCTCCCTAGACCTCATGAGAGAGCTCTATATATAGGAGTTTTGGAGAAAGGATGAGTCAGCTTGAAGCTGGCATGAAGCTGACTAGTGTCCTCTCCCACTTCAGTTATTCTTCAGTTCTTGAGTCCACTTGGAGGTTCTTGCTTCCACTTGGAGATCTAGACCCTCTTACTCATCACCAGTCGAATTCCTTGATCCAAGTGTCATTTTGGAAGCTTCCTGGGCATTGACACCTTGAGGAATGACTGTGCCACATGTCCCAACTCGCCCAGCGCAGGTAGCCTTCTTTGGAGTTGACATTCAGCGCAGGTAGACAGTGGAGCAGTTGACATTCAGCGCAGATGCTCAGTGGAGCAGTTGACATGATCCAGAATTAGCTTGTTTTTGAGTGTTTTCAGGTGGAGAACTGCTATTCAGTGCTGTGGTTTGCTGACCTTGTTCCTCTAGGGGTAGGAACAACATGTTTAGGGACTTTGGATCCCTTAGATTATGGACATTTCATGCTTCATGCTGTAAGGCACAAAAATGTCTATAACAGTTGCCCCCTAAAGTATGAGGCCGTTTATCGGGTGAAATGCTTTATCAGGAGGATCCGAAGTTCATTCAATCGCTGAGAGGTGACCTGTAATAAAATACAATACAATACATTATTTTTCATTCTTCTTTCATGATCTAGCTGAGGCGGGCATTCCCATGCTCAGCTTTATAAATTCATTTTGGTACATAGAACAGACGATCGTCTGATGATAGACTGATAATTCTCTGTTGAAATTATCATCCTTTGAGTAGGATGATCATCTGCTGCAATGATGTACATGTCAATTGTCTTTATATTTCCTGAATATATATCGCAGCCCGGATGGATGAAACTAGATCCGGGGTCTTCAAACTCGTTCGATCTTCACTCTAATTACAAGTCGATCCATGTGAGAATTGCGCTGAAGTCGAACATGGAAAGACATCGCTTGATTACCGGTCAATGATGTAAACCGTTAACAAGCGCGAGAGGAATCACCGATAATGATAATGACCCTCAAGGTACTGCAGTACAATTCACGTGGTGTGAATAAAGGACTTGGCGTCGAACACCACGCAAAATCTTTCGGTCGAAGGTCATTGATGTATACCTGTCGCCGGAAGTGAGAAACTTGCCATTGAGGCATGCAAGCTTCAAAGTACTGAAGGGGTTGTTCCTAGATCAACTTCTTGGATAATGAGCTGAAGTCGACAAGAAGCGATCCGTCAAAGGAGGGCCTTAATGAATCCCACATCAGTGACACGGAACGGAGCTAATGATTTTAGTGGAGGTGAAAACAATCTGTGACATATGATTCAGGGTGGCGGTCATGGATGGATGAAGGATAATGTATGGCAGTGGATGGGACACGGTTGACTCTTTCTGAACAACATCTCTTGAACATATAACGACACTGATGCGATGGATCGGTAGCATTACCCCAAATGTGGATGGTTTGGCGAGACCATGGTGATGAGACCGGTGAATGAAACAACCCAACCCGATGTGATACGGAGGAAAAGTGTCATGTTCAAGAGCGACTTGCTACCATTAAAGCTTTGAGGTTCTCCCAATTTTTCCCCAGTCATTTCTGACCAGTACCTCTTTATTTTTGTCAAGCTTGAGGAGGATAACATATGCTTGTTCTATAACCTGCCCTTCGGGCAAGCCCATCGCTATGTTTTAACGAGCCTAGCGATAGGGAAACTCGTTCTCGTCTAAAGACAAGTTTGTCGCTATTTAATCATTTTAACGAGTCTAACGACAAGGAAAACTCGGTCCTTTTCATTTTTAGGGAGTCTGAAAAGGTACAGAAAGTTAACTCCAAAATTCCTTTTTCGTCATCTAATCCCTTAAGTCCGAAAAAGTATAAAACAATACAGAAGGGATGAGTTTTCGATAACTTTAACGAGCCGAATAAAACAAGCGCTCGACCTTTTTGTGTAATAATCCCTCAGGTCCAAAAAGATTAAAATCTAGAGGAGGGATAGCTCTTACGGTCCTTTTAACGAGCTGGAAGGCTAAAACTTGGCAAACTTTTCATATTTTACGAGTCAGTTGAAAAGAGCTTAAATAAGACTCGTCTTTTGAGGAACGAGTGATAAACAGGGATAGCAACTGATTCCAGGTACAGGTTGGAATTTTCCAATCACGGCAGTGTCACAAGGATGGCTAGGTGAAATCACTCTTCGCAGTTGTTCCTCAAAATGGGTAAACAATCATATGGAGGTGAACGATCGGCCAAATGACGGTGGAGGTGGCAGGTGCAAACACGACCAAGGCTTTTTATGGCTGATAAATTTACGATCACAGAGGTTATTTACCGGAATAGGTTCATTTTTTATTTAAAAATGAGCTTAAACTCTGGGGGAAACATTGCTCACTGCTTTTATTTATTTTTTAACGAGCATGAAGACCGCGTTAAAACTGCTCGGATCTTGCGTTTATTTTTTAACAAGCATGAACTTTATGCTAAAACTGCTCGAAATACCAGTCATAAGATAAGAAATGTCTCCTGTGAGATCTCTATTTTTTAAGGAGTTTCATCTTCACTAAGCTTTACTCCATATCCTTTCTTTATGCAAGTTCGGAAACGACTAATCCAAAAAAACAGATAAATAACCGCTCTTTGCTTGCACTCCAAAAGGTTTGCATGCCCCCAGGTATAAAGTACAATTTCAAGGCTGCCCCTACCTATCCATCAAAACATTTGTTTTAAAGGGTGAGGCTTGCCTCTATCTGGTTACCCAAAGATTGTTTCGTTAATCTTTCAAACAAAACATTTCCTCAGCACTGTCTACCGAAATAGACAAGGGTGAATGACTGTTGTCAAACACGTAACCTTGACAAAAGAATCCTATTCCAGAACAACCCCTCTTCCATCCACGGACGGGGTACGGACTAGTCATACTCTCTCGCGGAAATTCTACCTTATACCCAAGGTTTTCTCTGCCCGAAGCAGACCAGGATGCATGCCCCCTGGGTTCCAGTCCCATCTTTCCGAATCACTCGCACTCATCGGGAAGGAGGACTGGGGGTGGAGACATTTCTTGATTGAATAGACCATTCAGGGTTGGTATGTGACTATTTGCGATGCGTGATCCCGGAAATGAAAGTTGGTCTACGAGCTTGACCATTCTTCCTTCGTGTGGAAAACACATTACTCTAAAGAGTGAGGAGACTATTGCTCCCATGCAATATATATAGTCTCGTCCAAGGAGTAGGTTATAATCCAAGGGTCCTTGAACGACCATCACGTTCATTTGAACGGTCTTCCCTTTCAATGTAACAGGCACATTGGGGAGGATCCCTAATGGTTGACTGGTTCCTTTATCGAAACCCGAGAGATTTCTTATCTCAGGCAAAAGCGCCGGGGAACCCAGTGCTTTCCAAGCAATAGAGGAAAGGATACTCACAGATGCCCCTTCATCAATGATAGTGCCAGCCATTACCATTCTGTATATTTGGACCATGATTCTGAATGGTATGCTGGCTGGCAACCGGGGTCTGCCTAGTTGATTCCAATCAAAGGACACAACCAGGTTGCTTGGTGGTGGGGCCGAATACACGGCCGGATATGACTCTGACGATGTTCCTTCCTGCGATAAAGGAATGGGCGCATTGCCCTGATGCTCATCAGAGTCTGTGTTGATGAAAAGAATCTGGATGGTGTCATCCTTATTCTCTTCAGTGAGGGTGTCATTTGAAGATGAATCTTCAGTGACGGTGTCATTTGACGATGAAACTTCTGAAGGAAGAACCAGGTCAACTGCCGTTTCGACCTTTGGACTTTCGTCCAGTCTGGATTCAGTAGGTTCATTTTCAATGACTGACGCTTCAGCTGACCACTTGAGCGGGCCAGCTGTATTCTCAACCAACGAAGGACTTGGCACGAGTTTTTTGTATCCAGGAGGAAGTCTCAACGGTGAAACCGGACGATCTTCTAAAACTCTCTTCGCTTTGTCTAAGAAGGGACAACGGTGGATGGCGTGATCGCCTTCACACAGTCTGCAGGGGGATCTTGCTCCCCCTCTTTGTCTTGAACCTTCACTTTCGCTGGTTGACGGTAAGCATTCAACATGGCTATCAGAGGTTGATGCTCCCGAATTGTGCAAACGAGGGAACCAGACCCTTAGTATCCGGGGAATACAGGGACAATCTCTATGGAAGTGGTCTCCTCTACATATGACACATGGCGATTTAGGCCCGGTCTGTGCTGTGTGTGGATTTTTGTCAGATGTCTTTTGCTTGCCCCCAGTCGCCTTAGGCTCCTTTTTCTTCTTCTCTCTCTTCTTCTTCTCCTTCTTCTCCATGGGAGCTTGGCTTTTGCTGGCTCTACCTTGCGAAGATGAAGGATTGGAGGAAGAGTTATAGGAAGTAGAAGGCTGGTGGGCAGCTCTAGACTGATCTAACTGTTGACTCGACTGTTCAGGAACCATGGTGTTCTGAACTACATTGGTTGAGAATAGCCAAATTGGCAGGCCAATTGTCAGTCCTGGAAGCGACAATGTGGCCATGTGGGGCGCACCAACTTCTCCCCAAGAGGAGAAAGGACTAGGATTTCCATCATGTGGGATTCCTTGGTTGGGGCGTTCCATGTTCTCAACCTACAAATCAACGCAGGAATAGGAGGTGATTATGTTCCGTTTAAAATAAATTTTATAACGACGCTTTAGACACAACTTGCTTTTTCACTTTTTAAGAGTCGAGAAAAAGCTAAAGATGACTCTAGTCTCCTTCGATGTTTTAACGAGCCCGAAGTGACAAATGCTCGGATGGACTTTTTCAGTTATAGAGTTTGAAAAAGGCCAAAAGAAACTGCTCTGGAGTTCTAGGCAGAGGGTGTGCCAAACCTTTCGCAAAACCACAGAATACGTTTTACGGTACGAGTGGTCGATCTTCGTGAATGCTGTGTTCATTGCATTGCGATCAGTAGGGCGGCTGACACGGCTTACTATGGATAAAGGCTTTGTTCCTATAGGGGTCTCCCAATATATACGCGACGGTACGTGGGAGCACAAGTCCGTATTGATACTTATCGCTTCACCGTGGAGGAATCACCCAACCACTCAACGCTAAGATATCACGTTTAACGACGCCGGAACACGTCTCTAGCTTAGACCTCTATGTGTTTGCGTTATGTTTCAATGCGTTGTTATGTAAATTCAATTCATTTTAAGTTGATCTTGTTTAGCAGTTTGCCTTTATGGATCACCATGAGATGTATAATACAACTTCCTAAATGCAGTCTAAGATGATAAGCAAGCTTTTCAATCTTTCAAATTTGAAAATCTTAACTACTGAGGGAAAAGAAAGACATCATCTTTTCACACAGATCATAGAGCACACACTAATGCACTTTTCCCTAAATCAACATACAAGTTGTCAAAATGCACATGCACAATGCAAGTATTTCTTTTCTCTTTCTTAATGTTGATGTACTACAAAAAGAAAGCTGTTGTATAACTTTGAATTCAATTTCAAGTGAAAGCAAACAAGCTTTGTCCAAAATCAAAAGACACCTTAAGATTTACTTGTTTCGACACTAGAAATATATGAATTCAAACCATATGACGAAAGCAAAAGCTCAATCAGCTATGAACAGCAAACAAACTAACTCTTAAGATCAAAACGACACTTATCACAGGTCTAGATCTAAGAGGCCACAGCAAGACTAGTTCACTTTCGTTATGGGGAACTGCAAATGATGTAAGAAATACACAAAGAACAAATACAGTTTCTTTATACAACCGAGGCGGAATAGTGGCAAGGAAAGGTGGTTTCAGATAGGTACATTGACTGATAACAGGCTGCAAAAACAAGGATGAAAACAGGGCAACAAACAGCAGGGAACCCCAGTTGTACAAGGCAAAACTGGTTCAGCGCAGGTAGTACACTGTCAGTTTGACATTCAGCGCAGGTAGCCCCTTCGGGACCTGCGATGAAATGCAGACTGCCTTCACAGTGCCTGCAATGAAGAGAAAAACTCTCGTTTTTCTCAGTTTCCGGGTTACAGATTGCTCAAAAATTCACAGTTTTTGGCCAAATCAAAGGCTATCAATCAAGTACACACTAAAGGATGAAAAGGAGGATGAAAAGCTATCACTAAGAGCTGTTCAGAGTCCTTGTGGATCAGTTCTTCAAATCATAAACATGCCCAGAAACTGAGCTAGAGTAGCTGCCCTCTACTTTGCATTTGAAAGATTCAAATGCAGTTCGATTCGGTACTCCCTGTGTTTAGGAAATGAATAGCAAAAACACAAACAACCAACAAGATACGATCCCCAGCGGAGTCGCCAATTTGTTGTTGGGAAAAGTATCCAATACGGAATGACCCTATCCCACTCTAAGGGTGATAGTACCTCAGCAACAATCGAAGCAAAGCTATCTAAGATTTCTTCTTTATGAAAGTAAAATAGGGGAGAAAGAGATCCACTAACCGATGTCTTTCGCTAATGGTTGATCCAATCTTCTCTCCTTGCTGCTTGCTCCCAGCTCCTTGCTCTTTCACTGGCCCAGCTACACCAAGATCCTGCAAAATGACAAGAGAGGGAAACTACAAGAAGCATACATTCATAATTGATTCAAGGATTAGAATAAATCAAATACACAAGCATAACAATACACCATTGTAACACATGCATATAGAAGAACCTCAAATGCTTTATTAATGGAAGAAGTAAAGTTCAGGAAGTGATACAACCATAAAAGGCCCAATCCAGCATCACCTCCCAGCAGAAAGAAATCTCCTCTTCACCTCCTTCAAAGCAAATCACCCAATAGTTCTAAACTCAAACCAACAGCACTTCCTTACATTCACAAGATTCCAGCCTCCCTAGACCTCATGAGAGAGCTCTATATATAGGAGTTTTGGAGAAAGGATGAGTCAGCTTGAAGCTGGCATGAAGCTGACTAGTGTCCTCTCCCACTTCAGTTATTCTTCAGTTCTTGAGTCCACTTGGAGGTTCTTGCTTCCACTTGGAGATCTAGACCCTCTTACTCATCACCAGTCGAATTCCTTGATCCAAGTGTCATTTTGGAAGCTTCCTGGGCATTGACACCTTGAGGAATGACTGTGCCACATGTCCCAACTCGCCCAGCGCAGGTAGCCTTCTTTGGAGTTGACATTCAGCGCAGGTAGACAGTGGAGCAGTTGACATTCAGCGCAGATGCTCAGTGGAGCAGTTGACATGATCCAGAATTAGCTTGTTTTTTAGTGTTTTCAGGTGGAGAACTGCTATTCAGTGCTGTGGTTTGCTGACCTTGTTCCTCTAGGGGTAGGAACAACATGTTTAGGGACTTTGGATCCCTTAGATTATGGACATTTCATGCTTCATGCTGTAAGGCACAAAAATGTCTATAACATTGCTTTCCTTTTTGCTAAGATGAATGAAGAGGCCTCTCCACTTTGAAGTTGGGCACGAAGATGTATCCCACATGGAGTGAACTCTATTATTAAACATTGGTGCATTGTATTTATGATCTCTTTATGTATTTCTTCTTCTTAAAGTGTCACATTTATGGTTTTAGATGCTCTTTTATGCAATTCTGCTGACATCAATGAAGAAAAGATCCTGGATCATGTTAGTATCAGAGCAGTCTTCCTTTTTATGTGAATTGTGAATGTGGGTGATAACCAAGGGAAAACTCAAAGAGGGTGAAGAAAAACTCAAGTCTTTTGACCCTGAGATTGGATATGCAACATGAAGAAAGAAAATGGAGAATGATGATGTGCACACTAAGAATGAAAAAGCTTTCCATAAATCTTTCTATAGGATGGCAGACATGGTAGACAAATTGTTTGCAGATTATGAGAAGAGAGTGGTAAAGAAGGAAAAGAAGAAGAAGAAGAAGAAGAAAAAAGCAGAGGACAATGCTTCAGTAAATCAAGGAAATGGAGGAGTCCCTCCTGAACCTCCATCTCCATCATCAAGTGAATGCTCTTCTTCTTCATCATCTCATTCTCATCATTCAAATATCCCTCATAGAAATGCTTCTAGAAAGCCACTTTTTAAGTTAGATGTGAAATTTATCTGCCCATGTTTATTGGAGAAGATAATGCAGAAAATCTAAAAAATTGTATTAGACAAATCGAAGTGTATTGTCATATACAACATATCGAAGAGGATGAGATAAAGATCTAGTTGGAATCTCGTCGGCTAGAAGGCACAACTCTTGTATGGTGGGAGAGAAAGCTTCAAAAAGGTAGTCAACATAATGGTAAACTCCTTTCTTCATGGTCTAACTTTTTTTTTTTGCATTAAGAGGACAATTTTATCCATTGGGTTACTGAAAAAAAGCCATGATGGAGTGGAAAAAATTAAGACAAGGCAAAGGTAATTATGTTTAAATTTTCATTAAAGAGTTTAGGAAGCAAGCATTGGCATTGAATATTCCTTTAGACTTACTAGATACATTGGTGAAATATATTGGTGCTTTGCACAATTATCTTTAGCATTCAATGTTGTTGTTTGATCCCTATAATTTGGATGAAGCTAGTGTGAAAGCAATTCGTCTTGAAAGTAGGGGAAAGCTTGAACAAGACGAACATCCAAATAAGACAATGACAACAAAGAAAAAGGAAGAAAATCTTTCTTGTTCTCATTGCGAGAAAGAAGGGCATGATGAGGAGCATTGTTGGAAACTGCATCCAAAATTGAAGCCTAAGAAGTATGGCGAAAAAAAGGAAGCAAAAAATGGTTGCAATAGTGAAACATGACCTAGGTTCTGATTCAGATGATGAGATGAAAATCACAGCTATTGGGATTGTAGATGTTGGACCAATGATGGGTAGAACATCAAAGAATGCATGGCTCCAAGAACTTGAGGAGATCAACCAGAGCATTCAAGTAGAAAATGTTGAACTAAGAAGGCTACTACAAGAAGCAGAAGAGGAGAAGCAGGGATTGCAGCTTCACATACAAGCCACATAAGAGGCCTTGGAAAAGTTGAAGTGCGTTGAAGGCTCAGTGAAGTCATCAGCACCCGCCTCAAAATCAGTGATTGAGGTAAACAGTGTTAGTGATTCTTCAGTTTTGTGTTCTCATTATAATGATGATTTTGGTGCATTTGAAAGGCACACCAAAGGCATTGGTTTGAAGTAAATGAAGAAGATGGGATATGAATGAAAGGGCATAGGAGTTAATGGTGAAGACATTGTGAATCCCATCCAAGTGGTGGAACTACCTCGATATGCAGGATTGAGCTATGCCAGAGAGGAAGCCTAAGAAAGACATTCGAAACCCACAGAGACAGGAGAGACTTCAAACGACAAGTTTGAGTTAGTGCAAGATGTTGAGATCACATCACAACCTTCCAGTGATAGTGAGTATTTCAAAGGAAGAACTAAGTCAAGTTCACCTCACCAGAGTCGTACTAAAGACAACCATTAAAGGAATAATATGTCACCGAGGAAGGAGACATAAAATAAAGTCAAGAAATTTTGGAGGAAGAAAAACCAATGCTGCCATTGTAACAAGGGTGGGCATAAAAAATCCAAATGTTGGAAGCTACATCCAGAGCTACGCCCAACTAAGGACAAGGAGCATATGAAACCACCTGAGAAGGAATTGACCGATGAAGTAGTTCAACAAGGAAGCCAACTATAGGAAGAAAGCCCATTAGCCTGATTAGGTAAGAGATGAGTATCCTTTTAAAGTAGTTGAGCGTGACCACCATTGTAAATCACATGCTTCTTTTTTAAAACCCCATGGATGGGAAAAAACTTGTAAAAGTGATGAAGTGTATAACATCACTTGAATATGAAACATAGTGATATTTTGGCCTTTAGTTGGATAACAAAGGATATGGGTTCTATTGTAAATCAATGTAAAACTTGACCATGAATGTTTTATAAACTCTTGGCAAGTAAGGTCTTGCTTTGAGTCTTGCAAGTTGTGATACATGCATTTCCATCTACATATTTGCATATGGATAAAGGTGTCGACTTCAACATTCTGGCTCTGAAGTACAAAGGTGAAGGAAAGGAAAATGTGGCCAGACAAAGACATTTGTTATGCAGATCAAGAAATGGGGGAGTACATCAGCTTGCAGTTCCTCTTTATACTTTTTGAGGAACAAAATATTCCCAGTGGGAAGGAATAATCCAGGAGGATTCGAAAAGGCTTAAAAATCAATTCCTCGAACTTAGTGAAACTGACATCAAATTGAAGATCTCATCGCAAGGAATCCAACGACACAAACAACTCCTCAATCCTAGTTCGTATGAAAAAGTTATGCTCAATCAAAGATACAGTCAAACTTGGAAAAAAAGGACAAATTTAGTTGGCGCCAGATAAATATGGGGCATCACCAAATTGGCAATCCAGCCAAACTGATAGCTAAGTTCAATAGATCTTGGATAAATTTGGCGAATGGTTTTAGTTATGGTTAAATTTGGTGAAATCACCAAATATGGCGGCATCTGTTAAAGTTGGTTGTAGTTAGTGGCCCATTAGAATGGGGCCATTTGGCACCTGGTTGGTGGCCAAATAGGCCCACCCTTGGCAGCATCAACCAAACTCGGTGATTGTTCAACGACTGGTTAACAAACAAATATAAATATATAAATATAAATATATATATATATATATATATATATAGATATATATATATGGAAAATGGTTTTTGAATGTTAACGACACAATTTATATTATATTGTTTCAATCCAAAATAGGGTCCAATGTGTTTGACCTAATAATCCTTCGAGAACCAATGTTCTAAATATATCTCACTATCCAACCCACCAACCCGATGGGCTTTCTTTTATCCACCAGGTCATTACCATTTCAACTCACCTTTTCTCATTCGATGAACAAGCCATGGGAGGTAGAGAGCAAAACATTGTTGTAACCGCCTCATCCCACATGTACCCACTTTCACCGATTTGCCCGGGGTAAACATGAGTTGAGGGTCACTATGATAAGACTCAACCTCCTATATGACCTTAAGGAAATGGAATCGACAACTTAATACTTTACTAACATCCCGCAAGTCTTATAGGACCTCCAAGAGCAACCCAACCCCTCCAGGTGTCCAACCCCTAAGTTAACTCTCTGTTTCACTAACCTAGAGCCTCAGTCACTCCCCTGCCAAGGCCTCCAAGTGATTATGACCCTCCAGTCACTTCCATAGACTTTCTTCCTAGTGACTGTGGAATTTTTCAATCAATTCTATGCCAACGACCCTGAATTCTAAGGCACTTTTTCAAGGCTAAGACATAGGCCCCTGCAAAGAACTCAGTGAAACTTCCAGAAATGATGAATCATATAGAAACAAGGCTTCAAAACCAAAACTTAAACTAGGACTTGACCTAACTTCTCCCAACCTGGTCTGACATTTTTCCAAACACACAAAGAACATGCAACCAATAGGTCATGAATGCATATCTAGACATAAGGATCTGAAAAGTTATTTAAGGTTTACAAGAAGGATTTATGCCTTCTCACAATAGCTGTCATAACACCAATTAGACCAATAATTCATTAATCAAACATTCATTGAACGAAATGTGATAAGAGCCATACTTAGATTTGTCATATAACCATACTTATAACCAACATATAACCAAATATATAACAATGATAGAACAACCATTAAATCTACATAATAACAAGTGCATTTACTTATCAAAGACAAGAGAAATTTAACTCTTGTTAACCATATGCCAAAGGCAACCAAGTCAGGGATGCCCACGTACCACCTAACCATAGATTGGGTTGAACCAAATCTTTCTTTCATCCAATCACTCCCGTGCCATATTCCAAGCATGAATACGGGATCTCATGGGATAAACCAATACATAAACAACCAAGGGAATCCAAAGGTTAAACCACCTCCACCCTCACTATATCGTGATCTCACCTAAACCAGTTTCGAGATCACAAAACCAAACTGATCTTGGATGCCTCAGAATTCCTTCACCATCCCTTGAGGAATTTTCTTGTCTCCACCCACATGTTGAGGGCTTTTCGACAAAAACCATCTCCACCCCCAACCCTTGTGATTTTCCCAAGACCACCTCACTTGGATCCAAAACCTTCTGTAAATCCAAAGCTCAACTGAGAAAGAATACCATCACACCATGGTTATCCAGAAATGGAAATGCAAGGCTAAAAACCACTGTCAAAACCCGGTGAAATCCATGCCATTGACAACAATGAAATAAAATACTCACATGCACATACCATGCATGCCAAAACTACCTAGAAAATCATAAATGCAACCTGTTACCAGCAAGTATTCCTATTGAATTTGCTTGATCCAACCTTTCCCCGCTTGATCCTTGATTTCCTTTGCTTTCCTTGTCCTTCCTTGTCCTTCCTTTGCTTGCTTTCTTTCCTTCTCCTCTTGGTGCTCTTCTCCTCTCTGAAACCAATTTTGAAAATGAACTGACAAAAGACTACAAACTGATGCTTTAATGTCTTTTTATTATTGATGCCTCTAATTTCTTCATTTTTCCTTAATTTTCCTTCAATTTCCTCCTCACATGCAACCTGTGACCTTTCACCTCCCTTTTCTCCTATTTTCCTTTATTTTCATAAATAAAATGCCAATAATACCTTTTTCCTTTCAAAGCCTTTGTCATTGCCTTTGCAAACTTCCCCTTAGCCATAATACACAAGTGATACCCACTAGGATATTTTACCCAAAATTCAACTTGGAATTAGTGTCCCTTGACCTTGGTCTTATTTTTCCTTTATTAACTTTTATTACATGATCTTTTAACCCAGGGTTGCTACAGACCCATCCCCCTTAGGGGAACACCATCCTCGGTGTTCTATGACACCTACAACCAACAAAACCACTAAAAACCAAAATATACTTCCCATGGATCTTTATTACCTAGCTCGTTGCAGTATTTACAATAAACAACCTATTCAAAAGAAAAACCATCATGACAACCATATCGCTTATTAGGGCTTTATACCACAGCTCATGCAGTATTTTCATCCATGTAGATATATGCATATACCAAAATTGCTTTGCCTCACTAGGAAAACAATGAAGGATACATATCCCGCATCTGATCAGTTATCTTCCATGTAGCTTCATCGGGCCCAAAGTGCTTCCATTGCATTTTAACTTTATCGATTGCTCTATTCCGAAGCATGAGTTGTTTTCATTACAATATGCACTGAGGTTCCAACTGAAATTCTCCTTCTAGTTCCACATGAAATACATACCAATGTATAACATGATCAACATCCTTTACATATATTTAAAGCAATGAAAGATGGAAAACATCATGGAATTTCACTGTCGGAGGCAGTGCAAGTCTGTAGGACACCAATGCAATCCTCTCAAGGATCTCAAAAGGTCCACAGTACCGAGGTGTCAACTTAGCACATGATCCAATCCTTAGGGAGCTCTTCTTGGGATTGATGCATAAACACACATGCTCCCCAACCTAAAACTCCCTAAATGCCTTATGTTGGTCCGCATAACTTTTTTTTCTATCCCGTGTTGCCTTTAGATTCTACTTTATAACCTGTATCTCCTATTCCATTTCTTCCAACATATCCGGTCTAATAAGTACCTTGTTCACTAGATTACTCCAGTTGATGGGAGTATTACAACTCTGCCCATAGAGTACCTCGAACAGACTCATCCTCAATGACTCTTGATAACCATTGTTGTAAGAAAACTCGACCAATGGAAGGCACTCCTCCCATCTACTTTGTTGGTGCATGACATACATCCTTAGCATACCCTCCAAAATCCTATTGACCCTCTCTATCTATCCATATTTCCACGAATGATAAGTTGTATTGAAGGCCAACTCTATCTCCAAACCTACAAACAACTCATTCCAAAACTTGGAACTGAACTTAGCATCCTTATCTGACACAATATTCTTTGGAACACCATGCAACCTCAATCTCCCTAATCAAGACATGTGCCACCTCACTAGCTAAATAAGTAGCCTTTACTGGAATGAAGTGAACTACCTAGCTTAACCTATCAACCACAACCATGATATAATCATGTTGCCTTGATGTCCTCAAAGGACCTATAATGAAATCCATGTAATTGACCTCCCATTTCCATTCTGGAATCAGAATAGGCTGAAGAAACCCTCCTGGATGCTTACACTCTGCTTTCACCTGCTGACATTCCAAACATCTAGCCGCAAACTTTGCCACTTCCTTCTTTAGATTCATCCAATAGTAGAACTTCTTCACTATTGTCAACGTCTTCTGATATCCTGGGTGTCCTGAATATGGCTTGATATGAAACTCCCTCAAGATAATATTCTTAAGACCACTATCATCTGGCACATAGATCTTGTCCTTTTATCTCACCAAACCATCTACCATGAGATGATAGTCCACATCTTGATCACCTGTACCCTTTTATAACCTGTGACTAAGCTCTATGTACGTGTCATCCCGATGTCCTACCTATAGGATTTGATCCTGTAAATATGTCCCATAACAGCTCACTGTTGTAACATGGTTCATATGCACTCTCCTACTGAGAGCATATGTAACCATGTTCTCCTTACCTTTAATGTATCTGATCTCAGAGTAAAAATCGTTGATCGTGGCCAACCACCTAGCTTGCCTGGCATTCAAACTTGGTTGGTCAAATAGATATCTCAACCCACTATGATCGCTCATCAATACAAACCGCCTACGAAGAAGATAATGCCTCCACATATTCAAGGCATGAATAATAGCTGCCAAATCAAGATCATGAGTCACATAGTTCTTCTCATGCTTATTTGGCTTCTTGGACTCATAACACACCACATGTCCCTCCTGCATCAAGACCCCACCAAGTCCTCTCTTGCAAGCATCTATACACACCACAAACTCTTTGTTTAGATCTACAATCTTAAGGACTGGAGCATTTGTCAACAACTGCTTCAATTTCTCAAAGCTATCTGCACATTCCTATGTCCATTCAAATTTCTTACCTTTTCTTTGCAATAATGTAATATGATATGCAATGTGTGAGAAGTTTCTAATAAACCTCTTATAGTAACCTTCTAACCCCATGAATGATCTAACCTCATCCACATTCTTAGAAGCTACCCACTCCATGATAGCCCTTATCTTTTCTTGATCCACTGTTATGCCTTCCTTGGAGACAACATGACTCAAGTAATGTACCTCTGTCTGAAAGAAGTTGCACTTGCTAAGCTTGGCATACAACTGATGTTCTCTTAGCAATCTCAACACTGCTGCTAAGTGTTCGATGTGCTCTTCCTCATTTCAGAATATATCAATATATCATCAATGAATACAATAACAAACTTGTCTAGATAAGGACGCAATACACTATTCATCAAGCACTTAAAAGTAGTTGGAGCATTAGTCAAACCAAAAGGAACCACAACAAACTCGTAATGCCCATACCTGGTCCTGAAAGCAGTCATGTAGATGTCCTCTTTTTTTTTATGCATACTTGATGGTATCCTAATCTCAAATCAATCTTCGAGAACACTGCTGCTCCTTTCAACTGATCAAACAAATCACCAATCCTCAAGAATGGGTACCTGTTCTTGATCGTCACCTTGTTTAGCTGCCTGTAATAAATGCACAATCTAAGAGTACCATCCTTCTTCTTCACAAACAACATAGTGCAACACACTTAGCCTAATGTATCCCTTATCAATCATTTCCTTCAGCTACAAATTCAACTCTACTAACTTTGGTGTGCTCATCCTATAAGGTTCCTTTGATGTTGGTGTTGCTCCTGGTACCAACTCAATAAAAAAGTCCACTTCCCTGTGGGGAGGAAAATCTGGAATCTTTGCTGGAAACACATCCTGAAACCACTGTAATACAGGGTATCTCTTGAAGATTTATGCATCCTCAACATCCTTACCCTTGTCACTAGAAATATGGATTGCAAAAAATACACACCCTTTCCTGCAACTGTGCTTAGCCTGCATAGTAGTGACCATCCTCATTGATGTAGGCTTCTTCTTTCCCTGCAATATTTTATTTTCCCCATTATCATCTAGGCACTCAATAGCCTTGTCATAACTATAGAAATTCCCACTGTAGATCAACAGATTATGCAATATACTAAAGCAAAATACAAGATCTACTTCTACAACAAACTTGCGGAAGCTTAATCGATTTTGAGCAAGATCAAATAGAACACATATAACTAAGAATGAGAAAGCAATCACACATGAACACAGAAGAATACTCTGGGGAAAGCCTCAGCTAAAAACCCCGATCTCTGTATTATCATACAAGTGGAAATATGTCCGGATTACACAAAGCATTAGCTCACAAGCTATCCTGCTCTCAATACAATCCTACAATACAACTCACAGACTGAATAGACACAAGATATGCCTTCCCTCAGCCCTCCAAGCCTCCTATTTCCTTGCACAGTTTCTCTTGGGGTCCAATGCTGCCACCTGTGTGAATTGTCCTCATCACACACTCATCAAACTCAAAAATAAATGCGCAATCTCCAAGGAATGAATTCCTTCTACATGCAAGAAATATCCTCCATGGAATATTCCTGCAACTGATAGTACACTGTCCCATCATTTGATCTCAACTGGGTCTCTAACTGAACTAACATGCATGAGTTATTTATGAGAGAATATTTAGTTATCTGAAGTGCAGCAGCTACATGCATGCATGCATTAACTAACTGAACTCACAATTAGTTCAACAAACTATTTGAACTAATATAACTGGACTTAACTCAGTTAATTGAGCTAACTAATTACAACTCAAAGTACAACTCATCCTAATCTCCTTTAATCAAGGGATAACTTCCTCAATCAATGGAGAAACTGTTGCATGTCTTCACATATACTTCATGTTTGATTTCCTACAACTAATTAACTCAAGATGAATTTATTAATTATTTTACAAACAGTTGCTAAGATCAAATTCGAATTTTAATTCTCAATTTTAGTTTGGGGACTAACTAAAATTGGAATGTATCCCGAAATGTTGTTTATACTAGTGCTATTTTTAGCATTTCTTGTTGCTATTTCAACACTCCCTCTCAACAAGAAAGGGATTATCAATCACCCCAATCCTGTCTCTGTGGAACTTGAACTTGCATTTTGACAATGCCTTAGGCAAAATATCTGCATCCTGTTCCTCGGTCGAAACATACAGCAACAACATGATCCTCTTCACCACACAGTCTCTAAGATGATGGTACCAGATATCAATGTGCTTGGACTTGTCATGAAATACTGGATTCTCAAAGAGTTTGATACAACTCTGATTATCGCAGTAGATCACAGTTGGATCCATCCTCTGACCAAACAATCCCATTAGAATCTTTCGCATCCAAATGACCTCACATGCTACCTGACTAGCAACCATGTATTTAGCCTCTTCTGAGCTAAGTGCAGCTGACCTCTGTGTCCCACTGTACCAAGAAACTGCAGCTGAACCAAGGTTGAAGGTTCCTCTAGAATTGCTCTTCCGGTCTGATGGACTCCCTGCCCAATCTGCATCTGTGAAGCCCTGAAGCTTCACTCCCTCTGTTCGTCTGTACCACAATCCACACTGAGATGTGCCTCTAAGGTATCTCAGCACATGCTTCGTTGCCTTCCAAAATAGCTTGGTAGGCTAAACCATAGCTTGACTCAGCTGGTTCACTGCAAAACATAAGTCTGGTCGTGTGTTCACTAGATACATCAATGAACCCACCAACTACCGATAAATAGTAGCAACTACTACCTCACCTGAAGTAGCACCCTCCTTCCTCCAGTTACTGGCTAGAGGAGTCTGCATGGGCTTACACTTCTCCATGTGGAAGCACCTGAGTATCTCATTGGCATACTTGCCTTGAGACACAAATACTTCCCCATCTTGCTGCCACTCTTCCATGCCTAGAAAGTAGTGCATAAGACACATGTCTTTCATCTTGAACTCTCTTACAAGGTCCTCCTTGCAAGACTTGATCAACTGATCATCACCTGTCAAAATCAGATCATCCACATCAAGAACAATGATCAATGGCTTACCTTCTACAATGATGTGGTAAAGGTTCGCATCTACTTCACTCTTGGTGAAGCCCAACCTAGTGCAATAGCTGTCGATCCTGGTGTACCAAGCACGAGGTGCTTGCTTCAGCCCATGCAAATCCCTCTTGAGTTGGCACACATGCGACTCATGATCAAAGGTCTCAAAACCTTCCGACTGCTTAATGTACACCTCTTCCTCAATCTTCCCATTGAGGAACGTTGTCTTCACATCCATCTGATGGATCTTCCAACCCATATGAGCTGATAGTGCCAACATCGATATGATAGATGAGTACCTTGTTATAGGAGAAAAGGTCTCATCGTAGTCGATCCCCTCGACCTGTGAGAAACCACGGGCAACAAACCTTGCCTTATGTTTCTCAACAATGCCATCAGCTGCCTGCTTTACTTTGTAAAGCCATTGAGAACTAATCACTAACTTGTCCTGAGGTCTTGGGACAACATCCCACACACTGTTCTGAATGATAGAGTCGTACTCCTCTACCATTGCATCAACCTAGACTGGTTGCTGCACTACCTCCTTGAATGAAGAAGGTTCAGACTCTACACACTCCCCAACCAGGGCCATGTAACCAGTGTAGCACTCAGGTGACCTCCTCTGTCTGCACTGAGAAGATGGTTGTCCCACATTCTCCCACACATCTAGAATGAACCTGTCATCTTCCCTTGAGCATTTTTTCCCATCTCTGGAAGACTCAACATGAGTGGATGTCTCCACTCCTGGATCCTCTGCATGCAGCTACTCCGCATCAATTTGAGGCTCCTCCTCCTTAGGAACTGAAAGTTCCTCCTCTGCATGCAACTTGAGCTCCCTCTCAAGTGATACTCGCATGGCTTTTCGCTCGTCGAACTTCAGATCTTTGTGTACCACTATCCTCTGACTGGTAAGCAGGAACACCCGATAGTTGTGGGGTGTATCAGTGTACCCCACAAGTATCCCCAACTCAGTTGTTGGATCTAGCTTCTTCTAGGCATCTTTGGTCACATGGCAATAAATCGATGATCCAAAGATCCTGAAGTGACTCACATCTGGTCGCTTCCCGGAAAAGGCCTCCATAGGTGTCTTCATTCCTAGTATACGGTGTGGGCTTCTGTTCTACAAGTATACTGTTGTATTGCATGCCTTAACCCACAAATGAAGTGGTAGGCTTTGGTCATGCGACATCCGCTCGAGCTGCTCCCACAATCGATTTGTTCTTCCTTTCGGCCACCCCATTCAACTATGGGTTATGGGGTGTCGTCAACTCCCATTTAATTCCTTCTGTAGCGCAGAAGTCCTTAAACTATTGGGAGACATACTCTCCACCATTATCACTACACAAGGCCATTATTTTCTTTCCATATTCTTTCTCTACCAAGGCTTTAAACTAACAAAACCTCAAGAAGGTCTGATCCTTCTTTTGCATAAATTAGATCCAATATCTACAAGAAAAATCATCAATAAAAATAACATAGTCCCTTTCTTTAGCAGTGGAGGCTGTAGAGAATGGTCCATAAACATCTGTGTGAACTCACTCCAGCACTACTATCTCGAATCTGAAAGGAAGATTTTGCATACTTGCCCAAGGTACAACCTTTGCATGTATTCGTCTGCTCCAGTTTTCCCTTGGGAAGTCTAGTAGAAATCTGCTCCATGATCTTCAAGGCCCCATGGTGCAAGTGGCCCAATCTTCTATGCCATAGCTCGCCAACATCTTGGCTATGCACCATCTCTGCTTTGGAACCCAATGCAGCACAGTCATCTACCTCTAGCTTATAGAGATTCTTAACTCGAATCCCAATCTTCTTGGTCTGTCCAGTTCCGATATGCCTCATGAATACTTTTCCTTTACTAAAGACTACATCATATCATTTGTCTTCTAGCAGCGACAAACACAAGATTCTTCTTCAGACCCGATACATACTTTACATCAATCAGGGTGAGAGGAGCTCCATGCTCCCTCTGAAACACAACCGTACCTTCACCTAAAACATGGTACTTTCCATCATCGCTGTTATAGACATTTTTGGGCACTGCAACCCCAATCATAAATGTCCATAAACCAAGGGCTCTTAAGTCCCTAAAAGTGTTGTTCCAACCTCTAAAAGAACAAGGTCAACTGATTACATCTTCTCCCAGAAGTTCTCCATGAAAAATTGCTCAGAACTGGTCAAAACTAGACCATCTCACCTGCTCCATGGTCAAAGTGCGCTGCATCCCACCTAAATACACATAGTAGGTGCGATGCATCTTGAAAAGCCCTTCTATGGGGTGTGATGGGCGAGAGTGGACAAATGGCAGGGTCAATATGCAAGGTGGAGGATCATGGAATCTTCTAGAAACTTCTCCTGTGACACTTGCCTCTCTGCATTCGCCCAGGGATGAGTAAGAGATCATCAATCTCCAAGTGGAATCAAGAACTATCAGAGAGAGGACACTAATCAACTCTCAAAAGCTGACTCACCCCCTTGCAAACATCTATATATGGATCCCTCATCCCAGAGATCCAGAGGCTGGAATTTTGTATCTGGTAAGGAAGTGCTGCTGGTTTCTTGGTGCAATATCATAGTGTTGGGTGATCTAAGCTTTTCATGAGGTGAAGAAGGGCTTTCTTGCTGAGAGGATGATGCTGGGTCAGAACAATTGGTTGTAATCCTCTTTGCTCTTTCTTGATTATCAATAAATCTATTCAAGTTTTCCTCCACATGCTTGTATGATTGATGTTATATGCATTTGTGTGGTCAATATATATCTGGTCCTATATTGTTTATGATAATAGATCTATGTTCTTGGATAGTGTTATGCTGCTTTGATTCTACAGGTGCTCTTTGAAGCTGGGTAGACGAGGAAGCGAGTGGTGAAGATCTATCAGAAGGGAGAGGAATCGAGCAAGGAACCAAGCGCAAGATAGAGGTTGGTCTCCTTATTCCCCTCTTATCTATTTTCTCATAAAGGAAAACGAAAGTAGTTTTAGTTTGTTTTGTTTCTAAGGTAGCTACCAGCCTTAGTGGGACTAGCAGCCCTGCATTGACACTAGTTTTCCCGATAACAAAATGGTGACTCCACTAGGGAGCGAATAGATTGTTTGTTTATTTGCATTTGTTTACTTTATAAACTTACAGACGGAGCCTGAAGTTAAGCCAACTAGCCTTCGAACTGCATTTGCTATGCAAGTGCAAAGTAGAGCAATGTTGCTTCAGTCTATCTCCGGGTTTTGTTTATGAACTGAACAATTTATTTACAAGCTCTCTAATTGCCCTTGTGGTGGCTCTAGTAACCTCTTTATATCTACCCCTATGATTGATTTACTGATTACTACTTGCTCGGCCTAAATCCCTGAACTAAGCTGCAAACTGTGACCCGGAACCCAGTTAAAGTCTCGTCTCTGGTCCAGCGCACTGTCTCTTCTGTGAATTCTAGATGCATCGCACTTCCTGAGTGTAGTAGGTGCGCTGCATCTCTTTTTCACTGTGTTACAGGTGCGCTGATCAGACAAGGCCTTTCCTGCTCCTAGATTTGGTTTCTGTGTTCACTCTTTTCAGCTCTATTCAAGAGTTTTGCTGCCTGTAATCAGTACACCTCTGTTGAAACCCCCTTCCTTGCCATTATTCCACCTCCATTGTGCAAAGGACTGTAAATGTTTTTATGTATTTTGAGCCATTTTCAGTTCTCTTTTACAAAGAAGTAGCGTAATCGTACTGTCGTTTCTTGATTTGAAAGTGTCACAAGTGTCGTTTTCAGTCATAAAAGAGAATCCGATTGTTCTTGATAGTCGATTACACTGTTACTCTTGTATCTGATTTGAATTAGTAGTTTTTCAAGTGTCGAAAGTAAGTTTTCAATTCCAAATCGCAAAGTGTCGTCATTGTCCTCATTTTGTCTTGAAAAGAAAACTTGTTAAGTAATGTCGCTTTGAAAAATAATTCAGATTTGCGCTTAGCTTTCTTTTTATCATTCACAGATTAAGAAGGTTGAAAACAAATACATGCACATGCATTTTTCATTTAGACAGTTTGTTGGTTTGATTTAGGATAGTGCATATAGTGTGTGCTCTCTACTCTATGTTGAAAGAACGCCATCTCTCTTTCCTTAGTAGCTAGGATTTTCATTGCAAAAAGAAGATTAAACGACTGTTTATTATCTTAGATTGCACTTTAGGAATTGTACATCTACATCACGCGGTGAACCTGAAAGGAAAATTTCTTAAGCAAGATCAACTGTAAAATAAATTTAATGAATCTAAAAACGCTTTGGAACCTAACGCACAACATCTAGAAGTCTAGGCTAGAGACGTATTCCGGCATCATAAAGCCTGGTAACTGTTGTTTTTATTGTTGGTTGGGTGATTCCTCCACTTTGAGACGATAAGTGCCAGTACGGACTTGTGCTCCCACGTACCGTCGAGTATATATTGGGAGACCACAATAGGCTTTATCCTTCATCCATAGGAAGCCGTGTCTACCGCCCTATCGATCGCAATGCACTGAACACAGCATTCGGGAAGATTGACTGTCGTACCGTAAAAAGTATTCTGCAGTTTTGTGATTGGTTTGGTAATCCCTCTGTCTAGATTTCCAGAGCAGTCTCTTTCGTTCCTTTTTAGACTCCTTAAAGGAAAAGGTCCATCTGAGCACTTGTCACTTCAGGCTCATTAAAAATCGAAGGTGACTATAGTCATCTTTTGTTTTTTCTCTACTCTTAAAAATTGAAAAAACAAGTTGTGTCAAAGCGTCTAAAATTCATCTAATTCGGAAACATACTTCCCCTTGATTTTTAGTTGATCGAGTAATCCGCAATCGTGGAAGAAAGTCAATTGAAACCCCGTCGTTCATGGAGGCTTACGAGTCAACCGTCTTTGTCTCCAGAATTGAAACTGTTATGGACAAAGCAAACTCGTTTAATCGGTTCCAAATCCCCTGGTAAAGTTAGAACAAACATTCCAACACCATCAGAGACTCCGGTTACTCCAAACATTTCTGGTATCCCTGCCTTTACAGAAGAAGTTCAATAGCCACCAAAGGACAATATAACTGATCCTAGTGTGAAGGTAAACACTCGTATTACTGAACCAGCTCCATCTACAGCTGATTCGGAAGGTGTTATTCCCCAAACATCTGTCGCTGCAGATTCTATACCTTCTTCGGCACTAGAAATATTTTACGGACCTGACGGTCTACCTCTTCCACCTGGTCTGATTTCTATAGAAGATATTGTGGAGGATCCTCCATCTAGTACTCCATCGCGATTTGGAGTCGGGATCACTCTATATCCTTCTTCATCATAAATTAGTCTACCGTCATCGGAAGCTCCTGTAGAATCGCTAGGCAATCTTTTGGATAGACTAGAAATGTCTGAACAACCGTCGACATCTAGGACTGTGTCATCCGACGCAGCGATGGCAGAACCTCCTGCTGTCACTCCAACAATGTTCGCCGGCATACCATCTGTCCCAACTAGCTCTCAATCGCTAGAAGGGGCCCACTTAGGGGCTATTTCGACAGTATGGTCCGTTCCTGTTTGTTCATCCGGAATAGTATCCGGGAACTCTTATGTTGAGTCTCAGCAAATTGATCCTTCAGGGTGTCAATTTGGGCAGTCCAGTTCTCAAGGACAAACAATTCCTTTGAGTACCGGATTACCGCCGTATGGGGGGCAGTATACCCTTTCATTGCCTCCTCCGGGAGGAAAACCATACGAGATTTCACAACAAAATTCAGGTTATGCTGGAATTACATCTAGCGGTTGGGTGCCAATACTGCCTCAACAACCAAGAGTTGTATATTCGATGCAACAATGTTTACCTATGTCAAATATACCAACTACGTCGGCTATTGTGACGGTGTCACAAGTACAAGCATTGCCTGTTGTATGCCAGCCTCAGGTTTCTTAGGTTGTAATGCAACAACATCTTGTCCCTGCGACTGAACCACAATCGCCAACTAGTGGAATGACACAGGCCCAAATGGGTACAATTACCCCTCATCTTGGTCAAACGGTCAGTATTGGACAACATCACATGGCTTCACAACCATGGCTAGTGCAATATCAACAACCGCAATTCCAACAAGTTTACCAGGGGTCTGAGCAACAAACCTTTGCAAATAGTGGGCAGCCGTATATTCAAAACGGTCAAAATCAACCATTCTACAATGGTTATGCCCATCAACCTTACCAAAGTTACCAACATCAAATGCATTATGCTGGTATGCAAAGACCAACTGCTCAGGCAATTCCGTCATACCCTGGGTATGCTTTGCCAAACCTGAATCAATAGTTACCCTTCGTGGCAACTTTAGAGTTACCAGTTCTAAATCGGCTAACAAACGATCCAATTGCTTACGCCCCTTAGTGGCCAGCGATTTCGCATAAACTTCCGTCAGATATTCCTAAATTTAATGGAAATTCGGGTGAAGACCCATCGAATCATGTGATGACATTTCATCTGTGGTGTTCATCAAACACCCTAAACGATGATTCGATTAGGCTTCGCCTTTTTCAGAGGACATTAACTGGTCCAACAGCAAAGTGGTATATCGAGTTACCCAGAGCTTCGTTTGACAACTTCAGTACCCTAGCCACAACCTTTATAGCCCATTTTCAGTTACCGATAAGGTACAAAATGGGGACAAAACTTCTTACCAATTTCAAGCAAACAACTGCCACTCACATATCTGATCATATTCATGAGTGGTGACGTCGTCGTAGAATGGTAAAAACGTATGTTCCTGATCAGCTTTTAGCTGAATGGTTTATTAAGTCATTATTACCTTCCATTACAGAAGATGTGACAAAAGGAGGAGTCGTCACTGAAGAGCAAGTTATTGCTCGTGCGCAATATTTAGACTTGATTTATACTCAGTCTGGCACGCTCTACGATAAAATCCCTGATGCTCCCACACCAGAATTTTCCGTCCCTCCTCCTCCTAAATAGAACAATGACTCTCATGCTGGCGATGGCGTGATTGGTACGACAGACACGAAATTGACAAAGGCTACATCTAAAAAGGCTCGTAAGATTTCCAGTCAAAATGCAAAAGAAGAACTTCTCGCCTCGGAAGTAAATGCCGTCTCGACTGACAAAGGCAAAGAAACCAAGCAACTAGGAGGCAAGAAGAAAAACAAAGGGAAGAAGAAGAAACAGGAGGAATCATCACCTGAAAATTCTTCTGCAAACCCTCCTGGAGATAGGAAACCAAAAAGTCCATGCTTAATATGTGATGAGGATCATTGGACAAGAGATTGTCCACATAAAGCTGAGCTTAAAAGATTCTTCAAGAATTCAAAAACCTCGGCAGTATTGACTGATCCATTTCCAAATCCAGGGACAAATCTGGTTGCTAGTGAAAATGCTTCCCCGTCCCAAGTGCTGATGTTGTCAGTTTCGAAACAGCAAAATGATGCTTTGATATCGACAAGGAATAAATATTGCGGGAATCCACAGCTGTCGAACAACAAGGATAAGGATCAACCTAGTAGTTCGACAACAACTTCGATAGAAGTTGCGCCGCCCATCATTCCAGAGCTGACAATAAAACCGCCAAAGGGAGTAGTACACAAGTCGACATTTAATCCCCGTGCCAGAGCAGCACAACATTATAACATAGTAGAAGATCTGGCCCAATCGCCATCTGCTATGTCGACACTTGAAGTACTACAAAATTGCCCATCCCAAAAGCAGGCTTTATTATTAGCTATAGGTGGGATAGACCCAAAGGATTCTAATCTTGTGTCCTTTAATCACAAAGGATATGATCCTCAGTTACCAGCTCAACTATCTTTCCTCATTCAAGTGAAATCCCTCAACAAAACTGTTCATCGAACAATTATTGATGAGGAGGCATCTACATGTATTATGTCGATGAGTTGCTGGAAAACTTTAGGATCTCCAACCTTGTCACGATCTTCAACGACATTAAAAGCATTTGACGGACGAACATATACCCCGTATGGTATTCTAAGTAACTTGCAAGTTGAACTAGGGGGGAAAATAGTAGGAATAGATGTCGAAGTAATCGATGGAAACCTCGATTACAACATCCTACTAGGAAGACCATGGATATATGCTATGGTTGCGGTTGTGTCGACCTACTTTAAGAAGATTGCATTTCCTTTTCAAGGAGGAATTACAATCGTCGACCAACAAACATTTCTCCCTAATAGTTCCCAAGTTACGGAAAGCATTCCGATGATCCATGGAAGCCCCCATTCGCTTCAAAATATCGGAGTAGGCCTACTAAAAGACCCTATATTAATGGGGACTTTTTCCCTCCCGCCTCCAATCAATCTGGCGGAAGTGGCGATGGTAGGAACCTGCAATATGATATCTTCGACTCAAAAGATCTCAGAAAATGATATTAACATGGATCATCCGCAGGTATTGCCTCCAAGCCCAATAGAAATATTGTAGCAATCAATGTTTTTGGCATGGGAGGCAAACCCAAATCAACGCTCATCGAGCATTTGGATAGATAGGTCTAAGGAATGTGACACCCCTTCAGATCCTTGGTCGCAAGTGCATTACACCGACGAAGGAATTGTTCAGTCAATGACAACTGAAGGGGCGCCATGGGAAGATTACCACCATCGTTCCCATCTTTCGCATTGTCAAGAAGATACTCCTGATGACCTTCATCATCCTTCAGTTTTTTATTTCCTATCAAATATTGTAAACACGGTGGATTCCGAGCGAAACTTGTCCAATATTGAAGAGACTATCGCCATAAATATCTCGACCAAAACGGATGTTGTAGAGAATATTTATGTTGACAAATGTTGTTCTCCTTCAGAACTGGAAATATATAAAGCTCTCTTTCGCGAATTCAGAGATTTCTTTGCTTGGTCATATGATGAAATGCCAGGCATTGACTCGAGTATAGTTGAACACGAAATCAAGATGTATCCAGATGTCAAACCGGTACGACAACGGCTACGGCAGGTGCACCCCAAGAAAGCCACTACCATCAAGGCAGAAGTTGAGAAACTTCTCCATGCTGGTTTTATATACCCAGTTCCTCTAACCGATTGGGTATCAAACATTGTTCCTGTGATGAAAAAACAAGGAACGATTAGAGTGTGCGTCGATTATAGGGATGTAAATCAAGCTTGTTCGAAAGACAACTACCCTACACCCTTTATTGACCAGATAATTGATGAATGCGTTGAATGTGAAATCTTTTCATTTATGGATGGATTCTCCGGGTATAATCAAATAAATATCTGCCCACAGGACCAGTCAAAGACTGCATTTATTTGTCTGTGGGGCACATTTTCATATCGCAAATTACCCTTTGGTTTAAAGAACGCAAGAGAAACATTTCAGAGGGCAATGAATTATGCCTTCCATGACATCAAAAACATCGTTCAACCATATCTCGACGACCTTCCGGCTCATTTGCGAAAATGGACCGATCATCCGCAGAATTTGAGAGCGATATTTCTACGTTGCCGACACTACAAGATACGACTCAATCCACACAAATGTGTGTTCTATGTCAGTTCTGGTCGTTTGCTTGGCTTTGTAGTCTCAAAAGACGGGATTCGTCTCGACCCATGTAAGGTTCAGGCAATCATAAATTTGCCTCCACCTTCAAATTTGCTTCAGATTCAGAAACTCCAAGGGAAAGCAAACTTTCTGAGGAGGTTCATTCCAAATTATGCCGAACTTGCTAAAGGTTATACACGTCTATTGGAAAAGGAAGTGCCCTTCCTCTCGGATCAGGTCGCGCAAGCTTCCTTTGATGCTTTAAAAGAATCCCTAATGAAAGCATCATTAATGTACGCTCCTGATTATCAAAAAGACTTTAACCTGTATCTGGCTGCAGTGGATACAACCATCGCAATGGTTTGAGTAGGAACTTAAATGATACAGAAAGCAATTTTCCTATGTTGAAAGCTGGCTCTCGCAGCTATTCAAGCGATACAGAGATTTTGACACTATGTCCTCTTTCGAAAAACTACCATTTTGTCAGATTGCAACCCCATGACTTATATATTGTCATGACAGTTGCTGGGGGGCAAATATTCAAAATGGATAGCAATTCTCCAAGAGTTTGATCTGGAATTCGTAAAATCCAAATCAAAGAAATCCCTGGTTTTCGCAGAATTACTGTGTGATCTCTCATCATCGTGCAACGATGAAACATCCGAAGAAACCATCGTGGATGAATCTTTGTTTCTGATATCTTCAAGCAATCCGTGGTATGGAGATATAATCATCTATCTCCAAACCCAAAAATATAGGTCTAATACCTCTCGCTCGGAACAAAAACGTATTCGATACCAATCAAAAGACTACATGATCATCGGTGATACACTTTACTGTCGTGGTGTCGATACAGTTTTGAGGGGGTGCCTCACCCACGAGGAGGCCAAAAAAGTCCTGAATGATTGCCATTCAGGCACTTGTGGGGGGCATCAATCTGGTTACGCTACAGCGCAAAACTTTTTACGAGCGGGATACTTCTGGCCAACAATGTTCAAAGATTGCATAATCGCAATCAGAAGTTGTCATGCATGTCAAATTTTCGATAGCAAAACCATAAAACCACCCGCACCTCTGCAACTGATAGTTGTTGTTGGGCCATTCGCCAAATGGGGCATTGATTTCATGACATGTAACCCCACCTCGACCGGGGGGCATGGGTATATCATAGTCGTCGTAGACTATTTTACCAAATGGGCCGAGGCGATGCTTACATTAGATAACACTGGTGAAACAACTGCCCTTTTCTTTTTTAATCATGTAGTCGCCAGATTCGGCGTTCCACAGGCTATAGTCATAGATCATGCATTGCATTTTCGCAATCACATGATGGTTGAATTGGCTGCCAAATTAGGGTTGTCCCACGACAGCTCTACTCCATATTACCTGTAGGCCAATGGACAAGTTGAAGCAATCAACAAAGTCCTGAAGCGGATGCTGCAAAGGATGATTGGAGTCCACAAAAGGAGTTGGCACCTAATCTTGTACTCAGCCTTGTGGGCATACTGAACGTCGGTAAGGAATGCAACCAGGTTCACACCTTTTCAACTGGTGTATGGCCTAGAAGCAATCTTACCAGTTCAGTGTGAAATCTCGTCCCTCAAACTCGCAGTCAACCTTCTCCCCGGAACTTCAGAAGAGGAGGCTCGTTTCTTGGAACTAATCCAATTGGATGAAACCCGTTGTGATGCTGCTTTGGCTAACGAAGCCCATAAGAAACGAGTCAAGGCGCAATTCAACAAGAATGTCAAACCCCGTGTCTTCTCAGAAGGTGACTTGGTCTTACTTTATGACCAGGAATCCGATAAATTTGGAGCAGGTAAGTTCAAGTCTTTATGGATGGGCCCCTATATTGTTAAGTGAGTGTTAGCAAAAGGAGCCTACGAGTTAATGGATTATGATGGGATTCCACTGGTGCAACCCCGTAACGGGTTGTACCTTAAGCATTACTACGCATGATTCAGTGTGGTAACCTATATGATTTTGTTACATTTTTGTTTTCTCTAAGAGTAATTGTTTTGGTTAAGTAATCCGCTTTTTACATTTGTCACAAATGTCGAACCTATTGGAATCTTTCGTTGGATATGCCGACAGAGCGAGTCGTAGTTCGCGGAATCTATCTTCTGCGGCCTGGGCAATTTTTGATCCAAGCGGCGAGTTAGTAAGCTTCAGAGGGGTATGTATTGGTCGGTCAACAAATAACATCGCTGAATATAGCGCGTTGATAGAACTTCTATGTGATGCCATCACACATGGCATAAGCCGACTTGCCGTCAGGCTAGACTCACAGCTCGTCATACTACAACTCACTGGTATCTACTCCGTCCGAAATCCAGCTATCTATCGCATGTTCCTAAGGGTCAAGATTTCGGAAAGACAATTTGATTTTATTCAATATCAGCATATTTCCAGAAACTTAAACACATTAATAGACTCATTGGAAAATTATGTGTTAGATAGACATTTGCAACATTTATAAAAAGAAGCATTTCATCAGTATTTGCATCAGGATCATGTAACTTAACCAAAATAAAACTCTGAAAATAAAAAAAAAAAATATATATATATATATCTATATATATATATATATATATATATATATATATATATAACTGTTTATGGTTTACACATAATGTTCTGTAACCAAGACAAAATTGGTCAAATGACCCAAAACTCAAAACGCTAGGGGGCACCCTAGTCTAATGATGTTGGTGATAACAAGTCACCGCCTGTGCAATCATGCGCAAAAGCCTAGTACACCGACTCGGCACACCAGTAGTATGTCGCTGCAACCTTAGGGGCAGCTCTTCGATCCTCACGTCCGGAATACCAAGAGTAAGGCCCTCGACCTGATCCTGCAATGTTGAAAGAGTCTCGACCACATCAAGGTCGCGAAGGATAGCCCTTCCCACACCCTCTCCTGCTGGAGCGGCAGCTGGCACTCTCAGGCGTACTACTGGTCGAACTGGTCCAACATCTGCATGAGCACATGAGTTTTGATTAGTCCTGATAGAAGAAAGCACAAGAACATTATAAAGAGAAATGATAAACAGAGATATGGTCAGAGAATTTACCGATGACACCCCACTGCTCGCCAGCAGGCAGTACCAAATCCGGATCACCCCGGAAATCCATACCGGCATATGGATACTCGGGAAAAACCATCTCCTGAGAGTTGAACCACTCGAAAAAGGTATCAAAGAAGGAAATCTGGGACTGAACAGCATGTTTGGCCATAAGTTCGACCCATCTCTGCATCCATGGCTCAGTCGGTGGAGGTAAACCAAGTGAAACATACTACGGCTGCATCAGCGGGATCTTTTCCAAGGCGAAAGCTGTCAAGATAGAACCATATCCAAAGTTCTTCAATCTTCCATTTTTCACCTTGGTCAGTTGTTCTTTCATCACAGAGAGTACTGCATCACACCAATTGAACACCTTTGGTTCAAGGCATTCCAAGGCATACTGCATATAAGACCTGTTGGCCACGTGAAGTGCCGCGCTACCAGCCAGTCTAGAAAAAGAGAACAGAATGGTCCTTAGGGACCTGTCAGTGACATCTCGGATAATGATCTTGCCATCCTTACTCGGCTGAGATCCCTCTCTGCAATACCTGCGAATGTAATCTCTCACAGATTCACCCCCACGGGTCGAACCTGATAATGAGATAGGGGCACCCCGCCTCGATAAGCCGGTCAAAAAATAGATGTCCACGACAGTCAAGGGGATGGACTTACCCCTAATCTGGAACACCTGGGTGGTAGGATCCCATGCATCAAGAAAATATTGCAACAAGTTGATTTGTTGCCTCATGCAAGAGATGCGGAAAAACTTGAACAAGCCACAGTTCCACAGTGCATTTACCGTAACCGGATCATGTAAAGCAAGCATGTCCTCTTCTTCATGCTCACGTTCTCACCATGTAACAGGCATTTTTCTCCAATGAATCTCTGAAACAAACAAGAGAAGAGTCAAGGTCCTGATTTGGTGAGAAACAGGCATAAATGGCCCTCTTTGCGCCCATCGCACCCCCAGCAGTGTTCTAGGTGGGATGCATGCTGACTGGCCAATGGCCAAGCCAGCATGCATCGTACCTTTCGATGTAGAAGAGGTGCGATGGAGCCAGGGCGAGTTTTTCAAACCCCAAAGGCTCAGAAAAACCAGAAAACATGCTCAGAATGCAAAATGGAAAGGATGAAATTAAAGAGCTCAGGTTTAGCTCCTACCTGGTCCAGACGGTGCCGAGAATCGTCCACAGAATCTCCCGGAATCAGCTAGTGGAAATCAAGGGGGAAAGCACCTCCAAAGCTCCAACAAACCAAAGTTCAAATGAAATGGTAAAATGAGAGGTAAAAAGAACTTTTAAATTACTTTTCACGTAATTCAAGTAAAATATTAGTGTTTTAACTCATTTTTCAAACATATATTATTCGTTTCTAACTAGTTTGATGAAGCAATTGAGCAGGCAGTACAACCTTTGAAAGAACAAAGTTGTCAATGGTAAAATAAAGACAATCAATGACCATTATATCGAGCAGTTTTAACGCGGAATTCAAGCTCGTTAAAAAATAAACATAAGCAATGAGAAAATGTTCCCCCAGAGTTTAAGCTCATTAAAAAATGAACCATTTTCCTGTAAATAACCATCGTGAATGTATTATCACCAGCCTTTGAAGCCTTGGTCGTGTTCTCATCATCACCTCCACTTTGTATTGGCCGATCATTCACCTCCATTTGATTTTTTACCCTTTTTGAGGAACAGCTGTGAAGAGTGATCCTGTTAGCCTTCCTTGTGACACTGCCATGATTGGAAAATTCTAAACCTTACCTGGAATCAGCTGCTACCCGAATTTATCACTCGTTCCTAAAAAAAAGAGTCTCCTTTAAGCTCTTTTCAACTGACTCGTAAAAAATGAAAAGATTGTCGAGCGATTGGCCTCTCCAGCTCGTTAAAGGGACCAGGAGTGCTATCCCTCCTTTAGATTTTAATATTTTTGGACTTGAGGGATTATTACACAAAAAGATCGAGCACTTGTTTTGTTCGGCTCGTTAAAAGTACCGAAAATTCATCCCTTTTGTATTGTTTTATACTTTTTCGGACTCAAGGGATTATATGATGAAAAAGGATTATTGGAGTTTTCTTTACGTCCCTTTTTCAGACTCTCTAAAATTGAAAAGGACCGAGGTATCCTTGTTGTTAAAACCAAATAGCGACAAACTTGTCCGTACAGACAAGAACGAGTTTCACTATTGCTAGGCTCGTTAAAAATAGCGATGGGTTTGCCCGAAGGGAAAACTATAGAACAAGCATATGTTATCCTCCTCAAGCTTGACAAAAATAAAGAGGTACTGGTCAACAATGACTGGGGAAAAATTGGGAAGAAAACTTGAAGAAACTTTATCGGTAGCAAGTCGCTCTTGAACATGACACTTTCACTCCGCATCTGAGTCGGGTTGGGTTGTTCCATTCACTAGTCACATCACCATGGTTACGTCACACCATCCATATTTGGGGTTAATGCTACCGATCCATCATGTCAGTGTCGCTGATATGTTCAAGAGAAGTCGCTCAGAGAATTCACCTGTGTCTCACCCATTGCAATACATTTACGCTCCATTCTTTCATGATCGCCACCCTGAACCTTATATCACCAGATCGTTTTCACCTCCATTAAAATCATTTGCTCAGTTCCGTGTCATTGGTGTGGGATTCACTAAGGCCCTCCTATGACGGATTGCTTCTTGTCGACATCAGCTCATTATCCAAGAAGTCGATCTAGGAACAACCCTTTCAGTACTTTGAAGTTCGCATGCCTCAATGGCAAGTTTCTCACTTCCGGCGACAGGTTTACATCAATGGCCTTCGATCGAAAGATTTTGCGTGGTGTTCGACGCCAAGTCCCTTATTCACACCACGTGAATTGTACTGTAGTACCTTGAGGGTCATCATCATTATCGGTGATTCCTCTCGTGCCTATTAACAACTTACATCATTGGCTGGTAATCAGGTGATGTCTTTCCATGTTCGACTCCAGAACATCTCTCACATGGATCGACTTGTACTTTGAGTGAAGATCGAACGAGATTGAAGACCCCAGATCTAGTTTCATCCATCCGAGATGCGATATATATTCAGGAAAATAAAGACATCAAATGTACATCATTACTGCACAGATAATCATCCAACCTAAGGGATGATGGCTCTACCAGAATCATCAGTCAACACTCAGACGATTGTCTGTCTTATGTACATGAAAATGAATTTATAAAGATGAGCATGGGAATGCCCACCTCAGCTAGATCATGAGAATATTATGAAGATAATGTATTGTATTGTATCTTATTACAGGTCGCCTTCCAGCTTGAAAGAACTTCAGATCCTCATGATAAAGCATTTCACCCAACATCAACAGATTAACGACCTCATGCTTTAGGGGGCAACTGTTATAGACATTTTTGGGCACTGCAACCCCAATCATAAATGTCCATAAACCAAGGGCTCTTAAGTCCCTAAAAGTGTTGTTCCAACCTCTAAAAGAACAAGGTCAACTGATTACATCTTCTCCCAGAAGTTCTCCATGAAAAATTGCTCAGAACTGGTCAAAACTGGACCATCTCACCTGCTCCATGGTCAAAGTGCACTGCATCCCACCTAAATACACATAGTAGGTACGATGCATCTTGAAAAGACCTTCTATGGGGTGCGATGGGCGAGAGTGGAAAAATGGCAGGGTCAATCTGCAAGGTGGAGGATAATGGAATCTTCTAGAAACTTCTCCTGTGACACTTGCCTCTCTGCATTCGCCCAGGGATGAGTAAGAGATCATCAATCTCCAAGTGGAATCAAGAACTATCAGAGAGAGGACACTAATAAACTCTTAAAAGCTGACTCACCTCCCTTGCAAACATCTATATATGGATCCTTCATCCCAGAGATCCAGAGGCTGGAATTTTGTATCTAGTAAGGAAGTGCTGCTGGTTTCTTGGTGCAATATCATAGTGTTGGGTGATCTAAGCTTTTCATGAGGTGAAGAAGGGCTTTCTTGCTGAGAGGATGATGCTGGGTCAGAACAATTGGTTGTAATCCTCTTTTCTCTTTCTTGATTATCAATAAAGCTATTCAAGTTTTCCTCCACATTCTTGTATGATTGATGTTATATGCATTTGTGTGGTCAATATATATCTGGTCCTATATTGTTTATGATAATAGATCTATGTTCTTGGATAGTGTTATGCTGCTTTGATTCTACAGGTGCTCTTTGAAGCTGGGTAGACGAGGAAGCGAGTGGCAAAGATCTATTAGAAGGGAGAGGAATCGAGCAAGGAACCAAGCACAAGACAGAGGTTGGTCTCCTTATTCCCCTATTATCTATTTTATCATAAAGGAAAACGAAAGTAGTTTTAGTTTGTTTGTTTCTAAGGTAGCTACCAGCTTTAGTGGGACTAGCAGCCCTGCATAGACACTAGTTTTCCCGATAGCAATCACCCATCTTGATCCACATCTGGAGATCCTTCTCCTCCAAGGTACTGAAAAGATTCTTGTCGCCAAACATGTGGAAAGAGGCTCCACTGTCCAGGTACCAAACACATCCCACCATGGATGAAACCATGCATGCGATGAGAGAGAAATCCAACTTGAACTGTGAGGCCAACGCCTCACTGTTTGATCCCTTCGAGGATCCCTTCTTGGATTTCTTCTATGGAAAATTTGTAGTTGGATTTCTTCTGTGGACAATTCGTAGCATAATGGCCCACCTCATGACAATGCAAGCATCACACTTTTGATTTGTCAAACTTCTTCCCACCATGGGAAGAACTGGATTTGGAATGGGACACCTTCCCTTTCCCTTTCCTCACCTTACTCACTAAGGCTAGATTTTCTTCATCATCTTGCTTTGATGAAGATCCATCTCTGGTGCTTCTTCTTATCTCCTCCTACATCAAATCTAACCAAAGTCGTTCCCAATTTGGAAATTTGTCTCTTCCATTTACTGAGTCTTGGTAGCTATGCCAACTTTTAGGAAGATCGAGGAGAGCACGACTCACCATGTCATCATCGGCTATCATGATCCCTACACTTCCAAGCTCATCCCTGCAGGTGGTGAGCTTGTTCAGATATGTAGAGATTGTGTCGCCCTTTTCACACTTGATTTTTCGAAGCTTGTCTTTCAGCGCCAACTTCCTCTGATCGCTGTTATTTTGATATAGATCTTTAAATGTTTTCCACATTGAAAATGGTGTCTCCTTCCCATGGAGACTCGAGACTATGTCGTCTCGAACTCCCTCCAAAAGGATTCTCCTTGCTCTAGCCACACATTTCTTCCATTCCGCTAATTCTGTAGCAGTAGCTGCTGCCAGCTTGGGGACTTCTTGATCAATGAAGTCCTTCAAACCGTTGTCCTCTAATACTGCTTCCATGCGATCCTTCCAGGCTATATAAGTTGAGCTGCCATCAAGGGCATACTTGAGTCTTCAACCGTTGAACGCCATTGGTGAAATTTGATATGTGATAAGAATTTGAATTCTATAATCAGGAACTTGAAACTTCGAACTTCTCCCTTCTTTGTATACTATTCTTCGCTTTGATCACCTTTGCTCTGATACCATGTAGAAATTCCCACTGTAGATCAACAGATTATGGAATATAATAAAGCAAAATACAAGATCTACTTCTACAACAAACTTGCGGAAGCTTAATCGATTTTGAGCAAGATCAAATAGAACACATATAACTGAGAATGAGAAAGCAACCACACATGAACACAGAAGAATACTCTGGGGAAAGCCTCAGCTAAAAACCCTGAACTTTGTATTATCATATAAGTGGAAATATGTCTGGATTACACAAATCATTAGCTCACAAGCTATCCTGCTCTCAGTACAATCCTACAATACAGCTCACAGACTGAATAGACACAAGATATGCCTTCCCTCAACCCTCCAAGCCTCCTATTTGCTTGTTCAATTTCTCTTGGGGTCTAATGCTTCCACCTGTGTGAATGGTCCTCATCACACACTCATCAAACCCAAAAATAACTGTGCAATCTCCAAGGAATGAATTCCTTCTACATGCAAGAGATATCCTCCATGGAATATTCCTGCAATTGATAGTACATTGTCCCATCATCTGATCTCAATTGGGTCTTTGACTAAACTGACATGCATGAGTTATTTATGAGAGAATATTCAGTTATCTGAAGTGCAACAGTTACATGCATGCATGCATGCATTAACTAAATGAACTCACAATTAGTTCAACAAACTATTTGAACTAATCTAATTGGACTTAACTTAGTTAACTGAGCTAACTAATTACAACTCAAAGTACAACTCATCCTGATCTCCTTTAATCAAGGGATAACTTCCTCAATCAATGGAGAAACTGTTGCATGTCGTCACACAGACTTCATGTTTGATTTCCTACAACTAATTAGCTCAGGATGAATTAATTAATTATTTTACAAACATCTGCTAAGATCAAATTCGAATTTTAATTCTCATTTTTAGTTTAAGGACTAACTAAAATTGGAATGTACCCCAAAATGCTATTTATAGCAGTGCTATTTTTAGCATTTCTTGTTGTTATTTCAACAATAACAATCTACTTTGGTCCTGTGAAGGTACAACCAATCCATACCCAAAAGCATACTATATGATCCCAGTGGCAGTACATTCAGATTTGTTGTTGTAGGCATACCATTCAACTCAAATGCACAAGCTATTACCCAATTATCAACTCTCTTCTTAGTACCTATAGCCAAATGCACCAACCAAGACTTTGCATGCACTTATTTTCTCAAACCACACTTATCCACCAGGTTAGGATTAACATAACTATAATTAGATCTAGGGTCAATCAAAATATAAACAACTTGACCACAAAGCTTACCTTCCATCTCAATAATGGATGCCTGGTGATCTGCTTGCTTGTTGTCCACAATGAATAAATTTGAGGAATGTTATTCCCAACATCCTCAGCTATTTGTGCCTCCTGAGAACTGTAGATCTGAGGCCTGCCACCCTGGTACAATGGACAATCCTTCTTGCAATGATCTTTGCCACATATCCAACACTGTAACGGTCCCCTACCATCACCTCTAGCCTGTTGCTCTCCAAGATGTGACCCAAGTCCCTTCTCAACTGCATTGAAATCCTTGTAAGGAGAAACATTTTCTTTCTCACCTACATCTTGAGGTCTTCCCCGCTTCGGTGGCCACTTCCCTTTAAATTCTCATTTCCTTTCAAATCACACTTAGGCTCAACTTTGCGCTTTGATTGCTCATAAAAATTATCCAACTTCCAGATGGCCTACTCCAATGATCTAGACTCATCAAACTCAATCTGGTCTCTATATGCTACTGAAAATCCACTTATGAATCTTTGAATCTTAGCCTTCTCATCCTAAGGTAAGGCACATACCTCAACATCTCCAAGGACCTGCTAGTGTACTCATCATCTGTCATAGAACCCACCTGCAATTCATAAAACTCCTCAGCTCTATCATCATAGTACCTCTTCAATAGGTACTTATTCTTAAAGCGTCTCTTGAAATCATCCCAACTCAACCCTTCTTCGTGAATGCCCTTAACATTCTTCACATATTCCCACCAAATATCTACTTTCCCTTTAAGACTAAAGATGGTTATTTTGGCTTTCATGTTCTTTAAATAACTATGCAATTTGAAGAATTTCTTCATCCTGAGAAGCCATGCCTTTGCATCTTCTGACTTCTTTATCTCTCCATCAAATGTAGGAGGCTTAACTTTCTTGAACTCCTTTGGAAATTACTCACTCTTCCTATAAGGATGGTGACAGTGATGATGGTGATAATGTCTCTTGGATGAGGAATTAGAATGATGCCCATACATACCAGTCCTCCTTTCATGTGTGTCTAGTGATATGCCGCCTCTGACTATATCCCCTTTATCCAACCTGTATCTGGACTAAGACTTGCTACCATAGTCTCCATTAGTTTTCTCTTCCTTGTCTTGACTAATCATCAATTGTTCTTGTCTCTGCAATTCTGACAAGCTCTGAACTTAATTGCTGCATTGACTTCTACCTACTTTTCATGAGCCCTTGCAAGTCTTTCCTGAGCCTCAACCAACCTGTCATTTTTTGCTTTGCAAATTTTGATCTCTTCCCTCAAACTCCTCAATGTGTTTTCTATACCAGGAGAATAATCATCTCCTTGTTTCCCAACTGATCTATAGGGAGAGTCACAAGAATTGTAGTCTACCATTTTTCTCATCATCTCTGATTCTCTTCCTCCTGAAAGTAGGTCATGTCAGATAGACCAAATAGATACTAAAATCAAAACCATACCTCATTGATGTTTAAGGGAGGATTATCTCATCTGCAAAATCAGTCCACATTAGTATGTACCATGCTAATATATACATAATCATAATCAAATCAATATAAAAACATCATGCATGACCATACCAACTGTGTACCATGAACCCATGCATGACAACCATAATCATGACAACATCATATTTTACCCAAAGAGAGTGCAACTTGCTCTGATACCACCCTGTAACTGCCTCCTCCCACATTTACCCACTTTCATCAGTCTGCTCGAGGTAAACATGAGTTGAGGGTCACTATGATAAGACTCAACCTCTTATACGACCTTAAGGAAATGGAGTTGACAACTTAAGACTTTACTGACCTCCCTCGGGTTCCATAGGACCTCCAGGAGAAATATAACCCCTCCAGGTGTCCAACCCCTAAGTTAACTCTCTGTTTCACTGGCCTAGAGCCTCAGTCACTCCCTTGTAAAGGCCTCCAAGCGAATGTTACCCTCTAGTCGCTGCCATAGGCTTACTTCCTAGCGACAGTGGACTTTTTCAGTTAGTTTTATGTCAGTGAACCCGAATTTTGAGCCACTTTTTTAGGGCTAAGATTCAGGCCCCTGCCCAGAACTCAGTGAAACTTCCAGAAATGATGAGTCATCTAGAAACAAGGCTTCCAAACAAAAACTTAATCTAGGACTTGATCATACTTCTCCCAACCAGGACTGACATTCTGCCAAACACATGATGTACATGCAACCTACAGTTCATGAATGCATATCTAAACATAAGGATATGAAAACTTATCTAAGGTTTAACAAGAAGGATCTATGCCTTCTCAGAATAGCTATCATAACACCAATTAGGCCATGCATTCATTAACCAAACATTCATTAAAAGAAATGTGATAAGGGCCATACTTAGATCTGTCATATAACCATGTGTATAACCAACATATAACCATATAGATAATAATGATAGAATAACCATTAAAGCCTCATAATAACAAGTACATTTACTTATCAAAGACAAGAGAAATTTATCTCTTATTAGCCATATGCAAGAGCCAACCAAGTTAGGGACTTCCATGTACCACTTGACCATATATTGGGTTGAACCAAATCTTTCTTTCAGTCAATCAACCTTGTGCCATATTACAATCATGAATGTGGGATATCATGGGATAAACCATTCCATAAACAACCAAGGGAATCCATAGGTTAAACCACATCCAAACTCACCATACCGTGATCTCACGTAAACTAGCTCCGAGATCACAAAACCAAATTGAGCTTGGATGCCTCAGAATTCCTTCACCATCCCTTGAAGAATTTTCCTGTCTTCACCCACCTGTTGAGGGATTCCCAGAGAAAACCATCTCCACCTCCAACCCTTGGAATTTTCCTGAGACCACCTCATCTAGATTCAAAACCTTTTGGAAATCCAAAGCTCAACCAAGAAAAAATCCCATCACACCATGACTATCTGAAAATGGCAAGGCAAGGCTAAAAACCATTATCAAAACCCAGCAAAATCCATGCCATCAACAACAATGAAACCAAATACACACATGCACATACCATGCATGCCAAAACCAGCTACAAAATAATACATGCAACTTGTTACCTACAAGTATTCTTGCTGAAGTTGCTTAATCCAACCTTTCCTTGCTTTATCCTTGTTTTCCTTTGCTTTCTTTTTCCTTCCTTTTCGTTCCTTTGCTTGCTTACTTTTCTTCTCCTCTTGGTGCCCTTCTCCTCTCTGAAACCAATTCTGAAAATGAACTGACCAAAGAATATAAATTGATGCTTTGATGGCTTTTTATTATTGATGCTTCTAATTTCTTCATCTTTCCTTAATTTTCTTTCAATGTCCTCCTCACATGCAACCTATGACCTTTCACCTCCCTTTTCTCTTATTTTTCTTTTTTTTCATAAATAAAATTCGATAATACCATTTTGCCTTTCCAAATCATTTTCCATTACCTTTGCCAATCCCCCCTTAGCCATAATACACAACAAGTGATGCCCACTAGGATATTTTGCCCAACATTCAGCTTGGAATAAGTGTCCCTTGACCTTGGTCTTATTTTTCCTTTATTAACTTTTATTACATGATTTTTTAACCCAGGGTTGTTACAATTATCAGGGATCGATGGAACTAGGATGAGGAACCGAGAACTTGGAGGCAGAACGTCACGCGGGTGCTCAGGTCGAGAGAATATTCCTTGGGAATTTTCTTAAAATATTCTCTAGAATATTTCCAAAGATTTTGTTGTGGAATCTTGAAGATTCTCTGAGGGTCTAGAGTTGATAGTGCCATAATCTGGTTGAGTTTATACTCATTTTACTCAGAATTTCGCAAGGATTTCAGTGGTGCAGTCAGATTTGGTATTTGAGCAACCCAATTTTCAGGATGCTCCTAGAATTGAGGTATAATGATGTATTTTTCTATGTACTTGCTTTCCTTTTTGTTGAGATGAATGAAGATGCATCTCCACTTTGAAGTTGGGCTTGAAGATGTAGCCCACATTGGGTGAACTCCATTATCAAACATTGGTGCATTGTATTTAGGATCTCTTTATGTGTTGCTTCTTCTTAAAGTGTCACATTTATCGTTTTACATGCTCTTTTGTGCAATTTTTCTAACATCACCAAATAAAAGATCATGAATCATATAAGTAAAATGGATCTACTTAAATGGTACGATTTCACTATTTTTATTATAATACAATATAATATTTTGTTACATAACCACAATTACTATGTTTTGTGAGGTCTACAACAACCCCCAATTATATTGAAAATAAAATAGGGACCATTAATTTTTTTTTTTTCATTTTGTTATTTTTGAAATTTTCATTATAAAAAAATCATCTTTGTTTTATTTTGAATTACTTTAAAAATAAAAAATTCCCGAAAAATTAAAAAAATTTCTTCAAAATCCAGACATCCAAATGAATAAACACTTAGTTTTGGTCATGTGTCCCAGACTGTTAGACTTTTGGGAGTCCCTAGATTGCAACTTTTAGAGTTTATTTTAATATTGTATTGTTTTTAAGTTTTCAAGACTTTTATCATATTTAGGGTCCACCCCTTTGTTGATAAATGTAACTAGTTTCAGTCTTCATAATTGTTGTACTCATTTCAATATGTATCCTATGTAACATACATGAAAAGAAGAAAGAAAATTATTATTATTATAACATGGATTTCATGCTCATTATTTATGGTCTTCTAGGTAAAAGCATGTTCTTCGTGCTACTAGGGTTTGTTAGGTCTTGAGATTTATTATCATGAGTCAATGGAGTCAACATCATGTTTATAAGACCCTTCCAAACAATTTGTAATTGTAAAAATAATTATTTTTGAGTCTAGAAAGTCTTGGAATCTCCAAGAGTACAAGTCGTCCATGGGATCCTCAAGTTGGCCTAAAGGAGGGAATTCGACCACTTGAGAAGGCTATATAAAGAGAAATTAAACTTCATTTGAGGAGACATTCACTCACAAGTTCAATCATCAAGAAAAAGTTTGATTTGTAGCTGGGAAGGAATAGAAAAGGAGAGCGAAGATCTAGAAGAAGTTGGGAGGCTGAAATATCTTGTCTTTGGGCTCTATCTCTCTCACATGTGCAAAATTCTAGGGTTTTTGGGCTTCATTAGGAGGTCAAAATTACAGGATCGTGTTGCAGGGGGGACAAAGTATAGAGTCTGTAGTTGGAAGAGGGAAAACTCGTGTCTAAACCTCATTGACCTTAAGAGATTTTCCTTTCTCTAAGTAGGTCTTAGAAGGTGGTTGTATTAGGGTTTCCAAGAAGCTACAGGGAGAAAGGACTTGGGCTGAAATTGCAGGTCTAGTAGCAGTAGCTGGGAAGTCGAAGTTGCAGGTCAAGTAGCTATGTTGTTTCTTGTAGGACGAAGTTGCAAGGAAGAAGCAAGAAAGGACTTGAGGAATGGTCGACTTGGTACTAGGAGAAGGACTTTGTCTAAGGATTGGGTATTTGTATCTCATTTGAAGTAGATTTTAAGAAGATAAGAGTTTTCGGGTTTTCTCCTTGGAGGGGTTTTTCCCTTGCTGAGAGCCTATATCTGTGTCCTATTTTGTTGTTGTAGTTTCTTGATATTGTTTGATGAATAGATCTAATTATAGAACATAAATAAGAATATAACTATGATTCATAAGAAAGTATCAAGGTTAAATAAAATAAGATATAATTGTTTCCACTTTACATTTTCTAACACCCTTTTTATAATTTCTTACACAATTTTCTAATTAGACCCCCTGACAATGCTTTCAGTAAATTATCATTTTAATAGTTTTAATTAATTGCGACTTAGTCTAGAGTTTGGGACTCTTGATGAAATTTCAATTATTTTCTATTTGGGCTCCTGAACTCTTGAACCACCTGATTTTAATAAAATATTTTTGTGGTTTTGCATGTTTTTTCCTTTATTATTTGATTTCTATTTTTTCATGCTTTCATTAATAAAGTGTGTTTTATTGTTTTAAATCCAAAGTCGTGACATCTTTTATAAATATCGATACTATTTATAGTATGGATCCTAGATACCTTCGAATCTCTAGCATTTCTTTAATTTAATTGGTTTTCTATTAGTTATTTCTTTTCAAATATATATATTGTTTTGTTTTTATTCCCTCATAATAAGAGACTGGCTTCTGGGTCTAAAATGTTTTCATTAAATTATAGTAGATTTTTTTTTAATTTGATTTTAATAAATCCAACCAACCTTAAACTAAACACTAGTATTATAAGATAGCCCAGACCTCCATATATCCAAACCATATGCACCTCTTTGCGGAAGTGATAGTTAGTTGGTCAATTATTGCAGACTTTGTGGTTAATAATGATTCTACCTGACGTTAATGTTTTTTTAATTATTTCAGACTCTATGCTTAATAATGATTCTGTCTGAAGAATTTTAGAGATTTTTTTACGTATTTATTATATATTACATATAAACCTTCATGCACTAAAAGGGTTTTTAACTTTCAAAATGATTTACTATGCTTTTCTGTGCTCCAATTTTCAAATTTCTAAGAAAGTTATTGATTAATTGAAGAATTTCACCTCATCTGGTTAATAGTTGCCTGTATTTTCTTTCAAATTCATTTTTGTTTTCAATTTGTATGTCATTTCAATTTTTAAGAAGAATGGGAAGAAAAGGGAAAACACAAGCTACTAAACCCATTGTAGAGAACATCAAAATGAAGCTGAAAGTGATGAAGGTTCAACTACCAGAGGAAAAAAATCTAAATTCTGATTTCTTTTCAGATACAACACTCAAAGCACAAAATGCAGTCACTTTATTTTGGGAGGAGATATATGATTTTTTTTTTTAGAACATTGAATGGAGGAATCCAGAAGGTTCAGAAGAATATTCATCCTCAAACTTTGAGAGATATGAAGCAATTAAAAAGGCAAAGCCACATAAAATCGCCACCAAGCCAATAATGTTTCCGTGTTATGACATGGTGATTTGGATTATCTCATATTCTCATATTCAGACTTGCTCAATAGTTGACCATTCAAAGAATGTTATTGCCTCCTGTAAACTTGAAGTATTACAATTTATTTAAAAACTTAGCCTACTCAAATTTTTCGTGACCAAGGATTACTTAATTGGTTTTGAGAATAATGTGCTTAAGAAAGAAAACATGGATTTAGCTACATATATTAGAAAATGGATGGATGATGTAGAGGGTTTCAGGATGAAATTAATTAAACTTTATCCAACAACTCAGTTGAAGAACCCTCATATGTTTGTAATCAAAATTCTCTCTAGAATTTATGGTGAACCAAACCCAAAGCATTGAAAACTTGAGTAGGTTCCTCTAATCTATGGAATTGTGAAAAACTCTAAACGGTTCAGTTGGGCAGATATTTTATCCCAAAACCTGTTTTATGCAATTAAATTTTCACAATCTACATCACTAAATCTTGGACAAGGGTTTTTCATATCAACCTACTTAATGGAAAATGGCATCAAGAATATAATTCAAGGTAGGGCATCCATCCTTTCCTGGTACTGGTTGTTAGGGATTGACCCAAACATCCTAATAAGGAGGGGAAAAGAGAAATTCATTCAACTAGCCACTTGCTGGCACCTAGACGGAGTAAGAACGGGATATCATACATCCAATAGATTTTATATCGATGTGCTCCTCCGGCAGAAGAAAAGGGAAACTTATTTGTAAAATCTAGGTGAAAGGGAAATTCGATCAACTTGACGGGGAGAAGAATTCAACATTAATTGGACATTATGATAACATTTGTACCCTTTCCACTAATGCGGCGAAACTATTCTCCTAGTCACCAACCTATTAAGCATTTATGTTATATTTTATGGGAGGGCTGGTATAAAAAATATTTTTATGACATATGAAACAATGTTATTCCTTATTTTCATGGGGTTCTATTTAGAAAAGCTCCATCGAGAGTTAGTGAAGAAGTCTAGTCTGCATGACAACAAATTGAAGATTGGTTTGTTAAGGATAAATTTTCTTATTTTAGAATTTTTGGATGTGAAGTTGGCCCACATGTCCTCCCTAGCTATATTCTAGATAGGCTTGCCTTCAGAGAAATAACCAATCAAACAAGAGTTCATGGAATTGCCAGATTCTTACATAAAAATTCAAAGAAGCTATCACCCACTTTTCGTATAAAAGTTGGGCAATTACTTATTAAAGATAGGGGACATGATGTAGTCGAGGGCAGTGGTTTAGAAGAAATATGGTTACATTCTCTTCCTCATTACAAATATGATTCTCAAAATATTGTCATCAATCATTTGTTGTTGGTTAAGTATTCAAAATGTATGTTCATCAACATCCACCTTTTAATTATGTCTTTATACATTATGACTCCTCCAATCAAGTTATCTCCAAGGCACATTTTATGAGCATGAAGTATAGATAAAAAATGCAGGATCATAGGAAAGACACATATAATTACTATCTCCAATAGAGAAGTTATGTTTATGGTGTGCCTCTTGCGAGGTTACAATTGTTGGAAGGAATAAGTTTCTCTTTTATAGATAACATCTTAGAAATCAAGCATAAAAATCAGTCTGAATTGGAGGAAATTGTGCAAGAAATGAATGCATCATAATTGTTTCCACCACAACTTCTAAGAGGAAAACATCACACTCAAAAAGAGAAAGAAGGAATAGATAAAGAGTTAGGTCAAGCAAAGAAACCAAAGCAACTACAACACACATACCAGTCAAAGGCTCAAGAATAGTTATCAGGTATCATTCTAAAACAAAGAGTGATAATAAACATTAAGTCACCTAAACATGTACATGAATTTGATGATCGAATGAATGTTGATCATACTAAGACAAAGAAAATCAAGGAATTAATTCAGATAGAAGAAATTGTTCAAGAAACTACGAAAAGTCTAGAGCCTTTGGTTTGGGTAACTGAAACAATCTCTCTTGAAACACCATGAATCTTGAAGCATCATAAATTCCAAAAGTTAATCAAAAGGAGCAAGTTCAGAAGGTTTTCCATATCACTATTTCATTTGTTCAAATAACAAAGGTAGTTTCTCTAGGAGTACCTACCACTCCTATTACAACTAATATTCTATTCATTTTATCTATTTTCAAACCTATTTATGAAGTAGAGCCGATGGAAGAAACTATATTGTCTCTTAGTGGGTACTTTTACAATTATAAAACAAGGTTTGTTGTCAAAAGCTCTAAGAAGAGAAAACATGATTATGTTGAAACACCTTCAGAGATTAGTTGGCGAGCAATATGAGGACCTAGGGAAAAAGAAATAGAAATAGCTTCAGCCCTAGGGGCTTTTGTCTCATATAATCAAGGCATGATATAAGAACTATCTTAGGAATTTGATAAAAGCAAAAACATAATTAAGGAATTAGAAGTTGAATTGGAAAAAGGTAGAGTGTTTGGTGAAAAGGAGTGGAAATCTCATGCCAATGTTCTGAGAGAAGGATTTTCCTTAGGAATGTAGCAAATGGAAGACAAACATAAGCTGGAGAAATCTGAAATAGAGAAACAAACAAATTAGATAATTACAGAACTAGAAAATCAACACTGCTAGTAGGTTGAAAGTTTTAAAAAGGCTCAGGATAAATTGAAATTTTAAAAGAGGAATCATATATGAACATGCAAACAATTACTACAAAATTCCAAGTATGATTCACATCTCTTGAGGAAAAATTAAATCAAATTCAAAATTCCTTTGTGGATATCGGGATTTTCAAAGATCAAGTCTTAACTATTAATGAGCAATTGAAAGAAGTGGGGTTAAAGTTTTTTAATTAGTAATTTTTAGCATGATTTAGTTTCATTTACTAGAAAAATTGAAATGATGGTTGAAGATGATAATGTGTTGAGAAATCAGTTTGACAAGATTGTAACTCGAGAAAAGGAAATGAGTTCTGAAATCATAGAATTTTTTCCAATAACGATAAAAAGTTAATATAGGTTTCTCTTGATGAAAAAAATTTCACTGCAATATTATCAAAGAGTGGATTACAAAGGCTATAAATGGTGTGATTTTGTATGGGACAATGCTTTGGGCATTGATTAAGGGTTTGAAATGCCCCATTTGAAAGGAATTAGGGAGGCACTTCCTTTGGATATCCTTCAACAATCAGTTGAGGACAAAAGGAAAACCAACGATAACAAAGAGATGAACACTTGGGGCTCAGATGATATTCAAAAATTCTTTCAATTTCCTTTAGAGCGAATGAAATTAATTTCTAAATTTTCTTTTAAATACAACCGAAAAAAGAGATATATTGAAAGATGAATTGATCAATGCAGGGTCAATCTGAAAATGTTTGTATTTGTTCATTTGTCGCAAGTAGTTGTAAGATACACTCAATAGACCCAATCCATTTAGAATAAGAAGAAAGAAAATGTTCCCATCCAAACAGTGAATGACTCGGAGCCAGTAGCTCAACTGATGGAGGCAAACTAGTATCAAGCCCAAAAAACTAACAAATGAAGTCAAATCAATGAGATTTTATTTGCTTCACTTTTTATGTAGGAAAACCCACGAATTCTCTATTTTTGGAAAAATAAATATTATATTTTTTTTTTGGTAATTTTAGTATTTATACAACTCTTTATGTTGGAGTAAGGGTTGGAAATCTTTTATACTCGATATGCTGATATTTTATTTAGAAGTTGCAATCAAAGTTTTGAACACCACTAGGAATTGATTTGTCTTTGATCTCCATGTTTGGAATACCATACGCCGTTCAAATTTCACAATGCATTGCTAGTGTTTTGATTCATAACGTTCATTCATTTATCAATTGTTGTTGAATATTTGAATATTCTTTTTGTCTCTTCTTTTTAAACGATAAAGTGTAATGGTTTATTGAGATGTTCAAATATGTTAATATTTATTCTCGGCCTTTAAGTAGATCAACACTTCTTTTCTAATATTTGAAAATGATATTTGAAAATGATAGTCTAAATGATTTTCTTTCATTTATGAGATATGAGTTTTTTTTAAGTAAAAGTAAATTATTTTATCGGATGCAAATAAATTAATAATAATAATAATGTACAATAATTGAAATTCTTTTTAATGGGAGACCAAATCAATTAGGTGGTTGATTGAGCCTATATATCAGTTTGGGAAATCACTACCCCAAACATTTATTGCACTTTCTAAGTATTGCACTTGGTTGATTACACTTTCCCTGTTGTTCAAACCACTTGTTGTGACAAAACAAAAACCCTCTATTTTCACTTTATTATCTTCATAATAATAATGGGGACCCTCTATGTAAATTTTGGTCATTTCACCTCCTTCATGCTTTCCTTTGGGTCATTTTGCAAGATTTTCGCTGAATTTTGATTTTCCTTAGTTTTTCGTTTTGATTGTTTTGTTTAGTGCGGTTTCTCACCAAATTACCGACGACTTTGATTTTGCTAAGTTTGGATTTATAGTTTGCAAATGGCTCTTATCCAAAGTTTCAGTGATTTTCACCACCTGGGCTTAAATATGTACAAATTGTATTTTACTTTTAATTTTATTAAATTATTTAAATAAATTGCATAATTAAGGTTAATTAGTTTGTTAATAGTACTATTGAATTAATCTTAATTAATTAAGTTAAGTGTGATTAGTTTAATTAATTTGTAAATATTGTCCACGAGGTCTTGGATAGATGTTTGATTAGGTGCTCTGTTAAGGCACTTCTTAATGTGAAGTCACTAGTTCAATTCCTTGCTCCAATCAGGGTGATATATTGGACATGATGAAGATGTAGCCTTGCCAAACTTACAAAAAAAATTAATTTATAAAAATTAATTGTATTAGTTTGTAATTATTTATTTTTCATAGCCTAAGCTTAAATATGTACAAATTGTATTTTACTTTTATTTTTATTAAATTATTTAAGTAACTTGCTTAATTGAAGTTAATTAATTTGTTAATAATATTATTTAATTAATTTTAATTAATTAAGTTAATTGTGATTAGTTTAATTAATTTATAAATATTAATTTTTAATAAATAATTTGTAATTAATTTGTAATTCTTTTTTAACTACCCTACATAACCACCATAGTCAAGATTGTATATTTATTAATCATTGTAAATAAAATATATTTATTTTCAAATACCAATTCCAAAACATTACAGGAGTTATATATATATATATATAAAACGAGGTCTCACTTCTCACGTAGTCCTCCTCTCCTTTCTTTCCTTCTCCTTATTTCTCTAGGTCCTCGCCTCCCCTCCTCTCCCCTCTGGGCATCCAACCTCCCTCCTTATCTCTCCAACTCCCTTCCTTCACACTCTCACCTGCTTATATCCCATACACCAATATCTCCTTGTATCCCTTTTATTATCCCTACGGTGCAGGGTATAACTCATTCAGAAGTGCGCTGACCTTTTAATTATCTTTGGTAGACCAAAAATTAGTACAGTAATCTATAATGTTGACTTTAGGAAAATAAATATTTTTATTTTTTAAATTTATTTATTGTTATTCTGATTGGTGGAAAGGGTGGGGTCTTATTCCACCGTCATTCGCTGTGTCGTCGATGATGTACTATGTTGATCTTTGTGCCTGTGCGCTTTTGCCGCTTAGCATTAGGGCTGTGTCAGTCTCCTCAACACTGATCCTGTCTGACGCCAAATTGTGCATAGCATTCATTAATAATAATTATAATGTTGTCTGTGTCACAGTAGTTGACATCAGAACTGTGTTTTTCCCAAACCCTAACCCTAGGCTAAATCAAGAGTAAAAACCGATCATATTTCAACTTCTATTTCCTGGTTCTGTATTCCACGGCGCTGCAAAGGGGGAGGAGGAGATACTGATTGCAGGTTTCGTTGTTCACAAACCTCAACATGGTACTTCATTATGGTCATCACCACTCTATTCTAATGCTCTTACTCTATACAATCCTTTAAGCATTTTAACTATACCTAAAATATTGAGCTGGAAAGACACCATGACCTCGAATGTGCTCATCAAATATTGAGTTGTAAAGACACTGTGACCTCGATCCAATGTGCTCATCTCTGACATTGTTCAACCAAAGAAATGCAATAACCGTATTCTATGACCGGCCAAACTGTTTCATCATAGAAAATGAACATAAGAATCTCATGAAAAAGAAATAGCTTTCAATGAACTGCTAATTTACAATGAACAAACAAGTACTGCATAAGCAACATCTTTATTATTTCAGAAGTTCCTTGCTACATATACTTTCTATTCATTGAAATACGCAGTTTATTACTTCAGAAGTTCCTTACTGCATATACTTTCTATTCGTTGAAATACTCAGTTTAATGTGAGGATTTAAGGTGTTTAACTCTCACCTTGATATCCGTCTTGAAAGCACGAACGCATAACTCTTAAAATAAATTGAAATTGGAGCACACACCTACAAGTTATAGTGAACATAGTGAGGATCGTCCATCCGATGAAAGCTGACAGAAAGAGATGGTGGGCACGCATTTCTCCACACACAAAGAATGTTAGGGAGGGGTTATGTGTGGTAGATGCAATGCAATTCTGCGTTTATATATTTCCTTTCAGTGAGCAGCTGAATTTTTGCCAAAGATTTGGCAGCCTGTAGTAGGTTTCCATTTATAGTTCTTGTGTGCATAGAACTTCTTAGCTGATAAAAAATTAATTCGACAAAACACACTGTTAAAATTCATGAGAACTATCATATTTTCAATCAATATAACCCATAGTTTTGTATATTCCCTTATCTAAATCAATCAATCTTGGGCTCTGCTATGGCAATTTTTTATGCAGTTGTCTATAATGAGATTTTTTGGAAGTCTTTCCGGTGGGTTTTTCCGGTCTGGCAGCAATTTATTGGAATCGCAAGTTTGATAGCTAGTTTCTGCACAATCAAGGCGTCCCAGGGGTTTTTCAGGGTGCTGAATCCAAATATGCAGTTAAAAAACCATTTTAACTGCAACAAATCAAGATTTAACCTCAATTTATTCCGCCGGATTCCATCACCGAAATCTCCAAAAAATCGCATTATAAACAACTCCATTTTTTATTAATACAATTGCATTTTTTTGGTCACGTATAATGGTGGATGTAAAATCAAACGTTATTCCATGTTTCGAGAAGTGTTAAGTCTTCAAATCAAATACAGGTAGTAATTCTTTTAGCAAATTTTTCCATGTATTGTTCTAGTGCATTTCGTGTTGAAAAGTCTAGGCTTCGTTTCTTTGAATTCATCCGGTTATAATTTATTCCCTTTTTCGAGAAGTGTTGAAGTTTTCAAATTAAACACTTTGGAAGTTCTAAGGTTGCTCGTTTTAAAATTGGAAAGTAAGGCTCAAGAGCCTTTTCATAAGGGAAAATTCCCTCTCTTGAGCTTGATTTTCCATAGGAAAAGGCAACATTTTGTTAGTGGGTGTGTGCATGCCCTTTAAAGTTCTTCACATCTTTAGGCCCTAAAGATTCACATGCCCTTTATATATATTTTCATTGGCATATTTCCAATGCAAGATAACAATAGATTTTTATCATTTTCTAATATAATTTTTTATAATAAAGTAGATACATTTTTAGGTTGAAAGTATGATTTTAGGATTTTGATTTCAATGTATGTCTTTATTGTTTTTTACTCTAATTTAAATATATTTAAACTAAGTGAAAGTATCTACAATATAACCCTTATTCAAATGTGACAGTTAGTTTATACCTTTCAAAATTCAATAATTAAACTAAATTGCAAGCTTCATACGAACTTCATACTCAGACCCTTCTCCTCCTCCCGCACTTCCCTCCTTATCACTACATCCCCTCCCCTCATATCCCATACACCCTTATTCCCCATCCATACTCCATTTAATATGCACGACTCTTTAATGGAGCCAAAACTCACCATATAACATTTTTTTTTAATATTTTAATTAATTTTTTTTTTAATTATTTTAATTAAATTAACTTTTTAATATATTAATTTAATTAATTTATAATATTTGTTTTAATTAATTTATATATTTTTAATTTAATCGGTATATATTAATAATGTGTAGAAAATATTAAAATATTCAAATTTTGAATTTGTTTGAAATTTAATTTAAAATTTTTAATAAAATACTCTGATTTTTGCCTAGGTGTGCTAATTTCTAGAATATTGGCAGTTTTGACACCTCAATTTTGGAAGACTCTATCTTGAGTTTTACTTGGCCAAAGAAGGTCCATGGCAACTCATTAGAAAGCTAAGATCATGGAAAATGATCTGGGAACAATAACTCAACCAAATCTGCACATTTAATATGCCTAAAAATTAGCAGAAGTTGAGGCTCTAAATTTGCAGCCAAAATTAGCTTCTTGAGTTTTCATTTAAGCATTTTCATTTGCCAAAAACTCCTTCTGTCGCAAATTGGTTTGAGGAAAACCCTCTTGAGCCATAAAAGTCTTGACAGGGATCAACGAGAAGCATAAATTTCTTATATTTTAATTATTTAATTAGATTTTTGGTTGAGAGTTTGTTTTCCCAATTTTGGCATTATGCTTTCCATTTGCAAAATCAATTCATTTTATTTGAATTTTGATTGTTCTTTGTAGGAGATCTATTGTATAGATGAAGGTATGGAGTTTTGGAGCAATGTCAGTGCACCTGCAAAGGAGGAAAAGAGGAATTTTAGCTCCAAATTAAATGGATCTAAACCACTCCCAACAACTCTCCATTTTTAGAGATTTTCTATTAATATCAATTATGAGAATGAGGAAAGGGTTCCTCTTCTCTTCAACGAGAGGTTCTAGGCACTTTTGTAATGAGAATTTGAGCTATAGATAGGGGAAAATACTTACATCTGAGGATATTGGGGGTTTTCTTTTCAGAGTTCGATCTCGATTAATGGGGCAAACCTTGCACTTTTGTAATTCTTCCTATACTAGTAGAGTTGGTCATTTTGAGGAGATTTTTGGAGATTCATTGTAAGTCTGAGCAAGAAAATTAGGTTTCATTGTTTGTTTCCATAAGTACTTATATTTGTTAAATGCAAATTTCATTTATTCAATCACAAATTTGTAGCAATCATTTTATATTTTGCACTTCTGTTGGATATGTTAATAATTGTTCATTAGCTGAGTTATCTTGTTTAATGGAATTATGGATCTATTATTGCTTTTCCTATTTTCTCTAGCATTAAAATAAATATATGATAACTATTTACTCAGAAATTTGTTATCTAAAATCAATTTAATTTCAATTATAATTAAGTGAACTATTTCATAGTTTTAATTGTTAGTCATTCATTATTTTAAATCACAAAACATAACATACATGAAACTAATAATAACAATTGTTAGAACTTATTTTATAGTTGGGTATTCATTAATAAAATTATGTTAAATCCCCAATTCATTTAAGTCTTGCACTTGGTATTTTGGATTTATATCCTAGATTTTTTTATTTTTATTTATTTATTTATTTTTTTTCCACTGGAAAAATCCGTAATTTTTCATTAATATATAGAAAAATTACATATTGTAGATGCTGTAGCATATGCTATAACCGAGTCACCACGGACTACCACAAAATTTTGTACTAATGTTTGTCCAGATACACCACGCAGGGCAATCTGTCATAATTATCATTGTAGATTTCCTTTCTTCTATGCTTGTATAAGTCTGAATAATAGCCACGCAGGCCCTGTACAGATATGAAACTATATATATAAGCCTATATACATCACAAAATTTTTGATGTTTTTACAATATTTAGCAAAATAACAGCGAAAAATTCAGGGACTAAAGTCCCTCTTGATATTGATGGTCTATGTATGGCCGATGAAAATAGCAGTATTCATCTGTCCCCCTTTGCTCATGTATCAACCACTCTCCTCTAGGTAATGTCGTGGCCTCCTTGGATAGTTGGTCAACACTGCAGTTATGCTCCCTGTAGATATGTTTGCAAGAGATATTATTAAATTTAGCCTTGAACATATTAACTTCATTCAAAATATTATTGAGTGTGTGTATGTGACATGTAGTAATGCCATTGAACCAGTCTATGATGATCTTTGAGTCCCCAAAGATGTTTAAATTGATGCAATGATGCCCCAGAGAGAAATGAAGTAGATGACGGAGGGTAACGATTTCTGCAAAGTTATTTGTTCCCTCTCCTAATCCCATCTTGACCTTGTAGAAATGTTGTTCATTGATGTATAAAAAGAAACCTCCCCCACAGCCCCGCTGATTTGCAGCGCCATCAAAGAATGCCCAAGGGGTGCTTTTGTCAATGATTGGTGGGGCATGTGTATTGTGTTCTCTAGGTGGCAGTGGGTCAGGCAGTTTGTTATATGCAGAGATTATACCGCCACAATGTGAGGCCAGTTCGCTGGTTTGTTTTCAAATATGTAACAATTGCAGGCCAGCCAGGTGTACCAACAGACAATCAGAGGAAGGGACTGTAATTTTGATCCCTTATGTCTAGTAGACCAGTCATCCTAGGAAGTACCAAGGTTGATGCCTGCCCACTACCCAGTAAATCGAATAGAGAGGGATAAATTTGACCAAAGAGAGTATGGTTTTGCGATGCCAGAAGAGGTGCTCGGTCGATTCAGATTCACATTTGCATAATATACACCAGGTTGGGCCGGAAAAAGATCTGTGAAGGAGGTTTTCCCCCGTGGGTACTTTATCTCTGAGGATGCACTAGAAGAATAATCTGATGCGCGGTGGTGTAGTGAGTTTCCATATGTTTCTCCACCAACTTGTAACCTATTTAGGTCTTTTGTGTTGGATCAAGGAAATATATCCAGACTTTGGAGAGTATCTGCCATTCTCCGCCTGGCTCCATATAAGTTCGTCCGGTCCTTCTTTAATCCTGATGTGAGATTCAGTAAGATCTGATATGTAATCCTGCCATTCCTGATGCCAGCGAGGGGGTAGACCTAGAAGACAAGCAATTTTCCATGCTTGTGAGAAAATACCTGTGTTTTGTGGATCAACAATGTGTGATATAACCTTGATCTCGTGAAAGTGGAGATACTGAATGAGGTCTCTAGAGAGCAGATGTCTTCCTCCACCTCCAGTCCATGGGTCTATGCCAATCCGAGCCAGGGATCCATCGTTGATTCTCCACACCAGATTGTCTCGAATGTGTGGGAGGGAGTGAAGCAATGCCTTCCACACCGATGAGATACCTGTCATCGGCCACCTGGGCAGACGAACCCAGTCCATGATGTTCTGTGGCTAGATGTATTTATGATATGTAATGTGGGTCCATAAGTTCTGACCGGTCAGCAGGGTCCATCCCATTTTTGTAGCTAGGACTTGTGCAAATAGAGGGAGATCTTTTAAACCCCATCCACCCCACTTCTTTCGCAGTGCAATTTTTTCCCAACTAATCCAAGCGAAGATTATTTTGTCTTGATTCCCGTTCCATAGATATCGATTGCACAGTTGCTGCAGACGAGATAGGATATTCTTGGGGATCCATGCTAGTGCCATTTAGAATACTGGTGTAGCTTCCAGAACCAATTTGATGAGGACAAGTCTGCCCGCCCTGGATAAATATTTATGACTCCAGGTGGATAGTCTCTTCTCCAGCTTAGTGACAAGCCAGACCCAATCAACAACCCTTTGACAGGTATGTTTTAGCCAAAAGCCCAGATATTTTAGACCTCTATCCAAGGGGTGAATGCAATAAGGAAAAAGCTGATGGGCAAAATGGGATTCATGGATGGAAGTACGAGAAAAAGTGATGGTAGATTTTGTTTGATTGGCGGGCATCCCAGTGGTGGACGAGAAAAGTAGCAGAATCTTGGAGAAAGTGCGGGAAATGCGGATGCTTCCATCCAGCAGGATAAGCACATCATCAACAAAAAGGAGATGAGAGAGAAAACAATCATCAGAAATCTTGAGTCCACAAAGGTCTCCTACCCTTTTAGCCGAAGCAATGAGTCGACTAAGCCCTTCCATGACAATAAGAAAGAGGAGAGGAGAAAGAGGGCATCCTTGTCTAAGCCCCTTTTAGAATGAAAGAAGTGAGATGCCGAGCCATTTATGAGGACACTGAAGGTGGGAGTGGTGATACAGGCCATGATCCAGGTGATGTAATTATGTGAAAAACCCAAATGGATGAGAAGCATATTAATGTATAGCCAGCTGACCCTATCAAAGGCTTTTGACAGGTCAATTTTGAGAATTATGCCCTTCAATTGTTTGGTCCAAATAGAGTGGATTACTTCCTGTGCCGATCCGATGGCTTCGTGAATCTGTATGGAATCAAGGAAGGCAAATTGCTGAGGGGCCTGAGTCTGTTAGCAATGATCTTGGATATAATTTTGTATAGGCAATTGCACAAGGAAATAGGCCTATAATCATCAAAAGAGGATGGTGAATCGGACTTTGGGATGAGAGCAATGAAGGTTGAGTTGATGGCATGGTGTAGCGATCCCGTAGTTCTACTCTCCTCCACCACTTTCAATAGATCCTGCCCCAAGATCTCATAGAAAGCAAGATAGAATTCAATAGTCCAACCATCTGGCCCAGGACTCTTATCCTTCTTGAACCATTTTAACATGCCTTCAAGTTCCCCAGAGGTGACCGGAGCATAAAGCTCTTCAGCTTCTTCATCATTGACAAATCTTGGAAAATGACCAGCCACATTGGTAATATCAGCAAGATTTTCTCCATGAGGACTCTTGTATAGGTTCCGGAAGTGATTAGTGCCCAGGTGAGAGAGCTTGTTAAAAGAGTCAGCAAATCCTCCCTTAGGTAAAGGAAGATTCCATATGGTATTTGATACCTTTCTCCCCTTTACATAATTTTGATAGAATCTGTATTATCATCGCCAACTTTCAGCCATATGGCTTTGCTCCTTAGTCTTATGGACTCCTCGCGCTCCTTTAGTATGTGAGCCTTCTGATTTTCCAATTCTATCAAATGTGCTTTATCTGCTGCAGTGTTGAAACCCAAACTTTTTTCATCAAGTAAAGAGCTCAGCTCACATTCAATTTGGGTCAGCTGAGAGTTCTCCCGAATTAACTTCTCTCTAGCCCAGTTTATAGAGAGATGTTTAAGCTCGGAAAGGTTATTACAAAAACCTTTCGCCAAAGATTCTGCTCGATTGATGGGGTTGGCAGACCAGAAACCCATAACCAAACTGATGTATGTAGGGTCCTGCAACTAGACATGGTTGAATTTAAACGGGGCTTTAGGCTTATGATGGGGTCCCAGGATTTCCAGATATATAGGAGAGTGATCCAATAAGCCCCCTGACCCCACCCATTGTTTATAGTGGTGAAGATGCTGTAAGAGTGGGTTCTTCATTAAAAATCGGTCTAGTCTACGGGCCAGAGCAGCTTCTCCCACCCTTCTGTTTCTCCAAGTGGGAAGGGGTTTGTGCATGGGGACATCTACAAAATTTGTTTGTTCCAATAGATTTTTCATGTACCCTGCGATAGTATCCACCTGGGCTGAAGACCCCCAAGATTCCCTAAAACCCAAGGAAAAATTTAAGTCCCCTCCGATGATGATGTGATCAGAGGCAAGGATCGAGAGGGTTAAAAAATGTTCCCTCTGATGACAGGGTCCATATACATTCACAATCCTCAGATTTTTCCCGAGCTCAGTTGAGAAGATATCAATGCCCATGAAACCTGAGCCTCCCCAAGAGGCATCAACCCTGATGGAGCGAGGGTTGTAACCAATGGCTAGTCCCCTAGATCTCCCTACAGCATCCATAGCCACAAAAGACCATCTCGGGGCCAGAGATTGTAAGGCACGGGTGATGAGTTCAGCCATGCCAAGAGTTTATTGTAGCAAAGTAATGTCAATCGGGTCTGCCTCAAAAAGTCTCTGCAGGGCTAGTTTCTTGGAGGCACTAGCCATGCCTATGCAGTTAAAAGACAGACACTTCATGGGGGAACTCCTCTTGGGGTATTCACTGCTCTAAGAACCCTGTCAAGTGTGGATTGGCGGCCAGAGGCTACCTCTGCCCCAGCCCACTTGATAGCTTTGGAGAGATCGGACTTTCTACCCCAGGATGGCAGAGGCACAGAGCCTAGTATGGTAAAGCCTAAACCAGATTGACTAACCAGGGTACCAATTGCAGGGGTTTTGGAGTGGAGGAAATACTGATGTGAAGATGAAACCCAGAGGATGATGGCGGGATGGAGGATGTAGAAGGTGATAGGAGAGAGGGGGCAGTAGTGGCGATAAGGGGAGGGGTTGACATGATGCAATGTGCCAAGGATGCATGGAATAAAGATGCAACAACAGATGTGCTATAATCATTAGATGAGATAAGAGAGATCAGAGAAATACCCGAGACTTTCGCGGCCCCAGCAGCAGTCCGAGCCCTGGTCACCGACGACGATGGTGGCCTATGCCCCGCCTCCACTGACTTGTGCAAGGGAGAGATGGCCGATGGGGCAAGTTCCATGGCAGGGGGACGAGTACCCGCTGGTGAGTTTACTCTAGAAGGTGCAGGAGTCGACTTTGGGGAATCCTCTGATTTCCTGATGAGCGGGAAATCTTTGAAGAGGTGACCCACCTTGTGGCAACATCTGCAGTGAAAAGGAACCCCTTCATAATCCAAGATCTGTACCCTGATGTATTTCCCCCACTAAAGCGTAATCTTCTCCTCCAGACCCTCGCGAGTGTCCAAGTGGACCAGAATGCGAGCTAGGGTTCTGTTTTTTGATTCAACAAAGGTGTGATCATGGTCCAAATATGTGCCTAGTGCATTTCCAATCCGAATAAATACTTCCTCGCACCAGTAATGTAATGGGAGTCCTGGCAATCGAACTCAAAGGGGTCCTGCCTCGATTTGTTCTCGCTCAGGGTCAAACAACAGGTTCCACCTCTTGAGCAGAACCGGAGCCATCTCGATATGCCAGTACCTGGCAAGAACCAAATCAATGTAGTTTTCCTTCGCAAAGTGTAAAGAGAACCACCCCCTAAGCAGGACATGAACCTCTAGCAATTCCTTCAGAATTCCTCCCCAAATCTCCTTGAACCATTGAGTCAGTCTGTTGGCTGAGTACGCCCTACCTCGTACATGTCCAAAAAGCACCATACTAGCTATAATAGTAGCCTCCCCAATAGCAGAGGTCTCGTCGAACTTGATGGTAATATCCTTTGTAGTAGCATTGACGCACTTGGTCTTTCTCTTACTTGAGTGAGGAGCAGAAGGGTGATCGACCAAAGGGTTTGGGATGCCAACCGGGGGGGTAAATTTAGCAGATTTAACCCTCACCGCTGGGGTTTCAAAACAACCTAACGACAGATGGGCCAAAGAAGGAGGGTTTGCCACCATAGAGGCCGGGGTGACCACAGGGGGAACAAAGAGGAAAGTATAAAAAGATGGGTGAGGGTCGAAGGAGGGCGAAGGGGGGGTGTTCACTGATAGAATGTGCAGGGTGCCCGGTGAGAGGGGATGGATATCCAAAGCCAGTGAATCAAGCGAGAGTGACCCCAATGGAGGAGGCACAGTGTAATGCTCAGGGAGAGTGACCACAGGTGAAGGTAAGGGCGGTGGCGATTCAAGAACTGGAACTGATGCAAATACCATCGATGAGAAATAGGGGTTTCCAAATATAACCCGGTCTGGAAAGGGCTCCTCGGAATAATCATATTCTTCAACCTCCATATTGTCCCCCATAATACTAACCAGAAAACGACAGCCGAAAGTGACAGGCAAGGTAGAAATGGTAAACGACGGGCAGCAAAAGGCGATGTCGGTACAGGGTTCATGTAGTCTGCAGTAAATTGCAGTAAAAACCCCCTAGGGTTTTACCCTCTGGATTTATATCCTAGATATCGAGTTAGGTTATGCTTTTTTACTTTTCTGCACTGCATTTAGATTTAGGATTAGATTAATTAATTTCATTCTTAGAAGTCTCCTTATAGAATGAGCAACCTTAGGTGTGGCTTGGATGAGCCCTCAAATCAGCTTGAGGATTTCTTTCTTACAAGCTAGCATCAAGAGGGTTAATCTGATTTTTCTCTTCTTGTTGATGATTAATTAGAGATATCATATGTCCACAGGGAGAGAGAGGGGGTAACTGGACCCAATAGAACTAGATGGATCCTGTAGAAATTCCCATTGTAGATCGATAGATTATGCAATAGACTAAAACACAATACAAGATCTACTTCTACAATAAACTTTGCGGAAGCTTAATCAAATTGAGCATGATCAATGAGAACACAAATAACTGAGAATGAGAAGTCAATCACACATAACACAGAAGAAATAACCCGGGGAAAGCCTTAGACTAAAACCCCAATCTCTGTATTATCATACAAGTGGAAATCTTGTTCAAGTTACAAAAAGAATCAGATCTCAAGCTATCCTGCTCTCTCTGCAATCAAACAATACAACTCATAGACTTAATAGACATAGTATATGTCCTCCTCAAGCCCTCCAAGCCTCCTATTTCCTTGCGCAGTTTTTCTTGGGGTCCATTGAAGCCACATGTGTGAATTGGCCTCATCACACTCACAAAACCTGAAGAAGTCATTGCGCAATCCTCAAGGAAAGAATTCCTTCTGCATGCAAGGGATATTCACAATGGAATATTACAGCAACTGATAGTACATTGCCCCTCCATTTGATCTCAACTGGGTCTCTGACTGAACTGACATGCATAAGTTATTTATGAGAGAATATTCAGTTATCTGAAGTGCAGCAGTTACATGCATGCATGCATTAACTAACTGAACTCATGTTAATTCAACAATCTATTTGAATTAATCTAACTGGACTTGACTCAGTTAACTAATTCAACTAATTACAAATCAATATTACAACTCATCCTTATCTCTTTAACTGATGGATAAATTCCTCAATTAATGGAGAAACTGTTGCATGTCCCCACATAGACTTCATGTTTATTTTTCCTTAACTAATTAACTCAAGATGAATTAATTAATTAATTTACAAACAACTGCTAAGATCAAATTCGAATTTTACTTCACTATTTTAGTTTAGGGACTGAATAAAATAGGAAGGTATCCCGAAATGCTATTTATAGCAGTACTAAATTTAGCACTTCTATATTTAACATTTCTTGTTTCTATTTTCAACACTCCCTCTCAACAAGAAAGGGATTATCAGTAACCCCAATCCTACCTCTGTGGAACTCGAACTTGCATTTTGACAATGCCTTCGTCAAAATATCTGCATCCTGTTCCTTGGTCGAAACATACCGCAACAACATGATCTTCTTGACCACACAGTCTCGAAGATGGTGATACCGGATATCTATGTGCTTGGACCTGTCATCAAAAACTAGATTCTCAGAGAGTTTGATGCAACTCTGATTATCACAGTAGATCAGTGTAGGATCCATCCTCTGACCAAACAATCCCACTAGAATCTTCCGCATCAAAATGGCCTCACATGCAGCCTGACTAGCAGCCATGTATTTAGCCTCTGCTGAGCTAAGTGAAACTAACCTCTGTTTCCTGCTGTACCAGGAACTGCAGCTGAGCCAAGGTTGAAGATTCCTCCAGAAGTGCTCTTCCTATCTGATGGACTCCCTGCCCAATCCACATCTGTGAAGCCATGAAGCTCCACTCCCTTTGTCCATCTGTACCACAATCAGAACTGAGATGTGCCTCTGAGGTATCTCAGCACATGCTTCGCTGCCTTCCAAAATAGCTTGGTAGGCTGAACCTTAGTTTTACTTAGTTGGTTCACCGCAAAGCATAGGTCGAGTCGTGTGTTAATGAGATACATAAGTGAACCCACCAGCTACCGATAAATAGTAGCAGCTACTACCTCACCTGAAGTAGCATCCTCCTTCCTCTAGTTCCCAGCTAGAGGAGTCTACATGGGCTTGCACTTCTCCATGTGAAAGCGCCTGAGTATCTCATTGGCATACTTGCCTTGAGACACAAATACTTCACCATCTTTCTACCACACCTCCATGCCTAGAAATTAGTGCATAAGACCCATGTATTTCATTTCAAACTCTCTTGCAAGGTCCTCCTTGCAAAACTGTATCAGCTAATCATCACCTGTCAAAATCAGATCATCGACATAAAGAACAATGATCAATGATTTACCTTCTACCATGATGTGGTAAAGGTTCGCATATGCTTCACTCTTGGTGAAGCCCAACCTAGTGAAATAACTAGTGATCCTAGTGTACCAAGCACGGGGTGCTTGCTTCAGCCCATACAAAGCCCTCTTGAGTCAGTACACATGTGACTCATGATCGAAGGTCTCGAAACCCTCTGGCTACTCAATGTACACCTCCTCCTCAATCTTCCCTTTGAGGAATGTTATCTTCACATCCATTTGGTGGATCTTCCACCCCATCTAAGTTGATAGTGCCAACATCGATCTAATTGATGAGTACCTTGCTACGGGAGCAAAAGTCTCATCGTAGTTGATCCCCTTGACCTGTGAGAAACCACGAGCAACAAATCTTGCCTTATGTTTCTCAACACTGCCATTAGCTGCCTGCTTTACCTTGTAAAGCCATCTGGAACTCACCACTAACTTACCCTGAGGTCTTGAGACAACATCCCACACACTATTTCAAATGATAGAGTCATACTCCTCTACCATTGCATCAACCCACACTGGTTGCTGCACTGCCTCCTCGAATGAAGAAGGTTCGGTATCTGCACACTCCCCAACCAGGGCCATGTACCCAGTGTATCACTCGGGCGGCCTCCTCTATCTGCGCTGAGAATATGGTTGTCTCACATTCTCCCGCACATCCAGCATCAACCTGTTAGCTTCCCTTGAGTGTTTTTGCCCATCTCTGGAAGTATCAGCATGAGTGGATGTCTCCACTCCCGGATCCTCTGCATGCGGTTGCTCCACATCAATCTGAGGCTCCTCCTCCTTAGGAACTGAAAGTTCCTCCTCTGCATGCAACTTGAGCTTCCTCTCAAGTGATAATCACATGGCTTTCTGTTCGTCGAACTTTAGATCCCTGCGTACCACTGTCCTCTGAGTGGTAGATAGGTACACCCGATAGTTGTGGGGTGTATCCATGTACCCCACAACTATTCCCAACTTGGCTGTTGGGTCTAGCTTCTTCCTGGCATCTTTGGTCACATGACAGTAAATAGATGATCCAAAGATTTAGAAATGACTCACATCTGGCCGCTTCCCGGAAAAGGCCTCAATAGGTGTCTTCATTCCCAGTATATGGTGCGGGCTTCTGTTCTGCAAGTATACTGATGTATTGCATGCCTCAGCCCACAACTGAAATGGTAGGCTTTGGTCATGCAACATCACTCGAGCTGTTCCCACAATCGATCTGTTCTTCCTTTCGGCCACCCCATTCTGCTATGGGTTATGGGGTGCCGTCAACTCCTGTTTAATTCCTTCTACAATGTAGAAGTCTTTAAACTGTTGGGAGACATACTCTCCACCATTTTCACTATGCAAGGCTTTTATTTTCTTTCCAGATTCTTTCTCTGCCAAGGCTTTAAACTCACAAAACCTCAAGAAGGTCTGATCCTTATTTTTTGTAAAGTAGATCCAGCATCTACGAGAAAAATCATCAACAAAAATAACATAGTACCTTTGTTTAGCGGTGGAGGCTATAGAGAATGGTCCACAAACATCTGAGTGAACTCGCTCCAGGATTGCTCTAGCTCTACTGTCTCAATCCGGAAAGGAAGATTTCGCATACTTACCCAAGGTACAACCTTTGCATGTATTCGTCTGCTCAAGTTTTCCCTTGGGTAATCCGGTAGAAATCTGCTGCATGATCTTCAGGGCTCCATGGTGCAAGTGGCCCAGTCTTCTATGCCATAGCTCGCCAACATCTTGGCTTTGTACCATCTCAGCTTTGGAACTCAATGCAGCACAGTCGTCTACCTCCAGCTTGTAGAGATTCTTAACTCGAATCCATATTCGCTTTGTCTATCTAGTACCGATATGCCTAAGGAATACCTTTCCTTTACTAAAGACTACATCATAGCCTTTATCTTCTAGCATAGCGATAGACACAAGATTCTTCTTCAGACCTGGTGCATACTTTACATCATTCAGGGTGAGGGGAGCTCCATGCTCCCTCTGAAACATAACCGTACCTTCACCTGAAACACGGTACTTTCCATCATCGCCCATCTTGATCCGCATCTGGAGGTCCTTCTCCTCCAAGGTGCTGAAAAGATTCTTATCACTTGACATGTGGAATGAAGCTCCACTGTCCAGATACCACATGCATCCCACCATGGATGAAACCATGCATGCGATAAACGAGAAATCCAGCTCAAATTGTGAGGCTAGTGCCTCACCATCAGATCCCTTCAAGGAACCCTTCTTGGATTTCTTCTGTGGACAATTTGTAGCATAATGGCCCACTTCATGACAATGAAAGCATCGCACTTTCGATTTGTTAATCTTCTTCCCACCATGGGAAGAACCGGATTTGGGATGGGACACCTTCCCTTTCCCTTTCCTCGCCTTACTCGCTAAGGCTAGATTTGCCTCATCATCTTGCTTTGATGAGGATCCATCTCTGGTGCTTCTTCTTATTTCCTCCTTCATCAGATCCGACCAAAGTCGTTCCCAATCTAGCAGTTTTTCTCTTCCATTAACCGAGTCTTGGTAGCTATGCTAACTCTTAGGAAGACTGAGGAGTGCAAGACTCACCATGTCATCATCAGCGGTCGTGATCCCTACACTTCCAAGCTCATCCCTGTAGGTGGTGAGCCTGTTCAGATATGTAGAGATCGTGTTGCCCTTTTCACACTTGATCTTTCGAAGCTTGTCTTTTAGCGCCAACTTTCTCTGCTCGTTGTTGTTTTGATATAGATCTTTCAATGTTTTCCACATCGAAAACGGTGTATCATTCCCATGGAGGCTCGAGACAATGTGTTGGAAATAATACTGAGAGGGGGGGGTGAATCAGTATTATCAAATCAATAATACTTTTTCATTTCCATACTTAGATACATATACTCTACTTCAGTTAATGGAACCCGCGTGTATACGCAACTGTGTCTAATGCAACTAGCGTATATCCATAATACTTATGATTCAGTTAATCCATTAAATGTTGATCTTTAGTTAGTACATCAGAACTTAATTAACCATATGAACAGTAAACAGGTGCAGTAAAATAGAACAGATCATCACACACAAGAAGCACACACGAACACCATGATCTAAGGTGGAAACCCAATGTGGGTGAAAACCACCTGCTACAAGTCGTCTCTATATTCTTTTAATAAGAAACTTCATTTTACAATATTTTGTACTAGTGCAATCTTATACCAGTACACAGGCTTCTACCTGCAGAAGGCTACAACCTTCTCTCATTCTCCAGACTCTCCTAGAAGGGAGCTACAACCCCCTTAGCTCTTGTACTAGCCAATCCATTTACTAGTACGTAGGTGCTGACCTACTGAAATGCTCCAATCTTTACTCGTTTTCCAGTTGTTACTGGAAGGGAGCTACCACCCCCTTAGCTCTTGTACTAGCTGATGTACTAGTACGTAGGTGCCGACCTACAGAAGGCTACAACCTTCTCTTTCTTCCTCTAGGTACCACGTTTCATCAATTTTCAGACTGGATACTCCTGAAGCACAACACATTAATCTGAAGGCCATGTTTCATCCAATTTTCATACTGGACCCATCAATATCATTGAAGCACAAAATCAATCACTACTAGCATCATTAATCTCTGAATTACTGAAACACTGAAACCTTGTCAACAACACAGTCACCAGAACACAGAGCAGCCAACATAACTCTGCAATAACAATCAGACCCAAATGCAACTTGAAATATCATACTTCATAATGTATACGCTACTACGATGAACCAAACCTGTGTACATACGCGCTTTCACCAAAGCCAACCCACGTACAGATCTATAAATATTAAATCATGACTTGCAGCTATTTCAAACTTAAGTTATACCCAGTTCAGAACATTACGTGCATCAGTATACAGATCTACAATAAGCATAATCAACATATAGAGATAGTTCATTTCAAACCATTTGATCCCAAACTATCTTTAGATCTTGTTCTCCATCAACCAGTGAGATTCCTTCTTAGCTCAGATCAAGCAATTGCATCATCAACCCATAACCTGCATACTGGATCTCATACCTCATCAGATATTCAAGACTTTCTCAATTACACTTGCCTAATGATCTTCTTCTCCTTTTATAGTCTTAGGCCTTACTCAATACCATGGTCCAAAATCATTTAGAACCAATACCATGGACCCAATACTTGGGATCAACACTTTTGACGAGATACCATGGTCCAAAACCATAGGTTCAAGTACCAAGGACTAAATACCACAGACCAAAAATAAGTTCTCCCACATGTACACGCTTTTCCTTGCGTGAAAGTGCACATATACGCATACGCGTCTTTGGAACGTCTAACCCGCATGTATACGCGGCTTAGTCACGATGAACTTGTGTATATATATTTTTCCCTCTTCATTCTTGTAGTCTGATCATCAATTCCTTGATACTAACCTGCTGCACTATGATCTGTCATCTGTGTGATTTGCCATCAAGAACAACACTTGTCTCATAATGCCAACAATCTCTCCCTTTGGACTTGATGGAAAAACTAACTTGTCATTACTGAGAACTGTCATCTGATTCCTTTGAGTTGTCATGCATCCCATGCATTCAGTCACATCTGATATCTCTTCTATAGATTCATCTAGTTATAAATAAGTGAGATGTTCTTCTACGAGTGGGTTACCATCAAGTACAATACATGCATCATAATGCCAACAATCTCCCCCTTTGGACTTGATGGCAACAACACCCAATCACTCTCCCCCTTTGACATCAAGGGCAAAGGGCGGACCAAGATATTCTCTTTCCTTGATAAACATTTTGATGTCCATACTCCCCTTGAGTACCTGCTGAAATCTTTGAATGAGCTCCCCCTTTTGTATATGCCAAGGTGTACCAATCTGACCATGTTCCCTCCGAGTACATGCTGAAGTCTCTGCTCTGCTGAAGTGTGCCGTTCATGCTCCCCCTGACTATAAGCAAGGTTTGCAAAAATATGTTCTGCAAGAAGAACATGACTCTATCATAAATGACCTTCCTATCACCAAAGACTCATACATACATCCATCTCCCAACCAAGTGGGGATATACCAGAATTGACTCATCTACCCAACCAAGTGGGGATACACCAGAAGTTTACATATGACAAATAAGTGCATTACATTATTCATCCCAGGCATAATGGGGAAACCAACATAGGCCGTTACATGACCTTGATAAGAGAAGATATACATGACATAGAGACGAAATATTTAAAACAATACTATGAGAGTCATCAGCAGCGTCTGTCAATCATCATTCAGATCAGCAACCATGTTCTCCTTCTGCACCTGGTCCACCTGAAATCATATACGCGACTGTATCCACAGAAACAAGCGTATATACGTGGATGTTCTTCATAAAACTCGCATACAACCACTTCCAGATCAGCAACCTGTAAATGTCCTATAACAAGGTATGTCTGCATATAGATATCATCAACAGCAACAATCCTCATCCACATGAGCGCCAAGAATTATAGGAAACCTGGATCATAACTGTATTATATGATCTTTATGCATATGATGATAACAGCATATGAGTAATTCATCGTTAAGTAAAGAAGTGTGTATTCAAGCTTTGTACTTCTCCTTATCCTTATGAAGATCACCATGTAAACACCATATATGCATCATCAGAGAATCAACCACAAATCTGATATGAACATCAACTATGTAACCCCAAGACTCATATGAGATTTTGTCATGGATAACTCATAGCAAGATATATCATTTAGCCATATAAGCATCATCACCAAGGACTACTAACCATAATGCCAACAATGCATTATTAAAAGTATATGCTCCCCCTGAACCTGTGCCATCTGTTCACTGTCAGATCTAATCATGCATATATCAACAAGAAGTATCAAGGCATCATCAACATCAAGTTAGGATCAAAAACACTTCTAAATATCTTATGAGTAGCAAGACATTTCCACACATCATTAGCAGATTGTAACCATTATCAAACAGAGCACATAATGGACTGAATCATATCAGACCCTTTTTATGAGCCTGTCCCTTCTGCTTTTCCTCAGACTGACATATACGCGACTGTGCAGTGTCTAACTCACGTATATACGTGACTTCCCTTTATGAAACTTGCATATGAGATTTAGGACACTGAAGTTTTATACTTTCAGCTCCCTCTGAGTCTGTTATGTCTGTATATTGTGTTGTGTTTGAGTATATTGTGCGGTGCCACATCTTTCTAACTGAACTTCTTTCTTCTTCCATATCTTCAAGCGAGATGATGTTTTCTCCTTTTGGTATGGTGCCCGTACCTTGTTCTTGCATTCCTTTTCTATATGTCCAAGCTTGTTGCATGCATAACATCTCATATGTTTCATATTCCTCCTATAGCAATCAACAACTTTGTGACCAAACATATTGCAAGAAAAACAATATCCCTTAAAGTACCTGGAATGTGATGTTCTTTCTATGTGATGGTCTTGAACCCTTCTATTTCTACATCTGGCTGCAACATGTCCAAGATTATGACATACATAACATTCAACATTATTCATCGGAGGAGTAAAATATTTCCTTTGAAGAGTTTCTTTCCTTGGTTCCTTGTTGAGCATTTCAAATTTTGCATTAGATTCCCTTGTCTTACTTTGTGAACTAGATTCTTCTTCAACAGATTCATGAAAACCAAGACCAGCTTTGATAGCAGGAGATCTTTGACTACTAAGAATATCATCCAAGATCTTAGTACTATCTTGAAATCGTAAGAGCTTATCTTTTTCTTCTAATTTATCTTTTAGAATATTTACCTCAACCTGATGTTGCTCTTCCTTTTCAAGATACTGCTTCTTCATGTTTTCTTCAACATTTCTTCCTTCTTCCAACTGATGTCTTAGATCAAGAACTTCATTTTCTTGTTTTTCATGAGCTTGGAGTAGTTCTTTATTCGGCTTCTTTGATTCTTCAAGATCTTCCTTTAGCGAGAGGATCGTAGCTTCAATCTGTTCATAGTAACTGGATATATCTCCGAGTTTCTTGATTGTTGTGCTTCTTTCATTTACTTCATTTCTTAATGATGTCACTTCGTCCTGCAACTTTTGATATTTTTCCTTGAATAGCTTCCTTACCTTGTTACCTTCCTCTAGTTGAGCTTTTAGTTTGGTAGCTACTTCCTTGAAGGCAAATTCCCGTTTGTTCAATAGATCTTGTTGATCTCTAATTTTGTCTGTTAGCCTTTTAAATTCTGCCTCTATTTGATATCTTTCTTGCTCACCCATAAGAGAAAATTCAGTTGCTTCGCTATCACTTTCATCATCTTCAGATGGATGGATACCAGAGGATAACAAATTCATACCTGATAGATCTTGTTCATCTTCATTCTGAAGTGATTCTGAATTTGAAGCGCTTCTTCCACATAATCCCCAATCGATGCTCCCACTATCATAGTTCTTCTGAGATGTCTTCTTCTTCTTAGGCGCTTTCTTTTTAAGCTTCTTTCCCATTGATCTACGGATCTCCTTCAAGCGATCAAGCTTCTACCAAAGGACCTGCTTTGATACCAATTGTTGGAAATAACACTGAGAGGGGGGGTGAATCAGTATTATCAAATCAATAATACTTTTTCATTTCCATACTTAGATACATATACGCTACTTCAGTTAATGGAACTCGTGTGTATACGCAACTGTGTCTAATGAAACTAGCGTATATCCAGAATACTTATGATTCAGTTAATCCATTAAATTTTGATCTTCAGTTAGTACATCAGAACTTAATTAACCATATGAATAGTAAGCAGGTGCAGTAAAACAGAACAGATCATCACACACAAGAAGCACACATGAACACCATGATCTAAGGTGGAAACCCAATGTGGGTGAAAACCACCTGCTGCAAGTCGTCTCTATCTTCTTTTAATAAGAAACTTCATTTTACAATATTTTGTACTGGTGCAGTCTTATACCAATACACAGGCTTCTACCTGCAGAAGGCTACAACCTTCTCTCGTTCTCTAGACTCTCCTAGAAGGGAGCTACAACCCCCTTAGCTCTTGTACTAGCTAATCCATTTATTAGTACGTAGGTGCCAGCCAACTGAAACGCTCCAATCTTTACTCGTTTTCCAATTGCTACTGGAAGGGAGCTACCACCCCCTTAGCTCTTGTACTAGCTAATGTACTAGTACGTAGGTGCCGACCTACAGAAGGCTACAACCTTCTCTTTCTTCCTCCAGGTACCACGTTTCATCAATTTTCAGACTGGATACTCCTGAAGCACAACACATTAATCTGAAGGCCATGTTTCATCCAATTTTCATACTGGACCCATCAATATCATTGAAGCACAAAATCAATCACTACTAGCATCATCAATCTCTGAATTATTGAAACACTGAAACCTTGTCAACAACACAGTCACCAAAACACAGAGCAGACAACAGAACTCTGCAAACAATCAAACCCAACTGCAACTTGAAATAGCATACTTCATAATGTATACGCTACTACGATGAACCAAACCCGCGTACATACGCACTTTCACCAAAGCCAACCTGCGTACAGATCTATAAATATTCAATCATGACTTGCAACTATTTCAAACTTAAGTTAGACCCAGTTCAGAACATTACGTGCGTTAGTATACAGATCTAGAATAAGCATAATCAACCATATAGAGATAGTTCATTTCAAACCATTTCATCCCGAACTATCCTTAGATCTTGTTCTCCATCAACCAGTGAGATTCCTCCTTAGCTCAGATCAAGCAATTGCATCATCAACCCATAACCTGCATACTGGATCTCATACTTCATCAGATATTCAAGAATTTCTCAATTACACTTGCCTAATGATCTTCTTCTCCTTTTATAGTCTTAGGCCTTACTCAATACCATGGTCCAAAATCATTTAGAACCAATACCATGGACCCAATACTTGGGATCAACACTTTTGATGAGATACCATGGTCCAAAACCATAGGTTCAAGTACCAAGGACTAAATGCCATGGACCAAAAATAAGTTCTCCCACATGTATGTGCTTTTCCTTGCGTGAAAGTGCGTGTATACGCATACGCGTCTTTGGAACATCTAACCCGTGTGTATACGCGACTTGGTCACGATGAACCTGCGTATATATATTTTTCCCTCCTCATTCTTGTAGTCTGATCATCAATTCCTTGCTACTGACATGCTGCACTATGATCTGTCATCTGTGTGATTTGCCATCAAGGACAACATTTGTCTCATAATGCCAACACAATGTGGTCTCGAAGTCCCTCCAAGAGGATTCTCCTTGCTTTGGCCACACATTTCTTCCATTCCGCTAATTGAGTAGCATCAGTCAGCTTGGGGACTTCTTGATCAATGAAGTCCTTTAGACCGAAATCCTCTAATACTGCTTCCATGTGATCCTTCCAGGCTATATAATTCGAGCTTCCATCAAGGGCATACTCGAGTGTTAAACCACTGAACACCATTGGTGAAATTGAGATGTGATAAGAACTCGATATCTATATTCAAGAACTTCAACCTTCGAACTTCTCCTCCTTGTATATTGTTCTTCGCCTTAATCACCTTTGCTCTGATACCATGTAGAAATTCCCACTGTAGATCAACAGATTATGCAATAGACTAAAACACAATACAAGATCTACTTCCACAATAAACTTTGCGGAAGCTTAATCAAATTGAGCACGATCAATGAGAACACATATAACTGAGAATGAGAAATCAATCACACATAACACAGAATAAATAACCCGGGGAAAGCCTCAGCCTAAAACCCCAATCTCTGTATTATCATACAAGTGGAAATCTTGTTCAAGTTACAAAAAGAATCAACTCTCAAGCTATTCTGCTCTCTTTGCAATCAAACAATATGACTCACAGATTGAATAAACATAGTATATGTCCTCCTCAAGCCCTCCAATCCTCCTATTTCCTTGTGCAGTTTTTCTTGGGGTACAATGAAGCCACATGTGTGAATTTGCCTCATCACACTCACAAAACCTGAAGAAGTAACTGCGCAATCCTCAAGGAAATAATTCCTTCTGCATGCAAGGGATATTCACAATGGAATATTCTAGCAACTGATAGTACACTACCCCTCCATTTGATCTCAACTGGGTCTCTGACTGAACTGACATGCATAAATTATTTATGAGAGAATATTTAGTTATTTGAAGTGCAACAGTTACATGCATGCATGCATTAACTAACTGAACTCACGTTAATTCAACAAACCGTTTAAATTAATCTAACTGGACTTGACTCAATTAACTAAGTCAACTAATTACAACTCGATATTACAACTCATCCTTATCTCTTTAATTGATGGATAAATTCCTCAATTAATGGAGAAACTGTTGCATGTCCCCACATAGACTTCATGTTTATTTTTACTTAACTAATTAACTCAAGATGAATTATTAATTAATTTACAAACAACTGCTAATATCAAATTCGAATTTTACTTCACTATTTTGGTTTAGGGACTGACTAAAATATGAAGGTATCTCGAAATGCTATTTATAGCAATACTAAATTTAGCACTTCTATATTTAGCATTTCTTATTGCTATTGTCAACAGATTCATCATCATAAACAAACTAGAGTTCGATTTGGGACTCTAACTAGGTGGCCTTCACAAATTTTGATGAGATCATTTTTGTTCATTAACACTACTAAAACCCAACACATACACACAATAGTTTGTAATATTTTTTCAATATATTTTGTATATAAATTGTTATGTGATATATTTTCCCTTTTAAATTTAATTTTATCATTTCTTTAAGTTAGAATAACACAAGAACCTGACCCTTTATTTTGAATAATATTGTGTTAAAATTGGAAACTAGAGCTTAATTCCATTTTGGACAAACCATTTGATGGATATGATGATTTCATTGAATTCCTCTTTTCGAGAGGACCAAAATTGACCTAAAGGTCATCAAATTTGGACAAGAAGAAATGTGTTTTTGAATTTATGCCCACATGTGTAAATTGTTAAGGTTGGCCACATCATCATGTAGGCTCATGAAGCCCAAGAGACATGTCACTTCACCCTCAACTATTTATAAAAATAACAGACCCCCAACCTCATTTGGAACCTCACTCACTCACACATTCTTCTCTCTCATTATCTGATTGGTTCGTACAACTTATTAGGCATCTCGTTTCCTCACACATGTGGCAGCAGAGGGACAAGCTGTAGGTCGAATTACAGGGCAGAATTTTCAGAGACTATTGTAGGTTTGACCAATGTTGACCAGGGGTGATTCAACCTCCTTTGACTGCAAGTTTTGTGCCAGAATTTTGTTTTTGAAAGGTTACATCCATTAGCACAGGAAATGAAGCATTTTGTTGACTTTGATCACATACCTATTATAGGGTTGACCGCATGCCTGACCGCAGAGTTGACCACATAATTTGACTAGGTTTGATCATTATTTTCAGGACTGTTTTGGGATGAATTTGACCCCTTATCAGGATGAGTTTGACTAGGTATGGCCGAGCTACTTTGAGGATATTTTTCTACTGCTTTGACCAATGTTGACTTTCTGGTTAGGGCTGTTGATTGTTGCAGAAAGTTTTAGATTTGATAGGGTTGTTTTGACTTTGATTTGGCAAGTCAATTTTGACTTTTTTACTCTCTCTCTCTCTCTCTTCTGAACATTTGATATAATAATAAGAAGAATTGATCAAATGGTTTTCCCCATCTTGGGGTTTTTTCCGTAACATCCGCCAAATCTGGTTTTCTCTTGTCTTGGCTTGTCTTCCGCATTTTATTGTTCATGTTCTATATACAGTTACTGTTAATGTGATTAATTGTTAATGTGGGTGTTATTGGAAAACTAGATTGGAAATTATCATTGGGATACTAAAGGACATTGAAGTAATTGTGTTAAGCATAGAACATACCATTGTTAACTAAAATTAACATGGTATCAGGTCCCAGGTGAAGACAAAGCCCAAGAAAGAGAGAGAAAATAAATCACTAAGAGAGATATATTGGACAAGTCCCCATTGCATCTAAATCTTACTTGAAGATCGAGGACAAGATAAATGATAAATCTGACTATCATGCATGGAAGATGACATTGGACCTGACTTTGGAGGAGCATGAAGTATTGGACTATGTGCAAGGAAAACTGGTGGAGGCTCCTTCAAATGCATTGGCTGCTGCTAAAACAAAGTATAGAAAAGGTGAGGTAAAAGCAAAGAAATTTTTGGTTGTATCTATATAAAAGAATTTGGTTGCATATATTTCTAATTTGGAAACTTCTAAGGAGATATATGATAAGCTGGTTTGGATGTTCAAAGTGAACAATGAAAATCAAATCCTTTTTATGAAAAACAAGTTGAAGGATATCAAGATGGATAAAGGGGAGTCTATTTAATCCTACTTCATGAGAATAACTCAAATCAAGAATGACTTTCTATCTATTGGAGAAGTTATTTCTGACAGGGAGCTCTCTCTCATTTATTTTGGAGGTCTTCCAAGACCATGGGATGTATTTGTCACTATTATTCTCAACAATGACATAATACCTCATTTCAATGAGTTATTGGCTAGAAGCACTCAAGAGGAGATGATGATGATGGAGAGAGACAAGCCCTCAAATGGAAATAAACCTATTGATTTCTATGCTCATGCAAAGAGGAAGAATAATGTTGGTCAAAGAAGATAGGTTCAAGGATTCAAGAAGGGATTCAAAGAAGGAAAACAAGGAAGGTGTTACAATTGCAACAACTTCGGTCACTATGCTAGAGAATTCCCTCACAAGAAGAATTCTCCTAGGGATGATGACAACAAAAACCACAACAATTTCAAAGGCAATGGCAATCAAATGAACATTAGGTTCAACAACAAAGGAAATAGAAATTCTCCTGTTGTTCGAAATGGAAATGCTCGACCTCCCAAAAGGATGAGAAATACCAAGTATGATGAAAGTAATGTTGTAGAAAAAAAAGATGAATTTTATCTTATCTTTTCTCTATCTACTGCCTCTCCTTTGGATACTTTGGATCATTGGTTGATTGCTAGTGGAGCCTTAAGGCACTTCACTGGGTATAAGGAGGCCCTCTCAAATTTGGTTGAAAATAAGACTAATTTGAAGATAATACTTGGAGATAATGCCACCTACCCCATGAAAGGGACAGGTACTATCACTCTTCACTTGAATCAAGGTCAAACCATTCATCTACAAGAAGTGTTGGATGTTCCCGATTTGAAGAAGAACTTGGTGTATATTTCTATGACGAAGGACAAAGCCTTCGAGGTAGAATTTATTGATGGAAACATACGTATTTGGAAAAGAAACCCTAAAGATGCATTTACTCTTGGATTTAGGGTTGATGGTCTCTATCGAGTTGGAGGAAGTAATTTCGGAGCTTTGGCTAGTGACACTTCTCTTCAATCTGAGTTATGGCACTATAGGCTCACCCACTTACATTACAAAGCCTTACCTGGGGTAAGGGAGATGGTCAAAGGGATTTCTGAGTTCAATATGAACCATGAAGGTGTTTGTTAGGGTTGTGCAGCTGGGAAACATACAAATAGGCCATTCCCTTCTAGTGAAAGAAAGATCACTGATATTCTCCAATTGGTCCATTCTAACTTATCTGGCATGTTGCTTGTAACATCGTTGGGAGGATACCTATATTATGCAATCTTTGTGGATGAATTCTCACATAAAAAATGGATCTATTTCTTAAAGAAGAAGGATGAAGTGTTCAAATGGTTATGCTATTTCAAAGCATTGGTGGAAATCAAACATGGAAGAAGGTCGATATATTGAGGATCAACAATGGAACCGAATATGAATCAAATTAATTCAATGAATCTTACGAAGAAGTTGGCATTAAGAGGGAGACAACCATTCCATACACTCCTCAGCAAAATGGAGTTGTTGAAAGGAAGAATCAAACAATCAAGGAAGCCACCCATGCCATGCTCCATGATCAAGGTCTACCGAAGTCCTTATGGGGAGAAGTTTCCAATACTACCATGTATGTTCAAAATAGGAGCCCGTATCAAGCATTGGATTTCAAGACACCCGAGGAAGTCTTGACTAGTAAGAAACCTAATGTTTCTCATTTTAGAATATTTGGTTGTCATGTGTATTTTCGTGTGCCTAAAGAGAAAAGAAACAAGTTGGAAGCACATGGGAAGAAAGGTACATTCATTGGAAACAATGAAAGTTCAAAGGCATATATAATCTATGTGCCTGGTCAAAGAGATGTGGAAGTAATTCGTGACACCACCTTTGATGAAGACACTTCCCTTTAGAAAGCTAGAGACCTCCCTATCCCAAGGAAGGACAACAATGATGCTACAAAAACCAGGATGAACCTCCAACAGATGAACCTATGCCCTATGTTGATGGTTCAATGGATCCTATTGATCCACCTTCTGGTGATCCCTCTACCTCAAGGAAAAGACCTCCATGGCTAAAAGATACTCTCGAAGATGCTAAAAAAAATATTGCTCCAAGAGGGACATTTCGTGAAAGTAAGAAGCCAAACATGTATCAATGGTAATTGGTTGCTATCAGTACTATCATTCAAGATGAACCATGCATGTTCGAAGAAGCCATAAAGCACCAAGTATGGAAGGATGTGATGAATGTGGAATATGAATCGAGCAAGAAGAATGATGTTTGGGACGTGGTGCCTACAACTAAGGACAAGTTTGTGGTCACCTCTAAATGGATTTACAAAATCAAACATGGAGCTGATGGGAGTGTTGAAAAATATAAGGCCAGGTTCGTTCCTCGGGGCTTCTCTCAAAAGGAAGGAGTGGACTATGATGAGATATTTTCACTGGGTGCCCAAAATACCACTATAGGATCTATTATTGCTCTCCCTACCACTCAAGGATGGAACCTGTTGTCCTTTGAGATAACCTAAGGTCAATTGGTTATGCCAAAGCATCTATAACGCTTTGTGGATTTTAATGATTGGATGACTAGTGAACTGTTTATAAACAGGTGCTTTAAACTTAGATAGATTCTTAATAAAATAAAAGGTTGTTCTTTACATGCACATGGTTATTTTGATTTTAGCGGGATGGATAAGTAGAATATGGAGAAGTATAACTGATTTAATATTCAAACTGAGTATTTAACCATTTATAAGAAGAAATTAAGAAAACAATGTTTTCTTAATCAGCAAAATATAAACAGACTATCACAGAGATCTAGTGCAATTTATTCTCAAAGAGGGATTTACAATAACAGATAGTTTTGTAAATTTATCTCTTATTTAAATTACAACTTCACAAAGGATCCAAAATGAAACTGAAATTCAATTAATTTTAAGTCAGATAACTGCAAAAGACATGATTTATATGGAGAAGACATAATGAATGAACAAAATTAAATACAATTCATTGAGAGACAGACCATACGAGGCAAATCCAGAATCTTTTATTACCTAAAAAATGCTCCATCTTAGTACAAATCTACTTGATAACTTGTTCAAGGGTTCAACCATGAATACTTCGATAGAATGAAGTATTTAAGCAAAATTAAAAAAATATTACAATTAATGCTTGAGTGACATGGCATTCTATTATTAACTTAGAACTAACAGAAAAGAAGTAATACTCTCAAAAGTAATGAATCTGAACATCTGGTCCTTCTTTGAAGGAGAACAGTTGTTGAGTGGCCGTTATTCGAGTGCTGCGCTAGTGAAGCTGACCTGTATTTTAATCCTGAAATTCACACAACTTATCCCACCATTCTTCATTTTGGAATAACAATCTTTTTTACCTTGTGGTAGATCTCATCTACCTCAGTATACCGAGCAAAAGTGGGTTTTACTACAAAAATGTGTTTTATCTCATGTTGGATAAAACTTATGTTGCTGATGGCTTTGTAAAAAGCTCTGCCTGTCATAGAACCTTTGATGTTGGAAGACTTAGTTGTATCCTTGGCAATGTCCTGAAGCTTCTTCATGTAGTCTTCTCTGGTCATTAATTTGTCATTGATTACAAATAAGGAAGGTAGACCTTTCTTGTTCAATGCATCAATTCTAGTGAAAAACCTGTTAACTGCTACCTCCAGAGTGTGACACTTCTCTGTCAGCTGTACAACTAAGTTCTTCTTTGTTAGAACTTTCTTTACCTCCAGAATAGTTTCTGTTCTATCATCCACTCCTAGATCATCCAGCTCATATCTGTTTTTGGAATTGAGGAACTTTATGATGTTGTTGGCTGTAGCAGGCATTTCTCCCAATTGAGCATTGATAGTAGAAATAGTTTGCTTAGCTTTCTCCATCAATTCCTTCTGCTCGAATATAATCTGGATACATGGCTAGATTTCATCTATTTCTTCAATGATATTATTCCATATGATTTATTTAACATGACCCAGTGTGTAGCCAATAGAAGACTCAACTGCTAACTTCTTCCATGCCTCTATTTGATTTTGAGCTCTCTGTAGCTCTGCTGCATGAAAAGTCTCAGTCTTCTTTTGATGATCCTATAGAAGTTTCACTTGATCCTGCAACTTTTTGATCTCTTTAGTCTGGAGAGACATGTTTTGTACTGCATTTTCCAACTGATCTGCAGCATCCCCTGTACTTGTTGTAGAAGATATGGCTGTAGGAATGGTTGTGATAGGGAGTGCTTGCAAAGGGACAACAACCATTTTGGGAGCTTTCTCCTTCTCTTTAATCAATTTTTCCATTTCTGTCTCCATTTTCTTCAGTTGTGCACTCTACTCCATGATGAGCTTCATCATATCTGCCTTTTGTGTCTTTGTCTCTTCAATATCCTTGGCTAGAGGATCTTCTATAGATGGAAATTTTAACTACTTCCTTAATGCTGCTATGTCTAAATTCTTTTTCTTTATAAGCTCTTCTGCAACATTGATGTTTGAAGGGTCATAACCCACTTTGATCACCAAGTCCTCCAGAGTTTTAATCCTGGTGTCTTTGGCAAGTGCAGAGACCTTCTCCATCTTCAACTGTGATTGGACATTTGCTAATGTAACCTGCAGTTTAGACAAACTCATAGTAGTGTTAGTGACAGTTGAAAATATCATTTCCCCAGTCTGCTTATGCATCTCCATTTGGTCAATGGGATGTATATATTTTACATCAAACTCAAAAGTTGTCTTCTTGTAGTCTGATGCTACCTTGGGCCATGGAAACTGGGCTTGGAGGAATGCCATTTGCATTTTCCCTTTATCTGAATCAAAGGCTGACAACAACCTACTTTGAGCACCAGAAGTCTACTTCCAGAACTGGTTGTAGGTATTAATCTTCAAGGCCTCATTCCTAACTTTTATCTCCTTAAAAATGTCCATCTGTCTCCTCTAAAGTAGATGTGCTAGTCTGCATAATTTGCTGCTACTCTTGTGAAATTGTGGAGGTAGTGGGAGACTGTGTAGTCTGATAACCCACCAATGAGGAAACAAGTGGCTCATTAGTGGTGATAATGGTGTCTTGCTTTGAGTCCTTGCTGAGGCTTATTTTAGAACTAAGCTTGGCCTTCTTCCTATACATAATTTTGAATCCCTCGCTAAAAATTTCATTCCCTGAAGGGGACTCTTCTTCTTTGCTTCTCTTAGTTGTTTTCTCCTACATGGTGGAGTCTGTACTGTAGAGTATGAAACCAGCTACTCTTCTACCTCTTGTAGGGTATTCTCAGCCCATTCTAGTTGGTTTTTGTACTTCTCTATCTCTGGCCTGGTAGTGTGAAAATAAGGAGTAGATTTGGTTTCTACTCTTAATTTAGAAATGATCCCTAATGGATCAAATGACCAGGTAAAGCTTAGGCTGAACTAAATTTTCTTTAGTACCTTGTCTACTTCTTTCCCTGCTTCTCTTGTGTTTCAAATGAAAGGTCCAGTTTGTGTTTTGATTTTGAATTGGGACTTCTTCTTGGCAGCAAAAAAGTGGATCTTATCCATATTTATCATTTTCCTTATGTACTCTAGAGCAAAAATCCTCATTGGGGGGAATTTAGGCAGCTTGTAAGGTGCAAGCTCACACCCAAATATTCTCAATTTTGTATAGTTTTGGTAGAGGTACTAATCCCCTGTCTGAACTTGGTCTGATAGCTGCAACACTTTTCTAATTTCCTCATCGATCCTTGGTTCTATCCTGCTGCCTAAGAGACCGATTGTTGGATGCACAAGCATCTCTATGAACTATTTATATGTGTATTCCTTTTGTTCCTTCATCACCAGAGTAGTCTAAAAGATCACTGACCATTGGTTTCCTTTTTCATCTAGCTTTTGCAAGGCAAGGTTGATGTTGTCTCCCTAAAAGTATAAGAACATATAAACTAATATAGAAGAATACTTGAATACCTCCTCAGTTGGGAATTTGATAAGCTGTTGATGAATTGACTCTACAAGAAATTGGCTAAAGTTAAATATGATGGAGGGCTTAGAATCAATAGAGAAAATGGACAAAAATCCTATGATGGCCTCATCCACCCACTGATCAGAGTAGTAGCCAAGGAGGTAGGAGATAACTATGATGATTTGTTTGGCTCCCTAAAGGAAAATAGAGGAGGGATAGGGAGGATTTTTCTTTGGCAATGGGGCATCTTGTGTCAAGAACAGGTGAAGAGTTTTGTCCCTCTTGGCAAAGTCTAATTTCTAGTATAACTCAACAAGTGTTTCATAGGAAAAGGGGGTGGCATTCTCTACTGTGGGGGCTTGCATCATCTGCTCTATGGCTTGAGGAGTAATAGTAAAGAGAATTTCTCCAGTGGGGGTAATGATGGCCCTTTGACTTGGAAAATAAGATGCATGGCACTTCCTAACAAACTCTGGGGTGTTGTGGGTACGAGGAAAAATATAGTGGGGTAAATTGGACTCCCACAGCTGAATGTCATCGGATTTTTCAATGCATTTTTCCTCAAGCTAGCAATACATCTCAAAGAGATCCAACTCGTAGAGAGTTTCATGGATTTTGAGGTCTCTGTCAGCCAAGGGATGTGGTGAAAATCAATGGGAGGATAAATCAGAGGATTGACAAGCTCTTCTGGTCCTTTGTCCTTTGGAGGAATCTTTGGATAAGGCTAAGGATAGTAGTGAAAATCAGATTGGAGGTTTCAATACACAGAGAGGAGTCAAGTTTGGGGGAAAAACAGAGGTAGTAGGCTGAAAACAAGTTAGGGGAAGTGGTTAGAAGTTTCGCCCGAGGGGGTTTTGAAAAGCCATAGTGCTGACACGCAGGGGCGGGTGCGGTTTGGAAGACCGCCCATTTCAGACCCCCCCTCCCCCGACGATAAAATTCAGATGGTGAGCGGGGGTTGAAATGCCATGCGGGCTGTCAGATCTTGGGAGATGGGTGGAGATGGAGTGAGAGGTGGTAGAGATTTAACATGATGTGACAGGACATCCGGTGGGGCTATCGAGAATTAATTTATCGCCCGAGGGGAATATAGGAATAGGGAATTAATACCAAAATTAATTGATATATAAAACCTTAGAGAAAAACCTTTACTTCTTTTCCTTTTCTTCTGCACATGAAAATAACATTTGATATTTGACTTGTGGTGCATTTTGACTAGCAGCCTGTGCACTTATAAAAATATAAAATGAAGCCACTCTTTTCTTTTTGCTTCCCTAACATTTTATTTTCCTTTTGCCTTATTATTTTAGGGCAACTAGCACCTAAAATTTTATTGCTATGGATGCCTATAAAACATTAAATTGGCCTAACATTTTAACTTTTCTTTCTTTTTCATCCATATCCTAACTTAACATTTTAAAATTATTTTTGACTAATATACTAACTTATCAAAACTAAATAATGTTATAGCATCAACTCCAGCTGGGGACTGCTTCCCCCTGTGGGATGCAGAGAACAAGCAGATCCAAGTGCCTTCTCCTCAAGCTATGGAGTCTTTGCTGAAACAGATACTCACTTGCAAATTTTTCAAAAATAAAATAAACTCTCCGAATATTTATAGATGATGAATGAATGGAAGAAAAATTAATACTGAATGTAATGTTTCAAGTATTTCCCATTGACTAGCAATGAGGAATACTCTCCTTCCAGATTCTGTAGGATGAATGTATTGTTCCCTTTGACTTCTGCAATGCTAAATGGACCAAACCAAAGGTTGTCAAATTTTGCATGCTTGCCTTTATCTTCTCTCCTTGTATCCCACCTAAGCACTAGGTCACCTTTCTTGAAATTTCTTTCTCTAGCCTTTCTGTCAAACAATTCTTTCATCTTGTTTTGGTATTTCCTTAGCTTGTATTGAATTTCATCCTTGTCTTAATTTAACTCAATAATTTTATTAATCCTTCTTGATAAATCATATTTTTCTTCATAGGATTCCTGAAGGAATCTCATAACAGGTAAAGCTAAATGAGTAGGAAAAATTGCTTCCTTGTCGTAAAGACTTGCCCATTGATCTCTTATGAGAAACTTGTTTGCCCAAATTGCATGGATTAGATGGCTGTCCCAACTCTTTTTATGGTTTTCAAGAGTCTTCTTAATGACCTTAACTAAGCTCTTGTTGGAAGACTTTGCTAGGCCATTACCCTGTGGATAGTATGGTGTAGAATGGTGTAATAGGATGGAATATTTTTGACAGAACTCAATCATTTTAACACTGCTGAAAGCTCTTGCATTATCTGTAACAATCTATTGAGGACATCCAAATCTTGATAGGATATTTCCTTCAAGAAATTTAATCACAACAACATCAGTTGCATTTTTAACAGGTATGGCTTCTACCCACTTGGTAAAATAGACTGTAGCAGTTAAAATCCATATGTGTTGATTACTTGATTGTGGATGAATTTTCCATATAAAGTCCAACCCCCATTGTAGAAAAGTAGAATAAACCAATACTGGAACCAAAGGAAGTGTTGACTGTCTCTGTTTTCCTGCAAATAATTGGCATGGTATGCAACTCCTTACTCTTACTCCAACTTCTTTAAAAAGTGTGGGCCAATAGAAACCTGCTTTTAAAATTTTGTAGGTTTTTGCTCTCTAGGCATAATGTCCACCACAAAACCCTCCATGAAACTGATCTATAATTCCCTCTATTTCATTTTCAGTTAAACAAAGAAGAACTATATTAACAGTGTCTTTTTAGTATAGATTAGCATTGATAATGCATTATTTTACTGCTTTAAGCTTCAGGGCTTTGCACTGCTTCGAGTTAAGATCAACTGGACATTGAAAATCCCTAAGAAACTACACAATATCAGAGTACCAATAAGAGAGTAGATATTTTTGATGTATGTGAACAAGAATGGCTTGATCTGAAGAAAGAGGTTCTTGTGGGTTCTCCCCTTCTATGAGAGGAGGAGGTTCTTGTGGATTCTCCTCAAATATTAAGGAAGGTTCTTGTGGATTCTCCCTTGATATTAATTCAGAAACCAGATTTATCCCCAATACTTTGCATTTGGACTCAGCTAACAATTTGGCTAGGCCTTGGCCTTTTACTAGCTTTGTGGTCTTAATTTCAAGGTCAAATTCAAGGATTTTTGCAATCCATCTCCCTCTTCTTCCATCAGTATGAGGCTGGGTCAAAACAATTTTAACAACATGATTAGGGACATAAGTTGTAATGTGTGAATGCAGGACATAGGTTCTAAAGGCTTTGAGGACTTGAATTAAGGCATAAGCTTGTTTTTCAATAATATCATACCTAAGTTCAACATCCCTCATAACTTTGGAAAGGAAGGTTATAGGCTAGTCATCACCATTTGTGTTCTTCTGTGAAAGTACAACAGCTACGGTTGTCTGGGATGCAAAAGAATATATGTTAAAAGGTGAAGAATAATCAGGGCTAGCTAATGTAGGGGCTTCAGATATAGCCTTTTTGATCTGATCAAAATCATATCTAGCAGAAACTATCCATTTCACTTCATTGTTTTCCTTTAGCATATTAGTTATATCCTCAACTATCTCTGCATAATTAGGGAAGAACCTTATGAGAAAATTAATCTTTCCAAGGAAGGTTTGTATCTCTTTCTTATTCCTTGGTAGAGATAGGGTCTGAATAGCTGAAACTCTCTTTGGGTCAATCATAACTCCCTCCTTGGAGATTATACGCCCTAGTAATTTCCCTTCCTTTACAACAAATATAGATTTCTTCGGGTTGATGGATATGCCAAATTTCCAGCACCTGTCAAAAACCTTGCTCAAGTGTTTTAAATGATTTTCATCAGAATCAGAGAAAATAGTTAAATCATCTAAATAAATGACAGTAAATTGAGATGTTTTACCTACAAATTCTAGATCCATGGCTCTCTGGAAAGTGGCTCCAGCATTGGTTAACCCAAATGGAATTCTATCATACATAAATGTACCCTAAGGTGTGGTGAAAGCAGTTTTGTCTTGGTCAGCTTGACTTACCATGATATGGTTGTAACTAGAAAATCCATCTAGCATAGAAATCCTATTTTCACCTAAAACTTTATGAAGTAGATGATCTATTTTGGGAAATGCATAATTATCCTGTAAAGATGATTTGTTTAGATTTCGGAAGTCTACACATAGCCTAATCTCACAATTTTTCTTTCTGACAGGAACTAGGTTGGCTACCCAATTAGAATACCTTAAAGGTACTATGATATGAGCATCAAGCAACTTTTTAAGTTCTTTCTCAATGGTTGGAAGTAGTATGGGATTGATTCTTCTTAGTTTTTGTTGAAAGGGTTTTGCTTCTGGTTTCAAAGGAATCTTATGCTCAATCAAAGATGTATCATAAGTTTTTAACTCATTATAAGACCAGGAAAAAACATCTTTGTAATTTTTAAGAAGATTCAAGTATTTGATTTTTACATCCAAAGGTAAGGTTGATGATAATTTAATATTTCTCACATCATCCAAAGTCCCAATATTGCATTCTTCGATTTCTTCTTCAGGTGAGTTAAACAAGGGATTTTTAGAGACATCATTATTATCAAATAGTTTTTCCAACGGAACCAATCCTTTAGGAATAAAATTATTAGATAATTGGATGATATCATGATCAAGAATTTTAGGACTGAATGAAGTTTCTGGATTTAGGTGATTTGATTCTTGAACATCGTTTTGATCTTCTTCAATTTGCATATTTGAGAATTCATCAATGACTTGAAGAAAAGATTTTAATTGTTCATCATCTTCAAAAATCTGCCAGTTTTTAAGGTTATCAGGAATTGATGGTCTATACTTGACTTGAATTTGGTATTCTAACAATACTGGCTTAGGGATTTTGAAAGAGCTTGTTGATACAACTAGTGAGTTAACATGCATATTTTCATCTCTGGGAATAATAGTTATGTTAAATCCTTGAAAGAAATTTTCAATTGTGTCCCAAGCTTCATTTCTATAGGACCTAAGCCTTGGGTGTTTCATTTGACACAGATTTCTAACTTGGTTCAATATAAGCTAAGAATCGTAAAAGACACTCAAGTTTTGAACCTTTAAAATCCTAGCTAGCTCAAGACCTAGAAGAAAATCCTCATACTCAGCCACATTATTGGTGATCTCAAATTCAAGTTTACATGACTGAGTTATGTTTTCTTTATTTGGTGAAATTAAAACAATTCCTGCTCCTGCTCCTTCTTTTGAGCAAGAGCCATCAAAATAAAGTTTCCAAATATTTGATTCTACAAATTTAGGTTTGGAAACTATATTTTCAATGGCAAGTTTAGTGTTTGATGCATTTTGTTAAGATAAATGAAGGCAACCAAAATCCTGATCTACTATATAGATAGGGTGGTTTTTTGCTTGATTAGACCTACAAACAGTATGAAGGAATCTGACTTCCCTATAGAACCTTAATTGTTCACCTCCATAGACTGGAATAGTAGCAAAAGACATGTCCATCTGAAGTGATCCTCCAAGTTTAGCACAACATGATCAAGATAGAAGCATGCCAAACTTGGCAGGAATATCAGTGACAACTATGTCTAAAACTATACTCTTGATAGGTATTTGAGCTAAGGTCACAACTAGGTATTTGATCAATCCTAGGCATGGTACTTTCTTTGAATCAAAGGTGTAAATATCATGATAAGAGTGGGTAACTTGTAGCTGAAGCTGGTCCATAATTACCTTTGGCATAAGGTTATGAGAAGCTCCAGAATTCAGCATGCATTTATACAAAATAAAGTCTTGATCTTTTAAAGTTACATAAAACGGTGGAACAATTTCATCAATCATATCAGAACTAGGGCCAAACACTACTAAGGGCTTTTCATCTTGCAAACTAATAACATCTCCCTCAACATCTACAATAGAGGACTGTATCCATTTAGACACTTGATTTTTATAACGAGGGTTTTTGGAAAGTTCAGCTAAAGGTATAGGAATCTTGATCCTTTCTAATTCCTTTTCACTATTAAAATTTGTCAAAATGGTCTTGTCAGATGAAAAGGTTTCAGTGCATGACTCTGTAGTCTGAGGTGTTAGAGTTTGTGTTTAAATGGATTTTATTGTAGGTTCAATTATAGTGGTATATTTTGAAGGTCTACCAGGACCTGATCTTCGTCTTAGATCATATCTCTTATTCAATTCTGCAATAAAAAATTTAGAGAATGCTAGGTATTTTGAAAGTTGAGCATCTCCTTATTCTTGTTCAAAAGACTGAGGTGAGGATGAAGGAACTATTGCCATTTGTACTATTGAAGAATCAATATTATTGATATCTTAAGTGATTAAAGGGTCTGTATCCTGTGGCTATTGATCATCAATCAACAAAGGTGGTTGAACGTTTTGATCAGAACTTGGTCTCTGAAGAATTTGCATTTGAGGAGTTCTTCGAAATTGAGTTTGAGCTTGAGGTCTAACAACAATTTGCTGAGTAGTTCTAGGTTGCGTTTCAATTTTAGAAATCCTATTAGAAAGGTTTCTGAGTAAAGATGTAATTTCATCAATTTTATGATCTTCAAGTTTAGATTTGGAACAAGATGAGTCATCAACCCTAGCTTTTAGTTTTCTTTCTTCTTTCTTTGCTTTAGCTTTAAGTTTTCCAGAAGCTAACCTATTGGCTTCTACATCTATAACATTTGTCTGCATGTCTTCTAATGTATTAGAAACCCTTTCCCTTAGCATCACTGTAAAGTCATCTTCAAATCCTTTGGAAAATTTGACCTTTATAGCTGCTACTGGTGGTTTACAATCATCATGCAGTTTATGTTAGAGTTTGTTAAATCTTTTGATGAATTCAACAACTGGTTCACCGGGGTTTCTCTTTAGACTTCAAATTCAGTAAGAAAGTAAACAGGATATTTATTTACCATTGGTTTTTAAATATAGTTATGAGCTCATTCCATGTTCTAATAGAGTCAACTCTAAGTTTCCTAAACCAGATTCTAACATTCCCTTCTAAATATTGTACAAATAATCTCATATAAACATCTTCTTGTTCTATGTTCATATTGTCAACAAAATCAAGGAAAGATGATACATGATCCTCTGCTGAGGGACTTGTTTCTCCATTAAATCTGGGTAGATGTTTAAGATATCCATCAGGGAAATATCCTAAGTTTGCAGGGAGAACTAGAGCAACATACCTTGCTTGCACAATGGGTCGAAAATCCATAACGATAGGAGGAGTATGGGGTGACTGAGTGGATGATGATGAAGATGAATATGTAGGAGATGAAGATGAATCCATAGGGGTATTAGCATGTGGAGAAGAGAAAGAGGGAGGAGACCTTTTTGAGTATTTCAAAGGGGTTTTAATAACCAACTTCTGAACTCCTAGTGGAAAGTCTTCCTTATTATCAAACAAAGGATTCGAATAGACAGAAAATGTCTCTTCAAGATTAGTAGAGGTTGATGGAATAGAATAAGGAGTTGGAGTAATGAAATCTTGAGGCTTGAATTCAGGTAAATGTAAACCCAATTCTTCCTCAGATGAAGGTGATTTTATAGGAATGGATGGGACTTGATATGACTCAAGTGACTATATTAAAAAGGCTGATGGAAGATCTACTCCTCTAGAATGGAGTTCAGAAACCCTAAGAGCTAGCTCAGTCCAATCAGGATGGGATGGTATAGATGAAAAAGGATATACAGATGAGATGTATTCAGGGTGTAAAGCTGAAGAAGAAGAAGGGTTTCTATATCTTCTCCTTGAAGAGGCTCCCCTAATAAGTCTTTCTAGATCTAGTAGAGCGTTAACAATCTCAGAATCAGAACGTGATCTAGTGTGCTTAAAAGGAGCCAGCTTGGACTAGTGGAATCACTAGGTGAAAGATTTTGACCTATACCCTTATCCTTTATTCACCTTAAAGGAAAGGGAGAATCGTTGCCCTAGGGAAAATTTAGCTTGCAATTGTTCGCTCCTCGGTAATGGTGCCAATCTGATGTTGTCCTTTGAGATAACCTAAGGTCAATTGGTTATGCCAAAGCATCTATAATGTTTTGTTGATTTTAATGATTGGATGACCAGTGAATTGTTTATAAACATGTGCTTTAAACTTAGATAGATTCTTAATAAAATAAAAGGCTATTCTTTTACATGCACATGGTTATTTTGATTTTAGCAAGATGGATAAGTATAATATGGAGAAGTATAACTGATTTAATATTCAAACTGAGTATTTAACCATTTATAAGCAGAAATTAAGAAAACAATGTTTTCTTAATCAACAAAATATAAACAGACTATCACAGAGATCTAGTGCAATTTATTCTCAAAGAGGAATTTACAATAACAGATAGTTCTGTAAATTTATCTCTTATTTAAATTACAACTTCATAGAGGATCCAAAATGAAACTAAAATTCAATTAAATTTTAAATCGGATAACTGCAAAAGACATGATTTATATGAAGAAGACATAATGAATAAACAAAATGAAATACAACTCACTGAGAGACATACCATATGAGGCAAATCCAGAATCTTTTATTATCTCAAAAATGCTCCAGCTTAGTACAAATTTTCTTGATAACTTGTTCAAGGTTTCAACCATGAATACTTCGACAGAATGAAGTATTTAAGCAAAGCTACAAAAATATTACAATTAATGCTTTAGTGACACGACATTCTATTATTAACTTAGAACTAACAGAAAATAAGTAATACGATCAAAAGGAATGAATATGAACATCTAGTCCTACTTTGAAGGAGAAAAGTTGCCGAGTGGCCACTATTCGGGTGATGCGCTGGTGAAGTTGACCTGTATTTTAATCCTGAAATTCACACAACTTATCCCACCGTTCATCTGGAATAACAATCTTCGTTACCTTGCGGTAGATCTAATCTACCTCAGTATGCCGAGCAAAGGTGGGTTTTATTGCAAAAATGTGTTTTATCTCATAATGGATAAAACTTATGTTGCTGATGGGTTTGTAAAAAGCTCTGCCTACCATAGAAGCTTTGATGTTGGAAGACTTAGCTATATCCTTGGAAATGTCCTGAAGCTTCTTCATGTAGTCTTCTCTGGTCATTAATTTGTCATTGATTACAAATAAGGAACGCAAACCTTTCTTGTTTAATGCATCAATTCTAGTGAAAAACTTGTTAACTGCTACCTCTAGAGTGTGACACTTCTCTGTCAGCTGCACAACTAAGTTATTCTTTGTTATAACTTTCTTTACCTCTAGAATAGTTTCTGTTATATCATCCACTCCTAGATCATCCATCTCATATTTTTTTTTGGAATTGAGGAACTTTATGATGTTGTTGGCTGTAGTAGGAATTTCTCCCAATTGAGCATTGATAGTAGAAATAATTTTCTTAGCTTTCTGCATCAATTCCTTCTGCTCGAATATAATCTGGATACATGGCCAAATTTCATCTATTTCTTCAATGATATTGTTCCATATGATTTCTTTAACATGACCCAATCTGTAGCCAATAGAAGACTCAACCACTGACTTCTTCCATGCCTCTATTTGATTTTGAGCTCTCTGTAGCTCTGTTGCATGAAAAGTCTCAGTCTTCTTTCGGTGATCTTGTAGAAGTTTCACTCGATCCTGTAACTTTTTGATCTCTTCAGTCTAGAGAGACATGTTTTGTACTGCATTTTCCAACTGATCTGTAGCATCCCCTGTACTTGTTGTAGAAGATATTGTTGTAGGAATGGCTATGATAGGGAGTGCTTGCAAAGGGACAACATCCATTTGGGAGCTTTCTCCTTCTATTTAATCAATTTTTTTTTTATTTTTCTTATTTATGTCTCCACATGCTTTAGTTGTGCACTCTGCTCCATGATGACCTTCATAATATCTGCCTTTTGTGTCTCTATCTCTTCAATATCCTTGACTAGAGGATCTTCTGTAGATGGCAATTTTAATTGCTTCCTTAATGCTTCCATTTCTAAGTTTTTTTTCTTTATAAGCTTTTTTGCAGCATTGATGTTTGAAGGGTCATAACCAACTTTGATCACCAAGCCCTCCAGAGTTTTAATCCTGGTGTCTTTGGCAAGTGAAAAGATCTTCTCCATCTTCAACTGTGACTCTACATTTGCTAATGTAACCTGCAGTTTAGACAAACTCATAGCAGTGTTAGTGATAGTTGAAAATATCATTTCCCCAGTCTACTTATGCATCTCCATTTGGTAAATGGGATGTATATCTTTTACATCAAACTCAAAAGTTGTCTTCTTGTAGTCTGATGCTACCTTGGGCTAGGGATCCTATGCCTGGAGGAATGCCATTTTCATTTTCCCTTTATCTGCATCAAAGGTTGACAACAGCCTGCTTTGAGCACTAGAATTTTGATTCTAGAACTGGTTGTAGGTATTAGTCTTCAAGGCCTCATTCTTGACTTTTATCTCCTTAAAATTGTCCACTATACTTTTCTCTGTCTCCCCTGAAGTAGATGTGCTAGTCTGCATAATTTTTTGTTGCTCTTGTGAAATCGTGGAGGTAGTGGGAGACTGTGTAGTCTGATCACCCACTAATGAGGAAACAAGTGGCTCATTAGTGGCGATAATGTTCTCCTGCTCTGAGTCCTTGCTGAGGCTTAGTTTAGAACTAAGCTTGGCCTTCTTCCTTTACGTAATTTTGAATCTCTCGCTGGAAATTTCAGTCCCTGAAGGGGACTCTTCTTCTCTGCTTATCTTAGCTATTTTCTCTTGCATGGTAGGAGTTTGTACTATACAGGATGAAACTAGCTGCTCTTCTGCCTGTTGTAGGGTATTCTCAACCCATTCTAGTTGGTTTTTGTATTTCTCTATCTCTGGTCTGGTAGTGTGAAAATAAGGAGTAGATTTAGTTTCTACTCTTAATTTAGAAATGATCCCTAATGGATCATATGACTAGGTAAAGCTTAAGCTGAACTACATTTCCTTTAGTAGTTTTTCTGCTTCTTCCCCTGCTACTCTTGTGTTGCAAATGAAACACCCAATATGTGTTTTTATTTTGAACTGGGACTTCTTCTTGGCAACAACAAAGTGGATCTCATCCATATTTAGCATCTGCCTTATGTACTCTAGAGAAAAAATCCTCATTGGGAGGAATTTAGGCAACTTGTAAGGTGCAAGCTCACACCCAAATATTCTCAATTCTATATAGTTTTGGTAGAGGTACCAATCCCCTATTTGAACTTGGTTTGATAGTTGCAACACCTTTCTAATTTCCTCATTGATCCTTGGTTCTATCATGTTGCCTAAGAGACTAATTGTTGGATGCACAAACATCTCTATGAACTGTTTATATGTGTATTCCTTTTGTTCCTTCATCACCAGAGTAGTCCAAAAGATGACTGACTATTGGTTTCCTTTTTCATCTAGCTTTTGCAAAGAAAGGTTGATGTTGTCTCCCTGAAAGTATAAGAACATATAAACTAATACAGAAGAATACTTGAATACCTCCTCAGTTGGGAATTTGATAAGTTGCTAATGAATTGACTCTGCAAGAAATTGGTTAAAGTTAAATATGATGGAGGGCTTAGAATCAGTAGAGAAAATGGAAAGAAATCCTATGATAGCCTCATCTACCTACTGATCAGAGTAGGAGCCAAGGAGGTAGGAGAAAAGTGTGATGATTTGTTTGGCTCTCTCAAGGAAAATAGAGGATGGATAGGGAGGATTTTTCTTTAGTAATGGGGCATATTGTGTCAAGAACAACTCAAGAGTTTTGGCCCTCTTGGCAAAGTATAATTTCTGGTATAACTCAACAAGTGCTTCGTTGGAAAAGGGGGTGGCATTCTCTATTGTGGGGGCTTGCATCACCTGCTCTATGGCTTGAGGATTAATAATAAAGAGAATTTCTCCAGTGGGGGTAATTATGGCCCTTTGGTTTGGAAAATAAGATGCATGGCACTTCCTAACAAATTCTGGGGTGTTGTGGGTACGAGGAAAAATATAGTGGGGTAAATTGGACTCCCATAACTAAATGTCATCATATTTATCAATGTATTTGTCCTCAAGCCAACAATACATCTCAAACAGGTCCAATTCGCAGAGAGTTTCATGGATTTTGAGGTCTCTGTTAGCCAAAGGGATGTGGTGAAAATCAATGGGAGGATAAATTAGAGGATTGACAGGCTCTTCTGGTCCTTTGTCCTTTGGAGGCATCTTTGGATAAGGCTAAGGACAGTAGTGAAAATCGGATTGGAGGTTTCAATACACAGAGAGGAGTCAGGTTTTGGGGGAAAAAACAGAGGTAGTAGGCTGAAAACAAGTTAGCAGACAGTGTTGCTAGCGGGTGAAAACGTTGGAGTTTAGCCCAGTGAACCTGTAACAAAGCAATACAATGACAGTGAATGAATTCAGTAACCTGTTAACAAGTGAAAGGGAATTTTATATAACAATGTGGCTTTTCCGTTGAAGATGGCATGAATTCTTCAGATTAATGGCTAAACCATTTACTGCTTAACGACTTAATTGTGAAGGGAGCAGATGCAATTGGTGGAGCTAATGAATGAATGTCGTGGTAGAAGGTGAATGGTGGGAGCGCAATGAAGTTACAGATCCATTTGGTCACATCACGCCCATCATTCATATCAGTACTATTCGGCTCATCAAACCCTAATTCAGTTGCTACATGCCCTAGACAAGTCATCACTTTGAATTCCTCCTTCCCTGAGAGTTTCTTTGCCTGAAGCCCTCCGGAAATGCCTCCTTGAGGGACCAGCGTAGCCTTGGTTATGGGTAAGTGCGCTTCAGTGCAGGTAGGCCCATGACAGGGTACATTTTAGAGCACTTAGGTCTACTTTGACCTGTGCTGGGCAAGATTAAGCGAAATCCTTGTAGGGTTATGGAAATATTCTTATATTCTGGAGCTTTCTAGAAGATTCCCACACTTATAATCTCCTATGAGCTATAAATTGGATAGTGAATGAGTTAAGTAACCTCCTATCCTCTCATCATTTCCTCCATGGAAACTAACTCTAAGTTTGCAAGGCCATTTAATACCCTCATTTATGACCAAACCTCCTCCATTTTCCTATAAATTGAGCACTCATCTAAGTGATCAGGGGCCGGACTTTGAGAATTTGTAAGGAGATACTATTGGTGTGAGGTTTGAGATTGTAAGCAAGTATTGTTATGCTTCGAGAGTGCTGTTCTTTTGATGTGATGTTGGTTAGAACCCAAGCTGGAGGAGTGACATTGGATCAGAGTTCATGGTTGTAACTCTTCCTTCTATTTAATAAAGTTGTTTACACCTTTTCCCATATTCTTGTCTTTATGTATGATGATTATATGTGTAAATTCTTTCGATTCCATTTTCTTATAGTAGATAGATCTCTTTCTTTGATTGGCTTTTGTTCTCTGTTTATGATTGCAGGTACTTGTCGATTGGATTAAGTTCGAGAAGGAGCGACGGAAGCCATACAAAGGAGACAAAGGGAAAGTGAAAGATAACAAGTGGGTCCCTTGTCTTATTTATCTTCTATAGAAAAAGGATAAACACTTTAAATCTGTTGTTCTAGGTGTAGCTACCCACCTAGGGAAATTGTATTTATCTGTAGATGCAAAATTCCATATAACAAATTAGTGACTCCGCTGGGGAACGATCATCGTTTCGGGTAGTTAACCTTCATCCTAGTACACCATAGTAGACTTTAATTGCTTCATTGATATTGTTTCAGCCTTTTTGAAGTGTTTTTTGGTAAAAATTGTGCTTGAAATCCCCTAGGATGGCCTCTGTGGAACCAACGCAAGTTTGGTCAAGAGACAAAGCACTGCAGAGCACCCTTGGCTTGAGGATAATTCTCTAAAGTGCACTGTCTCCCATTCAGGGCTGTGCTGATCCTCCTTATGTCAAAATTCCCACCTTTGACTTGATTTTTCCCAAATTTCTTTATGTTTTTGCTTTCTAAAATATCAATGGTTGTTGTACTTTTGAAATCAAATTATGTTTCCTCTCCTAGCCCTACTTTGGCCTTACTTGTTTAGTGTTTCTTAAATGATTTATTTATCACTATCAATTCTTTGTCAAAGTTAGTTTATAGTCGATTAACCTTTGTTCAAAAGAAAGTGTCATAAAAGTCTTCATTTCTTTCGAAAAGGAACTATCGTAAATTCTTCGTTCTTGCAAAAAGATTGATTGATTGTATGTGCATTAGTTTCCTTTTGTTCATCTCAACATTAAGGGAATTGAAAAGAAAAACTTGCATCATGCATTGAAAATTTTTGTATGTGCTCATAGGAATAGTTTAGGGAAATTTCATTAGATGTGCTCTTTGTTATTTGATTAAAAGAATCTGATTGCTCTATCCCTACTAGCTAAGGTTTTCATTGTTCAAATTGAATGAAAAGAATGTTTATCATATTAGTTGCATTCTAGGAATTTCAAAGACATCATGCGGTGAATCTTGAAAGGAAAATTCATAATCAAGATCAACTTAAAATTAATCTCAATTAACCTAATGGAGCATGGTCACCTAACGCAAAACATTTAGAGGTTCTAGGCTGGAGACGTGTTCCGGAATCGTAAAACATAGTAGCTGTTGCTAACTTGTCTCGGATACATTCCGAGTGTGATACCCCATTCCACGTACGTGAGTATATCGTAGCTTGTCCACGTACCTTCGGGTATATAGCGTGATGTTACAGTACGTAAAGTATAAAGGAATGCTCTCACTGTGCGGTTTCACTTTAGACAACACTAATACGCATTGGGCCTCCACGTACTTTCGGGTATATATGGGAGGACAACACTAGGTTGCTATCCATCGTTAGGTAACCGAGTCGGCCACCTTGTACACTGTGATACACTGAACACAACATTCGGGGAGATTGTCTGCCTGTACTTCTCGGTTTGCCGGGAGGTATTTTGCAGTTCACAGTTGCTTGGTAAACCTTTTGCCTAGCTTACCCCTTTTTGTTTATTTCTTTTTTATAATAAAATCAATCAGAAATCATGGAGGAACATCAACCCTTATCTCATCGTTCACGGAGGACAGCGAGTAAACCGCCTTTACCGCCCAAAGCTACACCTATCCGATCAAAGAGGTCTCGTTTGACTGAATCTAGTACTTCACAAAGTTCAGGTTCTTCATCTGAATTACCAGAAACACCTATAGTGGTAAGTACTGTGACCCCAAATCCTCCTACAGTTATTGGTACATCTGTTACTAAAGTGGAATCTCCACAATTACCTGAGGATACTAGAACTGAATCTAGTGAAACGGTAACCCAAGTTGTTCAACAACAAGTTGATTCTGAACCCAAAATTGTTCAACAAGAAATTACTGCTGAACCTGAATCTATTCAACCAGAAGTTGATCCTGAACCTATCACTGTTCAATCAAAAGTTACTTCTGAACCAAAAGTTGTTCAAGAAGCCCAACCTGAACCTATTCTTTTACCAGAACACTTGGATCTTGAAGTTGAACAATCATAAGTTGTTACCTTACAGAAGAAGATCAATTGGTACATCCTCAGACATCCGTAACTGTCGAGACTTCCTCTTTACCTCAGGAACAAATACCAGAAATCTATTACAGACCTGACGGTTAAATCCTTCCACCTGGTTTGATTTTGATAGAAGAGAACCTAAGGTAGAAACACGCAGAACTCCATTCCATTTTGGAACTAGACTTTATCTGTATCCTCATACTCCTCATTTTACTGCTCCTTTTGATCTTGATTACTTTCAGACACCTGTTGATTCGTTAGGAAATTTATTTGGACATTTGACTATGGTAGAGTCAACATCCCAGACCGTACCATCTATTACGGCTATGATAGAATCTTCTGTCGCAACCTCTTCGATGTTTACTATGACACCTGAGTCACACTTGTATGGTGTTCCGTCCATCCCATCGGGTTACCAATCTTTATCTGGAACCCACTCAGGTGTTGCTTCTAGCCCTTGGTCTTCACCAATGTCCTCTACTGGAATTTTATCTGGTTCTTCATTAACGGATACTGAACAGCTAGACCCATCAAGTCAATATCAAGCTGGTTCATCTGGTTATTGTCCTATGTATCTGCTTTACACTGGACTACCCCCATACGGAGAACAATATGCATAATCTCCTTATCCTCCATTTTCTAGGGGGCAACCATATGTCAGTATGTCGTCGTCTTTAGGTTAGCCTAGAATGACTATCTGTCAATGGCAGCCAACAATGCCCGTTCAACCTAGGCTTTTGTATCCATCACAACCTATGCAATTTGTCTCATCCATACCTACAACAGTTGTTGTTATAGCTTTACCGCAGTGACAAGCTCAGATTGTTGTATCTCAACCTGTGCAAGCTAGTCCTTCAACCTCAGACCCCCAAGTTTCAGGTTTACAAATTCAACCTTCTCAGGTAGTTTTACAACAACCACTTGTGCTTAGAGTCCAACAACCTCAGGCTAGTTTACCTTTTACTGGAATGACTCAGACTTACACTAGTTTAGTGTATTCACAACCTGGTCAAGCTTACATTGGTGGGAAACAACCGTTAAATCAACAACCGTTGTATCAACAACAACAACAATTGCTTCAACAACCTTGGCAGCCCCAATATCAATAGCAGCAATTCCAACAATACCAACCTCATCCTGGACTTGGTCAACAAGCCTATGCTAGGTTTGGTCAACAACAAGTTTACCTAGGTCCTGGTCAACAAGCCTATGCTAGGTTTGGACAACAACAAATGTATCCTGGTGCTCAACAACAACCTCACACCGGATTTGCTCAACAAACTTACCCTTATCAAGGTTACCAGCAGCAGATGCCTTATGCTGGTATGCAAAGGCCTATTGCCCAGGCAATCCCATCTTACCCTGGATATGCTCAACCTGACCTCAATAGATAGTTTCCTTTCGTTGCAACACTTGAATTACCAGATCTAAACCAGCTCACCAATGACCCAATTCTTTATGCACCTTGGTGGCCGGTGATTCCTCATAAATTACCTTTTGATATTCTGAAATTCAATGGAAATCTTGGAGAAGACCCGTCCAACCATGTCATGACTTTTCATTTATGGTGTTCATCAAACTCCTTGAATGATGATTCAATTAGACTACGAATTTTCCATAGAACGCTTACTGGTTCGACTGCGAAGTGGTACATTGAGTTAGCACGAGCTTCTTTTTATAACTTTACAACCTTAGCTACCACAGTTTTAACCCACTTCAGTTACCCATACGATATGAAACTCGAACAGAACTATTAACCAACTTTAAATAGACTACTACTACTCATATCTTTGATCATATTCATGAGTGGCATCGTTGTCATCGAATGGTTAAAACTTATGTTTCTAATCAACTTTTAGTTGAGTGGTTTATAAAATCCTTGCTGCCATCTATCATCAAGGATGTGGTGAAAGGTGGAGTTGTCACTGAAGAGAAAGTAATTGCTCGTGCCCAATATTTGCACTTGATTTATACGTAGTCTGGCATGCTTAATGACATGATCTTGAATGCACCCCAACCAGCTTTCACTGTTCCTCCACCACCATCGAGTAAGGACTCTCATGCCGGTGACAGTGTGATTGGTTCTTCGAGCACACAAATGGCAGGTAGACCATCTGGTCAAACACTTGCCATTTCCAATCAAACTACAAATTCATATGATAACACTCTTGCTTCCGAAATCAATTCCGTGTCATGTGACAGAGGCAAGAATGAAAAGCAACCAGGAATTAAGAAGAAAGGGAAAAAAAAGAAGAAACAAAATAATTCCCCTTAAGAGAAATCATCTGATTCCTCTTCTTTGGCTAGGAAACCTTGTTACCCATATTTAATCTATAACAATGAGCACTTTACGCAAGATTTTCCTCATCGATTTGAAGTCTCAAAGCTTCTTAAGACTTCTAATACATCTGCGGTGTTCATTGATCCTTTTCCAAACCCAAAGACAAATATGGTTGCTACAGACCATGCTTCCACTTTCCAAGTGCATATGCTATTCGCCTCTAAGCCTAAAATTGCAGTTTTGGTGTCAACACGAAGTAAAGATTATGGAAATCAACTGTCGTCATCGAATAACGAGGCTAATCAACCTAATCCTTCGACTTCGACTTTGTCTGATCCTATTCCACCAACTATTTCACCAGAGTTAACAATAAAACCACCTAAGGGAGTTTTACATAAATCAACATTTAACCCTCGAGCTCGAGCTGCACAAAACTATAACATAGTAGAAGATTTGGCTCAGTCACCTTCTACTATGTCAATGCTTGAGGTACTTCAAAATTGTCCCTCCCAAAAGTAGGCTTTGTTATCAGCAATTGGTGGAATCGATCCAACTAATTCCAGTCTTGTGGTTTTCAACCATGTGGGTTATATGCCACAGCTACCAGCGCAATTAGCCTTCTTGATTCAAGTAAATTCCTTGAATAAACTTATTCATTGAACCATAATTGACGAGGGGGAATCTACTTGTATTATGTCTATGAATTTCTAGAAAACACTTGGCTCACCAACTTTCTCACACTCACCAACAACGTTAAAAGCTTTTGACGGTCGCACATATACGCCTTGTGGAATATTGAGTAATCTACAAATCGAACTAGGGGGAAAAACAATAACTGTTGAAGTTGAGGTTGTTGACGGACCCCTTGACTACAACATTTTGTTAGGAAGACCATGGGTTTATGCTATGGCTGCTATGGTTTCAACATCCTTTCGTACGATTTCATTTCCTCATAAGGGCAGAATCATAGTTATCGACCAACTCACCTTCTTCGCCTCTAGTTCACAGGCTATTGGAAGCATTTCGTTAGTTCACAAAGCCCCGCTATCTCTTCAAAACATTGGTGTAGGTATCTTCAAGGCTCCTTCCCTAATGGGTACTTTTTTCACTACCACCACCATCAAACTTGGTGGACATGGCAAAAGTTGAGACTTGCAACATGATATCTTCCACTTCATCTAACTTAAAGAAGATTACCAATATTTCTGAAGTTGATAGTAGTAATGAAATCATGTCGCTAAGCCCCATTGAGCTTGCATAGTAATCAATATTTCTGGATTGCGCGACGAACCCAAATCCATCTTCACCAATTGTATGGGTAGATTGTTCATTAGAATATGGTACTTCTTTTGATCCTTTTTCACATATATTTTCTACTGATGAAGGAATCATCCAATCAATGATGACAGAAGAAGAACCATGGGAAGATTATCATCATTGTTCCCGTCTTCTAGATCACATAGAAGATTTTTCAAATGAACTTAATCACCCTTCAGTTGTTGATTTCCTTTCGAATTGTATTTTCATAGATACAAGATTCCGAGTGACACTTGTCAAATATCGAAGAAACTATTTCTATCAATATTTCGACCAAACCTAAAGTTGTAGAAAACATTCATGTTGGCAAATCTTGTTCTCCATCAGAACTTGATATTTTCCATACTCTCTTTCATGAATTCTAAGATATATTTGAATGGTCATATGAGGAGATGCCAGATATTGACTCTAGTATAGTTGAAAATGAAATCAAAATGTATCTTGATGTCAAACTAATGCGACAATGCCTCCATCCTATTCATCCAAAGAAGGCTACTGCCATTAAAACAAAAGTTGAGAAACTTTTCCATGTTGGTTTCATATACCATGTTCCTCTTACTGATTGGGTTTCCAATATTGTTCCTGTCATGAAGAAACAAGGGACAATACGAGTGTGCATCAATTATAGGGATGTTAATCAGGCTTGTTCAAAAGACAATTATCCCACTCCGTTTATCGACCAGATTATTGATGAATGTGCCGGATGTGAAATATTTTCGTTTATGGCTGGTTTTTTCGGCTATAATCAGATCAATATCTGCCCAGAGGACCAACCTAAGACTGATTTTATTTGTCCATGGGGCACATTTTCTTATAGGAAACTCCCTTTTGGTTTGAAGAACACAGGGGAAACTTTTTAGAGGGAAATGAACTGTGCCTTCCATGACATCAAAAATATTGTTCAACCATATCTTGATGATTTACCTGCTCATTCATGAAACCGGATTGATCACCTGCAACATTTGAGAGCTATATTTTTATGATGCCGACACTACAAAATATGACTCAATCCACAAAAATGTGTGTTTTGTGTCAGTTTTGGTCATTTTCTTGGTTTTGTAGTGTCTAAGGAAGGAATTTGACTCGACCCTCTTAAGGTTCAGGCAATTCTTGACTTGCCTCCACCTTCCAATCTACTACAATTACAAAGACTCCAAGGGAAGGCTAACTTTCTAAGGAGGTTCATTCCCAATTATGCTGAAATGGCTAAAGGATTTACTCGTCTATTGAGAAAGGGGATACCCTTCCACTGGGATCAGGTTGCACAAGCTTCCTTTGATGCTCTTAAAGATACCTTGATTAGAGCGTCTTTACTGTAGTCCTTGAATTATCAAAACAACTACTTCCTATATCTTGCCGCTGCAGATACAACCATTGGAATGGTTTTAGTCTAAGAAGAAGATGGGATTGAACATCTGATATATTATTTGAGTTGCAATCTCAATGATATAGAAGTTAAGTACTCTTACGTCGAAAAGTTAGCTCTGGCTGTTGTTCAAGTTGTACAGAGATTTCGCCACTATATCCTGCTCCGAAAGACCACTGTCATTTTGGATTGCAACCCTATGACATATATTTTGTCACGTCAATTTCTAGGAGGAAATACTCAAAATGGATTGTCATTTTGCAGGAATTTGATTTGGAATTCATCAAATCCAAATCAAAGAAATCTCTAGTTTTTGCCAAGCTTCTTTGCGACCTTCCCTTGAATACCATAGATTCAACAACAGAACAATCAATTCTGGACAAGTCTTTGTTCCTAATTTCGTCATCTGACCCGTGGTATGGAGATATACTGATTTATCTCCAAACCCAAACTTTCTGGCCCGATACCTCTCGCTCGCAATAGCGACATATTCGATACCAAGCCAAAGATTATCTGATCGTTGGTGACACTCTTTACCGTCGTGGTATCAATATGATTTTACCGAGGTGCCTCACACATGAGGAAGCCGAGAAAGTTTTGAATGATTGCCATATAGGTGCTCGTGGTGGACACTTATTTGGATATTCTACCGCACAGAGAATTCTCCGTGCTGGTTACTTCTGGTCTACCATATTCAAAGATTGCATTATTGTCGTTAGAAGTTGTCATGCATGCCAAATCTATGACCGTAAAGCTAGATTACCACCTACACCATTTCATCCTGTCATCACTGTTGGACCATTCGCTAAATGGGGCATTGACTTCATGACATGTAACCCCACCTCGGCCGGGGGGCATGGGTACATTATAGTCGTCGTTGACTATTTCACAAAATGGGCTGAGGCGATGCCTACATTAAACAACAGTGGCGAGACGGCTGCACTTTTCTTTTTCAACCACGTGGTTACCCGATTTGGTGTACCACAAGCTATAGTTACATATCATGGGTTGCATTTTCGCAATCACATGATGACTGAGTTTACTGCCAAGTTAGGAATTTCACATGACAGTTCTACTCCTTATTATCCGCAAGCTAATGGACAAGTTGAGGCCATCAACAAAGTCCTAAAGCAAATGCTTCAAAGAATGATAGGGGTTCATAAACGAAACTGGCATTTAATCCTGTACTCTGCTTTGTGGGCATATCGAACCTCGGTAAGGAATGCAACTGGATTCACACCCTTTCAATTGGTGTATGGTCTGGAGGCAATCTTGCTGATACAATGTGAAATTTCATCTCTTAAACTCGCAATTGACCTATTACCCGACACTTCTGATGAAGAAGTACATTTCTTATAACTCATTCATCTGGATGAAACCTGTTGTGAAGCTGCATTGGCTAACGAAGAACATAAGAAACGAATCAAGGTGCAATACAACCGAAATGTCAAGCCTCGCATTTTCTCAGAAGGAGACCTGGTCTTGCTTTATGATCAGGAAGCTGATAAACTAGGAGCAGGAAAATTTGAACCACTATGGATGGGCCCTTACATTGTCAAGCGTGTTTTGGCAAAAGGTGCCTACGAGTTGGTGGATTATGATGGAATTCCATTGTCACAGCCCTGAAACGGGCTATACCTCAAACGTTACTATGCTTAATTGAGTGTAGTAAAATCACTGTATATATGCTTTAATTACATGTGTGTGTGTCAGTGTGTCTTTTAGAATTTTTATGTGGTTAAGTAATCCACTTTGCATTTGTTGCAGATGTCGGAATCTTTGGAACCATTTGTTGGTTATGCCGATGGTGCTAGTCATAGTATGTAGAACCTATCTTCTGCAGCATGGGCCATTTTCGCTCCAAGTGGCGAGTTATTGAGTTTTCAAGGGATTTGTAACGATCATTCTACGAATAATATTGCTGAGTATAACATGTTGATCGAACTTCTCTCTAATTCCATTTCACTTGGCATTCACCGAATCATCGTTAGGCTAGACTCACAACTCGTCGTACTGCAACTAACAAACGTTTATACCATCCAAAACCCAAAAATTCTTCGTATTTTCCTTAGATTTCGTATTTTGGAAAGACATTTTGAGTACATTCAATATCAACATATTTCCAAAAAATTTAACAGATTAACTGATTCATTAGCAAACTATGTGTTAAACTGACATTTGCGACACGTCTAAAAGTAAATTTTCAATTCACATCATTAGTTGAATAGGATTGCACATAACCATTTATAAAAATCTGAAAGTAAAAATAGATAGATGATTTAAAAGTTTTTACAAAATTTGTGCCCAAGACATGTTTGGTCATCTGACCTAAAAATCAAAATGCATACAAAAATCATCCTAAGTAGACCTAGTGATGCTCATGATAACAGGTCACAGCCTGAGCTATCATGCACAATAGCCGCATCCAATGGCTAGGAACACCATTAGTATGGCGTTGTAGCCTCATAGTTAACTCCTCGATCCAGATATCTAGAATATCGAGGGTTAACCCCTCCACATGATCCTGCAACTCTGCCAGTGTCTCAGTCAAATCCAAATCTTGGAGAACTGCCCTCCCGACATTTCTCCGCACTAGTCCACCTACCTCCTATTGATGTCTCATAGGTCAAACAATACCAACATCTATATGCATGAGAATGATTTTAGTTTAGTCTGGAAACATAAAAAACACAAAAACATGTAGAAACTTAAAAAACAAAAACATTTGGTCAAAACCAATTTACCTATAGCACCCCATTGAGCGTCCACTGGTAAACTCAACTCTGGATCTCCCAAAAATCCATCCTTGCATATGGATGCTCCTCGATGAAAATGTGTTGTCAATCAAGCCAACTGAAGAATGCAGTAGAAAATGTAATCGATGACTGACCAGCATGTCTAGCCATCAATTCGACCCACCTCTGCATCCGTGGATCTCTAGGACTAGCTACACCCAGTGTTACATGCTGAGGTTGCATCAATGGAATTCTCTCTAAGGTAAAAGCGATTAAGAGCGATCCATAGCTAAAATTATTCATCTTACCACTCTTTACCTTTTTCAGTTGCTCTTTCAGTGAAGAAAGTACAACCTCACACCAGTTGAATAAAGTTGGCTCAAGACACTCAAGTGCATACTGCATGTATGATCTATTCGCCAGATGAAGTGTCACACTGCCTGCCAACTTTGCGATAGTGAATAGGATTGTTCTCAAAGGAAAATCATGAATATATTTGATGATTATCTTTCCGTCTTTGCTAGGCTATGTACCTGGCTGACAAAATTGTTGAACATAGTCCCTCACTGATTCACCCCCACGGGAAGAACCTGAAAGAGAAATGGGGGCACCACGTCTTGACAACCCTGTAAGAAAGTAAACATCATCGATCATAATAGGGACCACTTTGTCCCTTATGTGAAAAGCCTGATCCATTGGATCCCATGCATGAACTACGAACTATAATAGTTCTGATTGTTGCCTCATTCCAGACAACCTGAAGTATTTGAGCAACCCACAATTTATGAGGGCCTCAATAGTACCCGGATCATTTAGGGCAACCATGTATTTTTCTTCATGCTCTCTTTCTCACCAAGTAATAGACATTCTGATTCGATGAAAGCCTGAAATCAAACCATAAGCTTAGTTAGGATCCATTTCATGCAAAAAACTGGAGAAATTTTGGGCCAAATAAGTGAAACAAGTTTGTGAAACTCGCCCAACGAAACCAAGGTAAGGAGATAGTGCACTGCAGAGCAGCTACCTTTCTGTCTGGGTGCTCTGCAATGCAGTTTTCGACATGGAAGGCTGCGCTAATCCCAGGGCGAAATATTCTAACCCAAGGGGCCCTAAAAACCCTAAAAACTTGCATGAAACTATAAAAGAATGACATGAAAAGAAAGAGAAGGGGTAGATCTTCTACCTGGTCCGGATGACACAAGAAATGATCCACATAATCTCTCACAATCAGCTGCTGAAGGTCGAGGTAAAAAAATGGTCCAGAGCACAAACTGAATGGTAAATATCAAATGGTGAAAATAACATGGTAAATTCTTGTTTTATGTTTATTTCATCATCATTTAATGAGTAAATTTTATTATTTACCTATTTTTTACCAATGAAACAGGTATGTTTGACCCATTTGGTGTTTCTTTGAACAGATTTACAGATGACTTACAGAATTTGGCATGCATGATCGTGAATTGTACTTTGACCACAAAGCATACTTTTATCTCTTTTTCGAGCTCTGTTAAACATCGAAAAGGGAACCCCCTTGAAGTCCTCTTTAAGCTCTTTTTAGACTCTCGAAATATGAAAAGATTGTCGAGCACTTGTCCTTTTCAGCTTGTTAATATATTGGAAATGACATCTACTCAGTATAAGTTTAACCATTTTCCAGACTGAGATAAAAAGGAATACGTTGATCAAACATGGTCAATAGGTTCTCTCTCGTATTATTTTATGCTTTTTTCGACTTGAGAGACAAACTTACGAAAAATAACTTGTGGAGTTTTCTTTTTGTCCCTTTTCAAACTCTCTACACATGAAAAGGACCGAGTTGTCATTGTCGTTAAACTCGTTAAAACATCAAATAGCGACAAACTTGTCCATCTTGACAAGACCGAGTTTTACCTTTGCTAGACTCGTTAAAACATCACATAGTAATGGATTCACTGGAAGGGTGGAGTTATACAACACACATATGTTATCCTCCTCAAGCTTGATAAAAATAAAGAGGTACTGGTCAGCAATGACTGGGGAAAATGGGAAAAGGGGTAAACCACTTTATGGCAGCAGGTCGCTCTTGAACATGACACTTTCACTTCATCACTGTGACTACATGGGTTCGGTTATCTGCTTGATGTTCATCATACCTTGGTCTATCATACCATCCATTACTTTGGTTTTGGGTCAATGCTACCAATTCATTCAGTGTCGCCGACATGTTCAAGAGAAGTTACTTAGTCAAAATTTATTCTTTTCAATACTCATAAACCTTCATTTTCATGACCACTATTACTGAACCTTGTGTCGTCAGTCACATTCCGTCTCCAAGAATCATTACACTCATTTCGTGTCATTGATGTGGGATACATTAAGGCCCTCCTGTGATGAGTCGCTTTGACATCAACACATTATCCAAGAAGTTGACTTAGAAACACCCTTTCAGTACCTTGAGGCTTGCATACATCAATGGAAAGTTTCTCGCTTCCAGCGATAGGTTGAAATCATTGGCTTTTTACCGAAAGACTTTGTATGGTGTTCAACATCAAAACATACATTCACACCATGCAGAATGTATTGCAGTACCTTGAGGATCATTATCATTATCGATGATTTCTCTCACATCTATTAACGACTTACATCATTGGCTGGTAATCAAACGGTGTCTTCCCATGTTAGACTTCATATAACATACTCACATGGTTAGACTCGTACTTGAGAAAACAATTGAATGGAATAAAAGACCCCGGATTAGTTTCATCCATACGGGCTGTCATTTCAGGATAGTACTAAATCATTTGTACGATGGCTTTACGCTGATGGTCATCCCATCACGGGTCTATATCTGTAGATGACTATATATGTACATGTAATGAAAGTTTATATGCTAAGCATGGGTATGCCTTCCCTCAGAAATTCATGAAAAAATCAAAATATCATGATATTATGTATTGTAATTGATGCAGGTCACCATCCACTTTGAAACCTCCTCATCACATCGTAAAGCATATCACTCGACATTATCATTTTCGATTTCATGCTTTAGGGGGAAACTGTGACAGATCCATTTGGGCAATCACTCCCATCATTCAGATCAATACTATTAGGGCTCATCAAACCCTAATTTAGTTGCTACATGACCTAGACAAGTCATCACTTTGAATGCCTCCTTCCCTAAGAGTTTCTTGGCCTGAAGCCCTCCAGAAATGCCTCTTTGAGGGACCATCGCAGTCTTGGTAAGGGGCAAGTGCACTTTAGTGTAGGTAGGCCCATGACAGGGTGTACTTCAGAGCACTTAGGACCACTTTGACCTGTGCTGGGCGAGATTGAGTGAAATCCTCATAGGGTTCTGGGAATATTCTTATCTTCTGGAGCTTTCTAGAAGATTCCCACACTTATAATCTCCTATGAGCTCGAAATTGGATAGGGAATGAGTTAAGTAACCTCCTATCCTCTCATCCCTTCCTCCATGGAAACTAACTCTAAGTTTGGAAGGCCATTTAATACCCTCATTTATGACCAAACCTCCTCCATTTTCCTATAAATTGAGCACTCATATAAGTGATTAGGGGCTGGACTTTGAGAATTTGTAAGGAGATACTATTGGTGTGAGGTTTGAGATTGTAAGCAAGTATTGTTATGCTACCAGAGTGTTGTTCTTTTGATGTGATGTTGGTTGGAACCCAAGCTGGAGGAGTGATATTAGATCGGAATTCATGGTTGTAACTCTTCCTTGTACTTAATAAAGCTGTTTACACTTTTTCCATATTCTTGTCTTTATGTATGATGATTATATGTGTAAATTATTTCGATTCTATTTGCTTATAGTAGATAGATCTCTTTCTTTGATTGGTTTTTGTCTTCTATTTATGATTGTAGGTACTTGTCGATCAGATTAAGTTCGAGAAGGAGTGATGGAAGCCATACAAAGGAGACAAAGGGAAAGCGAAAGCTAACAAGTAGGTCCCTTTTCTTATTTCTCTTCTATAGAAAAAGGATAAACACTTTAAATTTGTTGTTATAGATGTAGCTACCCACCTAGGGAAATTGTATTTATCTGTAGATGCAAAATTCCACATAACAAATGGGTAGGAGAGCGGTATTGAAAGTGAGGGAAACAAATTTTCAGTGGGGGGAAGTGGTTAGCAGTTTCGCCTGGGGTGGTTCTGAAAAGCCATAGTGCTGACACGTAGGGGCAGGTGCAGTTTGGAATACCGCCCATTTCGGACCCTCCCCCCCCGGATGGTAAAGTTCAGATGGTGGGGGGGGGGGGGGGGGAAATGCCATGCGAGCCATCGAATCTTGGGAGATGGGAAAAGATGGAGTGAGAGGTGGCAGAGATTTAACATGACGTGACGGGACACCTGGTGGGGCCCACGGGAATTAATTTATCGCCCGAGGGGAATATTTTCAATGTATGAGGGGGGTAATAAACTTAGGAATAAGTGGGTGGAGGGTAATATGAGCGGAGGGGGAATTTTGGGGTTTTGAAAACTTAGGGATAGGGAATTAATACCAAAATTAATTGATATATAAAACCTTAGAGCAAAACCTTTACTCCTTTTCCTTTTCTTCTGCACATGAAAATAACATTTGATATTTGACTTGTGGTGCATTTTGGCTAGCAACCTGTGCACTTATAAAAATATAAAATGAAGCCTCTTTTCTTTTTGCTTCCCTAACATTTTATTTTCCTTTTTCCTTATTTGTTTAGGGCAGCTAACACCTAACATTTTATTGATATGGATGCCTATAAAACATTAAATTGGCATAACATTTTAACTTTTCTTTCTTTTTCATCCATATCCTAACTTAACATTTTAAAATTATTTTTGACTAATATACTAACTTATCAAAACTAAATAATGTTACAACAAAACCTACATCAAATGGAAATTAAGGTTGCTTTCTTGCATGATTCACTTAAGGAGTAAGTCTACTTGGAACAACCTCAGGGGTTCAGAGTACAAGATCGAATGACACATGTATTCAAGTTGAAGAAATCTCTCTATGGTTTAAAGTAAGCCCCTAGGGCTTAGTATGAGAGGATTGATATCTATCTAATGAAGGTGGGATTTACAAGGAGCTATGCTTATCCAAACCTATACTTCAAGTTTGAAAATGACTTGCCTCTCATTTTGTTCCTTTTTGTAGATGATCTCTTTCTGACTCGTGCGGACCCTCTCATTTATCAGTTTAAGAGGGAGTTGACTTCTGAGTTTGAGATGAAGGACCTACGACTGATGCATTATTTCCTAGGCCTAGAGGTCTAGAAAAAGCCAGGTGAGATTTTCCTTTCTCAAAGAAAATAAATTGTGAAGCTGCTAGAGCGACATGGGATGGTGAATTGTAAGTTTGTGTCTACTCTGATGGAACTAAACTTCAAGAAGCTACGTGGAAGTGTTGTTGGGCCTGTATTGGCAAACCCTTCAGAGTATCGACAACTTTTGTGGGCACTAGTGTTCTTGGTAAACTATCATCCAGACATATGCTTCGCTGTGAATACGTTGAGTCAATTTATGGTTGAGCCTCACCACATACATTAGGTTGTTGCTAAGAATCTCTTAAGATATCTAAGTGGCATAATCAACTATGGGTTGAGATACACTATCAGGAATTTGAGACTACATGGATATACTGATGCTGACTACGTTAGAAGTGTGGTGGGTCAAAATAGCACGTCAGGATGTTGCTTCTCATTGGGGTCTGCTTTGATTTATTGGATGAGCAAGAAGTAGAAATCGGTTGCTCTAAGCACCACTGAGGTCAAATACATTGCAGCTAGTATGGCCTGTTGTGAAGACATTTGGTTGAGCAAGCTCTTCAGTGAGTTATTTGAGCACGTGCTAGATACCACCGTGGTCTATCGCAATAATCAAAGTGAGATTCTCCTTTCAGAGAATCCTGTGTTCCACGACCGCTCCAAGCACATTGATATTAGGTACCACTTTATCCGGGTTATGGTACAACAAGGAGCAATAAGGCTCCAACACATCCAGACTGATGAGAAGGTTGTTGACATCCTCACAAACCACTTGGGGAAGGTCAAATTCTTAGACTTCTGAGAGAGACTTGGGGTCATGGAAGGACCCTCCCATGAGGGTCCAGCTTGAGTTGGAAATTGAGATATGGGAGCTCCTGGGGGCTTGGGGTACTTCTTGGAGCTATGAGTGATGATAGGGTGAGTGGTTCACCATCTCCTATAAGTGCGATGTGTATAGGGTGAGTGGTTCACCTTCCTCTAAGATTGATGACACATGTGTGTAGGGTGAGTGGTTCACCTTCCCCTACGATTGATGATATATGCATAGGATGAGTGGTTCACGTTCTCCTATGGCATATGAGTAGGATGAGTGGTTCACGTTTTGCCTCGGATGCCCCAATATACATTTTATCCGTGTAGTTAGGGACTCATGGGAAGTACCTCTCATCTGACCAATGAGTTCAGAAAAGAGGATAGGGACCTGTTGTGGCCACAACCACCACCCTATCAAAACTTGCCTTGGCAACAATTTTGAATGGGTCCCCTAAAAGTTAATCTTTCACCTCTCCGAATGAACTATTTTAGCCTAGAGGCTTTAGCTCATTGCCGAGTCAAACCTTCAATTCCTAATGGTTGAGCCCCCCTCTTTAAAAATTTGCCACATGATTCATTTCTAGACCCTCCAAACCCTCCAAAAACCTTCTATTGCACCTCATTCCCATTATAACTCTTTATAATGAAAATCCTTCATCAATATGCATAAATCACCCCTTTTCGCCTACCACAATCAACATTAAAATGCAATGCATACATGGCTTTCGAACCCGACAGTTTTATTAACCCAAATGCATATATTTCAGGTCCAGAGCCCCATCGCATATCACTATCAGTGGGGTCCCGGGCTTTTATATAAGGCGCTCCATTGTCTTCTGGACCCGACGACATTATCAACCATATTACATATATATATCGGGTTCGGAGTTAAATCACTTATTGCTATTGGGAGGTCCAGGGCTTATATATATTTAGCGCGCCACTATCTACCAGACCTAATGGTTTTATTAACCACGATATATATATATTTCGGGTCTGCCTACCCCGATTACTTATCGCAATCGGCAAAGCCCGAGGGTTATGCAGTTAGCGGAGGGGTGATGACTGGACCCGACGATGATTATATTCCCGGATACATAATATTTGAAGTCCAGCCTTACGACCGGCCACGGGTTTTTTCGTGTTTTCCCTTGTATTTGTGATAATACGCTGGGGTCTGGGTTTTACAAAGGTAAGTCATATGTGGCAGACCTGAAGGAATTATGAACCACGACATATATGTATGTCGGGTCCAGCCAATCGAAAGGCACAATCAGCATAGCTTTAAGCCCAAACACATGGCATGATGCGATGCGATATGGTGGACCCAATAGGGTATAGGTTCCTGCCTATAGTATTTCAAGTCCGGGTGTTGAGTTTGGCTCTGTGTTTTGCGAGGATTTTTAGTGTAAATCATATTTTTGTCTGCAAAACCGAATCAATGCATGGATTAAAGAGCAGGGGCCGATTCTTTCACCATTGTTACTCTTGATGTCATAAAGCTTAATGAAGGAAATGATCTATTTTTTTTAATAATTTTATTATATTTGCATAATCATAGCTAATACGTATTATGTCTGCAGGCAAGGAGTAAAGGATGCATAAGTGGATCTGGAGAACTCATATATGCGGGTGTGTTCTGTTGAAAGAGCCAGCCTTTGGCATTCTCAACCGGTTTCCACATGTTACCAGTATATTCTGAAGTAGAGTTTGTCTCGGATTTCATCATGAAGAGATGACACACAGTCATCCCCTTCTAACCAATATCTATTCATTTTCCTAGGAAATGAAGTGCTCCAGTGACATGAAATGCCCTCTACGCGTCAGTAGTGACACCGATTGTCTTCATCTGTGTATTCTGATCTGTATAGGGAAGAGAACAGAGGGAAGGCGAAAGGGTGAAAAGGAAGACCGAGAGTCATTTCCAGTTGCATAAATATTCCCTTCAGATAGGAGAGCAGGGCTTTTTGTTTGAGAAAACAGCTTTGATTTATTGTGAATAAAGAGGACTATTTGGTTCAAGAAGGAGCCTGCTGCTTTAGATTTATTTCCCTTTTCTTTCATATGTTTAGAATCAGTGTGTTGTTGCTAGTATAAAGAAAAATGTGATTTGCTTTGTGCATATTGATGACTAACAATTCATGGTTATTCCTGGTTATTTGAATGTAATTCAATAGCATTGATAATTCATGAAAGGTTGTTGATTCCAAACTTTGTTAAACATCAGTTGTAAGTGTTATTTGTATGGAAAGGAATGTATATTCTTGTATAAGTAATTGGATTGCGATTAGGATTTAATACAACCTTGTTCTTATTTGGACCAGTAATTGATTCATTTGGACTTGGGATTCATATATGATGTTTAACCTCCTTTTGTTTTTCTCCTGCAGGATAGATTAGGATAGTTAGGGCTAGATTAGAGTAGTTAGAAGTAGTGTAGGTAGGACTTGATACACATAGGTTAGCTGTTTTGTTTGTTGATTTAATTGAAGTCTTCTTCCAAGAAGCAATCTTTCAACACCTATTACAGTTCACGGGGTCCTTTAAAACCCGTTGGAACTAGCCACTCCAAACGAAAACAGATCTAATTAGGGTCTGTGATCGGGTTAGTTCCCCTTGTTGGTATAGCGAAAATTCACCATGTCAATAAATTGGTGATAGAAGGAGGGCCTGAACCTTCGTCCATAGCTTTTTATGATTTCATCTATAAATTTCGCTCATGGACTTGAAAAGATTAATGCATGGATCGTGAAGGTCGAAAAAACCCTTCCTCTCATTCAGAAAAGCCTCATTTCAAAGAAGAGACATTGTGGGAGTATCCTATTACTCAGGAAAAACTAATCAGAATTCTTACTCGAGCCTATGCTCGTTCCCTCTCTCAACTCCCCATCTTTCACTCTTTGCCTCCGACAACTAAAAGAAAGCCAAGGATCTGTTCCACAAACGAAGAGACATCTGCAACCCCGTCTCTTAAAGATATTATGCTTAAATCCTTGCAAAGTATTGACACTCCCTGGGAAGAAATTCCTGAAGATCCACTCGTTGAAGGTAATCCCTGGCCCGATTTGGGTAGTCTTAACAAAGAAAGCCTTGAAGAGACCTTCAACCAAAACATCCCTATCCATGATATGGATAATATTCCTCAACCCGGTGGGAACCAACTCCCACCTCCTCCGGGAGCACTTCCTCCCTGGCTTGCTCAGGACGCCGTAGTGGTACCTGGGCAACAACATCCCTTACCCAAGAATGCAGAAAGAGTACTGCCTAAATTCGACCTTGAGAAGGGAGACACTATTGATAACTGTATTCATTCTTTCTTCCTAGCCGTGCACATGCTGGAGGTAGCTGATGAAGATATAGTATGTCACCAATTCCCTTTTACGCTGATTGGTGCAGCTTCCACATGGTACTTTAGCTTTAGAATGGGATCAATCACCTCGTGGGTTGCCTTTCAACAGGCCTTTTCGGACAAGTATGGATATGACAAAACCCCTGCGGCCTTAGTTCTAGAATTATCCCATTTGAAAATAGAAAGCAAAGAAAAGGTCAAGGAGTTTAACATCTGGTTCAACACCCTGTTTAACAGAATCCCGGATAATGCTAGACCTACTGAGGAGGTGCTGATGGAATTCTACATCACTGCTCTTCCTATCCCTACTGCGATGTGGGTCAAGAGGAGTAACGCACAAACCTTACAAGGTGCTATCAATGAAGCGGTAAAAGTCGAGAATGATATGATCAGCCTCACAAAATGTCATCATCCAACCGAAGCAAAGAAAGCCTCTCAGTCATCCAGGAAGAATAATGGGAGTGATAACAAAGTGGCTGAGGGAAAAGAAAGGGACACCACAGATGTGGAAGGTTTGCATCAGATCATTAAGAAACTGACAAACACAGTCATCGATATGAAAAGGAATTCTGGAGAGAGTACAAGCGGGAGTGGAGGAGAGTATAACAACAGAAAGCCTTTCAAACCTTTCTATCGTAAGAAGATAGAAGGTGGTCATGGTCCACTTGCACTGCCTACTCCACCCAATGAAGGGAATTTAAATACAGAAGAGCTGGCTCTTATCGGATCGCTCCTTAACCAAGAAGAACCTATAATGGAGCTAGAGCCAGAACAAGAAGATGAGGAAGAATACCAAGTAGAAGAGCCCTTGGAAGAAGAATCTCAAATCAACGTACTGTAGGATTTCTATACAAATGAGAACGATGATGACCAAGGAGACAGTATGGCTAAAATCCACACTAATGAAATCCACACATGAAGCAAGGGGCCACTTGCGGGTGTGATGAATCCTATAGATCAGACCAAGAAAGATGTCCACTCTTTTAAGCCATCCGATCCCAAAGTCCTTGTTGAGAAGGGTAGACCTAGCGGTGAGTCCAAGAGTACGCCAGTTGTGAACTGTCCATAGAAAGATAATGCATCTCCAACTACAACAAAGGCGGCTCAAAACGGTAAACTCCCACTTAAGAATGGCAAAACAGGTATGTTTACTTTGCCCTACCATGTTTATAACATTGATTACAATATTGTGGATGATCTTAGGAAATCTAGGGCTAATATCACATACTTTGATTTGCTAAAATTAACGCAGCAGAGAGATTTGCTCTTGAAAGTTATGAATGAGCGGAATTGTAAAACTCCCACCATCCCAAGTAGCCAAACCTAGAAGTCGGTCTCAAGACCTATTAGTACTCCCAGCACTACCCAAAATCTAGCAGCCATGGAAGCCACTCTGTCAAAAATGAATCGAACCCCAAAGATGTCAGTGCAGCCATGAAAGGAAGGAAATCAAAATCCATGACTCCACCTTTCCTTATCACATTTGAGATCCTCAACATGAACATACACAATTTCCTGGTAGATTCTGGTGCCTCATCCACTGTGATGCCTTACGCTCTTGCCAAAAGACTGCATGCAATACCTGAGAAAACTGGGACTCAAATTATGCAATTAGACAGGACAAATGTGAAAGTGATTGGGGAATTGAAAGATGTGTTGATTCAGATGGCTGCTAAACCACAATACACACAAGTCATCGATATAGTTGTATTGGACATACCTGAGGCTTATGGAATGCTGCTTAGTAGGGATTGGTCAACAAAACTCAATGGATATTTCTCAACTGATTGGTCCCATCTCTTGCTGCCTCAGAAGGGGAAAGGTGATATGCTGAGAGTTGATTGAGAAAGATACATGAAGTATGTGGTAATGGAACTAAATGGTCCCAATGAACCTGTAATGTTTACCAACTCTATCCTTGGGAACTATAGTTTCAATTTTTATGCTACGGAGACCTATTTTGGAGAATTCCATGCAGAAATAGTTGAAGAAACTTTGACAAACACACAGTTGGAAGCTCCCCCCCATAATCCAACTGATGAACTATCCTGTATTATAGTAGATGATAGTACTAATTTCATAGGTTGCAGTTCAATTGATGTAACATTAAATTCTATATTTTTGACACACTATTTTGATGGGTCTAACTGCCTTGAAGGTGCAGGTGCTGGGAGCATTCTCATTGACCCGCAAGGGAACAAACATCTGATGGCCAGCCGGTTGGAGTTTGCATGCACCAACAATACAACAGAATATGAAGGCTTGCTGCAGGGCTTGAAGAAAGCTATTGATATGAAGGTGAAAAATCTTAAAGTTTTCGGTGACTCGCAGATAATTGTGGACCAGGTAAGGAAGAGGATACACTGCAATTTGCCACACTTGGTAAGGTATCAACATGAGGTATGGAATTTAATTGACAGTTTTGATTATTTTAATATCACATACATACCTTGAGGACAAAACCAAGATGTCAATCTGATGGCTAGTATGGCTGCAAAACTTTTTCCTGATTTTAGATTAAAGAAGAATAAATGTTATGTTGAATTGATTTTCAGACCATCCGTGCCTGATAACATCTCAAATTGGCAGGTGTTCGAAGATGACGAGCAAATCCTTGAGTTCTTGCATTGTGAGAAGAAATTCAAGAGTGCAATCATTGATGAAAAGGAGCACAATAGGCTTATGAACGAGAGGGAAGATGAGGAAAAGGATCAGCCCAATGTGATTCCCAAGTCAGTTGTTAAGATGGAGCACTTGTATGACTTGCATGATAAATTCAAGAAGCCGACCAACTGCAAAACACATAGCTCATCCATGAAGTATGAATCGGTCAACCTTGGAACCAAAGAGGACCCAAAAAATGTCAATTTGGGCTTGGGGTGCTCTCCACAAGAAAAGGCTACATTTGTCAAGCTATTTAAAGAATACAAGGACGTCTTTGCATGGACATATGGAGACCTAAAAACCTTTGATACCAGCGTTATGCAGCATGTAATTCCTTTGGAAAAGGAGGCTAGGCCCTACCAACAAAAGCTTCGTAAGATGCATCCAAGCCTAGAACCATTGGTGAAGAAAGAATTAAACAAAATGCTGGATGCTAAAATCATCTTTCTTGTCAGACACACACGCTGGGTAGCCAATCTTGTGCCAGTAAGAAAGAAAAATGGAGACATCAGGCTGTGTATTGATTTCAGAAACCTGAACAAAGCATTGCAAAAGGATAACTATCCTGTCCCTTCTATGGAGCACATTCTTCAGTGCATTTCTGGGTCTAAAATGTTGTCCCTATTAGATGGGTTTTCAGGATATAATCAAGTGTTGGTATCTAATGGGGATCAGCTTAAGACAACCTTCAACACTAAATGGGGCACTTACGCATATCGTAAAATGCCTTTTGGACTTATTAATGCGGGCGCCACATTCTAGAGAGCTATGGATATAGCTTTCCGAGGGTTGATTAACAGATCATTAGTGGTTTATATGGATGACATTATTGTGTATTCGTATCACAGAAGGGATCATATTCTTCACCTGAAGCAGATTTTTGAAAGATGCCGAAGGTATGGAATATCGTTGAATCCCATGAAGAGGGTCTTCGCAGTCACAGAAGGGAAACTACTGGGTCATATCCTCTCTAAAGAAGGGATTGTTATTGATCTTGAAAGAATAGAGACCATCATGAGAATACAACCCCCTGCAAATAAAAAGGCAATGCAATCTTTCTTCGAGAAGATCAATTTCGTTAGAAAATTTGTCTCAGGTTCTGCGGAAATAGTGTGCCCCATGCAGATGATGATGAAAAAAGACGTTGTGTATAAGTGGAGCGATGAAGCCAAGGAAGCGTTTCAATGAATCAAGGGAACCATCATGGAAGCTCCTGCATTGGTCAGCCCCAATTTCGGCAAGGAATTCTTCTTGTACACTTTTGCTTCTGATCTTTCATATGCCGCAATTCTCACTCAAAAAAATGATGATGCCAATGAAGTCCCTATCTCTTATATGAGCTCTAATCTCCAAGGAGCAGAATTGAACTACCCGGACATGGAGAAACAAGGCTTTGCGGTTTTTAAGGCCATAAAACATTTCCGCCCTTATTTATTAAAGGCCAGGACTAAAGTGATCGTTCCCCATCCTACTGTAGGAGCTCTCTTCGTGCATAAATAAATGGGTGAACGGAGAGGAAATTGGATCACCGCACTTCAAGAATTCGACCTCGAGATTAAGCCGACAAAGATAGTTCGAGGGCAGGGATTGTGCAGGCTAGCAGCAGAAGCCTTGGTGGATAGAGGAGGGGCATCCAAAGAACTAGAAGCGCAGAGCATGAAAAACAAACAAGTAGAACTCAGGGAGGAGCCCCTATGGATTAATGAAATGCTAATATATGAACGCGAAGTGCCAGAAGCCTTTTTGGATCCTGAGTCGTGGTACTACGACATACGCTTCTATCTAATACGAGGATCATGTCCTAAACACATGGATGCATCACAAAGGAGAGCACTCAGATTGAAATCTAATCAGTATCATTTGGCCAATAACATATTATACAGAAAAAATTATGATGGAATCTAGCTGAGGTGTTTGGAAAAGGATGATGCTGACCATGTCTTGAAAGAAATGCATGACGACCCAACAGGTGGTCACTATGGCGGAGAGACCACTGCTCACAAAATATTAAGAGCCAAATATTATTGACCCACAGTGTTTAGAGACTCGCATACCTATGCTCGCAAATGCAAGGTGTGTCAAACCGCCGTAGGACAAGAAAGAAAGCCTGATATTCCCCTAAGGCCCATTATGATTTGTCGCCCATTCCAGCAATGGGGCCTAGATGTCATAGGTGAGATCACGCCAAACTCTTTGCAGCAGCATAAGTATATACTCACAGCGACCGACTACTTCACCAGATGGACCGAAGCCATCCCGCTTTAGAAGGTAAACGAAGACGAGGTAATATCATTTATTGAGAAATTCATTATCAACAGGTATGGCATCCCTGACGCTCTCATATTTGATAATGCTTCTTAATTTTCATCACTGAAACTGATGGAATTTTCTATTGATAAATCAATTCACATATGGTATGCATCAAACTATTACCCCCAGGGAAATGGAGTTGCAGAGTCCTCAAATAAGAACCTCATACGCATAATCCGTAAGTCTGTTGCTGATAACCAGAAGAACTAGCACAACGCTCTAACAAATGCCCTTTTTGCCAATAGGGTTGCCCCAAAAGTGGCCGTAGGAAACTCCCCATACTCCCTTGTCTATGGATAAGAAGCCATCCTGCCTCCCAACGTTACCCCCCCCTCTCTACAGCTCTCCCAAGCTTCAAGAGGAACCCCTTCAACCTTACTTCAAGAGAGGATCAACCAACTGATGAGGTTAGAGGAATTGATAGATAAAGCCAGAAATAAATTCAGGAATCACCAAATGATCGTAAAAAGATGGTTTGATCATCATCTAGCAGGATATAAAGACTTCCAAGTAGGAGAGCTAGTCTCGAAATGGGACAAGTTGAGTGAGCTAAAAGGTAAACACATGAAATTCCAACACTTATGGCTGGGCCCATTCCAAGTTGTGGAAAAAATTGGTCAGGGAACTTACAGATTGAAAACTTTACAGGGAGAAACTGAAAAACTCCTTGTTAATGGCCAACATCTCAAAAGATACTTCCAGTAGCCACCACATGGTGGTTACCTCCTGAGTAGGGTAGGATTCATTTTATTTTTGCTGTTAGTTTAGTTACATTTTCGTCTTTTCCTTTCTTGTTTTTCTACAAAGTTCATTTTCCTTCTGTTTTGAATTACAGTCCTTTTCAGCCAACTGATTTTAGTCCTCCAGTCTCGCTTTTACCTTTTCAGATTGCACTCATTCACCACCATCAACCTTTACTTTCCTCATTAACCTGCTAGTGAGTCTGCTGATTCTAAATCCATCATTACCTTGCAAATCAAACAAATTTTCAATGAGCCCATGAGAACTTGTAAATCAGCGGTGGAATTCAAACCGAAGCCACTCATTGGCATCTGTTGGGAACTAAGTGAGATCTGTTGATAACTTGGATATCTGGAGCATGTGGGGGCATCTTTATAAAACAAAAAAATGTGTAACTATAGTTGGACTGGCATGGAGGAACGCTGCATTTTAAATAAATCCCACTCAGACCTAGCCTATACTTGCCTATAAGGTTTACAGTCATTCTCCATTGGTCCCATCCACCACACTAAATTGTCCAATACCTGTTATCTACAAGTAAACCTCCTTTCATGGGCTAAGATCACTGTCATATACCCTGTGGCAAATCCAATTGTGCTCTAGTCCTTGTGCCTGAAACTGGAAGGACTCATTTAAAAGAAAATAAAATTTCAAGTCCTTGTACCAATATGGAAGGACAAGTTGTTTGGGAAGCCGGTTAGAGTAGGGACTATTGCTGGTCTCAGAGTACCGGTTGACATAGCAATCCAAACCTTGCTTAAGCGGTTTAAAAATATGACATGATTCATGACTGTGCCCCATTCAATCATATGAAAATATAGCACTGAAATTCTCATATAAAGTGCAGATAAACATATCTACATCAAGTTTGATGAGCAATAAAGAGCTGAGGTACACACCTAAATAGGTATTGATAGACGAGTGATGGCCCCAAAAGGATTTTTGAAAGTGGGAAACATGTAAAGGAAGGTCAATAAATCCCGTAACAATACCATTGTAGAATGCCTGTCAAAACCCTATCAGTAAGTAGAAGCTATTTGTCTCTATCCCACCTAAAGAAATCAAAGTTGAAGTGGAACCCATCCCTGTCCATCTATACAGTTTTCATTTCAAGTTTATCTCAACACCCTGACGTTCTATTGATCCAAGGTTTATTTGGAAAAAGAGATAACTGGTTTGCTCAGCGATTCGCCATTTGTTGTGGCCACAACCACCACCCTATCAAAACTTGCCCTGGCAGAAATTTTGAATGGGTCCCCAAAAAGTTGATCTTTCACCTCTCCAAATGATATGTTTTAGCCTAGAGGCTTTAACTCGTTGCCGAGTCAAACCTTCAATTCCTAATGGTTGATCTCCCCTCTTTAAAAATTTTGTTGAAAGGTGTGCAATAAGAAATGCTTGTTGAGAATGCAACAAGATGATGGAGCTTAGTGGAAAGGAGTCACCTTCACTAAGTGGGCCCGCAGACAAATTATGGCGCAAGTTCTATTTTTGATCCCAGCAGGGATGATCACAATATGGGTGATCACAGTATGAGTGATCGCAGTATGGGTGACCACAGTATGGGTGACCACAGTATGAGTGATCACAGTATGAGTGATCAAAGTCTATTTTTAGACTGGCTGTCAAAAATAGAAAAGTCAAATATTATTGTCTCATAATAATATTTGGACTATAAACTTTGTCTTATTCTCTTGGAGCACTTCAGGATGAGCTACGGATGTGGTACATGTAGATCCCAGAAGGAAATACGTGGTTACCTATGGGATGAATAATATTTGCATTCAGGACTTCAGTTAGAACTCAAGTGAGTTGAGTTTAGTGGACTGGAGGTGCAGTTGATGGAGTTGTGTTCATTTTAGCTTTGTTAAACTAGTTGTATTTAGTCTAACTGATCAATAGACTAGAGATGAGTTGGGTGAATTAGTTATTAATTAATTCACAAGTTATTAACTCATAATGCAACTATAGAATACATCAGTTAACTTAGTTGCATGTCAGTGCATGTTCAGTTCAGCAGGGACAGGTGTTAGAGGATCAGATTGCTATCAGTTGTGACTATAGCTGTGCATGATGATTTGCACAATCAGAGGGATTGAGTATGCCAATGAAATGGTCAATACCAAGAATTGTAGCCTGTGCTCACGTCCAACATAGTGTGAGTGATTATTTGCAGGTCAAATATGAGTTTGGTAAACCATTCTCATCAGTTCTTGAGCAGGTATTGTGCAGTGGAGGCAGGCAAGCAGCGGGGGAGATTTGGAGATCAGATATGAGCTGTATTGTGTGTAGATGTGGAGATAGTACTGAGTACTTGTGAGGAGTATTAATATGTATTGTTACATGATTCAATCAATATAATATACAGATAATGTGGGGTTTTTAGCGAGATGCTTTCCCCGGGATACATACTGTGTTAATGAGTTTGATTGATGCTTCTATGTGCGCCTGTGAATGTTTCTGCTTCTGTAAATTGATGATCAACGTAGAGGAGGTTATGTATTATGCATGTTCCGCTTATAAGTGTATAATCAGGATAATCTCTGTGAATATGTGTCATATTATTCAAAATTTCTACATGGTATCGGAGCTGCTTGATTTGTAGAAGAGATTTTTACAGGATATCAAGCGAGGATTGATCATCGGATCTATTATTCAGGAAGTGTTTACATTTTATTTCTTCAGGCAGAGTCTGTAATCGGGCCAGGTAGCCTCTGGATTCATCCTTCTTTTGGAAGGTGAGATATCCGGTGAATGCCCAGATAGTCAATCTCTGTACAAGAAATACTTTGTTCTCACGAATTCTAGATCGGAAGTGGTTGAGTTTTTGAGCTGGTGGAATTCGAATTTAATTCCAAAGCAAGAGATAAAACTAAGAAACATTAAGTGTGAGAATGGAGATAGTATGCCCCAGTATCTCACGAAGTTCACCCAATGCTGGGATGAGCTGGGAAGTGTGGGGGTGACTGTCGGATGAGAATATGGTGAGTCTAGCACTCCTTGACCTTCCTAAGAGTTGGCATAGCTACCAGGACTCGGTGAATGGAAGGGAGAAACTGCCAGGAGGGGAGAGACTTTGGTCGAATCTTGTGCAGGAGGAGATTAGACGGAGCACCAGAGACGATTCTTCATCCATGTAGGATGAGGAGAACTGTGCCTTAGCGAGTAAGGTGAAGAAGGGGAAGGAGAAGGGTTCTCTTTCCGAATCCAGTTCTTCCAATGATAGGAAGAAGGTTGACAAGTCGAAGGTGAGATGTTTTCGTTGTCATGAGATTGGTTCATGGGTCACGAACCTGTATGCTCTTGAGGTTCAAGATGCATGCGAAGCCTTGAGTAGTGAGGCAACTGATGGAGACTTGGTGGTTGAGAGGGAGCGTGTATTACCACTCAACATGCAGAGCCAGAAGAAGTCTCAGACGATTGTGGAGGAGCCACGATTGGTGCAACAACTTCAGGAGGTTTTGGAGGAGCCACAATAGGGGAAGCTGAGAGGAGATCAAGTAGAGACATCTACTAACCTCTAGTAGGGGGAAACTTCGAGCCAAGTGAGCTGAGGGATCGCATGCAGCCATACCTCTAGGTAAGAGGTGGGGTGATGTGGATTGATCGTCCCAAGGAGGAGGGGCAGGATCCTTGAGGTACCCAACCTCTTGGATGAGACCTTGGTACGGGAGCCCCGATGTGTAGTAGCAGGAACTGACTGATTGGGTAGAGACAGATGCAGATGGAGTGGCAGAGAGAGCGACAGTGCAGGGAATCCCAGGACAGGGCATAGCTAGCAGGCTGCAGCAATGCGAGAGGCACAAGTGTTTTGCACAGTGCTAGGTGGCACAGAGAGGTGTACAATGGTGCGAGATGCATGGAGATGTTGCAGTAGCGCAGATGTCAGAGAGGGAGCACTTGTCAGCAGCAAGTAGAGCTTCAGCATTAGAGGGTGTTTCTAGCCCAACAGGGAGGTCATTTGGGAGGTGCAGTGCGGATGCAATGCTGGGAGATAGAACTAGCAGTAGCACAGATGCAGTCAAAGATAAAAGTGACAGAGGCTAGAGCAGTCAGATACTAAAGAGCACAGAGATGCAGAGTTTTCAGTCGATAGAGGCAATAGCAGTCAGAGACTTTGATGACAGAGCAAGTGGACCGGCCATATGTGTTGCATGGAGAACATTCCAGAGTTACAGGATCGGGTTTGAGAGGAAGCCTTTCTTGTTGAGAGGGAGTGTTGAAAAGTGTGCAACAAGAAATGCTTGTTGAGAATGAAACAAGATGATGGAGCTTAGTGGAAAGGAGTTGCCTTCACTAAGTGGGCCCGTAGGCAAATTATGGTGCAAGTTCTATTTTTGATCCCAGCAAGGATGATCACAGTATGGGTGATCACGGTATGAGTGATCACAGTATGGGTGATCACAGTATGGGTGACCACAGTATGGGTGACCAGTATGAGTGATCAAAGTCTATTTTTAGACTGGCTGTCAAAAATAGAAAAGTCAAATATTATTGTCTCATAATAATATTTGGACTATAAACTTTGTCTTTTTCTCTTGGAGCACTTCAGGATGAGCTACAGATGTGGTACATGTAGATCCCAGAAGGAAATACGTGGTTACCTATGGGATGACTAATATTTGCATGCAGGACTTCAGTTAGAACTCAAGTGAGTTGAGTTTAGTGGACTGGAGGTGCAGTTGATGGAGTTGTGTTCAGTTTAGCTTTGTTAAACTAGTTGTATTTAGTCTAACTGATCAATAGACTAGAGATGAGTTGGGTGAATTAGTTATTAATTAATTCACAAGTTATTAACTCATAATGCAACTATAGAATACATCAGTTAACTTAGTTGCATGTCAGTGCATGTTCAGTTCAGCAGGGACAGGTGTTAGAGGATCAGATTGCTATCAGTTGTGACTATAGCTGTGCATGATGATTTGCACAATCAGAGGGATTGAGTATGCCAATGAATTGGCCAATACCAAGAATTGTAGCCTGTGCTCACGTCCAACATAGTGTGAGTGATTATTTGCAGTTCAAATACGAGTTTGGTAAACCATTCTCATCAGTTCTTGAGCAGCTATTGTGCAGTGGAGGCAGGCAAGCAGCGGGGGAGATTTGGAGATCAGATATGAGCTGTATTGTGTGTAGCATGTGGAGATAGTACTAAGTACTTGTGAGGAGTATTGTACTATGTATTGTTACATGGTTCAATCAATATAATATACAGATACTGTGGGGTTTTTAGCGAGATGCTTTCCCCGGGATACATACTGTGTTAATGAGTTTGATTGATGCTTCTATGTGTGCCTGTGAATGTTTCTGCTTCTGTAAATTGATGATCAACGTAGAGGAGGTTATGTATTATGCATGTTCTGCTTATAAGTGTATAATCAGGATAATCTCTGTGAATATGTGTCATATTATTCAAAATTTCTACAAATCTGCCACATGATTCATTTCTAGCCCTTCTAAACCCTCCATTCATTTCCTCCATCGTAACCCTTCCTAACCCTCCAAAAACCTTCTATCACACCTCATTCCCATTATAACTCTTTATAATGAAAATCCTTCATCAATATGCATAAATCACCCCTTTCGCCTAGCACAATCAACATTAAAACGCAATGCATACATGGCTTCCAGACTCGACGATTTTATTAACCCAAATGAATATCTTTCAGGTTCGAAGCCCCAACACATATCACTATCAGCGGGGTCCCGGGATTTTATATAAGGCACTCCATTGTCTTCCGGACCTGACGACATTATCAACCATATTACATATATATATATCAGGTCCGAAGCTAACCCGATGGTTTTATTAACCACGATATATATATTTCGGGTCTGCCTACCCCGATCGCTTATCACAATCGGCGGAGATTGGGGGTTATGCAATTAGCGGAGGGGTGATGACCGGACCCGACGATGATTATATGCCCGGATACATAATATTTGAAGTCTGGCCTTACGACCGGCCATGGGTTTTTCCGTGTTTTCCCTTGTATTTGCGATAATACGCTGGGGTCTGGGTTTTACAAAGGGAAGTCTTATGCAGCGGACCCGAAGGAATTATGAACCATGACATATATGTATGTCGGGTCCGGCCAATCAAAAGGCACAATCGGCATAGCTTTAAGCCCAAACACATGGCACGATGCGATGCGATATGGTGGACCCGATAGGGTATAGGTTCCCGCCTATAGTATTTCAAGTCCAGGTTTTGGATTCGGCTCTGTGTTTTGCGAGGATTTTCAGTGTAAATCGGATTTTCGCCTGTAAGACCGAATCAATGCATGGATTAAAGACCAGGGGCCGATTCTTTCACGATTGTTACTCTTGATGTCATAAAGCTTAATGAAGGCAAAGATCTGTTTTTTTTTAAGCATTTTATTATATTTGCATAATCATAGCTAATATGTATTATCTCTGCAGGCAAGGAGTAAAGGATGCATAAGCGGATCCGGAGAACTCATATATGCGGGTGTGTTCTGTTGAAAGAGCTGGCCTTTGGCATTCTCAGCCGGTTTCCATGTGTTGCCTGTATATTCCGAAGGAGAGGTTGTCCCGGATTTCATCATGAAGAGATGACACACAGTCATCCCCTTCTAATCAATATCTATTCATTTCCCTAGGAAATGAAGTGCTCCAGTGACAGGAAACGCCCTCTACGTGTCAGCAGTGACACCAATTGTCTTCATCTATGTATTCTGATCTATATAGGGAAGAGAATAGGGGGAAGGCGAAAGGATGAAAAGGAAGACCGAGAGTCATTTCCAATTGCATAAATATTCCCTCCGGATAGGAGAGAAGGGCTTTTTGTTTGAGAAAATAGCTTTGATTTATTGTGAATAAAGAGGACTGTTTGGTTCAAGAAGGAGCCTGTTGCTTCAAATTTATTTCCCTTTTCTTTCATATGTTTAGAATCAGCGTGTTGTTGCTGGTATAAAGAAAAATGTGATTTTCTTTGTGCATATCGATGACTAACAATTCATGGTTATTCCTGGTTATTTGAATGTAATTCAATAGCATTGATCATTCATGAAAGGTTGTTGATTCTAGACTTTGTTAAACATCAGTTGCAAGTGTCATTTGTATGGAAAGGAATGTATATTCCTAAAGAAGTAATTAGATTGCAATTAGGATTTAATACAACCTTGTTGTTATTTGGACCAGTAATTGATTCATTTGGACTTGGGATTCATATATGATGTTTAACCTCCTTTTGTTTTGCTCCTATAGGATAGATTAGGATAGTTAGGGCTAGATTAGAGTAGTTAGAAGTAGTGTAGGTAGGACTTGATACACATAGGTTAACTGTTTTGTTTGTTGATTTAATTGAAGTCTTCTTCCAAGAAGCAATCTTTCAACACCTATTACAGTTCACGGGGTCCTTTAAAACCCGTTGGAACTAGCCACTCCAAACGAAAACAGATCTAATTGGGATATGTGATCAGTCTCACAGCATGTCATCATCCAACCGAAGCAAAGAAAGCCTCTTAGTCATCCAGGAAGAATAATGGGAGTGATAACAAAGTGGCTGAGGGCAAAGAAAGCGACACCACAGATTTGGGAGGTTTACATTAGATCATTAAGAAACTGATAAACACAGTCATCGATATGAAAAGGAATTTTGGAGAGAGTACAAGCGGGAGTGGAGGGGAGTATAACAACAAAAATCCTTTCAAACCTTTCTATCGTAAGAAGATAGAAGGTGGTCATGGTCCACTTGCACTGCCTGCTCCACCCAATGAAGTGAATTTAAATACAGAAGAGTTGGATCTTATTAGATTGCTCCTTAACCAAGAAGAACCTATAGTGGAGCTAGAGCCAAAACAAGAAGATGAGGAAGAATACCAAGTAGAAGAGCCCTTGGAAGAAGAATCTCAAATCAACGTACTGTGGGATTTCTATACAAATGAGAACGATGATGACCAAGGAGACAGTATGGCTAAAATCCACACTAATGAAATCCACACACGAAGCAAGGGGCCACTTGTAGGTGTGATGAAGCCTATAGATCAGACCAAGAAAGATGTTCGCCCTTTGAAGCCATCCGCTCCCAAAGTCCCTGTTAAGAAGGGTAGACCTAGTGGTGAGTCCAAGAGTACGCCAGTTGTGAACTATCCACAGAAAGATAATGCACATCCAACTGCAACAAAGGCGGCTCAAAACGGTAAATTCCCACCTAAGAATGGAAAAACAGGTATGTTGACTCTGCCCTACCCTGTTTATAACATTGATTACAATATTGTGGATGATCTTAAGAAATCTAGGGCTAATATCACATACTTTGATTTGCTAAAATTAACGCAGCAAAGAGATTTTCTCTTGAAAGCTATGAATGAGTGGAACTGTAAAAATCAGCCACTTGTTAGTACTCCCAGCACTGCCCAAAAGCCAGCAGCCATGGAAGCCACTCTGTCAAAAATGAATCGAACCCCCCAAGATGTCAGTGCGGCCATGATAGGAAGGAAATCAAAATCCACGATTCCACCTTTCCTTATCACATTTGAGATCCTCAACATGAATGTACACAATTTCTTGGTAGATTCTGGTGCCTCGTCCACTTTGATGCCTTACGCTGTTGCCAAAAGACTACATGCGATACCCGAGAAAACTGGGACTCGAATTGTTATCACTTAAGAATTCTAATTTCAAAACCACTCACATTAGTTTGATGGTAAAAATTCGGTGCTAGTCTAGGTTTGAGTTTTTGTTTGCCTTAGAGTCTGAGTCTTAGGAGTCCACTACATCCTTATTCACCACTGGTCTCATAATTCACACAATTTCCATGTGTCAGCTTTGTTCAAAGGTTATTATGTGCTACAAAGCTCTTTAGGTGATTTCGTAGTGCATAAGTCAGTTTTAGGTGTTTTCGTAGCGCAACATGTTTCAGGTGATTTCGTAACGCAGAAACTCGGTCTAGGTGATTTTGTGCTGATCGGTAGCAGACCTTACCCAGCTGTCATGTTTATCAAAATCCATTGGGTTTGCATCAACAGTTGTCAGCTTATAAGGTTTTTAGTACCCCAGCAGATGGTGTTTCATTAGGTTTATCTGGAGCACTCTTTCCTTGGATCAAGCACTCGGTTAATAAAGGTCTCGAGTTAAAAACAAGTTGTTTTAAATAACTCAGCAGTTTCGTAGCGTGCTACAAAACTGCTGAAAGTGATGATTTCAACATAAATCAAGCAGTTTTGAAGTTGAAGCGGGAAAATTTTGAAGGACAGTTGTATACAATGAGAACACCTGAAGTTACAACAGCCAATCAGACTAGCACAAGTGGAAATAAATAGTTTGAATCAAAAAGTGGCATTTTGTCATATCATAAGGAAATTGAAGCATGTATCAGACAGCTTGAATACGTTTTCCTTTTTGTTTTCGAAACAATGGATGACACATCATCAAATCAGGTTTCATAACAGCGGACAACACATCAAGGACGTGGCAATCTGTTCTATTTTGGGTAATCAAATATAAATGGCATGTTTCTTTGGATTCGAACATTTGAGGCAAACCAAAGACGGGTAAAACAGCGGTAGTTTCCTATGTTTCAGGGCAATGGAGAGGATACGACATTAAAGGCCAACAAGCAGCTACAAACACCTACCACAGCCAAACTGAAAGAGAACCAGATGTCATAGAAAGGAATCATCTTAATTATAGCCATCATGCATGTAATATGGAGTTAGAGTCATAGTTGATTTAGATCTCTAAAAACTCCAGTCAACACTTTGTTGTATTTATTAAGTAGTTAGAGTTTAAGAGTTGTCAGTAATAGAAGTAGTTTTCGAATTCCCCTCATGCTGGAGGAGGAATCTCGATCAGTTAGAATAAGAGCTCTATATATAGCTGAAACAACAATGTAATCAGGGTTGGAAAATTTTATGGAAAAGCTTGTATTTGGCCTATGTAAGACTCATTTTCAGTAATACATGCTTGACTTTACTTCTCAGGATTCATGAAGGATTTTTTATGTTCAGAATATGTGATGTTGTCCTTTTCTTAATTCTTACAGTGGTATGGATGTATAATCACTCAGAATTCACTAAATGTGCTCTGACTTCCTGTATACATTTATAAACTGTGTGGTCCCATATGAGTTTATGTTCTGAATGTTTAAATGCTGAATGCCCTGACTTCCATGTAGGGTTGAGTTCATTGTTATATTGAGGTGTTGTTGACTCCATAAGCCCAATGGATAGTTTTGTTTAATGTGTTTCCACCATTCATATTTTTCACAGTTGTTCTATAAGAGTTAGCCATCTTATCTTTAATCAAAATCATTAATCCATCAAGAGAGAGCCCTCTCAGGTTGAGGAGGCTAAGCCTCAGCCTAAAGTAGGTTGAAATAGTTACTTAGAGTCAACCTGACCAGCAGCCTATCAGGATCTGATTTTGAGATAACACGAATTATGCAATTAAACAGGACAAATGTGAGAGTGATTGGGGAATTGAAATATGTGTTGATTCAGATGGCTGCTAAACCACAATACACACAAGTCATCGATATAGTTGTAGTCGTCATACCTGAGGCTTATGGAATGCTGCTTAGTAGGGACTAGTCAACAAAACTCAATGGATATTTATTTATTGATTGGTCCCATCTCTTGCTGCCTCAGAAGGGGAAAGGTGATATGCTGAGAGTTGATCGAGAAAGATACATGAAGTATGTGGTAACGGAACTAAGTGGTCCCAATGAACTTGTAATGCTTACCAACTCTATCCTTGGGAACTATAGTTTCAATGTTTATGCTACAGAAACCTGTTTTGGAGAATTCCATGCAGAAACAGTTGAAGAAACTTTGACAAACACACAGTTGGAAGTTCCCCCCCATTCTCCTTTGTTTCTTTTTGAGGAATTATGTTGGGAATTGAAGTACTGTCTATGCAACCAATGCTACCAATTGGTACTTTTGTTCAAACTACTTATGTTCAAACACCTTCATATTCTTCTTCTTATGTTCAAACTTCTTCAACTCCAATCATTCAATGTGGTTTTATATTTACCACCTCCTCCACCTCATTTCATCACCATGGCACAACAACCTTGGTTATCTGCAGAAGTTGTTAATGTTCTAGGACCATAGAGTGATTTCCCTAAGCATCCTAATAGATTTCTTCCTAAATTTAATCCTGAAGGACAAATCTCCCCAGAAGAACACAAATAAATTCATGGTTTCTTTGAAACTTAGGGGAGTTTAGCATAAGGATGTTTTTTATAAGCTTTTTGCTTGTACTTTTGATGGAAAAGAAAAGTCTTCGTATTTTTCCTTACAAGATAATTCTATTCCTTGTTGGGATTCTTTTCAAACCAAATTTCTTAAAAAAATTGGCAAAGACAAATCCCTAACATGTTTGGTATTATAAATTTCATGTATCAAGATAAATACAAAAACTTAACTTGATGTGTCTTTAAATGTTGAAAAATAACTTTTAAGTATAGTCACCAAAGTAGCAATTCCATAGAAGAAATCACTATTTGTATTGAAAAAAAACTAGTAAAATTGTTGATGAAAAGAAGGAGAAAGAAGTTGTTGACTTCGAAAGCCTCCAAAAAATTATTAAGAAAATGTCTAATAAAATCATTGAGCTCAAGAATATTTCCTTAGAAGATTCATCTAGTAAGAGGCCATGGAGACCTTTCAGGTGAAATATTGCTTCTACCTCAAATCAACACCATACTAAGGAAATAAACATTGATTATTATGCTGAAGATGATTTCTACAGAGCTCACAATGCCCACCATTTAGAAAAGTCACGTGTTTCATTTTTAAATATGTTCAAAGCATTTGTGTGTAGCGAAGAAGAAGAGATAACACAAGAAGACAAAGTTGAAGCATGATCCAATAAATTTGTTAATGTCTCGTGGGATGTTTCTAAAGGGTTAATAAATGATACATAGGAGGAAGAAGAGAGTGAAGTTAATATTGCACAAACAAGAAGTAAATTACAAACTTCTACTTTTACTACTCCTGCAACTTCAAATCCTCCAAACCCATCAAAGAAAAGACAAACCACAGATACAACTTTTGCTTCATCAAGTAAGGTTGCACAAATTGAGAATATCGAGTATGACCAAGTGGAGGATATGAAAAAGAAAAGAGACAAAATTTCTTTGTTTGAGTTATCAAAGTTAACTCAACAAAAGAAAAAATTGCTCAAGGATTTAAAGGTCAATATTCCTGATAATTAATCAAATCCTATAAGTAATACTCAAAATAGTGCATCAAATAAATTTTAAAATATAAATGCAACGTTGATTAGAGATAGGTCGATTTCTCATACTCCTCCTCTCCTCTTGACTTTTTAAATTTGTAATAGAAATGTACATAATTGTATGGTAGACTTTGGGGATTTTTCTAATGTTATGCCATATTTTGTGGCGAAGAAATTAAATTTAGATCCCATAAATATGCCACACAAATTGTGCAACTTAATAGATCTAATCTTAAGGTCGTGGGGGAAGTTAAATATGTGTTAATTAGGCTTACTTCCAATCCAAAAATTTATCAGATTATTGGTATTGTCATTGCAAATATTCCAAAATCATATGGGTTTTTACTGAGTAGATATTGATCAAAAAATCTAAATGGGTACTTTTCAATAGATTGGTCACACTTATGGCTACCTCTAAATGGTAAGCCTAATAGAATCAAGATTGAAAGAGAAAAACACATGAAATATATTGTGACTGATTTGGAAAATCAAAATGAACCCATTATGTTCATCGAGGCATCACTCAGTAACTATTCTTTTGATACATATCTTTGCAACTTTGCATTTGAAGAATCTTATTTAGAAGAGTTAGAGACTGAGAGTTTAGATTTTCTTACAATAGTAGTTTCTAATTGAAATGATGGTTCTTCTTATATTTCGGTTAAAGATGTAAATGTTGATTTTTGGATGTTTTACTTTGATGGTTCTAAGTGAGTTGAAGGCTCTAGTGTCGACTGTGTATTAATAAACTCTCATGGTAATAAATTTCTTCTATCTTGTAGACATGACTTTCAGTGTACTAATAATGTTGTTGAATATGAAGCCTTATTACTATAGGATTTCCTGCAAATTCTCTACAAGTATACCTCTGAGATCTATGTAGAAAATCTGACTGTAGATCACCTGATTATGCAATGTACTAAAGAAAAATACTTAATCTACTTCTACAATCAAACTTGCGAAAGCTTAGTCGATTTTGAGCAAGATCAACCAGAACACATATAACATAGAAGAAGATTCAATCACACATGAAACACAAAATAATACTCTGGGGAAAGCCTCAGCTAAAAAACCCCGCTATCTGTATTATCATACAAGTGGAAATATCTTAGGATTACACAAAGCTTTAGCTCACAAGCTATCCAGCTCTCAGTACAGTCCCTCACTGCTGCTCATAAACAGAATAGACAACACATATGCCTTCCTTCAGTCCTCCAAGCCTCTTATTTCCTTGCACATTTTCTCCTGGGTCCTCCAGCTGCAACCTGTGTGATGCTCACCTCACACACAAAACTGACCTCTGAAATAACTGTGCAATCTTGAAGGAGTTAATTCCTTCTGCATGGATGAGTTTCCTTTATAGGAAAATTCCTTCAACTGATAGTACAATGTCCCTGTGTTTAATCTCAACTGGGTCTTTCTCTGAATTGACATGCATGAGTTATTTATGAGAGAATATTCAGTTATCTGGAGAACACTAGTTGCATGCATGCATGCATTAACTGACTGAAATCATAATTAGTTCCTCCAACTATTTGGAACTAATTTAACTAGACTTAACTCAGTTAACTGAGCTAACTAATTACAACTAAAATACAACTCATTCTTATCTCCTTAATTAAGGGATAACTTCCTCAATCAAAGGGATAACTGTTGCATGTCTTCACAAAGACTTCATGTTTGATTTTCACCAACTAATTAACTCAAGATGAATTAATTAATTATTTTTCAAACAACTAGTGAGACTAAATTCAAATTTTAATTCTCAATTTTGATTCAAGGACAAATCAAAATTGGAATATATCCTTAAATGATATCTATAACAATGCTATTTTTAGCATTTCTTGATGCTATTTCTCAACAGAGTTGGAGTATATCCTGACATGCTATTTATAGCAGTGCTATTTTTAGCATTTCTATTTTTATCATTTCTTGTTGCTATTTTCAACACTCCCTCTCAACAAGAAAGGAATTCAACTCGATCTCGATCCTGAACCTTTGGAATGTTCTGCATGCAACACTTCTCACTAGTGTTGTTGCTCAAGCAACTCATAAACAAAAAAAATATCCAACCTAAATCAGAATGATGCCTCTGTCATCAAAGTCTCTGACTGTTATTTCCTCTGTCGACTGAAAACTCTGCACCTTTGTGCTCTTTAGTATCTGACTACTCTAGCCTCTGTCACTTTGATCTTTGACTGCATCAATCACATTGATTCCTCTCACTGCATCCGTGTTGCTACTGGTCCTATCTCCCAACATGCGTCTGAACTGCACCTCCTCTCATCATGTTGCATCGTGCTGCCCACTGCTGCACTACAACTCAGTTACTGAGAAGTAAGTAACTGATCTCCCAACTGACCTCCCTATTGGGATAGAAACACCCTATGATGCTGAAGCTCCCTCTACTGCTCCATCCACATCTGTCTCTATCCACTCACCCAATCCTGCTACTCCTCATTGGGGCTCTCGTAGCAAGGTCTAATCAAAGAGGTTGGGTACCTCAAGGATCCTGCCCCTATTTCAGCCCTCTTGGGACTATCACTTCACATCACCCCACCTCACACCTGGAGGTATGGCTGCATGTAATCCCTCTGCCCACTTAGCTGGAAATTTCCCCTTACTGGAGGTCTCTGCATGAGTGGATGCCTCCACTCGGTCTCCTCTCGACTTCTCCAGGTGTGTCTGATCCACAACCTCCTGAAGTTGCTTCACCAATTGTGGGTCCTCAACAATTGTCTGAGACTTCTTCTTGTGCTGCATGTTGAAAGGTAATGTACTCTCAACCACCAAGTCTCTAACAGTTTCCTTGCTCCTCAAGGCCTTGCATACATCTTGAACCTTAAGAGCATACAGGTTCTATATCTGTGAATTGATCTGTTTCACCTTACCCATGGTGATGTGTCTAAGGAAAACCTTTCCCTTGTTGAAGACAACATCATAGCCTTTGTCCTCCATCATCGCGATCGATACAAAGTTCTTCTTTAGTCCAGGCATATACTTCACATTTGTCAAGGTAATGAGAGCTCCATGGTCCCTCTGAAAAGCAACCGTGCCCACTCTTGAAACACTATACCTTTCATCATTACCCATCTCTATGCGCATCTGGAGGTATTTCTCCTCCAAGGTATTGAACAAACTCTTATCGCCGGTCATGTGGAATGAGGCTCCACTGTCAAGAAACCAACCACAACCCATCATCGATGAAACCATGCATGCGATGAGGGTAAAATCCAATTCAAACTGAGAGGCTAGGGCCTCACCTTCAGATCCTTCCGAGGATCCCTTCTTGGATTTCTTCAATGGAAAATTTGTTGCATAATGGCCCACCTCATGAAAATTAAAGCATTGCACTTTAGATTTGTCAATATTCTTCCCACCATGGGAAGAACTCGATTTGGAATGAGAATCCTTCTCCTTCCCTTTCCTTGCCTTACTGGCTAAGGCTAGATTTTCTTCATCCTCCTTAGATGAAGAACCATCTCTGGTGCTCCTCTTGATCTCCTCCTGCATCAGATCTGACCACAGTCGTTCCCAATCTGGCAGTTTCTCTCTTCCATTCACTAAGTCTTGGTAGCTATGCCAGCTCTTAGGAAGACCGAGGAGAGCAAGACTCACCATGTCATCATCGGCTATCATGATTCCTACACTTCCAAGCTCATCTCTGCAGGTGGTGAGCTTGTTCAAATATGTAGAGATCATGTCGCCCTTTTCACACTTGATTTTCCGAAGCTTGTCCTTCAGCGCCAGCTTCCTCTGGTCGCTGCTATTCTAATATAGATCCTTCAATGTCTTCCACATTGAAAATGGTGTCTCCTTCCCATGGAGACTCGAGACAATGTGGTCTTGAACTCCCTCCAGAAGAATCCTCCTCGCTCTCGCCACACATTTCTTCCATTCCGCCAATTTTTGGTCATTAGCTACTGATAGCTTGGGGACTTCTTGATCAATGAAGTCCTTCAAACCATTGTCCTCTAATACTGTTTCCATGCAATCCTTCTAGGCTATGTAATTCGAGCTACCATCCAGGGCATACTCGAGTCTCAAGCCATTGAACGCCATTGGTGAACTTTGAGATGTGATAAGAAATCGATTTTGTACCTACAGTCAAGAACTTCAACCTTCAAACTTCTCCATTCTTTGTATATTGTTCTCCTCTTTGATCACCTTTGCTCTGATACCATGTAGAATTTCTTGCAAATTCTCTACAAACCTACCTCTGAGATCTATGTAGAAAATCTGACTGTAGATCACCTGATTATGCAATGTACTAAAGCAAAATACTTAATCTACTTCTACAATCAAACTTGCGAAAGCTTAATCGATTTTGAGCAAGATCAACCAGAACACATATAACAGAGAAGAAGATTCAATCTCACATGAAACATAGAAGAATAATCTGGGGAAAGCCTCAGCTAAAAAACCCCGCTATTGGTATTATCATACAAGTGGAAATATCTCAGGATTACACAAAGCTTTAGCTCACAAGCTATCCAGCTCTCAGTACAATCCCTCACTACTGCTCATAGATAGAATAGACAACACATATGCCTTCCTTCAGTCCTCCAAGCCTCCTATTTCCTTGCACAGTTTCTCTTGGGTCCTCCAGTTGCAACTTGTGTGATTCTCACCTCACACACAACACTGACCTCTGAAATAACTGCGCAATCCTGAAGGAGTTAATTCCTTCTGCATGGATAAGTTTCATTTATAGGAAAATTCCTTCAACTGATAGTATAATGTTCCTGTCTTTAATCTCAACTGGGTCTTTCTCTAAACTGACATGCATGAGTTATTTATGAGAGAATATTCAGTTATCTGGAGAACACTAGTTGCATGCATGCATGCATTAACTGACTGAACTCACAATTAGTTCCTCCAACTATTTGGAACTAATTTAACTGGACTTAACTTAGTTAACTGAGCTAACTAATTACAACTCATCCTTATCTCCTTAATTAAGGGATAACTTCCTCAATCAAAGGGATAACTGTTGCATGTCTTCACAAAGACTTCATGTTTGATTTTCACCAACTAATTAACTCAAGATGAATTAATTACTTATTTTTCAAACACCCAGTGAGACTAAATTCAAATTTTAATTCTCAATTTTGATTCAAGGACAAATCAAAATTGGAATATATCCTACAATGCTATCTATATCAATGCTATTTTTAGCATTTCTTGATGCTATTTCTCAATAGAGTTGGAGTATATCCTGAAATTCTATTTATAGCAATGCTATTTTTAACATTTCTATTTTTATTATTTCTTGTTGCCATTTTCAACAATTACAAGGTATTAGAAAATCTATAGACATAAAAGTTAAGAAGCTTAAAGTTGTAGGTGATTCTAAAATCATAGTTGGACAAGTCAATAAAACCATTCATTGTATTTCTAATCACCTAAATAATTATGGATAGGAGGTTTGGAATTTAACTCAAAGCTTTGAAAATTTTGAGTTAATTTATGTACCTCATTCACAAAATCTTGATGTTGATCTTTTAACTGATGTATCTTATAGGGTTCTTCATCTGGAAAAATTTTCTCAGGATATATTTTCCAGGGAAATCCTCTTTGGGCTATTAGTGCCTCATAAAATATCCAACTAGAAAGTGTTTGACGAGGATGACCAAATAAATGATTTTATCATTATGGAATATACCTTTAAAGGATCTATAATAGATGAGGATCAACATAATTTGCAATTGAATTCAAATTCTCGAGACAAAATAACACCACAAATCCCAATCCATAAATTAATAGTTCATCTTGAGAACCTTCATGATTTTTAAAACAGGTTCAAAGGGAGTACTAACCGCAAAAAAAATAGTTCCTCAATGCAATACGAGGTCATAAATTTAGGAATTGATAAAAGCCCCCTAAAAAGTTAATTTGGAAATAAATCGTAATCCGGTTTAATGATCAATATTTATTAAGCTATTTAAAGAATACAATGATATATTCTCATGGACATATGATGACTTAAAGGTTTATGATACTAAAATCATTGAGCATGTGATTTCAATCAAAACATATACTAAACTTGTTCAACAAAATTTGAGAAAAATGCACCCTTAGCTAGAAAAACAAATCAAAGAAGAGTTGAATAAAATTCTAAAATCTAGGATCCTTTTTCCCACCAGACACTCACCGTGGGTATAAAATCTATTTCCAATCAAAAATAAAATTGGGGATATTAGAATTTGCATTGATTTTCAGAATCTTACTAGATCTTCCAAAAAATATAACTACCATGTTCCTCCTATGGAATAAATCATACAATATGTTGCTGGTTTAGAAATGTTTTCCTTACTTGATGGATTTTCTGGCTATAACCAAGTTTTGATTGCACCAATAGATCAAATCAAGACAACAGTTCAAACCAAATGGGGTACTTTTGCATATCAGAAGATGCAATTTGGTTTAATAAATGTTGGGGAAAATTTTCAACAAGCAATGGACATTGCATTCAAGGGTCTGAGCAATAATTTTATGGTTGTTTATCTAGATGATATAACAATGTACTCTAAAAAGCATGAGGATCATGTTGAACACCTGAATTTTTTTTTGACAGATGTCATAAATATGGTACATCATTAAATCCCAAGAAGACTATATTTGTTGTTACTGAAGGTAAGCTTCTAGGATTTGTGGTATCTAAAGATGATATCATTATTGATATGGATAGAGTAAAATATATCTTACAAATTTCTCTTCCACATAACAAAAATTTACTACAATCTTTTCTAGGAAAGGTAAATTTTGTAAGAAGATGTGTTCCCGATTTTGCAAAAAATGTTCAATCAATTCAAGATATGATAAAAAAAAGATCATATATTCAAATAAGGCACCGTAGAGAAGGACTCTTTCAAAAGCATCAAAGAAATAATCTTTGTTTCACATGTTCTCATCAGTCCATATTTTAAAAGAGAGAATATTTGTATACTTGTGCCTCTGACTTTTCCTATGCAACTATCTTAACTCAAAAGAATCCAGATGGTATTGCGATACCAATTTCCTTTTATGAGTTGTTGGTTTGGAGGAGCTGAGTTAAACTATCCTTACATTGATAAACATGCTTATTCTATATTTAAGGTTGTTAAACATTTTCAACCATTTATTATAAAATCTCATACAAAAGTGATTGTTCCTCATCATGTCGTACGAAATTTTCTTGTGCAGAAGGATCTTAGAGAGAATAGAGAGAATTAGATGAACACACTCCAAGAATACGACCTTGAAATAAAACCATCAAAGATCAGTAAAGGAAAAGGTCTTTGCAAATTATCAACAAAGATATAAGGATTGCAAACTAATTAGGAAGAAGGTTGGAATAACAAATTTGAGGTAAGCCAAGAAGAATTTCTTTACATTCTTGTACCAACCGATACCTAGTATTATGGAATTTGGTACTTTCTAATAAATGCAACTGCACTTGATTATTTAGCACTGAATACAATGTGTTAGATATCAATTAATAAATGGAGTGATTTTTAGAAGAAAAATATGATAATGTTTTACTCATATGTTTGGAGAAATTTGATGCAGAGAAAGTTTTGGCTAGGCTACATGATGGAGCAATAGGAGGGCATTTTGGTGGAGATACTATTGAACACAATTTTTTTCAAGTTGGTTATTATTGGGAAACTCTGTTCAAAGACTCCTATGCATATGCGAGAAAGTGTAAAACATGTCATAGAACTTCAAGAAGGGAAAAAAGAACAACATTACCTCTACAAACTATTGAAGTAGAATACCCATTTGAACAATGGCATATAGATCTTATTGGTGAGATCAATCCCAAATCATCTAAATTGCATAAATATATTCTCACTACTACATATTGCTTCTCTAGGTGGATTGAGGAAATTCCACTTAAAAGAGTCAATGATGATCAGGTAATATGATTTCTTGAAAGCCATTTCATATTCAGGCTCAATGTTCCTACATAATTTGTATTTGATAATGATTTGTATTTATCATCCCTTAAAATGACTAAGTTTTTTTTGACAAAGGTATTACAATTAAGTTTAATGCCAACTATTACCCTCATGGAAATGGATTGGTAGAATCTACCAATAAAATCTTGATCCAAATACTTAAGAAAATTGTACAAGATAATAAGAGGAATTGGCATAAACATCTCCCCAATTCTTTATGGGTTGACAGAGTGACTCCTAAGAAAGCATTAGGGCACTCCCCATACTTCCTTGTGTATGACAAGGAATACTTCCTCCCCCCAAATATATTTTTACCAACCATGCACCTATCTTAGGATATTAATAGAAATTCAATAAAAGAGATGGATGTGAGAATTTATACTTTACTGAAACAGGAGGAGGAAATATAGAAAACAAAATCCAAATTACATAAACACTAGCATATTATCAAATGATGATTTGGCAAACACTTAGTCACTGATAGATATTTTTCCATTGGTGATATGGTACTAAAATGGGACAAGATCCATGAGGAAAAGGGAAGAAATTACAAGTTCCAACGTATGTGGCCTGGACCATTTCAAATTTCTTCAAAACTTGTCCCTCCAACATATATCTTACAAACATTAGAATGTGAGTTTGAGAACTTGCCTGTGAATGGATAGATTTGTAGAAAGTAATGTGTAGATTCTAAACTACTCATGAAAGTTTCTAAATCACAACACTAGAAGCTGCTCTACCGATATGTGGAAGAAAATTCATGATCGAGAACACAAATCATTAATATGCATTAAGATTCAACACACATACACAAAGATTTATCTAGGGGAAAGAAACTTCTCAAAACCCCTTACTATCTGTATTGCATTAATCAAAGAATCTGGATGAATACAATATGCTTTGCTCAAGCTTGAGCTTAACCTGCACCTGTATCTTCTATCCTCTATCTAACTGACTGACCTTGGCCAATACTTAGCCAAAATTTCAAGCCTCCAAGCTCCTATTTCCTTGCGTTGTTCCCTTGTGAAATTGCCCCTATTTTTTAGGAATTTCTCACCAAGGAATTGCACAATTACCATAGGTCAATTCTTTGTCTGCATGCACCACCTGTACAACTTGAACTAGTTTACAACTGATAATACACTGCCCTTGAAATCCAATCTCAACTAGGTAAATTGAATTATTTGCATGAAACAATTATTTTGGGCTCATTGATCAGTTAACTGGATGATCACTCAGTGTGAAAAAAATTACACACCCATAACTTGACCTCCACTAGTTCTTCTAACTGTGAGAACTAGTTACACTGACAATAACTCAAATTAGCTGAAATAGATTGCTATAAATTAGCAATCAATCATGTAGAACTGATATCAAGTGTATTCAACTTAGATTTACTGAGTTAACTGAGTGAAAAAATCCATGTCACCTCAGTTAACTACCTCCAAATATTCTGCTGAAATTTAAATTCAAAATTTAATATAGTTTGACCAAGGCAAAGTCAAAACTAGATTTTGCTGCATTTTCAACACTCCTTGTTAGGGAGAAAAGGATTTTCAGATACCCCAATCCTGCTTCTATGGAACTCGAATTTTCCTCTTGACAAGGCCTTTGTCAAAATATCTGCATCTTATTCCTCTGTCAGAATGTATTGCAACAATATAATCTGCCTCTGTATACAATCTCGTAGATGGTGATACTAGATGTCGATATGCTTGGATCAATCATAAAATATTGGATTCTCAAATAGTTTGATACAAATTTGATTGTCACAGAAAATATCTATAGGATCCTTCTTCTTACCAAATAATCTAACAAGAATATTTCTCATCCAGATAGCCTCACATGCTGCTTAACTTGTAGCCATGTACTCTGCTTCTGCTAAGTTGGGTGCCATAGAGATCTGCTTCATGTTGTACCAAGAAACTGTTGTTGACCCAACTCTGAAAATTCCTCCCAAAGTTCTCTTCATATCTAATGTAATCCCTACCCAATCTGCATCTGTGAAGCCTTACAACTTCACACCCTCTGTTCGTCTATACGAAAGACCAAATTGAGTAGTGCCTTTGAGGTATCTCAACACATGCGTTGCTGCTTTCTAATACAGTTTGGTTGGCATAACCATGGCTTGAATAAGTTGGTTAACTACATAACACATGTTCAGTCGCGTGTTCACCAAATACATAAGTGAACCCACAAGCTACCCATAAATGGAAGCCTCCACTTCCTCACTTGAAGTGGCATCCTCTTCCTCTAGTTACCTACTAGAGGAGTGTCCATGAGTTTTCTACTCTCCATGCAAAAATTCTTCAGTATCTCATTGGCATACTTGCCTTGAGAAAAAAATAGTTCCCATCCTTGCCATACTTCCAAACTGAGGAAATAATGCATGAGTCACATTTCCTTCATATCAAACTCTTTTGCAAGGTCCTCCTTGCAAGATCTGATCAACTGCTCATCACTAGTAAGGATCAAGTCATCGACATATAACACAATAATTAATAATTTACCTTCTGCCATAATGTGATAAAGGTTTGCAATTGCTTCACTTTTGGTGAAGCCCAAATGGTGATATAGCTATCAATCCTCGTATACCAAGCACAGGGTGCTTTCTTGAGGCCATACAACGCTCGATTGAGTCTGTACACATGCGAATCTTTGTCAAGGGTCTCAAACCCCTCCAGTTGCTCAATATACACCTCCTCCTTAATAACTCCATTGAGGAATGTTGTCTTCACATCCATATGGTAGATCTTCCACCCCATCTGCACTGAGAATGCTAGAATTGACTTGATGGATGAGTAACTTGCTATTGGAGCAAAGGTCTCCTCATAGTCAATTCCCTCCACCTAAGAGAAACCCTTGGCCACAAATATGGCCTTGTGTTTCTCTATGCTCCTGCCTGTTTCATGATTTACCTTGTAAAGCCATCTCGAATCAACCACTGATTTGTCTACTAGTCTTTGGACCACTTCCCAAACACTGTTTCTGACAGTGGAATCATATTCCTCTACCATAGAATCAACCCATAATGGTTTATCTACGACTTACTCGAATGAGGATGGCTTTGTCTCTGCAAGTTTTCTCATCAAATCCATGTAGCCAGTGTACCGATTTGGCGACCTTCTCTACTTGTGTTGTGATGTGGGTCCTTCACATTCTATCTAGCATCCTCCAATAATCTGTTAGCTTTCCCGGTTTGGTTCCTTCCTTCTCTAGATGTCTCTTATTGAGTGGATGTCTCCACTCTCTGCTCCTCTACTTATGGTTGCTCCACAACTTCCTAAGGCACCTATTTTGGAGCCAAAATATCTTGATCAGGCTGCAACTGAAGCTCCCTCTCAAGAGAACACCTCATTACCTTCTCCTCATCAAATTTCACATCTCTTCTAACCACTGTCATCCTGAGAGATGGCAAGTACACATGATAGTTGTGAGGTGTATCAGTGTAACCCATAAATATGCCCAACTTTGTTGTCGGCTCTAGATTTTTCCTTTCTTCCTTGGAAACATGGCACTAAACCAATGATCGAAATATCCTAAAGTGTGACACGTCTGGTTTCTTCCCTGAAAAGGATTCCTCTGTTACTCATTCCAAGAATCTTATGAGGACCCATTTTCTATAAATAGACTATTATGTTTCATGCTTTAGCCCACAAGTGTAAAGGTAGGCTTTGGTCATGCAACATCACTCATGTTTCTCCCACAATACTCCTGTTCTTCCTCTCAACCATTCCATTCTGTTGTGGGTTATGAGGTGCTATCAACTCCTGTCAAACTCCTTCCTTTGCACATACATTTTTAAACTCATTCGACATGTACTCACCACCGTTGTCACTCCTGAGAGCCTTCACTTTCCTGCCAGTTTCTTTCTCAACAAGTGCTTTAAACTCAACAAATTTGGATAATGTCTAGTATTTCTTCTGCATGAAGTAGATACAACACTTCTGTGAGAAATCATCTATAAATATAACATAATACTTGTGCTTGGCAGTGGAGGCTGTTGAGAAAGGTCCACATACATCATAGTGGATCCTTTCAAGGATTGCATGTGCCCTACTTTCCTTATCATTGAAGGTGTATTTTTTGTACTTCCCCAATGTATGCCCTTTGCATGTATCTTGCTACTCTAGTGCTCCATTGGGGAGGGCTATAGAAATCTGTTGCATGATCTTCAAAGAACCATGATGCAAATGGGCAAGTCTTCTATGAATTAACTCACTGACATCTCGACTTTGCACCTTCTATGATTTTGTGCTCAATGATGTATAATATTCCACATCTAATTTGTAGAGTTTCTTCACTCGAACCCCAATCTTCTTCACTTGTCTCGTGGTGATGTGTCTCAAGAAATTCTTCCTTTTTCTGAATATCATGTTGTAGCCGTGGTCTTCTAACACCACGACAAAAAATAGGTTCTTCTTCAAACCCGATGCATACATCACATCCTTGAGCCTAAGAGGGGAGCCAGACTCCCTCTGAAAAGTAACTATACCAATGCTGGTTGCATTATATCTTCAATCATCTCCCATATCAATGTGCATATGGAGATCCTTCTCCTCCAAGTCACTGGAAAATTCTTTGTTTCCCATCATGTGGAATGAGGCACCACTGTCAAGATACCACAAACTACCCATCATTATGCTTTTGATGCATGCAATGAGGGTAAAATCAAGTTCAAATTGTGAAGATAATGCTTCACGCGCTACTCCTTCTATGGTCTTCTTACTTTCCTTCTATGATATTCTGTGGCATAGTGTCCCAGTTCATGATAGTGAAAGCACTTGATTTTGGACAAGTCTTTCTTCTTGCCCCCTTGACCAAATTCTGCTTTGGATTGGGATTTCTTCCCTTTCCCTTTCTTTTCCTTTCCATCCAAGGCACAATTCTCTTCATCCTTGCCCTTAGATGAAGTCTCATCTCCGTTGCTTCGCCTTATTTATTCTCGCACTAGAGAAGACCATAACCGTTCCCAGATTAGTAGTTTCTCTCTACCATTTAACGAATCTTGATAATTATGCCATCTCTTAGGAATAGCCATGAGGGCTAGAGCTATTGGATATTCTTTAGGGATATAACACCAACCCTACCAAGTTCATCACTACATTGTGTAAACCGGCTCAGGTACTGCAGAATTGTTTCATTATTTTTCATCTTAATACTTCAAAGCTTGTCCCTGAGTGTTAACTTCTTGTGGTCAATATTGTTCTGAAAAATCTTTGTTAGTGTTTTCCACATCGCGAATGAAGTCTCTTTCCAATGGATATTCGAGACAATATGATTCCGAACTCCCTCCAATATGATCCTCCTCACTTTAGCCACATCCTTCTTCCACTGTGAAAAATCCTGGGCATCAAATTTTTAGGGTTTTGCTACATTTGTCTTGATGTATTCTAGCAGCCATTATCATCCAATACTACCTCCATGTGGATCTTCCATGCCACAAAATTTGTGGTTCCTTTCAAAGCATACTTGAGCCCGAGTCCATTGAAATCCATCTTCTCAATCATGGAGAAAACTTGTAACACTGACCTTCAAATTTGAACCTCCTGCAATGACAAATTTAAAATATCTTCTCTACTGTGAATCTAGCTTTAATACCATATAAAATTTAATGTGCAGATTCTAAATTGCTCATGAAATTTTCTAAATCGAAAGACTAGAGGCTACTCTACTGATTTGTGAAAGTAAATTCACAATCGAGAATAAAAATCATTAACATGCATCAAGATTCAACACACATACACAAAGATTTATTTAAGGAAAAGCAAATTCTCAAAACCCCTTACTATATGTATTGCATTAATTAAAGAATCTAGATGAATACAATATGCTCTGCTCAAGCTTGAGCTCAACCTACACCTGTATCTTCTATCCTTTGCCTGACTAACTGAACCTGGCCAATACTTAGCCAAAATTTCGAGACTCCAAGCTCCTATTTCCTTGCATTGTTCCCTTGGGAAATTTCCCCTATTTTTAGGAATTTCTCACCAAGAAATTGTGTAATTACCATAGGTCAATTCTTTGACTGCATGCACCACCTGTACAACTTGAACTAGTTTACAACTGATAGTACACTTCCCTTGAACTCCAATCTCAACTAGGTAACTCAAATTATCTACATGCAACAATTATTTTGGGCTGATTGATCAATTAATTGGATGATCACTCAGTGTGAAAAAAGTTACACACCCACAACTTGACTTCCACTAGTTCTTCTGACAATGAGAGCTAGTTACACTGACAATAACTCAACTTAACTAAAATATATTGCTACAAATTAGAAATTAGTCATGTAGAACTTAAGTCAAGTGTCTCCAACTCAAATTTATTGAGTTAACTGAGTGAAAAAATCGATATCACCTCAGTTAACTACCTCCAAGTATTATGCTGAAATTGAAATTCGAATTTTAATGTACTTTGACCAAGGCAAAGTCAAAACTAGATTTTCTTGCTATGTTTTCAACAAGATTTTGAAGAAGTATTTCTCTTGAGAACTCATGAGACCATCTATAAATAAACCATCATTTACTAAAGGAAGTTGGTTTCCTTAAAAAATATATATTTATTTTTTCTTTTGTAAATCTTTACCTTTTCTTTGTATAATTTATTTATTTTTGTTGTATAATCTCAACTAGGGTTACATTTTCTGAAAAATATGTATCATAATAATATTAGTTGTTTAAATAAATCAAAATATTAAGAAAAAAATAATCTTTAATTAAATGAAGTATTTTTTTCTTGATTTTACTTTATTTTCTAAAAACGTTTTCATTGGTTACGAAAATAATTGTCTATTTTTTATGTGTGGTCAATTAAGGCTTTATATTAATAAAACAACAAAGTTACATAGACTTTTAAGAATGCTCACTAAGGATTAAGACTCTTCTCAACACATTGCGATTAGTGAGACCAAAACTAAAGAGTCCCCATGCATATAAAAAAACAAACGATTCCCTAGACCCCATTTTACACCAAGTTCAGTGCCAGTTTTGGCCATACCCATTACAATATATACCCATAAAGAATTTCCAACAAAATTTAACCATACATAATCACCATAACTAGATTATTAACAACATAGGGCCCAACCAATACAAAAACAACAAAAGACCATACATAATTAACGCAACCAACTCATAGACAACAAGACTAAGACTAGAATGTCAAGAGCGATGTTTAACCAGGAAGAAAGAAAACAAGCAAAATAACAAAAGCCCTACAGACTAGGTCGAGGACCATCACGAACACCATCCAATTGCAAAGCCATCACATTTAACTCATTGATCATTGTTTGAGGAGGAAATAGTCGTTGGAGCCCTTACACTTGAGCCTAGAGGATCCATCATGTCACTACTATATGATTTACAAGCTATATGAATTTCCACATGCGCTAAGTGGGAGTCAAACTTGTCCATGAAGAAACCCTAGTTTCTTAGCAACCTCTAGATGTATTCCAAGGTGACGAAGTAATTATACTTCTCCACTTGCTTATCCTTCAAGACCAGGCCCAATAAGGTCTTCATTTGCCAGTGTAGAGCCACAAAATTTAAGTATCACTTCTTTTTGCCCTTGGTATTTCTAGGGTCAGAAACCCATGCTGACATATCCTACATGATCTCAGAATCTGAATGAGATTGTCTTTCAACCCTCGCTTGAGTCTCAAGCTTGAAAATTTCCTTCCTAATGTATGGTAGAAAAACATTGGAATAAATGGTAGTAGATTCATAAGAAAAAAGTCTCGTGCTTCACTGCCCCTATGGGGAATTTCCAAACACAAGCTTCAAACTCTAAAGAAGCCCCAACCATAGAGATAGAGGCCACAACATCCTCGACCAAGAACTCACCACCATTTACCATAGAAAAAAAGAGAAGATAAAAATATAACAAAAGACCTTGGACGCTTATACGTCGCAACCAACCACAATAATCATCCAACAAAAGCTTAGATGACCGTGCTAAATACCTCATGCAATGACACCCCAATAATTTAGGCTAGACAAGACCCACCTTCCCAAACTTCAGCCATTTCCAAGGGCCCCAAGCCAATAACCACATACATGTTAACAAGGCACCCTGAGCTTTACCCACAGATTGGAATTGGAAATTAAGACAGAAAGACATACACCCTAGCACCTTAGACCAAAACATGACATAGTAACAAAAGAAAGAAACCAAACATAGTAAACAAACAACTTTAGACTTTTCATGAAATGCGATAATTGGCACCCTCGACAACTCACTTGAAATCCTAATTATAGGCAACCATGCATGAATCAAGGTAACCAGGGGACTCAAAAACTTCATCCACCACATTCGCTAGCCAACGCAACCACCTCTCATCACTTTAATTCCAAATTCTAACCTCCACGCAGAGCTACTTATGAACACAACTTGGAAATAGAACATAAAATAGGAGGTCAAGGACCTACCCTTGACTCCTCTCATCCCACCATGAGTTGGCCCTAAACCCACCATAACCAATATATAATTAATCCACCAATTTGAGTGATGCATGCGAGGGTGGGGAGCATCCCCCCCTCCTTTAATGCTCATTGTGTATTAGGGGGTGGTAGACATTGCCTTCAAGGTCCCCATTACATCCACATTAACACCCCCCATCGAGGACCTGCACATCATTCTCCAACAAGACCTTGAGAGACTCTACCTAGCTAAACGGTGAATGAGAGGGGCAAGTGGAATCTATATCAACTTCCATGCTTTGACAACCTAGGTTCGCCATCAAGTCTACGACCTTATTTCGTGCTCTCCTAGTGTGATGAACAATGACATACTCTAGTTTCTTGATCAAACTGAGTATATTACAAATCATATCTTTAAGTCTCCAACTCCTTGATAGTTTACCTTGGGGTTGGACATAGGTCAATTTTAGAACACAATTGATAAATAATAGAGGGTCATCATCAACTTTAATAGAGATAAATCCTTCCTGAATAGAAAACTAAAGGCCACGTTTCAAATCCTATGATTCCGCCATGTTATTCCTAGTAGATCTACACATTTGAGAGAATACCCTTAGGGCTTTAGAGATGCAATATCTGAAAACTCTTCCCATCCCTTCACAACCAGGATTACCTTTCGGCGAACCATCAAATTCAATTTAATAAATCCTTTCAGAGAAGGACTGAAACAATCCACCAAATACTTAACCATATCCCCAGACACTTCTTTACGGAGATGGCAGATACCCTGGTTTAGGTCTAGTTTATTCAATATCTCAGCCTCCATGCCATCTGCCTTCTAATCCTTTGCCAACCATATACCTGCCATGATTATTTCTCTAATATTTTATTTAATCACTCTACATATATCCTCTAAATTCCTCCTCTTATTCCTAAATATCCTATCATTTCTTTCTTTCTAGATTGTCCATAACACAAAACCTCCAATTAGAGACTAGGCTCTATTGTATATGGGATTCAAATACTTCTTCAGATTCCATTATTTGAGGATTGTGATCTCAAATTAAACAGGAATGAAAAAGATTACAGATACAATCATAAACACAGAGACGTAGCAGAAAAACACTTCATTTCATTAATAGAAAAATACTGAACTATGCTTAAAAATAGAATGGAAATAAGATAGCTCGGGCGATGGTAACTTATCTCTAAGAAGAGATGTGATGGATACATGTGTCTGAATTGTGTTACAATGGAGCTCAAGGGCCAATTTATTATTGGAAAACATGATAAAACCCTAAATTACCAAAACCCTAACCCCAGGAGATGTAACACCAAGAGTATGCAGGCCCTGCTCGGGTTAGTTGTGCAGCCAACTTCCCGGGGTCGTAACTTGGTCATATTATCTCCGTTTGGCACAGACAATACCTTATTGGAAATGTCTTGTAGAGTCCTACAAGTTTCATTGTAGGCCCTTACTTATAGCTACGGGCCTACTGCAAACCCTAAAAAAATGCCATTTAGGGGGTCAAAACTACTCCAGAAGTTCATAACCCAAAAAACTACTAAAAACAGTAAATGACGAAATGAAAAAGGAAACATATGAAATTGACTGGGGGTTCTAGGTGGAATAAGTGTGTGGCCACAAATATCCACCTGGATCATTTCTCCCCCTTAGGAAGCAATGTTCCCCATTGCGTGCAGAGCATCCATGAGGTGAGGAAATTTCTGTTGAACCTGGTCCCTGGTGAACCATTTTCCCTGGTTGGCCTGCTTTGACAACTCGATATAACCCTATCCTTTGTTGGTGAGTGTTCTTGATCTGTGTTTCAATGATCTGATCAGCTGTGGCCTATTCCATGTAGTCCGGGTTGAGCTCTATTGGTGTGAGCTCTTCTGCAATGTCATATGTGTCCAAAAATGGTGGAAAGTATGGCCGAAGGCAATCTACATTGAACATTGGGTGCAAACAAAGGAACGATGGGATACTGCACTTGAAGGCATTGTCACTGACGACCTTGGTGATGGTGTATGGCCCATATCAGAGCGGGCAAATCTTGAGGTGGGATCCAGCAAGGTGCTCCTTTTGCAAATGTAGCCAAACTTTGTCACCCACTTGGAACTTGTGCGACATTCGATGTTGATCATGGCGCTGCTTGTACTTAGCATTGGATCTATCTAATATATCATGGACTTGTTGGCAAATCTGTTGAATGCGCTCAATGAAGTTGCTAGCCCTTTTAGCTTCGGACTGAATGTGAGCCGAAGCTACTTGATTTGCTGCAAATGTTATGGCCACATTAATGGGGCATAATGGATGAAATCCCAACCCTATCTGAAAGGGGTTGTGGCCTGTTGAGTTGTGGATAGCTCTCTTGTAGCTATGTTGGACATAGGGGAGACTTTCATCCCACGTACGTGGATGCTTCGAGTTGTACATGTGTATAATTTGTATGATCATCTTGTTGACAACCTCTATTTGGCCATCAATTTGGGGATGGAAAGTCGTGGACTTAGTAAGTTTTGTATCCAACATCGACCAGAGACTTACCAAAATTCACTCAGTAATCCGTTGTCCCGATCTGAGACAATGGACTGTGGGATCCCAAAGTGTACCCACACTCGCTCAAATAAGAGATTAGCAGTGGCCTCTGCTGTGATACTCTTCTCGCAGGCTGCCATGATGGCCATCTTAGAGAATTTATCGATGACCATGAAAATGAAATCGTTGCCATGCTTAGTAGAAGGAAGGCCCGACATGTAATCCATGGAGATAGATTCCCATGGCCGACTAGGAGAAAGTAGAGGAGTATACAAGCCTTGCTTCTTGATGGTTGGTTTGGAAATGGTGCAAGTGGTGTAGGATCTAACGTACTTCCCAACATTCTAATGGAGTTTCAGCGAATAAAAATACTTCTACAATACCGCCACTGCTTTCTCTACTCCTAAATGTCCAGCGACCTGACTGTAGTGCACATCCAAAATAATCTTGGCATGCTCACTCGAAGGAACACAAATGTGTCCTAGGTGGCATAATAGTGCATCCTGAAGGTGAAAATTTGGAACTTGCTTCCCTTCCAGGAGTGTTTGGTATATGCTGCCAAATTCTGGATCGGTCTTGTAAAGATGCAACCACCCTGATGTCTCATGCCCACATGAGTCGAACATAGTGATTAGAACCATGACCGGTGGTCGGCTGAGGAAATCAACGACATTATTAGTGCTGCCCTTATTATACTTAATGTTCAAATGGAACTGTTGCAGATAGGTGGACCATTTCCGATGGCGATGGTTCTGAAACTTCCCTTGTGTTTGTATGAACTGTAGAAGTCGGTGGTCTATGCGGATGACCGTTTCTTTCCCCATAATGTAATGCTTCCATTGACGGCATGCCTGCACAATGGAATACATTTCTTTGTCGTAAGTGGGGTACTTTCAGACTATGTTTGAAAGTGTCTCACTATGGTAAGCCACTGGATGCCCATGCTGAGTAAGAATCACACCAATAGCAAAGTCGAAGGCATTTGTCTCAATCTCAATTGGTTGTTATACGTCTGGTAATGTGAGCACTGGTGCAGAACGGAGGTGATTCTTCAACTCAGAGAATGCTTTTCATTAGGTTTTTGACCAAAAAAACTTTTCTTTCACTCCGCCCTTGGTGACTTGACTTAAAGGCCAAGTGATATGAGAGAACCTCAACACGAACCTACGGTATAAATTTCCAAGACCCAAAAAGTTACGAAGCTTTGTTAGAGTGGTTGGGACTGGCCAATCTTGATTGACTTGTATCTTGGATGGGTCCACATGTACACAATGCTCATTAATGATGTATCCTAGATATTGAACCCGGGTCAAGCCAAAGGTGCATTTCTCCAAGTTAGCACACAACTTGTGTTGTCACAGGGTTTGAAGGACCTGTATAATATGGTGGAGGTGATCTTCCCAACTCTAGCTGAAGATCAAGATGTCATCTAAATACACCACCACGAATGCATTGGTGAAGGGTCGCAAGATGTCATCCATCAGTCTCATGAAGGTTGTAGGGGCGTTCATCAATCCAAATGACATGACCAACCATTCAAAAACTCCCTCCTTGGATTTGAAGGCAGTCTCCACACTTCGAAGGGTTCGATAGGCACCTGGTGATAACCTAACTTCAAGTCAATCTTGCTGAAATATTTGGCCCCTTTGAGCTGGTCCAAAATGTCATCAATCCGCGGGATTGGGTACCTATTCCGAACAATGATCTTGTTCAATGCCCGATAGATAATACAGAGACTCTAGGTTCCATCCTTCTTCTGTACCAATACAATCGGGCTCCCATAAGGTGATGAGATTGGCTTGATGTGCCCTTTCTGCAATAGTTCCTAAAGCTGCCTCTTGATCTCATCGTTCTCTAGAACAAAGCGTCGATAGATCGGTCCATTACTCAGCGATGCGCCTAGGGTCATATCAATGGAGTGCTTGACTTGACAATGCAGAGGTACCCCTCTGGGTCAGGTGAAAATATCCCTGTACTCCTCCATGACCTTGTCCATCTATTATTTTTGTGGAGAGGAGCCCTGCCTGGAAGTTGTGGCCACAACCTTCTTCTTGCACTGGGGGTGAATCATAAGGAAAACAAATTTCCTGGTCTGGGAAATGATCTTACTACATTGCTTTGCAATGATCAAAGAGATGGCGGTAGGAGGGGCTACCTACGGTATCCTATACAACTTATTAGCCAAACTAATAATCACAAAGAGAGGTCTAGACTCATATACAACATGTCACTTCCACAAGTATGGTTGTCCTAACAACACATCACAAACTTCAAGAGGAGAAAAATCACACAGTACCTCATCCGTGAAGGGCTTGATGTTGTAGGGAAGGAGACGCTACTGGCTGACCCAAAGATCTCATCCTTGGTGAAGCCACCCGATGGTATACAACTATGGATGTGATGTAGTCTTTAAGCTCAACCACTTCACGACCTCTGCTGAAATGAGGTTGTTTTGGCTCCCACTATTGATAATGAACTATAGCGGAGAACCCTTCACCCACATCTATGAGTGGAAGAGGCGTTCCCCATTAATAGATCTTTAGGTTCAATCTTCTGGATCTTGGTGGTGGCCATTGTGGCACTGGGATCTGCATTAATGATATACTTCCCTTTATCAGTTCCCTTATCGGGTTCTGATTCAGAGTTGGAACCTGCATTTGATTTGGAAGCCTTCAGCTCGACCACCAGTGACTGCTTGGACCGACACTCACTTGTATTTTGAGTGGATTTCTTATGGAACTCACACCATTTTCCCATGTCCTTCTTCGTCTTTGTGGTGTTGTTCTTTGCTTACAGCTTCAGGGGGATGTCCTGGGTACCCCCGCCTTGGCTTGGTCCTTTGTTCTATGGTTTGGGGTTGCCTTTTCCTTTCTTTGGATTGGCAGATCCAAAGTCTTGATTCTTCTATTTAAACTTCTGCTCAATCTTGACAGCATACCAATACGCCATGTCGAGCAAGGAAATGTCCAAGAACTCCATCTCGTCCTGGATGTACTTGTGTAGACAGTGGCGGTACTTAAGCACCAAATTCTGCTCAATATCCTTGATACCTATCTTCGTGTGAAGGGTATGGAAAATATTTGTGAACTCTGGCACATATTGGTCCCTTCCCTGCCGTAACATGGTCCACTTTATGTATTTTTCTTCATAGCTCCCGACAGGGTAATATTGTTCCTTGATGGTGTCTCAAAAATAATTCCAAGTGGGTGTGACTGAAAACATTAATGGTTCACTCTCGTCCTTTTGTTCACATTAGGTTTCCCACCAGTCCTTGACGCATGGGGCGACTTTGAGAAGTACAAAAGTAACCTTTTCATGATTGGAAAAGTCATGAAATGAAAAATATCCTTCCAACAGATTTAACCATTTATCTACGATGTCTGCATCTATTAGGCCTTTGAATATGGGAATATAGAAGTTAACTTGTACCTTAAAAGGAGTGGCACCTCGAGAGTGGCTGCTAGATGAAGATGCATTTCCTATGGGTAGACGTCAAAGGATCAGGGCAAAGTTATCCATCATCGCGTCCCTCTGTCGCTCAAGGGCTTCCTCGAGCAACATTTTGAAAGGATCTCCTGCCATGGGAGGTCGTTGTGTTTTTTGAGGTTGATCTTGCAATGGTTCAACCAGATCAAGCCCTAACTCCCTATACCCTGACCTTGTTGGGGACATGCAAAGAAAAACAGAGAAAGAGAAAACTGCTCTGATACCACTGATCCGAACTTAAATAGGAATGAAACAACTTACAGATATAATCATAAACATAGAGATGCAACAAAAAAACACTTCATTTCATTAATAGAAAAATACTGAACTATGCTTACAAACAGAATGGAAATAAGATAGCTCAGGCGATGGTAGCTTATCTCTGAGAAGAGATGTGGCGGATACATGCCTCTGAACTATGTTAAAATGGGGCTCAAGGGCTTATTTATTACTAGAACATGAGAAAACCATAAATAACCAAATCCCTAATCCCAGGAGATGTAACACCAAGAGTTTGTGGGCCTCGCTAGGGTTAGTTGGGCAGCCAACTTCCCGAGGTCATAAATTTGTCATATTATCTCCATTTGGCATGTATGATACCTTGTTGGAAAGGTCTCATCAAGTACTATAGGTTTCGCCGCAAGCCCCTTCCTATGATGATAAACTTGTCGCAGACCCCAAAAAAAACGTTGTTTAGGGGGTCAAAACTGCTCCGGAACTTTGGGACCCGAAAAACTGCTAAAAATAGTAAATTCTGAAATGAACAAGGAAACAGATGAAACTGATTGGGGGATCTAGGTGGAATAGGTGAGTGGCCACCAATATCCACCTAGATCAGATTGGCACCACATCTTGCTTATTTCAACTCATTTGTCCAAATAGAGTTGGGACAAAATACCATATCTCCTTTGTGAATGAGTAGGAGTTCAACATATGCTCCATCATCTCTTCCTGATATTGACATAGGAAAAAAAAGGAAGGGCCTTGGAATCCTTTCCGCCTAATGCGGTTCCAAGTAAAAAATCTTCCTCCTTCCCATCAACTAGAGAAAATGCATCACTTTGGACCAAAGATTTCCTAACCAAATAATTTGCCAAATTTGATCTTTCTCTAAATCCTTATGCCCTGCCAGAAGCCAATACGCTTCCTTAAGAGGAAAATACTTATTTGTTAATTTAAAAAGAGATTCACCATTTTTTGAATAAAGTAAAAGACTTGATATCATTGATGATGAAAATAAAAATACCAAGTTAAAATCATTAATGCATTAAAATAACTCTTGTATCACACCCCTTCTTAAATATCCAAAATTTCAAAAGTAGTACAAACATACAAATTCAAAGGATATTAAAATAACTCTTGTATCACACCGCTTCTTAAATATCCAAAATTTCAAAAGTAATACAAATGTACAAATTCAAAGGATATTAAAATAATAAGAAGTTGAAATTTTTTCAAAAAGAAATGTGGAAGTATAAAGAAAGGTATCAGGGCTAGGAACGCTTGTTGGCAGTGGGTCAACTCTTATATGATACTAAGACACCTTCGTCGAGGCTATGGCTGCTTGTGAGCATCGAAGCAATGTCGGGTCACAATAGAGATGACTAAAACATGTACACAAATTATTTTGATAATATTAAGATTTGGAATTAGTGATAAAAGTTCAGAATCATTTGAATCAATGTCTTAAATTAATAAATTAACTCTATCACTTTCTTTTTCACAAAATATTGGATAAGGCTACATAAGTACTTCTTTTGATTACTTACTTTATTTTACAAATATCAAATAGGTTTAATTTGATTATAATTATATCTGAGAATTTTGAGATTTTTAATTTATTTGAATTTTAATTTTTTATTGGGAAAAAAATTGTTTCTCGCATTGTATCACCATTTATTTTGAGGTATACAACAACATCTATTTTATTGAAAATAAAATAAAAACCCTTATTTATTTATTTAGTTTTTTTTGAAATTTTCATTATAAATAAATCATCTTTGTTGAAAATTCTCCCCACCTCCCAAAAAAAACCATCAAAATTTAGGCATCCAGATGAATAAACACTTAGTTTTGGTTGTGCTTTCCGGACTCTCGAATGTCCTAGACTGCACCTTTTAGAGTTCCTTTTAATATTATATTGTTTTTTAAGTTATCAAGCCTTTTATCATATTCAAGGTCCACCCTTTCTATAAAGTTTTACACAATTTTCAACTAGATTCCCTGACTTCTAGACTACCCAAACAACACTTTCAATAATTTATTATTTTATTAGTTTTAATTGATTGCGACTTGGTTCGGAGTAAGGGACTCTTGATGAGAGTTCAATCTTTTCGTATCCGAACTCTGCTCGTGGACCACCCGACTTTAATAAAATATTTTCATGGTTTTGCACATTTTTTCCTTTATTATTTGATTTTTGTTTTTTCATTTTTTCATTATAAAGTGTGTTTTACTATTTTATATCCAAATCTAGGACATTTCATATACATATGGATATTGTTTATAGTTTAATTCCTTAATACATTTGAATCTCCAATCTTTCTTCAATTTAATTTTCTTTTCATTAGTTATTTATTTTCAAATAAATTTTTTTGAATCTCCAATATTTATTCAATTTAATTTTTTTCCATTCATTATTTATTTTCAAATACATTTTTTGTTTTTATTCCTTTATAATAAGAGACCAAATTTTGGGTCTGAAATGTTTTCATAAGGAAATGTACCCACAAACTACCTGATTCTTGAGTTTCGTTATTTTTCTAAAAATCAAATAAATTTAGATCAAAATCTTTTTAATTTGATTTTAATAAATATATCCCACATATAGTTAGTAATATAAGATAGCTCAAACGTTCGGATATATGTACCATTGCACCCCTTCGCTAAAGTGACAATTAGTTGGTCATTTGTTGTAGACATTATGGTTAATAACAATTCTACGTGAGTGTTAATGTTTTATGTACTTAGAGGATTCAAAGATTTTTTACATATTTCTTATTGATTACATTCAAACCTTATTCACTAAAAGGGTTTTCAGCTTTCAAAATTATTCACTGTGTTTTTTTGTGTTCCAATTTTCAAATTTTAAGAGAATTACTTATTAATTAAAGAATTTCACTTTATTTAGTTAGTAATTGTCTGTATTTTCTTTTCAAATTCATTTTTGTTTTAAATTTGTATATCTTTTCAATTTTTCTTTGTTATTTGTAGAAGAAGAATGAGAAGAAAAGAGAAAACACAAGCTACTAAACATGCTATAGATAATATCAAAATGAAGATTAAAGTGATAGAGGTTCAACTTCCATAGTACACAAATCTCAAATTTTCTTTCTTTTCATACACAACATTCAAAGCACGAAATGAAGGCACCGTATCGTGGGAGGAGATATATGATTTCTTTGAGAACAATCAATGGAGGAATCCAGAAGGTTCGGAAGAAGATTCATCCTCAAACTCTAAGAGTTATGAAGCAGTTAAAAAGACAGAGTTGCATAAAATTGCCACCAGGCCAACAATGTTCTTGTATTATGACATGGTGAGTTGGATTATCTCACATGCTCATATTCAGACTTGCTCAATAGTTGACCATTCCAAGAATGGTATTGCTTCATGGAAACCGGAAGTATTACAGCCTATTTGTAAAATTAGCCTTCCCAAAGTTTTCCTAACTAGGGATTACTTAATTGGTTTTGAGAACAATGTGCTTAAGAAAACAAACATGGATTTAACTACATATTTTAAAAATCACTAGATGATGCAGAGGGTTTCAAGATGAAATCAATTAAACTTTATCCAACAGCTCAGTTTAAGAACCCTCACATATTTGTAATTGAAATGCTCTCTAGACTTTATGGCGAACAAAACCCAAAGCATTGGAAACTTGAGTGGGTTACTCTCATCTATGGAATTATGAAAAACTCTAAATGGTTCAAATGGGCAAATATCATGTTCCTAGAACATGTTTGATGCAATTAAACTTTCACAATATACCCCACCAAGGTTTGGAAAAAGGTTTTTCATGTCAACCTACTTAATGTATATTGTGATAACATATGTACCTTTTCCACTAATGCAATAAAACTATTTCCTTAGTCACTAACCTACTCAACGTTTTTGTTCTATTTTATGGGAGAGTACGTATAAAAACTAGTTTTATGACATTTGGAGCAATGTTATCCTTTACTTTCATGGGGTTCTATTTGGAAAAGCTCCACCAAGGGTTAGTAAAGAAGTCCAATCTACATTACAACAAATTGGATATTGGTTTGTTGAGGAGAATTTTCTTACTTTAGAATTTTTGGATGTGAATTTGGTCCACATGTCCTCCCTAGCGATATTCCAGATGGGTTTGTTCTCATAGAAATAGCTAATCAAATAAGAATTCATGGAATTGCTAGATTCTTACATAAAAAATCAAAGAACCTGTGGCCCACTTTTCCTTTAAAATTTGGAAAATTACTTATTAAATATACAGGACTTGTTGTAGTTGGGGCCAATGGTTTAAAAGAAACATGGTTACATTCTCTTCCTCATTAAAAATGTGATCCTCAAAATATTTTCATCAATCATTTGTTGTTGGTTAATTTGTATAAATAACTCTAAATTTGCAGCTACTAATGAATTCAGACTAAAATTAATAGACACAAATTTCTTCTACTCACTTTGTGGAATGGAAAATATACAATAGAAACACATGCAATCATTCAATCACAATGAACACAATATTTTTACTGGGAAAACCCCTCCTCTATTTGTATTATATCAGATGAGAATATAGATCTATTATAATGACAACTTCAATGCTTGAAGCTCAATATACACTGCAATATTGATCTCCTCCTAGTCTGCTTTGGAAAATACTTAGCCAATCTAGGCCTCTTGTTCCTCCTATTTCCTTGTGCAATTCAAATCCTAAAGAATAAGAAGAGCTTCTGTTTCCTTGCGCAAATCCCAAGAGAATGAGATCACCTGCTACATGCAAACTCTGTACGCTCACTAGTATACATCAGTAAAAATAATTTTTCCTTTTCCCTCCACTCAACTAGGAAATTCGAATTCCATGCATGACCATGGATATTTTTAGTAAATTGGCTAGTTAACTGAGAGATCAATGAGTTAACAATAGTTACAACTACTCAACTGAACTCATACTGACTCTATTCATGACTAGAGCTCAGATAATTACATTTCACTAACTATAACTCCACTAGATTGCTAGATCTTAGCAATAATCTCATGCACAACTCTGCTTCTTTCCCACAAACTCGAATTGACTGACTTAACCAAGTGACTTGGCCATGTCACTCTTACTAACTACAATTGAATTCATCATGCAAATGTAGAAATTTGAATTTCTTGATTTGACTAAGGAACAAGTCAAATGAAGCTTTTTATTGCTACAATTTAACACTACCTCTTAGCAAGAAAAGGGTTCTGAATAACCCCAATCTTACTCCCATGGAACTCGAAGTTGCCTCTTGACAAATCCTTTGTCAAGATGTTTGCATCTTGCTCCTTTGTAGGAATGTATTGTAACATAGCTAACACTCCATCTCACTATTGTTGTTGCTATTACAACAACTGCAACTGAGAAACATCCAAATACTGAATCAAATATGTCTCTGTGCTACAACTGTTTCCTGAGTCTTTGACTGCTATTAGCCTGCAATTGTTGCCTAAGATCTTATTACATCAACTGACATCGATCCTTCTTCTATTGAATAATGTGGGCCCCTGTAGCAAGGGAAATGATCCATGAGAAGAGTATATTGTTACTGTTGCTGCTCTCCTACGGACCCTGCCCAAATATTTGCAACTCTGGAATTAAGTCTCTATATCGCCCCACCTCACTCCTAGATGTATGGCTGCATACATGGAAAAATATACCTCTAGCTTGTAGATATTTTAAACTCAAACACCAATTTGTTTTACTAGTCCAGTAGAAACATGCTTAAGATATGCCTTCCCTATACTGAACACCACATCATATCCTCTATCTTCAAGTACAACCACATAAACTAGACTTTTCTTTAGACTAGGCACATACATTACATCCTTTAGGTGAATATGGGAGAATGAATCCCTCCTAAAGGTGATAGTGCCAAACCCTTTGGTACTATATCTCCCATCATCTCCAATATCTATGGGTAATTATAGGTCCTTCTCGTTCAGGTTGTTGAAGAACTCCTTATTTCTTGTCATATGATATGAAGCACCAGAGTCAAGGCACCACTCACTTCCTCTTACTATGCTTACCATGCAAGTAATGGGGGTGAAATCCAACTCAAATTGTGATGTGAGAGAATCTCTTGTTGCTGCTGTTGCAGGTTCCTTACTAGATTTCTTATGTGGACACTTGGTTTCATATTGTCCATACTCATGGCAATGAAAGCATTTAATTTTATTGAGGTATTCATTCTTGCCATGGTTCTGGCTGGGTTCTACCTTGCCTTGGGCCTTCTTACCTTTGGCATTCTTTCCTTTTCCAACTAGATCAAATTATTCTTCCTCATCAGTTTTGGATGAGACTCCATCTCTAGTGTTTCTTCTAATCTCCTCCTACACCAAGTTAGACCAAAGTCTCTCCTAATTTGGGAGCTTGTCTCTTCCATTAATAAATCCTGATAATTGTTCTAGGACTTTGGAAGACCAAGGAGTGCTAATTTCACAAGCTCAGATGGTGGCATAGTCTCTCCTACTCCTCCAAGTTCATCTTTGACTTGAGTGAATATGGATAGGTATTAAACAATGGTTTCATTTTTCTACATTCAAATGTTCTTGAGCTTATATTTCAATGCCAATTTCCTGGCATCATTGTTGCTTTCAAATAACTCTGTGAGGGTTTTCCACATTGCATAAACAATCTTATTTCCATGCAAACTCGAAACCACATGGTCTTTGACTCCCTCTAGGATAATCCTCTTGGATTTTGTCGTGTCTTTCTTCCATTGTGCTAAATTTTGTGCATCAAATGTTGTCAGTTTTGGAATATCAGTTTGTGTGTACTCCAATACTCCATTATCATCCAACACAACTTCCATTCTGTCTTTCCAATCTATGAAATTCGAAGTGCCCTCCAATGCATACTCAATCCTGAATCCATAGAAAGACATTTTTCCCACACTAAAGAAAATACTTGCACCACAAATAAGTTATTCAAAATTTCTTTGAGACATGATCAAGAATATAGTTTCTATCTAGTTTTCAATATCTTTGATACCATGTAGAAATAACTCAAAATTTGCAGATGCTAATGAATTTAGACTGAAATCAATAGACACAAATTTATTCTACTCAATCTGTGGAAGAGAAAACATACAATAGAAACACATGCAATCATTCAATCACAATGAACACAAATTTTTTATTGGGGAACCCAATTGGGAAAAAACCCTCATCTGTTTGTATTATTTTAGATGAGAATATAGATATATTACAATGACAACTTCAATGTTTGAAGCTCAATCTGCATTGAAATACTAATCTCCTCCTGAGTCTTCTCTCAAAAATAGTTATCCACTGTAGGCCTCCTTCTCCTCCTATTTCCTTCCGCAATTCAACTCCTAAAGAATGGGAAGATCTCTTATTTCCTTGGCAAATCCCAAGATAATGAGCTCACCTTCTACATGCAAACTTTGTACACTCACTAGTATACATCAATAAAAATAATTATGCCTTTTCCCTCCACTCTAATAGGCAATTCGAATTCCATGCATGACTAGGGTTATTTTTAGTAAATTTACTAGTTAATTGAGATATTAGTGAGTTAACAATAGTTACAATTGCTCAATTGAACTCATACTAACTCTATTAGTGATTAGAGCTCAGATAACTGAGTTTCCCTAACTATAACTCCACTAGATTACTAGATCTTTGTAATCAAGTCTTGCACAACTCTACTTCTTGCCCATAAAATTGAATTAAATAACTTAACTAATTGACTTGGCCATGTCACTCCTGTTCACTGCAACCTAAGTCATCCTGCTGATGTGGAAATTTAGATTTCTCGATTTGACTAAGGAACAAGTCAAATGAATCCTTTTCTTGCTACAATTTAATATAAGTATTCAAAAAGTTACATTCATTCACATCCACCTTTTGATTATGTTTTTATACATTCAGACTCCTTTGACCAAGTTATCTCCAAGGCACATTTTATGAGCATGGAGGACAAACAAAAATTGTAGGATCATATGTAAGACACATATAATTACTATCTCTAATAGAGAATTGGGCTTTCTAGTGTTCCTCTTGCGAGGTTACAATTGTTGGAATGAATACATTTTTCTTTTACATATAACATCTCATACATAGAGCCTCAACAACAATCTACATTGGAGGAAAGTGTGCAGGAAATTAATGCATCATAATTGTTTCCACCACAACTTTTGACATGACAACATCACATTCAAACAGAGCAAGAAGGAACATATAAAGATCTAATCCAACTAGAGAAAACAAAGCAACTACAACACACATACCAATTGAAGACTTAGGAACACGTAAAAGGTATCATTCTAAAAGAAAGCGTGATAATAAACGTTGAGACACTTGAATAGGTACATCAATATGATGATAAAATGGATGCTCATCATAATAAGACAAAGTAGATTAAGGAATCAATTTAGATCGAAGAAACTATTCAAGAAACTATGAAAAGTCCAGAGCCTTTAGTTCAAGTAATTGAAACAATCTCTCCTGAAGTAACCATGAATCCTGAAGCATCATAAATTACAAAAGTTGTTCAAAAGGAACTAGTTCAGGAGGTTTTACATAGCCCTGTTTCATCTATCCAAATAAGAGAGGTAGTTTCTCCATGAGTACCTGTCACTCCTATTACAACTAATATTCCAGTATTTTCATCTATTTTCAAACCTATTTTTGAAGTAGAGCCATTGAAAGAGACTATAGTGTCTCTTAGTGAATACTTTTACAATTCACGAACAATGTCTATTGTCAAAAGTTCTAAGAAGAGAAAACATGACTCTATTAAAACATTTTTAGAGATGAGTTGGAAAGCAATAGGAGTACCTAAAGAAAAAGTAATAGAAATAGCTTTAGCTCGAGGGGATTTTGTCTCATATAACTAAGACACAATATTACAAGAAATATCTCATGTATCTAAGAAGTTGAATTGGAAAAAGGTAGAGTGTTTTGTGAAAGGGAGTGGCAATATCATGCTACTATTATGAGAGAAGGAGTTGCTTTATCAAAGAAGCGAATGGAAGACAAACATAAGCTGGAGAAATATGAAATAGAGAAAAAGTCAAAGCATATAATTACAAAAGTGGAAAATCAACACTCCTAATAGGTTGAAAGTTTAAAATTATATCAAGATAGACAAATTGAAATTTTAAAAGAGGAACTAGATATGAATATGCAAACAGTTGCTACAACATTCCAAGCACGAGTCACATCTCTTAAGGAACAATTCAATCGAATTCAAAAGTCATTTTTAGATATCAATATTTTCAAAGATTAAGCCTTACTTGTTAATGGGAAAATGAAACAAGTGGAGTTAAAGTTTTTAAGAAACTAAGTAATATTTACAATTCTTTACATGATTTGGTTTCTTTTACTAACCAAATTGAAGTGATGGTTGAAGATGATAATGTGTTGAACAATCAGTTTGATAAGGTTGTAACTTGGGAAATTGAAATGAGTTCTGAAATCATAGAAACAATTTCCAAGAAGGAACAAAATTTAATGCAGGTTTCTCTTGATGAAAGAAAACATCACTGCAAGATTGTTGAAGACTGGGTTACAAAGGCTATAGAATGGCGTGATTATGTATGGGATAGTGCTTTGGACATTGTTGAAGAGTTTAAAATGGCCCATCCCCAAGTAATTAGGGAGGCATTTCCTTTAGTTGTATGTCAGTAATTAGTTGAGGACAAAAGGAAAACCAACATTGACAAAATTAAAGAGATGAACACTTGGGGCTTGAATGATATTCAAAACTTCTTTCAGTTTCCTTTTGAAAGAATGCAATTAATTTCTAATTTTTTGTCTAAGTACAACATAAAAAAGAGATATATCAAAAGACAAATCGATTAAGGCAGGGTAAATTTGAAAAGTTTTGTATATGTTCATTTACCACAAGTAGCTAAAAGGTACACTCAGTGGACCTAGTTCATTTAGGAGAAGAAGAAAGAAATTGTTCCCATACAAATAGTGAATGACTTAGAGCTAATAACTCAACAGATGGAGGAAAGCTAGTAACCCACCCAACAAACTGACCAATGAAGTCAAAACAATGATATTTTATTTGTTTCTCTTTTTATGTATAAAACTCCTCGAATTTTTTATTTTAAAAAATAGATATTATCTAATTTTTGTAATTTTAGTATTTATATAGCCCTTTATGTTGGAGTAAGGGTTGGAAATATTTCGTACTCAATGATACTAATATTTTAATCAGAAGTTGCAGTCAAAATTTTGAAGACCACTAGGAATTGATGTGTCTTTGATCTCCATGTTTGGAATACCATATGCCTTTCAATTTTTGTTCAATGCTTTGTTGGTGTTTTAATTCATAGATTTTATTCATTTATCAATTCTTGTTGAATATTTGAATAAACTTTATGTCTCTTCTTTTGAAACGATAAAGTGTAATGATTTGTTGAGTTGTTTAAATAAGTCAATATTTATTGTCAGCCTTTAAGTAGATCAACACTTCTTCTCTAATATTAAAAAAGGATAGCCTAAACAATCTTCTCTTATTTATAAGATATGTTTTCTTTTCTATAAAAGTAGACCAGTTTATTGCATACAAATAAATCTAAAAAAATAATATATGATCATTACAAAGATCTTTAATAGAAGCCCAGATTAATCAGGTGGTTGGTTGAGCCCACATATGAGTCTGGGAGATCACTACCCCAAACATCTAGTGTACTTTCTAATCACTACACTTGTGTGAGTATCCTTTTCCTCCTATTCAAACTACTAAAGCCCAACACACAAACACAACAATTTGTAATATTTTATCATTATATTATGTATAATTTTCTATGTCATATATTTTCGCTTTTTATTTAAATTCATCTTTGCTTTAGGTTAGAATAACACATGAAACTAGGCTTTTGTTCCGAAGAATATTGTCATACCAAATGAAAATGGGTCTAACTAGGTAAATATTCACTTGTTGTGGGAGGATTTTTTTTTATGCATATCAATAATTTGGCACAGTAAGGAGGGCCAAAATATGTATGGTTGATAAATATCTAGACATAAATATTCCTCATTTACCGACTATGTCCAATACCCCTCCAATATCTGTTCACCAAGGTGAACAACAAACTATTTTCTCTATAATACACATGTCTTTGAATCTTCTTCGATGTTAAATTGTCTAATTTCATTTGAAGCCTCCACTTCTGAGGTTATTTTTGCACCCATTCATTCTCAATTGTAGCTTTCTAGATATTTTACGCGTTCTCAAATTAAGCATTTGGGTTTATCCCCAATCTTATTTACTTTATCTCAAAAAGAAGGCCTAAAAATGAAACACATACTGAATTGGTTTCTTCATTTCATGTAGATCCTAAACCAGAGTTATAATTTTTAACTATTACAAATCCTTTATTTCCTTTCGAGTAGGTAGATTGGGAATCTGAAGTAGTGTCTATGCGATGAGTGCTACCAAGTAGTACTTTTGTTCAAACGCCTTCATCTTCTTCTACTCAAACCACTTCTGTTCATACCACCTCTGTTCAAACTTCTTCAACCCAATTATTCAACCTGTGGTTTTACCTTTACCACCTCCTCCACCTCCTTTTGTCAACATGTCACAAAAACCATGGCTATATAGAGGAGATGTTAATGTTCCAGGGCCACAGAATGATTTGCCTAAACATTCCAAAATATTTCTTCCTAAATTTAATCCTAAACGACCAATATCACCGAAAGAACACATAAAGAAATTCATGCTTTCTCTAAAACTTGGGGGAGTTTAGCATGAGGTTGTTGTTTGTAAGCTTTTCCCTTATAATTTTGAGGGAAAAGCAACTTCTTGGTATTTTTTCCTTATAAGATAGTTCTATTCTTAGCTGGGATTCTTTTTCAAACCAAATTTCTTAAAAAATTTGGTGAAGACAAATCCCAAACATATTTGGTACTAGAACTTTCACGTATCAAGATGAATCTAAATGAATCTATCAAAGACTTCAATCAGAGAAACATTTAAAGTAGAGAATTGCACAATTGGAAAATCAACACTCCCAACAGGTTGAAAGTTGAAAAAAGGCCAAAGATAGACAAATTGAGATTTTAAAAGTGGCATTAGATATGAGTATGAAAACATTTACTACAACATTCCAAGTACGAGTCACATCTCTTGAGGAACAATTAAATTGAAGTCAAAAGTCATTTGTAGATATCAAGATTTTCAAAGATTAAGCCTTAATTGTTAATGCGCAACTAAAACAAGTGGATTTATAATTTTGACAATGATTTAGTTTCTTTTACTGACCAAACTAAAGTGATGGCTAAAGATGATAATGTGTTGAGTAATCAGTTTGACAAGGTAACTTAGGAAAAGGAAATGAGATATGAACTCATAGAAAAAACTTCCAAGAAGGATAAAAAGTTAATGCAGGTTTCTCTTGATGAAAGAAAATATCACCACAAGATTGTCAAAGACTGGATTACAGAGGTTATAGAATGGTGTGATTTTGTATGGGACATTGCTTTAGACATTGTTGAAGAGCTTGAAATGCCCCATACGCAAGGAATGAGGGAGGCATTGTCTTTAGCTATCCTTCAACAATCAGTTGAGGACAAAAGGAAAACCAACAATGACAAAATCAAAGAGATCAACACCTGGGGCTCAAATGATATTCAAAACTTTTTTCAATTTCCTTTTGAATGAATGAAATTAATTTCTAAATTTTTATCTAAATACAACCAAACAATAGATATATCGAACTATGAATTGATTAACGCAAGGTCAATCTAAAAAGTTTTGTATTTGTTCATTTACAAGTCGTCGAAAGGTACATTTAATGGACCAAGTTCATTTATAATAAGAAGAAACAAATTGTTCCCATCCAAACAGTGAATGACTAATAGCCAATAGCTCAACTTATGGAGGAAAACCAATGACCCACCCAACAAACTGATAGATGAATTCAAATTAGCAAGATTTTATTTGTGGCTCTTTTTATATTAGAAAATCCATATATTTTCTTTTTTAAAAAGGAAAAAAAATATATTTTCTCATTTTTTAAATTTTAATATTTACACAACCCTTTAAGTTGGAGTAATGGTTGAAAATATTTTTTACATATTTTAATTAGAACTTGCAGTCAATTTTTTGAAGAGCACTTGGAATTGGTGTGTCATTGATCTCCATATTTGGAATACCGTATGCCTTTCAAATTTGTTTAATACATCGTTGGTGTTTTGATTCATAACTTTCTCTCATTTATCAATTCCTGTTGAATATTTGAATACACTCTCTACCTTTTCTTTTGAAACGATAGTGTAATATTTTGTTAAGCTATTTAAATAAGTTAAGATTTATTCTTAGTCTTTAAGTAAATCAATACTTGTTTTCTGATATTCGGAAACAATATCATAAACATTTTGCTCTCATTTATGAAATATATTTTGTTTTCTATAAAAATATATCAATTTATTGCATGTAAATAAATAAATTAAAAAAATAATATACTATAATTGAAAGCTCTTTAATAAAAGCACATATCAATATGGGAGTTCACTACTTTAAACATTTGTTACATTTGTTGCGCTTTATAAATATTATTTTTTATTCTTGGCGTGATCACCCTTTCCCTATGGTTCAAACCACTGAAGCTCATCACAAACACAATAATTTGTAATATTTTGTCAATATATTATTGTAAATAATTTTTTATTTCATATATTTTCACAACAAACGTAAATCTTTGTTTTAGAGAATATTGTCATCCCAAACCAAAAACAATCTAATTAAAACCCTGATCGCATAAATATTCACTTATGATATCAAATTTAATTCTATTTTAGAAAAGTGACATAAAAAAAATTAAATTAAATTGATGATAATGATAGTGATTAATGTCCACTAAGACCAAATTGGTCTATTGGACCTATAATTTTCTTAGTTTTTAATTGTGTGGTTCCTCGTTTTTCTTGGCGAGATTGGTGCTGTAGCTTTCTTTGTTTTCTCTACGGTCTTCCAACTTCTTTTATCTTGCATCTCCTTCATCTCTTCTGGTTCTTGGGACATTGGTGTCTTAGCTTCGCAATCTATTGTGTTTGTCCTTTTGAAGATAGTTGGAGAAGAAGTTTGGTCTAGGAGATATGATTTGCTGTTAAATGGAGATTTATTTTGTGCGGTATTCGAATCCTCATAACTGTTGATGCTTGAGGGGTCGTCAAGTTCACTTTTTTGTTGTTGGGCAGGGCTTTCTCCCTGCTTGTTTTGAGAGTTGTTTCTTTCTTGCCCACTTTTTTGTGATTCAGAATTTTCTCTAGAGTATTCTTCTTTGAAGACTTCACCTTCATTTATTTGATATAGATTTTCAGAGTATGCATAATAATAAATAAATAAAGATATATAAATACCGTCTAATATTATAAAATTTAAACTTAATACAAAGATTTTCAATTTATTTCCTATTATTTTTGTTCCGATAGTTTATATATATATATATATAATACTATGAAATGTGAATTTAATACACAATATAAGCCTCCTGTTTTCTAATTCAAGTGGTATTAGTTTTATTGTGTGATTATATAATTTTTTAATTTTTTTATCTATGTATATGATATAATTGTTATAATTGTTTTTGGAGGAAATATTTCTTTAATTGTTTTGATAAAATTTGTTTTTTCTTAAAGTAAAGATGAATTCAATAATATCAACAATTACGTGAGTTATTTTTTGAAAGTAGAACAATAAATAGTCACTGTTATCATTGTCTATGTTTTAAGATATTATGATCATTAAAATAATATAATTAGAGCATTTTTTTTAATTCCCTCGGTGGAGCATTAGTTTGTTCATCTTAATATTTTCGAGTATCATTTTCATCATTCAATAGAGATTGATTTTCAATAGGTATTGGTTTTGTCTAGGTATGCTTTGGGCTAAGTACTCATTTTGTGATGTCTATTAAAATTAAAGAATTAGAAAGACAACCTTATTCAACTGCCACATCAACCTCGAATTTGCATATTTCTTCTTAGATCATTGTAGAGATATATTTTCTAAAGATATGAGGAGATGCTTTAACCTTGGAATGAGTTCAAGATCCTCCCACCTCGCCCTCTGCCTAAAAATGATTCCAAATCTAGGCATCTTGACCAGACTCTCACTCTGATAAATATGCCATGAACTAAAGAACATATGAAGAACGAGAGCATAGAGAACTTTGTCCCATTCATAATGAAGATGGCAAGGCTAAGGAAGCGCACACAATAACAATTGAGGCGAAGGAAAAAGTAGCAGACTGCTTCGCTGAAAACTAATAAGAAATCAAATCCCATCAAAAGATGAGGGAGATGAATGTCTAAGTCCAAACTAGCATAAAAAATTATGGAGAGTAATTCATAGCCATTGACATCCTTACCATGTTAGATTGTGAGTTTTAAAATTGCAATACTAACCAGTCACATACCCCATCCAGTCCACCTGAATTCATTAACACAAGTGTAACCACCCCCTCCCACATTTACCCTATTTCACGACTTGCCAAGGTAAACATGAGATGAAGAGTTACTATGACATGACCCAACCTCCAAGCTTCAGTTATGGAAGTGGACTCGACTTAGACAATTCATAGACATCTCTTAAGGCTTACAGGACACTCAGGGGCCAAAGAAATGTTGAGAAATGGCAACAAGAAATTCCAGTTTAAATTGTCCTTGAATTAAACTGTGAATTAAATTCGAATTCTATTCTCATAGCAACTTAAAATTGTTGAATTAAGTTTATTAAACTTAATTAACTTAGGAAATTCGAGTTAGAAGTCTTTTGGAAGTCATGTATATGTTCTCCCTACTTTGTAGGAGTCCAGTGCAAGTTAATTATGAGTTGTAAAATAGAAGACTTAGTTTCATGAGTCAGTTCAGTTAAATTAATTCTCAAATTGATTGAGAGAACTAGTAGTGAGTTAACAGTCAGTGGTGACACTAATGAAATCCACCAGAGTTACTCTAGTTAACTAAATATTTACTCATCAGAAACTCATGCATGTCAATTTTGAGAAAGACCCAGTTGAGACTAGAGTGCAGGGACAATGTACTATTTGTTTTAGATTTTTCTAAGTTGCACTGATAGTGTATGCATTCAGGAACTGATCCTTGAGGGATTGCGCTATTTTTAGAGGCTTTATTTCCCTTTAGTACAAGCTATCCTTCATAGGAGTTACACACTGGAATAAAGGCTTGGAGAGCTTGCGAAGAGGATAAGATTTGGCCTTGAGCTCGCTTATGAGTTGGAGATTGAATTTTCTAAGTGCCAGGATTGTTTTAGAGAGAACAAGCATCATAATTTCATCTTGATTTTCCAGATTAATACAAAACAGATAGTGGGGTTTTGAGTTGTGGCTTTCCTTGGATATTTATTGTGTTATGTGCCTTTGATTCACTTCCTCTATTGATTATTGTTTTCTCGATGTTTATGGGCTTCCGCTATAAAGAGTTGAAGTAAATTCTTGTCTCTTGCTTTAGAAAATTGCATTAGCTTGTGAATCTACAGGATTTTCTACAAGAACCACCCCATGTGACCAAACCTTGAGTTGAAGTTACTTTTTTCACAATTTAACCTCGAACCGCATGCACAAGCTTGAAAAGGTTCGATTATAGGGCTCCAACCACACACATGACATTGCTTCCATGCAGTTATAGCACAAAATTTCTAGTTCAGAGGGTGTGATCCTAATATTTGAGACACAATTCCAGGCCAAGCTCTAGACCATTGCCCATAACCATCCGAGACTTTCCAAAATCATTATTAACATGAGGACAAATCTAAACATCCAAAATCGAGTCAAGAACTTAACCTAGACTACCTAGAACACACTAGACATTTCGTCAAACACACGACAAACATGTAAGCTATAGGTCATGAATGCATATATGGTCATAAAAGTCTAATATACATATGAGGATTACCGAGAAGGCATACTCCCTCTCCACATAGTTGCAACAATACTTATTATTTCATACATTCATCAACTGATCAATAATTAAACAATTCATGGCAAGAGCCATAGATGATACACATCATATAACCAATATATAACGAAAAAATAACCAACATTTAAACCATGAAAACTCAACCATAATATCAACAACATAATCACTACAATACCCCATAGATCATAATAAGGAAATTTCTCATGTTGGCATACGAAAATACCAACCAAGTTGGGGACTTCCACTATTAGGTCCCTATAATACTAGTGATTCCCCCATTACTATTGTCATTGTATCCCTTATTGTTATTGTTGTGCCCCTATTGTTCCCATATTGTTATTATTGTGCCCCATAGAATCCCACTATTGTTAATTTTGTGCCTTTATATTATTATTGTTAGGTCGGCTTGGTTATATTATGTCCCCTTAGACTCCTATATATAGAAAGAAGGTTTTGTCATTTGAATCATCCAAGAATTATTCATTTATGTAATGTAAAGGTGGTTTCCCCCTCGAAGAGGCTTATTACTAAGGTGTTGATCTATCTTTTCTATCTTTTTGTGAGATGGTTTCATAACATTTGCTATCAGAGCTTTGGATTCTTGGGTTTCGTTGCTCCAAATAGGTCATCGTGGCATTTTCGTTATAATATTTTTTCTTTTTCTTTTTTTTTCTTTTATGCGACGTTTCAGAAGTGAAAAAAAAAACCCATTTGAGACGAAATTGTGCTGAACCTCGGGTCTAAATTTCAGAGCTTGTCTCGCTATATTTTCGGAGATATGATCTGAGGAAGTTAGGGTTTTTGCAAGCTCCAGAATTTAAGCTAAAAAAAGGCATCGTGGGATTGTCGCTATAACTCTTTCGATACAAAGTTTCAGAAGCTAAAACAAAAACCCATTTGAGAAGAAATCGGTCTGAACCTCGGCTCCGAATTTCAGATCCTGTCTCGCTATATTTTTGGAGATATAGTCTGAGGAAGTTAGGGTTTTTGCAGACCCCCGAATTACATTCCAAACAGGTCACCGTGGGAAAATCGTCATAACTGTCTCTCTGAGCATCAGATTGAAATTTTGTAAGAAGTTACAAAAAGAGGACGGACTATAGTTTCTTGTATATATTTTTCAGATCCAAAGGTCAAAACAGTGACACGTGGCACTTCATACAAGTTTGCTCTTCTAAAAAGGTATATAATCAGGTCACCGTGGGAGATTTGACATAACTCTTCCTTGGAGAATCCAATTTTGATCAAACTAGTGGCATTGGAAAGAGGATGCAGAGGGCTACTGCAAATCATGATTCCAGAACTGGGAGATCCAAAATTACAGAGGTACAAATTCAATATCGATCTCCTACAAAGTGAAAAAAAAGGTGTGTATTTTTTTTAAATTTTTGCATAGATTGGTTTGAAAAATTAGTTTGAAGGAATTCAAAGGGCATAGTGAAGCATTATTATCAGTAATTGATGCCCTGAAGAAATAAAATGGAAACACCTAGTAAGAAACCTGAAATCTCTAGCATGACTCATGAAGAAGAGGAAGAAATGCAAAATGATATATCAATATTACGAAACCAAGTGCAACAAATTTCACTCGCACAAAAGGTAACAAAAAATAAGATGGATGGTTTAAAGAAAGACATAGAAGCTAAGATGGATGGTTTAAAGAAAGGCATAGAAGCTATGATTAATGACTTGGAAGCTAAGATGGACGACGTGGAAACTAAGATGGACGATTTGAAGACATACATGGAAGATTTGAAGACAGATTTGACAAAGTTTCTACAAGAAATGCTTACTAATGGTGAAAGGGTAGTAAATGAAACTCATGATGAGAATAAAATAAATGTTAATCATGATTTCATAGACTCTAACGATGGATCGAAGAACCACCATGTTCCAAAGATTGATATGAGGAAGTTTGATGGCAAGGATCCCAAAACATGGATACTACATATGGAGCAATTTTTCGATCTCCATAATGTGCAAAACACACAAAAGGTACACATTGCAACTTTATATTTGGAACCAAATCAGTTTGTATGGTATCGATGGCTTTTCTCTCATAAACAAATTGTCACTTGGGCTATTTTTACGAATGAAATGATAACACATTATGAGGATACAAAAAGCAACACTTTTTTTAGCCAATTGATGAATCTCAAACAAAAGGGTTCAATGATGGAGCACATTGAGGACTTCCAAAAATTGAATATAAGGGTAAAAGATATTCTAGAGGAGCATAGGATTAATATGTTCATAGGGACTTTAAAATATAACATCCAACATGAGGTTCACCTTTGGGAACCAGATTCATTGGAGAAGGCATTCAGGTTGGCAAGAAAAATGGAAAGCAAAATTATGGCAACAAGGAAGTCTACCACTTACAATCATAAAGATGGAAGTGTTGCTGCCCCTAGCTATCCACAACCTACAAGGTTGACACCACAACAATTGGAAGAAAAAAGAGCAAAAGGACTTTGTTACAATTGTGATAGCAAATACACTAAAGGTCATAAGTGTGCTGAGAAGAAATTATTTTACATAGATTGTGAAGAGGAGGAAGAAAAGGAACAAGAAACATCAAAAGAAGAGGATATACACCAGGAAAAAACCCTAGAAAAATAAGAAATGAATCCGACCATATCTTCTAATGCATTGGATGGAATTACCACTCCTCAAACTATCAAAATAGAAGGGCATATCAAGAAGAAAAAGGTAATAGTGTTGATTGATTCGGGAAGTACCCATAATTTTATTCATTATAAGATAGCCAAAGAATTGAATTGCTTCCTATATCCAGCACTAGAGTGTCAAGTGATGGTTGCAAGTGGAGGAACCATAAATTTCTCAGGAAAGTGCCATAATATCAAGCTATCCATGGGAGCATATGTATTGAATAGCCCAATGCTTTCCATTCTAATGGGTGGTGCTGATGTTGTACTAGGAGTCCAATGCCTACAATCCTTGGGTACAATAGATTTTAATTTTCAATAACGTTTCATGAAATTCTCTTTAGAAGGAAAGGAAATTGAATTAAGGGGTATCATAGGGAAATTGGGAAAGATAATCAGCTCTAATGGAATGACAGAGCTTCTAAAGAAAGAACAACAAGGCATAATTGCACAATTATGTTCACTAGAGGTTCCCACATCGAAATCATCCATTTCTCCAGATCTCTAAAAGTCTTGGACAATCATTCCAAGGTATTTGAGACTCCTAAAGGCCTCCCACCTATTCGTGATCATGATGATGCTATCAATTTGATTCCAGGAAGTGTTCCTCCAAACATCAGGCCTTACAAATATCCCTATGTCTAAAAGAGTGAAATTGAACGTATGGTTGCAGAAATGCTAGAGGTTGACATAATTCAACTTAGTCAAAGTTCTTTCTCTGCTCCAATAGTATTGGTTCACAAGAAGGATGGATCATGGCGTATGTGTCCAGATTATAGGGAGCTCAACAAACTCATTATTAAAGATAAATTTCCCATTCCTGTCATTGATGAATTATTGGATGAATTGCATGGATCAATTTACTTCACCAAGTTGGATCTTCATTCAGGATATCATAAAATCAGAATGAAGACTGAAGACATTCCAAAAACAACATTTAGAACTCATGAGGGTCATTATGAATTTTTGGTCATGCCTTTTGGCCTTACTAATGCACCTTCTACATTTCAAGGTTTGATGAATTCCATTTTCAAACCCTTCCTTAGAAATTTGTGTTAGTATTTTTTGATGATATACTAATCTACAAAAAGTCTTGGAAGCATCATGTCCAACTTGTTGACATGGTGCTCAAACTATTGGAGGAGAAACAATTATATGCAAAAATGTCCAAATGTTTCTTTGGAGTACAAGAGGTGGAATATCTAGGTCATATTGTATCTCATGAAGGTGTTAAGGTAGACCCTAGCAAAATTAAAACCATTAAGGAATGGAAAATCCCCACATCCATAAAGCATCTACGAGGATTTCTCGGGTTGATAGGGTATTATTGCAAGTTTGTTAAGGATTATGGGAGAATAGTAGCACCTCTAACAACATTATTGAAGAAAGATGCATTCTCATGGACTCCAGAAGCAACGAAGGCCTTTGAACATCTTAAAGAGGCAATGTGCCAAGCACCAATCTTAGCTACACTGGACTTCACAAAAACCTGGAATGTGATGCCTCAGGAATTGGAATTGGTGCTATTTTAATGCAAGAACAAAGACCCATTGCTTTCGAAAGTCGTCCAATCAAAGGAAAGTATTTACACAAAGCTAGAAGGAAATGTTGGCAATACTACATGCATTTAAGAAATGGCGAACCTACCTAATGGGCAGACATTTCAAGGTAAAAACAGATCATGATAGTCTTAAATACTTTTTGGAACAAATATTATCTTCAGAAGAGCAGCAAAAATGGGTCACAAAGATGTTGGGCTATGACTTTGAAATCATCTACAAAAAAGGGAAGCAAAATGTTGTGGCAGATGCACTCTCAAGAAAGGATGAGGATGTGGAAGCATTTCTTTGTGCCATTTCTATTATCCAACCAAATTGGATAAACGAAGAAAGGGATGAATGGAAGAATGACGAGGAAGTGTGGGCACTCATTCAAAAGATACAACAATATCCCAGTACATCTGATACATTTATCTGGAAAAATGATTCGTTATGGTACAAGGATCGGTTATACCTATGTAAGAATGCCCAGCTCAAACAAAAGATTCTTACGGAATTGCACACCTCTCCCTTAGGAGGGCACTTAGGATTTCTAAAAACCTACCACAGGGTTAAGAAGGATTTTTTTGGGATGGCCTTAAATTGGATATTCAAAAGTTTGTGGCGGAATGTTTGGTTTGCCAACAAAATAAAGTTGAAACAATTAAGACCCCATGACTATTACAACCCTTATCCATTCCAAGCCAATGTTGGGAGGAGGTTTCAATGGATTTTATCACAGGTTTACCCAAGTCTGAAGGAAAGAGCATTATCATGGTGGTAGTTGACAGACTTACCAAGTATGCACACTTTTGTGCATTATCTCATCCATTTAAAGAAAGTATAGTTTCTACTACATTTATGGAAACAATTCAAAAGCTACATGGAAATCCAAAGATTATTGTAAGCGACAGAGATCCCATTTTTAGTGGAAATTTTTGGACAGAATTATTTTCTTGTGTTGGGACTCAGTTAGCTCATAGCTCATCTTATCATCCTCAATCTGATGGGAAAACTGAGATAGTAAACAAATGTTTGGAAGGATATCTTCGTTGCTTTGTATCTGATAAACAAACACAATGGGTTAAATGGTTGCCTCTGGCTGAATGGTGGTATAACACTTCCTTCCATACTGCAACAAAAATGACCCCATTTATGGAACTTTATGGATATCATCCACCATCCATCACATCATATTTAAGAGAAAATTCTAAGGTTCAAGCAGTGGAAGATCACATTGAGCATCAGCAACAAGTTCTCCAACTCTTAAAGGATAACCTTACCTTGGCACAAAATAGAATGAAACAGCAGGCAGATCAACATCGCAGTGAAAGAAGTTTTGATGTAGGTGATTGGGTATTCCTACGGCTACAACCATATAAATAAATGTACCTCAAGCAAGCTAAGAAGGATAATAAATTATCACCAAAGTATTATGGTCCGTACAAGGTGTTGCAAAAGATAGGTACTATGGCATACAAATTGGAACTTCTTACAACTTCCCGAGTGCACCCAGTTTTCCATGTTTCATGCTTAAAGAAGGTTATAGGTGACAAGATTCTAGTTCAAACAATATTGCTAGAACTTGATGAGGAAGGAAAAATAATATTGGAACCTGAAGCAGTCAAAGAAAAAAGAACTCGACAGCTACGAAATCGATCAATTTCAGAGTATCTCATCAAGTGGAAGAACTTACCCATTGAAGATTCCACATGGGAGGATGAGAATTTTATACAGAAGCACCCAGAACTACTCAAGCATTGAGGACAACACTTTTTTGAAGGAGAGGGGCATGTTAGGTCCCTATAATACTAGTGATTCCCCCATTACTATTGTCATTGTATCCCTTATTGTTATTGTTGTGCCCCTATTGTCCCCATATTGTTATTATTGTGCCCCATAGAATCCCACTATTGTTATTTTTGTGCCTTTATATTATTATTGTTAGGTCGGCTTGGTTATATTATGTCCCCTTAGACTCCTATATATAGAAAGGAGGTTTTGTCATTTGAATCATCCAAGAATTATTCATTTGTGTAATGTAAAGGAGGTTGCCCCCTTGATGAGGCTTATTACTAAGGCATTGATCTATCTTTTCTATCTTTTTGTGAGCTGGTTTCATAACATCCATGTACCATGTGATCATAGATTTTGCTGAACCAAATCTCTTTTTCATCCAATCACCCCTGCGCCATATCCCAAGTATGAATGTGGGATATCATGGAATAAACCAAGACAAACCAAACTAGGGCTTCCAGAGGCAAAACTGCCTCAACCCTAAATTGGTGATTTCACCTCACGGTCAAACATCACCAACACCAACCAGATTGGTCTCTACCCAAGATGTCAAGGGCTACAGGAACTAGTAACTCAACCCACAACCTTCCAAGGCTCCAGAGTGTTTGTCCAACCCGACTCCAGGGACTAGTATCTCAACCCACCAATGGATGTGGAGTGTTTGTTCCAACCCACAGGCATAAGGAATTTTGAGCACCAATCAGAAAATAATCAAGTGGAAAAGCCCACAACAGAATGGCTATCAAAGAAATGGCATGGCAAGGCAAGGATAAAACCACTGTCAATCCAGGCAATACCCATGCCAATGACAACACATAACCAGAAAATCACATGCATATACCATAAATCCATATATTAGAAAGGAAATCACACATGCAACTTGTTACGTACAAAGCAATCCAACTATAGTCGCTGATCAAAGTGTTCCCTTGCATTTTCCTGCTTTCCTTTTCCTTCTTTCTCCAATCCAAGTGAATGCTAAAGTGCTCCAAGCATTCTCCAAGAATGCTCAAAGATTTCTTTAAGTGTGCAAGAGTGTGAGAGAATATAAGAGATCTCCACCAAAAACTATCAAAAGACTATTAAAATCCAGCAACCAATCCTCATAAGCCTTTTTATCATTGAGACTTCTATTTTCTTCATTTTCCTTCATTTTTCCTTCAATTTACCTCTCATTCAAATTTGTGACCTTTCATATCCCTTTTCTTCTATTTTCCTTTATTTCATAAATAAAATGTCAATAAATGCCACTTTGCATTTGTCAATTTGCATAGCCATAAATTAATCACCAGTGATACCCATCACTATGTTTTTCCCAACATTCAGCTTGGAATATGTGTCCCATGACCTTGGTATTATATTTTATTTACATAGAAAATCAACAAGAAGTTGTTACAACAATGCCTTAACTCACATAGATCACATAGTTGGACTGATGCAAAACTAGTAGCACGTCACCCTCAATAATTGAGACAGTTAGATAGTGCCCTATCTCAACTCACTTCACTTAACTAGAGTGTATATAGATATAGATATAGATATATATACACTTTGTGTTACTTTGTATTATTTATATTAGATGTAAAATGTACATCTACATACATTATTAAAAATATATATTTTGTGAAATTAGTGTATCATATTTATTTGAAATTTAAAAAATAATTTCTTAAAACTAATTTATTACCTATCACTTTTCCATAAACTATTAATTTGGTTTTTTTCCCTCTTCTTTTTATTTTTATTTTTAATTATTTATACTAATTTATTGTAATTTATTTAAATATGAATAAAAATTCTAATTTCTATTTTTTATAATTTAGTTTATATATATATATATATATATATATATATATATATATATATATATATATATATATATATATTCTAATTTATAGACAATATGAGCTTTTTTTCATGAAAAAATTTCAGGGTAATTTTAACCAAAATTTGGTAGATATTTTTAAAAACTTGAGTTTACGTTGTTTAATCTGTAGAATCCTAGTGCCCTTAGGTTTTTCAGGGTGTTGAATACATTTATGCATTTAGAAATGCACTTTACACAACAAAAAACCACAATCTAGCTTGAAATTGTATTGCCGAATTGCAATGAAAAAGACTATTTTGTCTATAAGTTAGACTACTCCTGTATATATATATATATATATATATATAGAAAAGAAAGTTTACACCTAAAAAAATTTAATCCCTGTTGACATTTAATAAATCCAGAGTTAAAATAAATTTATACTTATTTTTAAAATGATTTATATTACATATAGATTTAACATCTCTATATATAAAAATATTTTTATTGTCAAGTCCCACTAGCACAACCGGTTGAGGATGGGCCTCGTTAGCAAGGCGGACTAGGAACACACCTTACGAGTGGTGGTTGTGCCCTGTGCTAGGGGGAGGTGACATGCTAAAAAATCCATTTAGCTTAGGGTTGATGTGGCCTAAGCCAGGTGCAATCCTCGAGTGACTTTGATGACTTAGATGTCCCTGCGTCGTGACTCCTCAAGCCACAGTTCAAGCGTGGAGGATCACAGACAACTTGACAAAAAAAAAAGACTATTTAAATTTTTACTAAAATTTTCATAAGACATATAGCTATATGCATATGCCATGACATTTCAAAATAATAATGGTAATAATAAAACATAATGTAAACTTACTTAAAAATAATAAGAATAATAAATTGGCTCAATTAAATTTGGTGTATTACAATTTTATTTTTATTATTAAAAATTCCATAATATGCTTGTATTAAAAGAAATTTAAATAATGATCATTCATATTTGTAACCATAATATTGCATATCGTCATATTTAAATTTGATTAATAAACACAACTAGAAAACAAAGCATATATATATATATATATATCCACAAAATATTGTTTCAAAGGGATCACTTTCACTTTCGGTAGACTCAAACACAGAGGTAGACCCTGAAGGTGTCGATAGAATTGAACCCATGTCCTTTGAATAAAAAAGATTCTTAACAACGAAGACTCCAACGATTAAGCTAACCTTCAGGAATACATATATTGCTAAGCATATCCTATGCATTATCATTGTTTTAATAAAATTAAAATTAAAATATTTTTAGATATAATGAGGTAAATCTTTTATATAATATAAATAGTAATATTAAGAATTATCACAAATCTATCTTAATTACAAATTTACCAAGTGTTCATAGGAACAAAATCTTTCCATGTGTAAATATTTCATGAAGTTTTGCACTTAAAAAGAGATTTGCATCCTAAGAGTTTTGTTTCAACAAATTAGTAGATCTCAAGTTAAGATTAATCTATGTTGGATCTATAATTATTTCTAATTTTTAATATGATATGAATAACATATCTTATAATCAAATTAAAATTAAAACTAAAATATTTTTAAATATAGAGATGTGAAATTTACATATAATATAAATAGTATTATTAAGAATCATCATAAATCAATCTTTACTCTGGATTTACTAAGTGTTGATAAGAATCAAATATCTCTAGATGCAAATCTTTCTTGAAGTTTTGCACTCAAAAACAAGTTTTCATCTTAAGAGATTCGATCCCCCTGGTAGATTGGTAGATCATAGGCTTATATATATATATATATATATATATATATATATATATAGAGAGAGAGAGAGAGAGAGAGAGAGAGAGAGAGAGAGAGAGATGTTTATCAACTAAATTTAAATACAAAGTTCTAAAATATCATGGTTACAAATATGAATAATCATTATTTTGATTTATATGGTAAAATGATTTTATTTATATTTTACATTTCTATATATAAAAATATTCTTAGTTCTAATTATATTAAAACCCATGTAATCATAATACATATAATGGCATTTTTCTTTAACATGTTATATATATATATATAGAAAAGGAATGGAAGGTGTAGGGTTCTTTTCATCATGAAGGACAAATCAAATTAGAGTACTCATGGACTTTAGGAAAATCCTCCAATAATTAAGTTGAAATGTATACTTTTCCTCTAAGGCATTATTCTAGTTACATTCTTGCCAATTAGATATAATTATATTAAAACCCATGTAATCATAATACATATAACTATATACATATGGGTACAACATTTTTTTTAACATGTTTTATAATTATTTTTTTTTATTTTAAATTGTTAATGTGATATCTATCTATCTATCTATCTATCTATATATATATATATATATATATATATATATATATATATATATATATATATAAGGAATGGAAGGTGCAGGGTTCTTTTCATCATGAAGGACAAATCAAATTAGAGTACTCATGGACTTTAGGAAAATCCTCCAATAATTAAGTTGAAATGTATGCTTTTCCTCTAAGGCATTATTCTAGTTACATTCTTGCCAATTAGATGCCTCATTGTAATAGGAGATTCAATAACACTATTTTTCATCTTGCTATGGGAACTTCTCCTTTAGACTCTAAACTATGACATCTCCACACAAGAATAATGGAAACTCTATCTTTAATTCCAAACAATCAAGTAAAACATGTTCTAAGAGACCTTAATAATATAGTTGATAGGTTGGCTAACCAAACCCTATCATTAACACTTGGAACCATGAGTATAAGGAAGGGAATGATACCTTAAATAAATGGTTATGCATACTCACTTAAATGTTACAGAGGTAATACATCTTGCATGCCCAAAACATGGTAGTTACATGCCATCTTGGGTTTGCAGGGAACAAGTTAAGTAAAGTCGTCAAAATGTGTTATGTGATTATTGAGATAAATTGTTCCATGTCTCATTGGTCAATGAAAGGTAGGAAGAAATCATTCATATGATTGATATGAATTATTTGGTGACAAGTAGGAGTTTCCCCATGTGAATAATGAAGAATAGCCAAGTCTGGATAGTCCTGGAAACAATCCTCCCATGTGAGCTAGTAGTGGGAGATATTCAGTACAAATCAAAACTACAACACGAGGGTTGTGGAGGGTCAGAGAAATTATGTTTACAATCATCCCATGTTTTTAAACATCAAACAAATGGGATTTTAAGGTTTTTCATGAGGTAGTTCACATAGGTGACTTGTTTGCTCTATTTCATTAGATTTGGCCTTGAAAACATTTTAAGGAAAGCATGGACATAAGTGTAATTGGCATAGTCATTAAGCATAAGTGGAAATTTGGACAAGGGATGGAAACTCATAAGTTTAATACACATCATAGTGGCATTGGAAGATAAAAAAGGAAAGAAGCACAATGAATTTAAGAAAGCATAGGTGGTTAATGAGGACATTGGAATGAAGATAGTAGTTTTGAGCAAGAAGGTTGACTGACTGTCAATTTAGGTGGACACACTAACTAATATTCTTTCAACTCATTGTAGGCTAATCCAAGGATTGAGTATGGAATCTCAACATCTCCATCTCTAGGAGAAAAATGCACAGGCTCTATAGTAGGGAGAAGCTCAAGTAATTGAATGCCAAGTGTCTTAAAAAACTCATCCTAACCTATTTTGGTTGGATTTCCCGACCTCAATTGACAATTTAATTATCATATATGATTGGGAATTCATCTCAATTTAAATTCTATTTAATGTCTCCTAAATGATGTTATATTCTAGGCCTTTCTATAAATTGTACCCTTGTGGATTTTTTGGGAGCAAATAGTAGGTCAGAGACACAACCAACACCATCAAAATAGTCTAGTTTAAAAAAAATTGCTACATTTTGCTATAGAAAGCTATGGATGTACCTTTATTGTGCTTAGGCACTATTTTGATAATATAAATTTCCCTATTTATTAACTAAATTTAAGCATAAAGTTTTGAAATATCATAGCTATGAATATGAATAATAATAATTTAAATTTATTTTGATGTCATCTTCGCAAAGAATTTGTCTCTAATTTTATTCATTAAAACAAAATTACAATATAACGAATTGAATTAAACCTACTTACTAGTGAATCCAAATAAATTAAATGGTTAGTAAACATCGATAGACATTAAAAAACTTATCTCTATTGAACATTGTAGTCATTAATCCCAAAGGATTTGCAAGAGAGTTTGACATCCTATAGATAAAGACAATTGGGTTCAATGTGACAAATGCCAGTTTTGGTTTCATGTTAAATGTGCTAAAATTAATGTGGTGAATGTGGAAGATGTTGTGATGCTTTTGTTTGCTACCCTTTAAATTATTTCTAGAATATGTGGTGAATCTAAGATTTGATGAAGAGCCCTATTATGCAAAATATATTTCACTTTTTGATGGAATCATTGGTCCAAATTTAGCTGTCAGGCTAATAAACACTATTGGAGCTCTAAAGTTTGGTCAAAAGAGAGGTAGGTTGATTATTGAGGAAGATGATGATGAACAACCTTTTCTTTGTTGGGTATGTGTTATATTCTTTCCACGACTAGCTTCACGCGTTGTTACGTTGGGTGTAGCGGGGTGGGGGGGTCGTAGAGGGGGAAATAGCCCCCCCCTCGCCTCGACAATTTTTTTTTATGTGGACCCAATAATGTTTAAGTATACCTAAGGATGGGAGGAAAACCTTCCCATAGTTTTGCGCATGGTTTTGGGCATAATGGCTTTGCCCATGGTATTTTGTAGATTCGGTCAAGGGAACTACAATAATGTTCTAGTCTAGGGTTAATGGATTAACTTTTATGAATGCTTCAACATGTATATAATGTATTGTAACATTGAAAGGAATATAATGAAAAATCAAACTGGTTTCTCGGTTTTGGGTTCCTAGAGAAAAATCTTTGTGTAAATTTTATGTTCTCGCCATTGTATATTTTCTGTTTTTTAAAAATTTGTTTGCAAGGTAATTTCTGGACAGTGTAAAAACCTATAGGTTTAGTATGCTTGCTACATAATGGATCAATGTTTATAATGCTTGGCAGCTAATGAAATAGATATACCACTATAATGTAGCTGGTACAATACTTGCACAACATGTTGAGAAAGGAAATGAAGATGGTCTTTTTATAAGTAGTGTAGCTTCTTTCTGAAATCTATGGGCTCTTATTATGAATGCAAAAAATAGATTCACTACAAAAGTTTATGATATTTCTTAGTGCTTTCTTCACAAGGAATAGATCATGGAATAATGGGAGAAAAACTATTACACAAATGCAATTGTAGAGGCAAAAAGTGGGAGCTCCTTGGTAGTAATGTCTAAGGCACACAATACATGCAATAGTCTTATAAGGTTAGTGATCCCTTTCCATTCAATTAGATAAAAAAAAAAGTGAGAGGGATGACAGGGTAGAGGGTGAACTGAATATCGTGAGAAACATAGAGGTCATGATTATTATAGGCATAAAGAACATGATTGTTAGAGAGAGAAGACACATGCTCTCCAATAGTTGTTGCACCAATTATGCATTTCTTCCCCACAAACCTAGTTAATATTGTGGCATCCATAAGTAGAACATAAATGTAAAGATGAAAGTTCCATTCTCAATGGTTTCAAGAAGAGTGGACATGAACCATTGGACTTTTTTGTCCTTTTAGAGATCATGGATTGAGAATGATCAAAGACTAGAAAAGTTTGGATCGCTACATTAGTGCTTTAGCCAAAGGTTTTACCATTGTAGTAGGGTTGAAAGGAGGCCTTTCTCTCTTTGGATTGTTGGTTGGCTTAATGTGTCGATCATCCATAACTAGGATGGTGGGAATCAGGAAAAATCACAATGAAATGTCTATAGATTGGAAGGAAATACCTTGATATGGTTTATTTCATGGCACATTTTCTTCAATAGATGAAGGTATTTTTGCTTTTGGATGACGTGCCAAAATTGCAAGGTGGCAAGCTCTTCTTGCCAGAACAATTTCTATACCTTCAATGCTTCTAACAGGCTTGAATACACAACACATGATATTACCTATATATATTCTATTGCAAGCAATTTTCCTTGCATCATGATGTGGGATTAAAAGTAAAAATTTTGGATCCTTATAGGCCTTTAAAGTGGACGAGACATTTTTCCAAAGCTTGCAAAACTTGTTGGGAAATTAAGTGAACCTATGATACTAGCTGGTGAAGCCACTGAACCAAATGGATAACTTATTGTAAAGGTTTTAGAGCCCTCTATAGATTCATTTGTTACTAGATGTTCTTATAATTTTCAATGTTGGATGTAATTAGAGGCTTCAAGAAATAATGAGGATAACGTATTCAAAAAAATGTAGTAGACTTTTTGCAAACTGATCAATGATGCCCATGATACCATGGGTCTAAACCATGGATCAATTTAAACCATTGGTAGGGAGAAAAGGAAACAAATAACACACATTTTAAAGAAAATAAAAAAATATAGTGTATGAGAGACACATCAAATGTGAAGTTGATTGACAGTGAATATGAAAACTGAGCGACAATAGGGAATGTGTGACAACAAGTGTGAATGTTGAATGTGTGTGCATGATTGTGGTATCAAGTGTGAAGGTTGTAGGAAAGCATGTGTGAGAAGAGGGATACCAAATGTGAATGTTGAGTGACAACAAATATGAATGTTAAGGGACATCAGGTATGAATGTTGGAAGATAGCGAGTGTGAATATTGAGGAGTAGATTAGAGAGAAAGTATAAAACAAAGAGAAAATCACATTATAATGAGAAGAATACTTCAAGTCAATGCACAAAACATAGAAAATATCAGATTGTAGTGAGAAAAATGATTGAAGTCTAAGTGCAAAGAGCAGTAAGGTTTAAATTAGACCATTGATAAGCTAAATGGTTATAGAGCATCTTGCTGCAAGGATTTGATATCATATTGTTGCAAAGTTTAGAGATTAGATCATATAGCTAATTAAATCAACAATAAACAAAATGGAAATCAAAGATCAAAAAGGGGATTGGAGTTCCATACAAGTGGGTGCCTGCAAAACTTTGAAAGGGGATTAGTGGCTCCCGTGAGTGAGTTCTTGCAAATAACATAACAACAAGTTGGCGCATACATATAGATTTTTAGAATACAAATTCACACTCCCCGCCGCCCCCCCCCCCCTCATGCAACCTCTTTTGAGTATTCAACAACCTCATCACACATTTTAAAAAAATCATAAAAATTAACTCTATTATAAATTTATTTTAAAATATTACTATTATTATTATTAAAATTTATATTATTATAAAAATAATTAATATATGAGTTAAAGATATACACATTTGAAAAAACTTGTAACAAGATTCTTGACTATGAAGATCTTTATTACGTAAATAGGCTTTGTTACAATACTGTGGGTCAATACCATGATTTACTAATACCACATGCCCACAAAACCATAACTCATGTCCTTCCGACACATGTTCATATGACATTTTTAAAAAAATAATCAATTTAATTAAAAGGGCACAAAGAGCATAACTACTTTTGAGACAAATTTTAACCTTTGATTCATGGCTATTACTAATATTATTCTAGGATATTTCGTGGAGGTTAAATCCCTACCATTCACCTAATAATAATTGATAATTAAGCCCTCCTGAATATACATGCCTTACCTTTCTAATTGAGTTGACATTATGTTTTATTATTATTAAATTCTTTACTTAACACATCACACAAAAATATCTCTCGTGTTTTATGTTTTCTATTATTAAAATTGATAATATAATTGTTAATCAAATTGTAATACATAAATCAATTCAATGCCATCAAACATATCCAAAATTTTTTGATTATACAATTTCAATAATTAAAATTTGCAATTCCAAAATTCCCAATTGAATTTACACTACCGTAGATCCACCTTAACTATAGATCTACTAGAACGAACAAAGTTTGTTTACAGAGCAGAGAGATTCAGAATCTATGAAATATAAAGTATCCATAATATATATGTGTGTGTGTGTGCGTGTGTGTGTGTTTGAATACAAGTGAGATATGAGACAATGATGGTTACAAATGAGGGTGCCCCTTCATGAATGGTCATGTCCCTAGAGACATGCCTTTTCAGTAAATAATTTTTGTTTAATTAACTATTATATCTCTCTCTCTCTCGCTATATATATATATATATATATATATATATATATATATATATATATATATATATATATATATATATATATATATATATATATATATATATATATATATATATATATATATATATATCTATATCTATATCTATATCTATATCTATATCTCTCTCTCTCTCTCTCTCTCTCTCTCTATATATATATATATATATATATATATATATATATATATATTATTCATAATATTTCCTTCCTCTTCAAAAAATTTGTCCTCAAAGCTTATTACTGACAAGACATATCATGTGTTCTTTGTCATTGTAATATTTTTGCATCTTTTGGACTTATTTGATTTGTCATCTTCATTGATACAAGATGATAATATCCTCTAAGTGATAAATAAAATAGTCAAACTGATCAACGATCTGACCATACTAAATCAATCTTCAGCGAAATCTTGCGGTTATTGGAAATATGTGATGGATTGTTATCATAAGATTGGATTATGGTGACATCGACGTTCTTGCGAACATAACTCACTTGTTTCTGGTTTGGGAATACAGACTGGTTGAGAGGTTTGCTTTTATAATTTGGATGATGATAAGGAGTTCTTTTGATTTGATCTCCCCTTAATATCTTTGTGGTTATTTCTTGGTTTATTGAAGGTATTTGATTTATTTCAGGTAGAGAGGTCACTTGATGAATTGTGAAATATTCACTTGAAATTTTCATTACTTGAACTGCAACTTCTTAGTTCGTCTTCGCTTCAACTAGTTTATCCTCTTCTTGAGTTATGATATTGACTAGATTGGTATTCGTCCCTTTATCTTCAACTTGCACTGTTACGAAAAGAAAGTTCAATACTTCTTCTTGATTATGTTGTTCTAACTTGTCTTTTAGTGACTTCTTGTCACTTTTAAGCTTCTTTATTTGCGTAAAAAGGTTTTGATTATGATTCCTTAAACATGAAAATTCCTCACTTTCTAGATTGTTGAATTTATTCTTAGTGTGCTCCTCATCTTTTAAACTTTTGATTTGTTGTAATAAATTTTTATTAAGGTTCTTTAAACATAAATTTTCCTCTTCCTGTTTTGATGACTTCTTGAGTTCCTTCTTTGTGACCTTGGTCTTCTTGACTTGTGTAAGTACGTTTTCAACGTGGTCCTTGAGGCGAGAAATTTCTTCGTCCTTTTCCATTACTTCCTTGTAATGCACATCCACAAGATCTTTATATTCCTATTGTAACAATTTCTTGTTTTGTCAAAGTTTGGTTATTTTGTCTTTCTCTTTATCTTCCAGCAACAATTTCTCAGTACACTAGGTTACATAATTTGTAGGGTTGATGATGGGAGTTTAACTTGCAATTTAGATTCCATTTCTTCATTTCCTTATTAAAATTTTCATGTTGTTGCCCAAATGTTGTCATTAGTTGTTGTATATCTCTTGCTAACGATTGTTTTTGCGTATCACTTAGATGTTCAACTAAAGTAAAAGTTTTGTAGTGCAGACAACATTTTAATCTATGAATAACTCTTGACAATTAGAATATCCTTTTGAACAAAATGAACATCTTAAAAAGAAACCCATATATATATATATATATATATATGTATATATATTTTTTTTTTCACTTCTTTTAACTTTGTGTGAAACCTTCTTTAATTAATTCTTTTAATTCTTTTGTGTTATTATTGTAAACCTTCAACTTTATTAACTTTTTCCTCTAGTGCTTCAAAATGTTCTTTTTTCCTTACACCTTTTAAATAATTTATTTTAAATAAATTTAATTAATTATTTTCTTTAAATAACTTTATTACTTCCCTTAACTTTATTCCTATCTAGAGGTTGATATAATACTTTTTATTGCTAATACCTAAACAACCAAAGTGGTATATATATACTTTTTAATTTCTTTAAACATTACAAATGATCAATTTTCTTGGCCTCAACCATCACAATCTTGCTCGAGCAACATTTGGAAATGTAGGACTTGGTTTGTACGACATAAATATTGAATGATGATGTGAAGATGCAATAGGGATACACTGGCAAACACGTGTACGACAATTTTCACAGTGACAACATGGAATAGTGCTGAATTGCAGTAATGGTGGCGGTACGGTTTGATCACTGAGCAATAAGGTCGTGTACGAGATAGTGATGACATCATAGTAGTGATGACGATGGTTGAACAAGAGAAATATGGTAAGGAAGCATAGGCGTATTTCGGCTACTATGTAAAGTGACAAGGACAAAGGCAACGTAATAAGTTGGTAACTTGTATAGTGACCCGCAAAGGTAGAGTAGGTGGCTAAACGATGAACCTACTGCAACATATGTGTTGCTTGCCAATGATGTTGATGTCTATGCGATCCGTCGGGGAGAAATTGGGTTGCGTTGTTTGTCTTTAGGCATCAATGAATGGTGGCCGCAGCAGCAACTTGATGATAAGGATGACTAGTCCTCCAACGTGAACAGAGGGCAGCTACAACAACATGTGGTGCTTGATGCACGACTTTCTAGTCATCGACTAGGTAATTTTATTTTATTATTATTATTATTTTTTATATAGGAGTCTCTTTCTTTTAATAAATATATATTCTCTTTTTTTGTGTTTTGACTTTTTTCTTTGATCTCGTTAATGGTCAAGGGCCAAAATATATGTGTGGCAAAAGGCATGATGATAGAACCTGCAAAATGGAGAAGCTCCAAACTCTTGTAGTGAAACACCTCAATGGTAGCAAAGTTGAAGAATATCAATGGCCAAAAGTCGGGATCAGAGAACGTGTCTCTAATACCAATGTAACGAACACAGTTCATTTACACAACATAGAGATTCAGAATATCTGAAATATAAAAGTATCAATCATATATATATATATATATATGTATATATGTACATACAAGTGAGATATGAGATGATGATTGTTACAAATGAGGGTCTTCTTATATAGCTAGGCAGATGCCCCTTCATGAACAATCATGTGCCTAGAGACACACCTCTTCAGTAAATAATTATTGTTTAATTAACTATTACTATCATTAATGTTTACTTATATTATTTATATATATTTTATTCATAACATCTACCAAGTGTCGAGAGGGATCAAAGCTTTTGAGGTGCAAACCTCTTTTAGAGTGAACAAAGATTTGATCCCTCCCCGCCCTTGGTAGATCCTTAGATGGATACATGTTGGTTTAATTATTGATTTTTAGTAAAGCTATTATTATATGTAAGCATAAATTTCTCTTCATTATGTATGTATGTGTGTGTGTGTTAATTTTTTTATTAATTTAAAATGTGGAACATATTCTCATATAGATGTGTAGTAATTGAATTTAAAGCAGTAATTTAACTTTTTTCACATTTACAAAACCTTTTTTTGAATATATATTTTTAATTAATTTTACTTATTGTTAAAGTTGCAGCAAGTGATCGACATCATTAGAATTAAATTAATGTCTAAACACACCAAAAAAAAAAAAAAAACATTTCTTCAATAGTGACTTCTCCTTGAATTATAATATTTTAAACAATATTCTAAGAGAACAACTCCCAATTTTATTAAAAAAGTGAGCATAATTATCTATTGTCAAACCTTATCACTAATGTAGATATCATTCTGAGAGAGAAATGATATGTGGTATATTAATTTTCAAACTCTAAGAATTAGGGTTTCACTTGAAGAATACTTACTTGGATAAGCTCGATAACATATCAAGGCGAAGATCATTTGTAGTGGAAAATAATGGTAAGAAAAGTTTTTGGGCCAAAGAGATGTTCATTAGAGCTTCCTGTAGATAAATTTCTAATGTTGTAGGTGGTAAATTAGGAGAGATAATCTTAATAGGATGATGATGGTAAATTAAAATTACAAACTAGTAATTCAAACCCTCAACACCATATTTTGGGCATAGGCTAAATAAAGTAGTTTCCAAGATTTCATGATAGCCAGTCATATCTACATCTATATATATATTTTACTTACTATTAAAATAACAGGAATAAATCTATATCACAATTAAATTTGTTAAACACACATGGACAACAAGAGAGGTATGAAAGATAAAACATGCAAGTACAATTTTTATTGACAAATGATATACATAGTACATTATGTGACCGTTGGGTTTCACATCCCAAGATCTCTTGGACTCCTTTTGTCCATTTGGCTTCCACACTAACCCATTTAGGATTAGGTGTCCAACATTCCCCCCCTTAATCCGAAGGGTTATGTATGAGTCCAAGAAGAGAGCTGTAATACAAAATGTGCAAAAATGCATGGCAGCACTAGGCTGAATGTGCTCTCTGAAATGTTGGTATAAAGGGCGGTGGTTTAAGGATGACCACCAACACTGGAATGCTTAGTGCAGTTCCCGGAACTCTTCCAAAACTGGCAAGAAGCTGAAGTCTTCTGCTAGAGGAAGTGATCCTATTGTTTTAAAGAGGGAAACCTTCAACCAATAAAGGGAGGTCTCACCCGCATAAAAGGGAGAACTTCAACCTAAAAAGGGAAGTCTCAACCTGTGATGGTTTAAGGATAACCAACAACTCTGGAATGCTTAATGCAATTCCTGGAACTCTTCCAAAACTGGCAAGAAGCTGGAGTCTTCTGCTAGAGGAAGTGTTCTCAATTTTGTTCCTGGAATGCTTCCAAAACTGGCAAGAAGCTGAAGTCTTCTGCTAGAGGAAGTGTCCCAGATTGCCAACTGAAGGCATGTTCACGGGCATCTTTGTTTCTGGCTACAACTCTGAAACTGGTGTGGCAGGTTGTGGGTCAAGCTCGCTTGATGTGGCTTTGAAGCTTGTAGATGACCATCATTTCCCCCCCTGTCAGATACAAGGTGAGATGATGGAGAAAACTCAACTGCAAGACTGTTCAATATTCTGGAACAAGTTCTGACATGTGTTTGGAATATCTTCTTGGCTGTTGATGCCCATTGCCAAGAAGCGATCCATCCAAGATGAATCTTTGTTCTTGCAAGATGTTTGTTTCTGAAGCATTTGTGTGAAGAATGACTAGTTTTATGACAGTGCTTACATGGATGAAGATCAAAACAGTGATCTTTCAAATGGCCAACTCGGTCACAGTGTTGGCATTTCACGATCTGTTGTTGTTGTTGTTGCTGTGGAAGAGGGGCAAAATCTGGAACAACTGGAGGTGAACTGTCATGAGGAGCAGGTGAACTATCATGAATGAATCTAGCACTCTGAAACTGAATGGGCTTGGCATAGTCTGGAATATGAAAGGACAAGTCCTTGTCATATCCAAGACCAGTTCTGTGCTTGTTGTGGACAAGCTGTTCCCAAGGTCTGATGATGGGCTTGGGAATTGTTGACTGAGTTTCTGCATCTGCATGTAAAACTGCTGCTTTATTTGAATGAACGGTAACATTATTGACTTGATGTTGATGGGTTGCAGTCTCAATGTTCTGAACAAAAACAGGTTCAGAATGATGTCTATTTTGATGTAGCTCTTCTTGCTGTAGCTGTGATTCAATCTGCAAAAAATCAATCTTTTCCTGTGCATTTTGTAGACATGTCTGAATTTCTGAGAGAGATCTTTTGCTGATTTGTAATGTGTCATCAACAGTGGATAACATTAATGTGCTCAATAGCTCTAAAAAATAATTGATTCTGGCCATTGTCTCACCAAAAATGAAGACCATTCAAGCTGACATCATGCTCCAAATAATGTATCACTTCCTCTTTGTAACAACGAAAACACAAAATAATGTACCATATACAGTCGCAAAGATTACACTGAGGGCCACGTTGTATGGTAGAATAGGTGGCTACAATCACCCAAGCAATGTGGAATCCTTCACAGAGATATAATGTTGATGAAGGGGCATGGACGCTATCAATCGAAATCCACAAATCACTTTCTTCTCAACAAAGTGTTTGAGTAGGAGATGAAGGGAGGTCAAGAAAGCAGAGAAAACGCAAAAAGTCAATCCACCATAAACACTAGATGGATTCTGACAAAAGAACAAAAAGATTTATCAGAAGAAATGTACAGGGAAGGGATCTGCAATCCCACTCCCGATCAAATTGATGAGATTGCCAGTCGACTGCGGACGTATGGTACCATTCAAAGCAAGAGCGTGCACTATTTGTTTCAAAATCGCAAAGTTGTCGAAGAGATATAGAAAGAAGAGAGAGTGCCACTCCATTAATGACCAGTCAGCTTCAAGGCTGTGCGAGAATTACACCACAACTCCATTACCAATTCCATTTTGCACAGTAACTCTCCACTCGCTCTTGGCATATTTAAAGAGAGATAGTGGGCACCTTTGCCTTTTGGCAAAGTCTGGTAGTCTTGTATTCGTAAATTGGCATGTAACTCTGGTTCTTTCATATTTTTATTGGGCCGACCATGGCTAATAGTAAGACTCTGGTGATTACCCCCATCATTCTCCAGAAGCGGAAGTTCAAGCCATCGGATGATGATATTGTCTGGCCTCCCACTATCATAATTCAGAAAACGAGGCTCGCGAAGAATGAAGATAGTCGATGGACTGGCCTCTGTGTCTTTTATTTTGCCTCAGTTGTATTTCCCTCTAAGAAACGTGATAATGAAATATTGTTGTTCACGGTGCAATCACGCAGTGAATTGCTTGACACGTTTTGCTTTCCATTTCCTCAGTTTTCATGAAAGCTACAGCTCCTTAGTCAACTTAATTATGTGCAGCATTACCATCCTCACCCTAACACAGAATATAAAAATAATGCAAGCATCTAGTAACTTTAGTTATGCATTCCAGTACTCAGCAAGATCAACAAGTGTTGAAATATTAGAACAAATATAAACAAACAATAGATGTTCCGAGTGTCGTCAACAGCACTGAAACAAAATTCACTCCGTTGTTGCTAAGAATATTTTTCCCATAGATTTTCTTGACAGCTGGCCCTGATTATTTGGCTCAGCTCTTCGATTCATAGACACATCCTTTGTATACTAGCAATACGACGCAAATTTAATCCTAAAATTGGCACACAGTCCCAACGAATGAAGTTATGGCAACAATGTGAGCTAGCGCAAGGGAGATTTTGCCTTCCAGTGTCTCTTCAGTGCTCATGGTCATCACAAAAGAAAATAATAGTAGGAGAGGACACGATTTTCTGTTGTTGTCCCTTCAAATGCACCAGCGGCAAGAATAATGAGCTCACGATCATCACAAAATTAGAGAATAATTTACCTTCAGTACTCAATGCATCCTTCAGCTGAGAAAATTGTCTCTACACTTATGCTTAACTCGTCCTCTTCAAGGGTCCCGAGCTATGCTACAGCAACCTTACTTTCCTTTCAAATTCACCTTCTTTCTTGAGAGTTGTAATGTCAGCTTCACTACGCTTCCGCCCAACGATTCTATGCACCAGGCCAATGTAATGAACAGGCCAGCATCATGATTATAGGAGTTATGATTATTGCGGGAGTAGAGTGTGGAGGAGGGTCAACATATGACCGGTGCTTGCATTGTTTAAAACAACATTGAACACAGGATTAGGTGGTTTGGATAATGCCAACCGAGAGCTGATATACAGTGCTAATAACCGGGAGTGGATTCAAACAATGGCAGCGTATCACAAAAAGGCGTGGTATGGAATATCCCGGAAGTGCACCAGCATATAATATTTGGAGCGATACAAGAATGCACAGCCTCCAATTCAGCGCAGAGAAGTAAAATAGCCAGAAGATTCAGCACAGAATATGTGGTAGGAAAACAGGAGTTACAGGAGAATATAAAATGTCTATGACACTGACACAGTGTTTGCAGTAGGTCTTTTAACAGAGGGCCTTCATCATAGAGATTCGACGCCGGCGCTGAGCAGTCATCATAAAGATTCAACGCTCCAGTTCTGGGAGACCAAGAGACATTACACTCATAAAAAACGTGCCAACAATGATAAATCAGAGGTGTGTTCTTGCTAGGGCGGCAGAGATGGCAGGTCTAAACAAGGAGCATTTTTAGAAGGCAGGTGAATAAAAATGGCGCTGGGAAATAACAGGTTGCAGCTAAAATTTAGCTGAGAAAATATTCATGACAAAATATTCATGAAATGCAGAATTGATGGCAGAAATGATCTGCACATAAAGGCCATAAAACAAATGGCTCAAAATAATTATGCAGGGCAGGAATACGCCTGCTCTGATACCATGTTAAACACACATGGACAGCAAGAGAGATATGAAAGATAAAACATGCAAGTACAATTTTTATTGACAAATGATATACATTTATATTACATTATGTGACCGTTGGGTTTCACATCCCAAGGTCTCTCGGACTCCTTTTGTCCATTCGGCTTCCACACTAACCCATTTAGGATTAGGTGTCCAACAAAATTAATGTCTAAACACACAAAATTAAATAGACCTTTTCTCAACAATGAATTCTCCTTGAATTATAATATATTGTTTAAGAGAATAATTCAGAATTGAATTAAAAAAAGGTTAGCATATTACCCATTACCCAATGTTATCACTAATATAAATATTATTATGAGAGAATTAATACTCAATGTATTAATTTCTGAACTTTGAGAATTATGGTTTCTTGTGAAGAATGCTTACTTGGAGAAGCTCTACAACATATAACTGAAACAATCATATTGTTGTAGAGTGTAGAGATTAGAAAAAAGAGATACTTGAAGCAACAACAAACAAAATGCGAATTAGAGATCAAAAGTTCTCTACAAGTGGGTGCCTACAAAATTTTTGAAAAGGGATTGGTGTCTCCTACAGGTGGGTGCTTGCAAAATTTTGAAAGGGGATTGGTGTCTCTTTCCAGTGAGTGCTTGCAACCAATGTAACAATAGATTGGTGCCTACATATAAAATTTTAGAATATGGATTCCCCCCTCTTCTGAGATGAAAAAAATCACAAAAATTAATTCAATCATAACCTTTTTATACATTTAAAAAATTCATAATAATTAACTCAATTATATAACTTTATTTTAAACTATTACTATTTTTTAAAATAAAAATGAGTAATATTGAATTAAATTTGTTCTTGATTGTAGAAAAATATATGGGGGTTACATCTTCAATATACAGATCCTGTATGACATACACTGCACTGCCTTCTATATCAGTATACCAAAAAGACTAATAAAGGTAGACACTTAACCCAACTGCAAGATTACATAATAAAACCCTTAAGACTCAAAGGATAGTTTCATATTATGTTTACATGATTACACAAATCATAGGACCGCATCCAACAAAAGACTAAACAAACTCTCATATGCATGATTACAAAAAGAAAAAACTCCCCATAATGTGCTAGCAGGAGATATTAGTCACTATTTTTAGCTGGCTTGTTGAGGTTGATCTCGCGCTTGCCTGTATCCTCCTGGCGTTTGACTAAATCTTCTTATGCTTCTTTACGTAGTTCCATATTCATAATAATACTCCTTAGGGCATAAACTTTGTCAACTAGATGAGAGAATTGGAATTGGAAATTTCACTGAAGAAACCCGACAAAACCTTAACACATTTTCCTTATCCTCTCTGTGGCTAATGAAGGAGCTGAATTCCCTGGAATTGTTATTTTGACCCATATTTATGCAAACTACAGAGCTAAAATATATATAAACAAAGGTACCTTCTTTGAAAGAAATTTGTTTCAGATTGAGATGCACAAGGCTGGACTATCCCAGATTCTTTTGATTGGCCTCTGAACCAGTTAGCTCTGAGCGCCATAATTCCCATGAACAAGAATGCCTCACCCACTCCGACATAATTGTGAGGAGAAATTCAAGCCTCAATTGGAGCTCTTCGCAGAGCTTCCTAAGGAAACTATCTTAATTCCATAATTGAGGCGGGGAGCCAAACCAAAACCAAATTCACAACCATCTAGGTAGAAAGAACACTCGGGGGAAGGAGCACATAACGCAATGACTCTGAAGAGAGGCATCTTGCCAATTTAACTCTAGAATCCCTGCCTATGCACACAAATTTCATCTCCAAAAAATTAAATTTCCCTTTACGTTGATCTAGAATGTTCATCATGACATTGCGTGAAGGATGTTTCCAATGCTTAAGCAGGTGAGCTCTGATGTCTCGAGTATGCGAGGATGGAGAAAATGCACTTGCATGATGGGAGTTGATATAACATGACACATTTTGATGAAAGAACACACCAACACTTATCCTTCCATATGAATGAATGGAATATGAGCCATCATTACTTAGAGTGGAGGATAATCGGGAAGGAGAATATATAAGTAGGGGAAAGTTATTAAAATTAATTATTACCATTTCCAAATTCCAAGAATAATGATAAGGATCTGCTCTTTTAATGTCATTAATGTAATTAGTGAATAAAAAATATGGTTCTTTGATCATTGATCTTGAGCTCATATTCTTCCATGGCACAAGCCTGGTTTTCCATCATATCAACTTCCAAGTTATTGGATCTGGGGATATGATAAGAGTCCCTAGAGTGGAAGGATACCATCAAACTTCTAATTCTCTGGAGAATCCTGGCAAGAGAGCTCTCTTTTGGATGATTTTCTGAATTGAGTTACTGGATTGTAATTAAAGAGTCACCTAAGATGATTAATTATTCCACACTCTTGTCCTTTGTGATGTATAAGCCTTGCAAGAGTCCATACATCTCATCTTGATTAGCCGATCTTCTTCCTAGGCCCTATGAAAACTTTACGTTAGTTATTCCTTTAGGATTGATCAAAATCCCTTCCCCTCTTGCCACCCCTTATTTTAAACTAGTATCATTATTATTATTAATAAAAATAAGTCATATATGAGTTAAACATATACAAATTTAAAAAAACTTGTGACAAGATTCTAAAATATGGATATTTTTAATATGTAAGTAGGCTTTGTTACAATACTATGGGTTAATACTATGGTTTACTAACACCATATGCTGACAAAACTATGACCCCCCAACTAAACTAATCCAAGCTTAACCCACTCATGATTGAACCCATGACCTCAAATTGCAAGGTGCTTTAGCAATGAGACTTCGACCAATTGAGTTAACCCTTGAGGCTATCATTTATTAATTTACATATTTGAATGCATAAATCAATTCAATGCCATCAAACATATCCAAAACATTTTGATTATATAATTTCAATACTTAAAATATGAAATTCCAAAATTCCCAATTGAATTTTACACGAGCCTACATCCATCTTAACTCTAAAAATACCAAGCACCGAGAGAGATCAAATCTTTTGAGATGCAAACCTAGTTTAGAGTAAATAGAGATTTTGTCCCTCTTCACCCTTGGTAGATCAGAAGTTAGATCGAGGTTGGTTTAATTATTAGTTTTTGGTAAATCTACTATGATATGCATGCATAATTTGCTTTCCATTTTATATTTAAAAGAATTTTATAAATATATATTTATATATTAAAAAATGTTTTTTTTTTTTTTTATTAATTTAAAATGTGGAACATTCTCTGAGATGTGTAATAATTGAATTTAAATTAGTAATTTAACTTTTTCACATTTTAAAACCTTTTTTGAATATTTTTTATTTACATCACAATTAAATTAATGTCTAATGACACAAAATTAAATAAACCTTTTCTCAGTAATGATTTCTCCTTGAATTATAATATTTTAAACAATATTATAGGAAAACAACTCAAAATTTAATGAAAAAAGTTAACATATTACCCATTGTCCAACATTATCAGTAATCAAAGTATCATTTTGAGAGAAATGATACATAGTATATTAATTTCTAAACTTTGAAAATTAGGGTTTTGGCTGAAGAATACTTGGAGAAGCTCAACAACATCTCAAGGTGGAGATAGTTTTTAGTGAAAAACAAATGGTGGGAAGAGTGTCTGAGTGGAAAAGATGTTCATTAAGAGATGTTCATTACTGACAATGACCATGTCCCTAGAATTTTTAGTAACTAAAGTTTTAAAAATAAAACTTAAGTGAAATAAATTATTTTATTTTTAAATGTTAAAATATAGAAAATTCATTACAAATAATTCTAATTAATAAAAATTGTAAAATAAAAATTATTTTATAATTAAAATTAAAATAAACAAATTCTTTAAAAAAAATTGTTTGTTACAATTGTGATACCATTTCATAAAATGTTTGAAACCTCTATTTTGGGCATAAGTTAAATAGCATAGTTTAGAAGATTTCCAGTCATATTTATATATAATAAAATAGCTTTAAAAATTTCATCATATCTATGCATATTTATATCTATATATATTTTACCTACTGTTAAAAATGTAGGAACATATCAATATCACATTAAATTAATGTCTAAACACATAAAATTAAATAAACCTTTTTTTAATAATGACTCCTTGAATTATGATATATTGTTTAAGAGAATAACTCAAAATTTAATTAACAAAAAAATCAAGTAGATTACTAATTGTCCAACATTATCACCAACATAAGTATCATTATGAGAAAATTGATATGTAGTATATTAATTTTTGAACTCTGAGAATTAAGGTTTTGGGTGAAGAACACTTCGAGAAGCTCAGGGTATCATTCACAGTTGAAAACAATGGTGGGAAGACTTTCTAGGTGGACAAGATGTTCATCCTACATATAATCTTGTGGATGGACAAATAATTTTGTGAGAGTAATTTTGTGAGAGTGATGGCGGTAAATTAAAATTACAAATCATTAATATCTTGTGGGTGTCAGACAAATAATTTTGTGAGAGTGATGGCTGTAAATTAAAATTACAAATCAATAATTCCAAACCTTTAACATCATATGCCTCCTTCCTTTGATCCATTGGTTTTTTTGTTTTTGGATTGGTAAATGACACTCAAAGTGCCAACCAAATCTCTCTTTGGTAAAAAAGAAAATTATTGGAATTTTATGCCTTCTACATTAGAGAAAAATACTATGGAAAAAACCATGAGTTGTCAAAAGCCCCTACCAAAAAAATAAATTTAGAGTTTTACCTCAATTTTATTTTAATTATCAAATATAATTATTTTATTTTTTAAATTTAATTTAATTTTAACTATTATTTTTATGTAACTTGACCAAGTCAAAATATTTATATAATAAAACAATATTTCATGTGAGAGTAAATAACACACAACAAATTTAATTAAAAAATATATTTTATAAAAATTAAAAAATATAAAATATTTATTACACTTTTATTTGTAAAATTATTTTTTTTAATATATATTCTCAATCCATTATTTGACAATATAGTCATTAAAAAGTTTATCACGATAAAATAAAAACTATATATTTTATATAAAATCATTCTCTCACATCACATCATATAAAATAAATTTATATAACAATCACGTTCAATATAAAATAAATGTATATATATTTTCTGAAATACATATCCATAATCTCTTAGTTTATTGCGGGATGACAGGGATAATATTAATAGAAAACTCATGAGTGATGAGGGTTTTTCTATTTATATTCCATCGTTGAAAAAAAAAATTGAAACTTCGCTGTAGTAACCATTTTGGAATTATATTGCATTAAAGAAATAAAGTTAGGGTATATAGGGGAAATTTTAAAATGAATGAGATTTTTTTTTTTTTAATTTTTTGAATGAGATTTTTTTTTTTTTTAATTAAAAAATAAATGCATAATCATAAAAGTATTTTTTTTTAACCAGCCAAATGTTAAATACGCCAATATTGGATTATCATCTTTTATAATTTAAAACGGATTATATATATTTTATTATTTATTATGATATGTTTTAGTTGGAAATTTTAAGTTATTAGTTTTCAGGTTTATTTTAAGGGTAATATTTACTTTGGTGATTTGGGTTTAGGATTTTTGGAATTTATTTAATGTTTTAAATGATTATTTTTGAGATCAAAATTTTATGAATAAAGTTTATTGTATTGAGAGGTGTTTTATAGTTCAGTATAGTAGAGATGTTGTAATGTATGCTGTAATGTCTTGTCTTATTATGTTTTGTTTAACATTTTTGAGATGAGTTTTTATGTAATGTTACACAAGGAGATAGGCCGAAAATCTGAGAAGGTGGAAGGGTCAGAGACCTTCAGAATCAATGCGATAAAGGTGGACTTTATGGCTCTGGGAATGGACCTCTCGATTCTGGATTCCTCTATCATTGCTAGTAATTCATCATTCATAATATCAAAGAAATGTAAGAAAATCTCCTCCATCCAGCCATCCGGGCTTGGACATTTGTCTCTAGCAAAATATTTAAGGACTGAAAGAAGTTCTTCCACCAAGACCAACTTGTATAAAGTCTCATTTGCCCCAACATCGAACATGATGGGATATTCCTCCACTCCCCATAAAAGCTCCTCATACTGTGTCTCCTCCCTGGCTATGAACAAATTTTTGAAATATGTGGTCGCTTCCCTTTGAATCTCCTCATCTGAGTATACCTTATCATCGTTTTCCCCAATGATATTCCATATGGCATTGCAATTCCTCCGTTGATTTGCAAAGCGATGGAATTTTTTTGTGCTATGGTCCCCTTCCCGGATCGAGATGGCTCTGCTTTTTAATCTCCAAGTGGCCTCCTGGATTTCCAGAATTTGCTTTTTCTTGGTCTCCAAAAAATTTAGTCTGTTCAAAATTTGTTTGGGTGGTGATTGTATAACAAAGACCTCCTCAATCTCAGCGATCACAACTTTCAGTTCTCGTAATAAAGCGCCTTTTTATGTCGCTCCCAAATTCTAGTCCGATTTTTCAAACACTTTAGTTGATGTGTGATGTTGTCCATGGCTGATCTGTACCTGAAGCTGATAGGTGAATTCCATAAATCTTTGACCATAGTAATGAAAGAGTCATCCTGAAGCCATGTCCAATCAAATTTGAAAGGTATCCCTCTTTTAATTGACTTTGTCCTCCGTGTTAAAAAAATTGGACAATGGTCAGAAAAATGTGACTATTCCACATGTGACCGAATATTCCCCAGAGTAACACATAGATCTTGATGAACCAGAAATATGTCAAGCCTTTTACCAATGTAAGAATCACCACTCTTCTAATTGCGCCATGTAGGAACCACCGGATCGGGACAAATATCAACCAAATGGTTCTCTTCAAAAAGACTGTTTAGTCTTGTGGCCATGGGATCATCATGACCATTCTTGCCCTAGACCTCCTCATTGTTTAAAATGGCATTAAAGTCCTCACCAAAAATGACAAACCCAATATGCATAATAAAAGATGCCTCTATCCTTTCCCAAAAAGTGTGTCTACTCTCATACAGAGCATAGACGTTGCAGATGTGAACCCTCTCCTCTAAACCACGAATGTGTCCAGAGAGAAGTATTCCAACAAAGAATTTGTGTGGTCTGAAATGATCCCAATATGGATCCCATAGAGCCACAAGCCCCCCAAACAGACCATAGGAGTCAACAACCACCACGTGCCAATTTGGGGCTATGGAAAGAAAATATGATATGGAATGTGAAGCATCAAACATCATCTGCTGTATGAGAAAGATAAACGACCGAGCATAATTCACAAGAAATCGAAAGGAGAGCTTCTTTGAGGCATCCCCCAAGCCCCACATGTTCAAAGAGATAATATTCATTATGTACCAAGACCCAAAAGCACTAATGCTCTAAGGGCCCCAGAGGAAGAAGAATCTAAAAGTGGCACATCCTATAAATCATTAAGTACATCATTCAAATGAAAAAACTAAGGTTGACCTGAGTGTAGGCCTCGACACTGTCTACCACCCTTCCCACCACCCAAACAGGTGTTAACATTTCAGGCCAAGTTTGGGCTGATCACAGGGCCCTTTCCTTTACGTACCGTGAGGGAGGAGATATTCAAGGGCGGATTTAGGAGACGAAATTCCAAGTCGTTGTCAACAGAGTTATGCGGAGATGAGGGATGGTCATCCACAGACTGGAGGGGGTGTGAAGTAGATACTGCGGGGGATGGGGGGTATTTAGTTCAACAGAAATCACATATGGGGGTTCACAATGGCTCTTACATATGGAGGAGTTTCCAGAAATCCAAATTATCCTTTCTACAACGCATTAGATGGGCTTTATGACGGGGTAATAAGATCTTGATAGGAAGAGAATGCATAATGGGTTTGAACAATGATTTTGGACTTCCGACGCACATCCTAGAAGCCCTACATCAACGAGGTTTTTTCTTCTTGAGAAAAGTGATCAATGGGTGGCGTGGGGCACTCCCGACTTGGAAGGAGGCAACATAGCTTGGCATGACATGACACATAACCCATATTTGGAATGCTTTTGTAAACAATTTAAGGCAGGCTGATTTATGCAGAAGTTTAGATGGAGATTTCCTCATTTGAGAGGGTTGTCTAATAAACCACTCGATGGTGGTGGTGGAATATTATAAACACTTCTCTCTATAGGGTTTTGAATATGCCCCTCGATCTTGGTACAGAACAATCTGGAAGTCATTTGCACCTTTAAAGTGATTTTATTTTGTTGGTTGGTATGGCGGGATCACATTCTTACATGGAACAACTTGTGAAAACGTAGTTTCACTGAACTGGGTTGTGGCGTCTTGTGTCGGGCAAGCGAAGAATCAGTATCACACCTGTTCCTTCATTGTAGCTTTGCTTTACATGCCTGGTCTATCATACTTTCTTCTTGCAGGTTACCCTTTAGGATTTTTTTATCCATTGAACATTGTCTAAGATGGGGTGCTGCTGGGGGTGGTACCATTTCCTACATTCCCCTATTCATACTTTGGGAAATATGAAAGGCACACATCCACTGTATTTTTCGTGGGTATCCTATCCATGTGCACCATGTATTTGAAAAAATTATATCATGGATAAAGCACATGGAACCAAAGTTCCCATGTGTCTAGGACATGTCCAGGCGACTCACATCCCCTTGCATGATTTTACCAGTAGGATACTTTGATGGTGTGACACAGAGGGGAAAATGTGGTTGTGGGAGGTGGCTCCTCTTGGATGAGCATACTTGTTATCGAACGCACTGGAGTGTTGGACATGGCACAAACACCAAGGCATAGATGATTACCCTCTAGGGCTTGTTGTGGTTTTTCAGAGAAAAGGGATACAAAACATCAATATTTTCGGAGATTCACAGACCATCATCGACGACTTCAAGGGAGTTACAAGTTTTGACCCGTCGGATCTACGGGGATGGAGTGACCACATCGATGCTTTACTTTTTATTTTTGGGATCTATACTTTGACACATATCTTCAGTGAGTCTAATAGAGTTGCAGACGGTCTCTCAAAATGGGGATTGCAAGACCCAGAAGGCCTCATGTTCTACTATACCACCACCAATGGAAACAGATGGGAAGAAGGACAAATCATCATCCCATAGTTGATGGGGTTTTTTGTGTGTTTTATGATACTTTTTCTAAAGTTTTTGTGGACATTTTAGGTGGCAGGATATATAATGACCATTTTTTCTGAATCATGATGATTGATATGTTTAAATCTCTATTACAATGTATGTAGAAGTTACTCCCAGTTTGCTTGAATTATCAAGGTGGATGCATAAGTTTATATGTAATTGATTCTCTTTTAATATAAATACCAATTAGCTTTTTTCTTTTGATTCTTTTTTTTTTACATAAAAATAAAAATAAAATTATAAATTAAATTAAAATTATAGTTAAATAGTCATTTACCATCCATAGTTTTTTTACTCTAGATTTTGAATATAATATTTTAAAATGTAAAATTTTTATTTAAAAGAATAATATAATATTTTTTTTTTTAATAAAAATATTCATTTTTTAAAGTGAAAATAAAATAGAAAAATTTCTACTCGAACAAAATAAATTAAATTAATAGAAAAAAATAACTTTAAAATAAAAATAACTTCATGGTATTCACCCATGGTATAAGAACCCATGGTATTCATTTGGAATATAGCCTATTAAAGGGGGGAATTAAACTAGCCTAGATCTTATCCCTCTAGCGTTGAGAGGGATCAAACATCTTTTTACTCTAAAAGAGGTTTGCATCTCAAGAGATTTGATCCCTCTTAGTGCTTGGTAGATCCAGATTTAATATTTGATCCCTCTCAGCACTTGGTAGATCCATATTTAAGATGGATATAGGCTGGTAGGATCTCAAAGTTGTTTTACATGGAGGAGGAGTATATCACTAAAGGAGCTAGGCTCTTTGCCACTATATTTAGGACGGTGATGAAGGCTCTAGGTTCTTCTTTGACTTATTAAAGAAGAAAGTTGCAGTTGGTAAGGTGTTTGGTCTTCATAAATCTAGATACCAATTCAAAAAAATATTAGGATGTAGCTAATGAAAGGATTTATTTTGCAAAGTGATGAGCATTGAGAGCTTTCGAATAGTATAAAGATCACCTCAATCGAAATTCATGTGCACAAGTGATCTAGATTTGAAAATAAATCTATCTTGTTGCTTTTAGAGTAGAATCATTGGAGGAATCAACTTGCAAGGTCATTTTAATGATAGGTCAAAGTTTAGAAAATTAGGGTTTGAAACCTTCTAGAGCCATTTTGAGGCATCAAATGCAATTTTTTGGAGTCAAAACTTTCTCAACTTTAGCTAAGTCCCTTTGACACTAATATACATTTAAATACCTTTATAGAGACACAAAGATCAAGTTAATCAAAGTTTGTACTCAAAATTTATGACTCATACAAGTTGACCTACCATGTTGACCACTATGGTACAAGAGGATGCATGTCAAGCCCCATTACTCATGGACATAGAGCTAGCAATGTGTGGATTTTCAAGAAGACTCTATATGGTCCAACACTGTAATAATTGAGGGTTAGGAAAGTCAAAGCCCTAGTCCTAGATGGATATGGGGTAATGTTAAATATCAGGTTGTTAAGAGGATTGGGGGTTCCATTCTATATCATTGTATTTGTTCTGTAATTGAGTAGAGAAACTAGAAGTGAGAAGTTAGAGAGAGAAAAAAAGAGATAAGGTTATGTAGCATCCTTACATGCCTGAGGTCTTAGGTAACTCCATGAAGAGCACATATTTATTTGTATTTTCATATTTCCATACTAGAGAAAAGATAGCAGAATTACCTCACCTTATAATTGGTTTTTCTCCTATATAATTTTCCCAATGTAAATCTTGTTTTTTGTGTGTGGATATTGTGTGAGTATTTTTTTGTTCTCTATATTTTGTGTTTTAGTTATTTAATACATTTAAGCATAAAACCAATAATTAAATAATCTAAGATCTAAAGGAAAGTAACTTTGACAATAAAGATTTAAGCATTTTATCAAATTTATGGTTATGAACTATTCTAGTGGAATATACACAACAATTTATATACCAATAGGTTATATCTCTCACAAGTTGGTGTATCATGTTTACCACCATAATATCGAGTGTATGTCATATCAACTCACATTATTTATGTGTGGAGATATTTGTGTGTGGCCTTTCAAAAAGATTTTAGAGGGTCCAAAATGTTTGTTGGGTGTGGAGCCTAATTATCTTCCTGATTGTTTAAAGTTTTTTGTTTCAGTCGCGTTGGATACTTGTTCCTATCGGGGTGGCAACTCCACTCGTTTAATTGTTGTCAGGGGGGTCCAGGGGGGGTGATGACAACTTTTATGAGCCCCCCCAGCAGGGGTTTAGGGGCAGTGCCCCTGAAGCTAAAAATAGATGAAAATATTCCTTGTAAAATATTGTAATTTTGTAGTCAATCTGTGTTGTTCATTAGGCCAATGATATGACAATAGAAGTTATGTTAATTTAGGGTTTTTTTGCCCTAGAAGGCACCCCCTCGGTTTATATGAGGTAATTTTATTGTGGCTGTGGATTATTATTCTGAGAGAGAGAGAGAGGAGGCTGTGTGAGAGCGAAGAGGAAATTACAACGGATCTGCTATAAGTTGTATCTCTTCATTTTGCTAGATAATATAAAAGGAAGGGTTGACTTCTTCTCCATAGACGTAACCCAAATTGGGTGAACCACATATATTTGTGTCTCTCTTGTTTTATGCATTTATGTATTTGTGTTTTTACAATTTTTTTGTGTATTTCATTACTCTGTTAATTAATTTCTAACAACTAGTATCAGAGCCGAAGGTCTATTTGGTTGATAGATGCGTATGAAAGAAGGGTTCCTGGTTTGAGTGGGAGCAATGGCAGAAGATGGTAGGTTTAGGGTCGAGAAATTTAATGGAAAAAAATACCAGTTGTGGAAGATGCAGATAGAACATTATCTGTATCAGAAATATCTGTACCTACCATTGAGTGGAAAATTAAAGAAGCTGACGAGTATGATGGATGCAGAATGAGAGATTCTTGACAGAAAGGCATTAGGAACAAGACAAATGTGTTTAGAAGTTATGTGGCATTCTGATGGGGTTGAGATTTTTGGGGTTAATCCAAAATCCCTTTTCCTTAAATAATCGATTCTAATGCCTATGGGTTATGGCCCACTAAGCCTTATCGGAAGCGCACTTTAGGCTTTAAGCCTTTAACCATGGACTTACATTAGAATCGGAGCCACCACTTTATCGGAGTTTTTCCTCCATTGGAGGCATTACACATATCGAGTCTTAGCCTTAACCCTTTGGCCGCAACACTTTACACAATACAAAGAATGCACGGGAAAATTCTGCTTAGAACCAATGCCGGACCTCAAATATTATAGGCCCGCCTTTATAACTATCGGCGGGTATGCCTCCTTCACGCCATTCCACAGTGAAACCCCCGAACTTTGAAACCTCCGAACTCCGATCAGCGATTGCTCCGATCGCCGATCGGCGTATAACCATATCGCTTAATCGACTGTCAACGTTCCATACACCATCGACACTGTCCCATTAACTTTCCCGATTGCGATACAGTGATGCAATCGCGACCGTTGATCTGATTCATGATCTGACGGTTGCGATTTACTTGCGTGATCACATTCTGCTAACCCTCCAGGCTAGACTCTATCCACTTCAAAGCACCGATTCCATCTAAACCGTTGATCTATGAGAGATCCAATGGCTCCTGTATATGCTCACCATTCCTCCTTATCTCAGTATTCCGCCATTTGAAGGATTTTTGCGTTAAACGCAGGTTTTAGCCAGATCTGTCAAGCATGCATAAGTTCTGTAAATACCTCTGGATCGCCATCACGCCTGATGGTCGATCAACCCACTCAAAATTAGGATTTAAACCCTTGACATACATCTGAACAGAGTTGGAAAAGAAACCACTTACGCATACATGTATATAAAACACATACAGGTGCACATTTCAACACAAACACACATATATTCTATTATATACAGAGCACGGTTAAAATTCTAAGGCATTTTAGCCTTAGTACGGGTTCTTCCCTCAACTACATTGCAACACTCTGAATTCACACAACACATATATCTCTGTCTCTCCTCTCTTCTCTACTGAACACGCAGGTTCAACACACACACACTTATATCTATATATATATATATATATATATATATATATATATATATATATATATATATATATATATATATATATATATATAGATATATATAAGGAAGCATTGTTGGATTGGATCACTGGGAAGGATCCGATCATATCCCTTCCTTGATTTACTCAAACAAAAGCCCTCCATGATGCATGCATGGCAGATAACAATAGTAAATATCCTCGAGACTTATTGCTTCCATCTTTAAATCTATATTTAAGTCTGTTTTACTCAAACAAAATCCCTCCATAATGCATGCATGGCAGATAACAATAATAAATATCCTCGAGACTTATTGCTTCCATCTTTTCCATCTTTAAATCTATCTTTAAGTCTGTTTTAAAGAATATTTTCCCTGTTTTACTCCCGTGGTCCACGCCTTCCTCTTTTCTCTGCTTTGGATTCCTCCCTTTAATTAAGGGTGCTGGATGATCTTGCATCAAACTCCCAAGGCACAAAAATTTATGACCTCCTGGTCATATGCTTCTCCTTGTCCTTAGAAATTCTACCCACTACATTCTTCAGTGGGACTGCCTTCATGGTCTTTTGTGAGCTGCAACCCACTTCTATAGTAATAGTCTTCCTCTGCTACACAATACCTCACCAAGATTTCTCCTGAGCTTAGTCTTTTGGCATCGTTCAGGTTCTCTTCTCTTTGGAACCCATTGAGCACATCTTGCTCTAGGTTTGCTGCAAGTCATCTCACCTTCTGCTGCCATTCTCTGTGTGACAGTAATACCATAAACTCTCCAGATTATCAACTGTACCTCTTGCTCCTTCTTATTTCTCTCTGGAATCCTTCTCCTCACAGGAAAATTTCCCTGCTCTGATACCAAATGATGGGGTTCAGATTTTGGGGGTTAATCCAAAACCCCTTTCCCTTAAATAATCGATTTTGAGGCCTGTGGGTTATGGCTAAGTACTAAGCCTTATTGGAAGCGCACTTTAGGCTTTAAGCCTTTAACCATGGAATTACATTAGAATCGGAGCCACCACTTTATCGGAGTTTCCCCCCAGATGCATTACACATATCAGGTCTTAGCCTTAACCCTTCGGCCGCAACACTTTACACAATACAAAGAATGCATGGGAAAATTCCACTTAGAACCAATGCTGGACCTCAAATATTATAGGCCTGCCTTTATAACTATTGGCGAGTCCGCCTCCTTTACGTCATTCCACAGTGAAACCCCCGAACTTTGAAACCTTTGAACTCCGATCAGCGATCGCTCCGATCGCCGATCAACGTATAGTCATATCGCTTAATTGGTTGTCAGCGTTCCATACACCATCGACACTGTCCATTAACTTTCCCGATTGCGATACAACGATGCAATCGTGACCGTTGATCCGATTCATGATCTGACGGTTGCGATTTACTTGCGTGATCGCATTTCGCTAACCCTCTAGGCTAGAATCTATACACTTCAAAGCGTCAATTCCATCTGAACCGTTGATCTATGAGAGATCCAATGGCTCCTCTATATGCTCACCATTCCTCCTTATCTTAGTCTTTTGCCATTTGAAGGATTTTTGCGTTAAATGCAGGTTTCTGCTGGATCTGTCAAGCATGCATAAGTTCTGTAAATACCTCTGGATTGTCGTGATGCCTGATGGTCGATCAACCCACTCAAAATTGGGATTTAAACCCTTGACATACATCTGAACAGAGTTGGAAAAGAAACCACTTACGCATACATGTATATAAAACACAGACAGGTGCACAGTTCAACATAAACACACATATATTCTATTATATACAAAGCACGGTTACAATTCTAAGGCATTTCAGCCTTAGTACGGGTTCTCCCCTCAACTACATTACAACACTCTGAATTCACACAACACATATATCTCTGTCTCTCCTCTCTTCTCTATTGAACACGCAGGTTCAACACACACACACACACACACACAAACACACACACACACACACACATAAGGAAGAATTGTTGGATCAGATCACTGGGAAGGATCCGATCATATCCCTTCCTTGATTTACTCAAACAAAATCCCTCCGTAAAGCATGAATGGCAGATAACAATAGTAAATCTCCTCGAGACTTATTGCTTCCATCTTTTCCATCTTTAAATCTATCTTTAAGTCTGTTTTAAAGCATATTTTCCTTGTTTTGCTCCCCTGGTCCACACCTTCCTCTTTTCTCTGCTTTGGATTTGTCCCTTTAATTAAGGGTGCTGGATGCTCTTGCATCACATTCAAAATTTAAAAGGAAACGACAACAATATGTTTAACGATGGCATTGGCCAAACTATATGAAAAACCCCCGACCTCAAATAAGGTATTTCTTATGAAGCATCTATTTAATATGAAGATGTTAGAAGGTGGATCTGTTGTTGATCATTTAAATTAATTTAACAAGGTTACCAACCAATTAAATTTTGTAGGGGTAAATTTTTATGATGAAGTAATGACTTTGTTATTTTTGTGGTCATTTCTATAAAGTTGGAATGGCTTAGTTATGACTATTAGTAACTCTGTCTTTGGATCTAGTACTTTAAAGTTTGATGATGTTGTTGGTGCCATCCTTAGCAAGGAGATGCTACATAAAATCTATAATGAGACATCAGGTAATGCTTTGATTGCAGAGACTAGGGGAAGAAAAATGGAAAGAGGAAGGAGCTCATGAAATCGTAGTAAGTCAAGAAACGGTAGATCCAAATCCAAATTGGGTATAGTGTGCTGGAAATGGAAGAAAGGACACCTAAAGAAAGATTGCAAATCGTAGAAGGGAAAGAAGGTGATGGAAAAAAAGAGAACAATGATGAAGCGAATGTGACAGGTGATGTGTTGCAATATGCTTTGATTATTTGATTAGAGAATATTATTGATGTTTGGGTGGTAAATTTAGGGGTCTCATTCCATGCCACACCTAATAGGAAACATTTTCATGACTATGTTCAAGGAGATTTTGGATAGGTTTGTATGGGTAATGAAAAATCCTATAAAATCATTGGAATGGGTAAGGTTTTTATAAAGAAAGAAAATGGAAATCAATGGATATTGAAGGAGGTAAGGCATGTTCCATATCTAAAGAAAAATATAATTTGAACATGGCAGTTAGGTGGCAAAGGTTGTGGAACTACATTCATAAACAAAACTTGGAAGGTCACCAAAGGAGCCCTGGTAATAGTAAAAGGAGAAAAGGGTGGTACATTATATTTATGCAATAATATTTCTAATTCTGTTAATGCTTTAACTTCCACAAGAGCCGATACAACACTCTGACACCATAGGTTTGGGCACATGAGTCAGAAAAGGATGCAAATTCTTTAGTCAAGAAATTTGTTGCCAAGTTTGAAGCATCTTGATTTGGATTTTTATGAAAATTGTGTTTACAGAAAACAAAAGAGTCAAATTTATCAGAGTTACAAAGGAAAAGAAGCGAAAACTTAGAGCTTGTGCATACAATGTATGGAGACCTGCTCATGTATCATCTCTCGCTGGCTCACGCTATTATGTTACTTTTATTGATGATGCAATTAGAAAAACCTAGATTTATTGTATTCGAAATAAATCTGATGTATTTGATACTTTCAAGAAATGGAAAAATTTGGTTTAGAATGAGACAAGAAAGAAGTTGAAGTGTCTTAGATCAGACAATGGAGGTGAATACTGCAACAAAGGGTTCGATAACTACTATTCAGAGCATGGGATTCATAGAGAGAAGACAGTTCTAGGAACACCACAGGAAAATGGTGTGTTAGAAAGGATGAGCAGGACAATCATGGAATGTGCAAGGTGCATGAGATTGCATGCAGGATTGCCCTTACAATTTTTGGTAGATGTTGTAGATACTATTGTTTATCTAATAAACATAGGGCCTTCAAGTTCCTTAGATGGTGGTATTTTGGAGGAGACATGGACAGGTAAAAAGATAAACTACTCATTTTTAAAGACTTTCGATTGTGAAGCCTTTTTTCACATTAATAAAGAAAATAAAACAAAGCTTAAGGAAAAATCAAAGAAATGTACCTTTACTGGATATGGTGTTAATGATTTTGGTTATCTTTTATATGATTATTAAAATCACAAAATCATTAGGAGCATATATGTCTTATTCAATGAAAGAAACGGGAAAAACAAAACAAATCATGGGTATTGTTGAAATTATAATTTTAAAATAATAGAATATAAATTTAAACATTTATAGTTTATTTAAAACTAAACAATATTTTCTAAAATTTCGTAATAGTTTATGCATTTTGGTCACCATTTAATGTTGCGGGTAAAACAAATATGAGGAATATTTCTTTCTATGTATCAATATTAATCATATTATTTATATTATTTTATGTGATAAACACAACTATATTCCACTAGTAGAAAATGAGCAATTAGTGACTAGGTGACTAAGAAAGTTAGTCACCACAACTTTTCCAAGTGAAATACTACAAAAAATGAGCAATCTTAAGTGACCAAACTAAAAACGACTAATATAAATTACTAATTTAGTCACGGGTTAAAATATGTGACTAGCTAATAAGTAATACAACTGAAAATGACTAACATGAATGAATAATTTAGTCTAAGAACAAAAATACAACTACCTAACAAATACTACAATAATATGAATCAATTTTTTTATGTTAGTCATCTTAATTGTGTCAAGCAATCTAAACTTACAAGTGATAGGGGATTGACAGGTTGTTGAAGATTGGTTGAAAGGTTATCCTTCCTTAAACACTTCTTCATACTCACATGATGTATAGGTGAGCCAACTTTGCATTATTTATCTCTAATACTTTGTAATTTAAAAAATATCTTTTTTAATAAAAAAACTATTTTATGTATTTTTAAAAAATCTATTCATTGAATCTAATTGGATCTAGTTCCAATTTGAAATTTTTTTTTTCTCTGCAAATACTAAATTCTATTAACTGTAAGGAAAAATATTTTTACATAGTGTCGAGGCCTCAGGAGACATAGTTTGAGAGCGCTCAACAGAACAGAACTGCCCCCTTACAAATAGAAGTTGGGGAGACCAATTACAAAGATCAAGAAACCGGATGAAAGACATAGAGAGTGACATATTTAGCTGAGAAAGAGAACTGAGCCACAGAAACACAAAATCAATGCAAACCAGCACAAAATGTATCACCAAATCCCCAGCTGGAAGCCAAAAACAATAGGTCATGAGTGCTGAAACCTGACTGTGAGCCTGAAACAGTAGCCGAAACAAAAAATAAAGAGGCAGTCCCAGGTGGCGCTACCCCTCCTTTGCCTTGCCATGATTCTTCTCCTCAGCCAGACCTGCACCGCCAGTTCTCAAACTTTCATTGCCGCCCAAATCGCTGCCAGGGATTGCCATGGAATGGCTTGCTTCACCTTGAGTCCCTTCCTCAGCAGCAGGTCCTGTATCTTCAAGGGGAGGAAGATTTTTGAGAAATTCCTCCTGTCCAGACTTCTCACTTTTCCAATTCTCCAGGCTGTCTTTGTCCATGGAATGCTCACTGCTTTGGGAAGGATCAGGAGCAATGCAGGCCAGAGGGGAGACCTGATTTTCCTCTTCCGAAAGAATAATGGTGATGTGAGCAGTAATAAGGGGCCTGTTCAAATTACTTTGAAATTTAAAGTGCGTGGTTTGGAAGGCACTGTTCGGAATAGGCTTGCGACCAGAGCTCAAAGGTGGCACAGCTTCGTGGACGGGGGGGGGGATTGATGGGCGCCGGCTCAGTTTCCACAGCATGATCGGCCGAGGGATGCAAGCTACTGTCACGATGCCCCCCTGAACGATGCCTCTTACCCGAACGAACCATGATGACAGACAGGTGGTAGGGCGCAGAGAGATTATAGATAGCAAAGACGACAGAACAGAGTCGGTTGAGGCGGAAGGGATGCCCAACAGAACTCACAGACGACGACACAATACAACCAATGCGTAAATCCAGAACAGGGGAGAGCTTACCCTTGGTAATGTTGGCCTGGAGCTTGCGGCGGTGAACCAAATTAGTCCATCACCAACAGCCTCCGCTAACCAGGTTCCGTTGCCAAGAGTCTGAGCATAAGGCATGATGAAAACGCTGAGGAACAGCATGATTAACTGAGAGAATGTTGCGTCGCACAGGGCGAGCCATTAATGCAGATCTACTAACCGATCCTGCATTAATACCTTCCTCCCACTCGCATAAGGTTAAGTCTCGGGAAGCCACGCTGCTCTGCAGCTGGCAGTACCAAACTTTAATTCTCTGCATGAGATGCATTAAGGGTGATGGTGCCACCCGCATCCGGGGAGTTCCAATTTGAAATTAATTTGAAGGGAAATTTTAAATTTTAAGACTATAATATCAAATAAAAACTACTTTAATTTCATATTAACTGACCTAGATCCATCTTAACCCTGGATCTATCAAGTGCCAAGAGGGGTCCAATGTCTCGAGGAGCAAATTTTTTTTTCTAGTGCAAAACTTGAGGAAATGTTTGCACCTTGAGGGATTGGATATCTCTAGGCACTTGATAATTATAGGGTTAATATGGATCTAGGTTGGTTATATAATACTATATAATATCTATATTTGTATTTTTGTCTCTTTGTTATTCCCTCTTTCTATCTCACCCCCCAAACATACACACACTCTCTCTCCCTCTCTTCCCCTTCTCTGTCTAACTCTCTCTTTCCCTTCTCTCCCTCTCTATCTATATCACTTTCTATTCCCTCCTACTTTCCTCTCTCCCTCACTCTCTCTCCATGACTCCCTTTTCACCCCCTCTCTCTCTCCACCTTTCTCCCTCTATGTTTTTCTTGTTCCCTCCCTCTCCTACCCCCTCCAATTCCATCTCTCTCCTCATCTCTATCTTCCTTCCTCTCTATCCCTTATCTCCCACCTCCCTCTATCTCTCCCCCCAAATCACTCTCTCTCTCTCTCTTCCTTCCAAATCTATCACTATCTCTCCCCCTCCTTGTCCTTCTCCATCTCTATGTCTCCATCTCTCTCCCTTCCCATTCCCTCCCTGTCTATATCCTCTCCTCTTCTTTCTCTTCCCTCCTCTCCTCTCTCCCTCACTCTCTCTCCATCTCTCCATTCTCACTCCTCTCTCTCTCCACCTCTATCTCTCTATGTATTTTTTCTTTCCTCCATCTCTCCCCCACTCCAACTCCATTTCTCTCTCTCACTCCCTCTCTCCCACCTCCCTCTCTCTCCCCCCATCTCTCTCTCTCTCTCTCTCTCTCTCTCTGTCCTCCAATTTTTTCACAATATCCCTCCCTCTCTCCGCCCCCTCCCCAACTCTCTCTTAAATTTGATCACATTGTATTGTGTTTAAGAAATTATCTAAATAAAAAAAACTTAATTGGTTGTAAAATATTAAACCTATATTTTGGATCAATCATGTCAAAGAAAATAAATAATGAAAAACTTTAAAAAGTCATGCACCATATTTAATCTATTATCATTAGTCAATTTGCTTGCTCTCATCCCTTGGATCCTTAGCTAAGATGGATCTATGCTGGTTCTTTATATATATATATATATATATCTATATATATATATATATATATATATATATATATATATATATTGAACCGGCATAGATCCATCTTAGGTTAATTTTATTAAAACCTTAATTTAATTTCTATGGGAATCTTTTTAGTAGTGGTGAGGATAGAGTGTTTAGATGTATATTAAATTGTAACATTTTCCCTTTTAGATTCAATTAAAAAAATATTGTAAAACTAAATTAAAATAAAATATTTTTAGTATGAAATAAGTTATGGTTTTTTGGTATTGATAAGCCATGGTATTTGCCCATGGTATTGTAACAAAGCCTATTTACAAATTAATATCCATGGTAAAGTGAGGGTGAATATCCATGGTTAACAATCTTGTCATATTGTTATAAAATATTTTGATTGTGAAATAATTTATGTTTTTGGGTATGTGGTATAACAAATGCTATTTTTTACAAGTGAGGGTGAATATCCATGGTTAACAATCTTGTCATATTGTTATAAAATATTTTGATTGTGAAATAATTTATGTTTTTTGGGCATGTGGTATCGATAATCCATGGTATTGGCTCATGGTATCGTAACAAATGCTATTTTTTACAAGTTAATAATATCTACCGTAATGTGGGGATGAATATCCACGATTAAGAATCTTGTCATATTGTTATAAAGTATTTTGGTTGTGAAATAAGTTATGATTTTTGAACTTGTAGTATTGATAAATCATGGTATTGGCCCATGGTATTGTAACAAAGCCTATTCACAAGTTAATAACAAAATCAAAATATAGCAAATTGAATTTTGTTATTTTTATTAATTTAACTTTTTATTGTTAATTGAGGTCATATTTAAATGTTTACACTCATCCCAATATCATTTTTAACTTCTTCTTCTTCTTTTTAACTTAGCGTCTTACCCAAAAATAAAAAATTCTTATTAAAAATAAATCATTTAACCCAATTTCAATTTGTATATTTAATTTTTTCCATTATAAATATTTCTTTTCTTTTTCATTTCCAGTTTAGCGTTGGGCTCAAATAAATTATTCACAGATTACAACTTCACATTGTAGCACTGCATTTTTCTCTGGCTTGTCTATATCAGCGTGGAAATGTTAGAAGAAGGAAGAACATCAACTTGATCTATGGATTTCATGGGATTCAAACCCTAGATGGAGTTTATATGGGAAACACTTGAGGAGAGCATTAATAATTAGATGGAGGAAGGGAAAGGTCATTCATCTCTCCTTGTCTATATTAGCGTGGAAATTCTAGAAGAAGGAAGACCATCAACGTGATCTATGGATTTCACGGGATTCAAAGTGGAAATGCTAGAAGAAGGAAGACCATCAACGTGATCTATGGATTTCACGGGATTCAAATCCTAGATGGAGTTTGCATGGGAAACACTTGAGGAGAGCATTAATGATTAGATGGAGGAAGGGAAAGGTCATTCAACATGGAGATTTTGATAATTTTTACATGGGTATGAATTTGGAATCCTAGATGGAGTTTGCATGGGAAACACTTGAGGAGAGCATTAATGATTAGATGGAGGAAGGGCAAGGTCATTCAACATGGAGATTTTGATAATTTTTACATGGGTATGAATTTGGAATCTGGAGAGTTCTTCCTTTTTACTAAAGATGATTTTTGTTCTTATGGGTAAACAATTTCGAGGGTTTATATGATAAAAGTATGAATTTTATCTAGAGTTGAGGGTTTAATGATTATGATAAAAGTATGAATTTTATCTAGAGTTGAGGGTTTAATGATTATGATAATGCAGATCTTGAATATTTTGGTAATTTTTACATGGTTATGAATTTGGACTCTGGAAAGTTCTTCCTTTTTACTAAAGATGATTTTTGTTATTATGGGTAAATAATTTCTAGGGTTTATATGATCAAAGTATGGGTTTAATGATTATGATAATGCAGATCTTGAAGATTTTGGTAATTTTTACATGGGTATGAATTTGGACTCTGGAGAGTTCTTCCTTTTTACTAAAGATGATTTTTGTTCTTATGGGTAAACAATTTCGAGGGTTTATATGATCAAAGCATAAATTTTATCTAGAGTTGAGGGTTTAATGATTATGATAATGCAAATCTGATTGCCCCAAACAATTCATGAAAAAACAATGCACAAGTAAGCATTTTGCATGTCCTTATTGAGATTTTGGTAATTTTTACATGGGTATGAATTTGGACTATGGAGAGTTCTTCCTTTTTACTAAAGATTATTTTTGTTCTTATGGGTAAATAATTTCGAGGGTTTATATGATCAAAGCATAAATTTTATCTAGAGTTGAAGGTTTAATGATTATGATAATGCAGATCTTGATTGCAGCCAACAAGTCATCAAAAGACAATGCACAAGTAAGCATTTTTCATCTCTTTATTGTACAAAGGGTTTAATGATCATGATAATGCAAATCTTGATTGCGGCCAACAATTCATCAAAGGACAATGGACAAGTAAGCATTTTGCATCTCCTTATTGTACAGATCAGTTCGATCCTCCCTAAATTTTCTAGGGTCATAATGCATGAAATTTTATTTTTTCTTTTCACCTTTTTTTAGTGTTTGATTGTTTTTGTAATGGACTCTACCATGCCCAAATTCAAAGGGCTCGAGTGATGCAAGAAAATTTTCTGGTAGGATGCAAATGCTAGACCTTCCTCAAACTTTGTTACATGAAATTAAAATTTCTTGTAATCATGAACATAAAATATTTTATTTTTCATCCTTAGATTTGGATCTCAATGCCTACAGTTTTAAACCATGTTACTATATTTTAAGTAGAATATACTTAGATCCATTAAACCTTACAACTCTCCAAAGCTTAGGCTAATTTTAGCTAAAAAGAATGAACCTGAATGGCTTTTGCAATTTAGATTCAGTGCTTACAGACAATGATTAAAAATGGAAGAACCCAAATGGTATCATAACTTTTACCCACCCATCAATTTCCAAGGCCTTTCCTATTATTATGAACCTAAACAGAGAGAGTAGAACAAGAAGAGGATCCTGGATGAGGTGGACCCTGACCTGCTTGATACTTTGCAAAAGTTGGGCATGCCCTTGACTAGAAGAAGAGCTTGACCAACATTGTTGTAGATGCTTTTTTTGACAGTGTTTGCATTTCTACCATGAATAGGTAGACTCTATAGGCAGTTGTTGTTATCTTTGGTTTATTATAAGAGGTAATTCGAGAGTACCTTTATGTAGTTAGGAAGTAGCTTAGCAGGGTTGTTCCTCCTGCTGATAACTATTATGTTGCATTTTTTTTTTAGTGATATTTCCTTCTATTAAATCCCCAAGCACACTTTGTCACCCATGGAAATATCCACTTATTTCAGGATGAATGAGATGGAGACCAGGCAATTTGAGAGGAATCTTATTATTGTAGATGAGAGGAGTTTTGTGAGGTGAGAGGAGTTCTGTGACATATATTGAAGGATGCACTGCACCATTTTATGACACCAATCATCTCCATGCCACAGTAGTGGATCTCTATTGCACCAAGGGAGCAATGATAAATTATTCCACTATAAATAATTGGTATGTCAGGGAGGAGGAATTCAGATGTGGGATTTATAATTTTATTACGAAAAGAGGTTCGTGTGATGGAGACAAATCCTAGAGGTAAATTGTATCATTATATTTCTATGAAATCTTGGAATGTGTTCAATACATAAATATGCATGTACTCTTGAATTTATCTATGTTGTAATAAGATCAAGAATAAAGTTGTCATTGCAAATAATTGGGATCTACCATGTAAGTTTACTTTACTACATGGAATTATTGATTTGTTAGATCCCAACTAGTTAGGGTTGAATTTATTTTTGTTGTAATCAGATTAAGAATAAAGTTGTCATTTTAATCATTGAAATATACCATGTAAAATTTAATGACAACATGAAATTGTTTATTTGTTAGAGCCCAACTTATTAGGATTATGAAGAGTCCTCTTTCATGACAATATTTATGAATGCTCTATTCTTGCTCAAAGAATTACAATTTACAGGAAGGTGAAAAATAAATGAGATGCAAATGAATGGATTCCGTTTTAAAATGTGTGGAGGGAGTATAAAATCATTTTCAGTTGTGTTTAAATATTTTGGAGCACTCACTAAAGTTCTTCAATTTCCTCCTAGTTAATTCCATTTCTACTATCTCAATGCTTCTAGAAGTCCTTCTCCAAAGTGATCTCTTAATTATCTTAGAGGGAAATTTATTAATTGATTGGAACCCACAAATTACAATTTGATTAGGAGTAAGGGATGAGAAAGCTTCATATTCTTCAATATATTCCGCAAGTTAAAAGCATATCGAACGATTGCATTTCTGTTTAATTGATACGACAATCACTCGACAATTTGTTAAAGATTTTGAGACCTTTTTCAATGAATTTTTTTTCTTTTGAAAGTTATGTTATCAATTAAAGAAATTAAAGAAAAGGTGAAAATGATGTAATTGAAAGATTTTCTGTTTTAATGCCTAAGAATGCCTTGCTAATGTGAAGGGATTGGTATTTTCTTAACTCAAGATTAGTCACATTTGCTTCCTAGCATTTCTTTTAATTTAATTTTTGTTGTGTTTATATTGATATCCTTGAAGTTGGTGATCTACTATGTGTGTAATAGGAAGTATTAAATACTAAACACTCTCAAAGGTGATATTGATGGATGACTGACTTTAAATGAACCTACTTGACACTTTAGTATTACATGATCATGCAAAGAAATTATTAATCAATATTAAAGGGAAGATGATTAACGTGCAATGTTTCTTGGCTTGTCATATAATTACTGCATTTTGGCTGCCAATAATATATTTGAGGCTACGCTTTGGTTGTTACTTGTGGAGCTTCCCTTTGGCTTAGAAAAACATCGAGAATAAATGTCCACTGCATTGGCATTGGACATCATCAAAGAGGAATTCATTAAAATCAGTAGAAGACATGGGAGCAATTGGTACAATGAGCAGATAATGCTAGAGAAACACCGAGGAACCATAATTTCTTGTTTATTTAGATTCACTCGAAATTAACTAGTCACAAAAAGTACCTTTTTTTTTTTTCCGAATTTTTTCATGTATACATAGATATAAAAACACAATTTCAGACTAATTATTAAAACTAATAATTATTTGATAGTCATAATTTATAATTAAATAGTATAATATGATTAATATTATTGGAAAAAACTATAGGGTCCGACTGTGAGGGGCATTGTGACAATATATGTACACTTCTCATTGTATTAGACAATCATCTCTCAGAGTGTGATATCCATCCAACGAAATGTACTCCCAAAGGCCATTGTGGGATTGAAATTTTTTCTTTCAGTGGAAAAGTGGTGATATATTTTCTTAGGCCTTAGTGTTCTGCTTCCCTAAGGTTTTGACACTACTCATAGCTAGCACCTTCATTCAACCAAGTGAGGTACTCATCTTGGAAATTTGAATCATTTTGTCTCCACAATCCAATATGATGTTGGATCAATCTTATGATCCTAAAAACATAGGTCATAATAGCGAGGAACTTTTACTATGGGCAAAAGAATATCCAAATTTAAGGAACATGACTCTTTTAGAACAAGCAATAAGGATATTTTTTACACTATTTTTTTTTTCCATTTGTTTTCACAAGTTATCTATTGCATGATATTTTTAACATGTAACTTAGTTGGTATGATTGTGCCTAAGGTTTTGTTGAAGGTTGAATACTAAGTTCCTAAGGTGTTATTTTCTATGGTGACGTTTTATTTGTTTTGTTTATACAGGTCATCTAGCCACATAGTGGCCACTATCGAATGTTGAGGTATATGTTGTATAAATATTTTATATTCTACTTTATTTTATATTCAAGTATTCATCGTCTTTCATGTATTATACTCTGCATTGTATCTTCTTTCATTTTCAGGAGAGGAACTCAATATTGATGGTAAGAAGCAGCAATTGAAGAAAGAGGAGAACAATAACACTAGAGCGACAAATGCAAAATGAGAGAGAGAAGAGAATCTGTCTAGTGATACCCTTAGAGCCAATATCTTGCATAAGACACACTCATAGAGACTGATGGTCAAGCCTTCAGAGTTGGTGAATTCACTTGCAATGCTTTGGCAACACAGTGATAATGTTTTGAAATGATAAAACAATATTTCATGTGTAAATTGTAGTCCAACCGATATTAAGTTGGAAACTCATATTGTAATACTTGATATTTTATATAATAAAATTTATATGGTTGAAATTATTTTTATTTGCACTTGATATTATTTAGTCTCGTAATTAACATATGTAACTTTGCGTTATCATATTAGATAAACATGCACATTGTATGACATTTTTTAAAAATTTAGTCACAAAATCATACTAATTAATTTATGTTGATTAATAATAAACACATAAAATCAATCTAAAACTACTAAATTAGTAGTTTATATTAATTAATGATGAACACGAATAAAATGAATATATGATTGAATTAGTCGTTTATAATGATTATGAATGAAATTAAATGAAATGAATAGAAACTACTAAATCAATGATTTATATAATGAATATGAAAATACCAAAAAAAAATAAATGACTACTGCAAATGATAATTTTTTGATTAAAATGATCACTAAATTTTGCATATATACAACTATTAGTAGCTAATTTACAGTATCTTATAACACGACTAAAATTTAGTCATATTTCTTTGGTCATTAATTGGTTTTAAATGATGACTAAAATTTGCATATATATTGTTGGAAATAATACTGAGAGGGGGGGGGGGGGGGGTGAATCAGTATTAACAAGTCAATAATATTTCATTTCCATAATCAGATTCATATATGCTACTTCAGTTAATGGAACTTGCGTGTATACGCAAATGTATTTAAGGCAACTAGCGTATATCCTGCAAACTTATGATTCAGTTAATTCATCATATGTTGATCTTTAATCAGTGCATTAGAACCATATAAACAATAACCAGGTGCAGAAAAAACAGAACAGACAATCACACACATGAACACAAGATATAAGGTGGAAACCCAATGTGGGTGAAAACCACATGCTGCAATCATTTCTATCTTCTTTTTAGTAAGAAATTTCCTTTTACAATTTTTTGTACTGGTGCAGTCTTATACCAGTACACAGGCTTCTACCCGCAGAAGGCTACAACCTTCTTTCGTTCTCCAGCTTCTCTTGGAAGGGAGCTACAACCCCCTAGCTCTTGTACTAGCTGATATGTTTACTAGTACGTAGGCGCTGGCCCACAGAAGGCTACAACCTTCTCTTTTCTTCCAGGGACCACATTTCATAAATTTTCAGACTGGATCCATCAATAACATCATTCAAACATCAAATATATCTTTATCAACTGATCTCCTTTGCACCAACCACAACTGAATTAATCAGTCACTTTTCAGAATGTTGTAACCAAAATACAGTAACCAGAATACAGTAAACAAAACACAGTAACCAAAACCCAGTAACTAGAACCCAGAACACTACAACAGAAAATAGAAGCAGCTAAAACATATTTTATGAGGTATACGATACTTCCATGTGTTGAACCTATGTGAATACGCTCTTTTCTCAAGGCGAACCTGCGTACAGATCTGCAAATCAAATTTAAGATGTATATGCTATTTTGATATGCAGAACCAGCGTGTATACGCGCCTTTTATAAAGTGAACCTGCGTATAGATTTGTAAATGATGATTTAAACTTTACAACAATTCTAGACTTCAGTTATACCCAAATCATCATATTTACAGACTACAACATGTGCCCGTTATTCAGATAAAAGATCAAAACCACACAAAGATACTTCACTTCAAGCCTTAATATCTTGACCCCCATTAGATCTTATCCTTCATCAAGCGCTAAGGTTCATCCTTGGTTCAGATCCAGCTATGCACCATAACCCAATAACCTGTATACTAGATCTTGCTCTTCATCAAATATTCAATACTTGAGTACATTTGCCTAATGATCTTCTCCTCCTTTTATAGTCTTAGGCCTTACTCAATACCATGGACCAAAACCACTTAGGACCAATACCTTGGACCAAATACCTGGGGTCAACACTTTGGACGAGATGCCTTGGACCAATACCATGGATCAAAATACCACGGACCAAAACTTAGTTTTCCAACATGTACGCGCCTTTCCTTCTGTGAAAGTGCGTGTGTACGTTATACGCTCCTTTTGGTCTACTAACCCGCATGTACACACAACTTGGTCAATGGGGAACCTACGTATACCTCTCTTTCTTCATTCTGTGAATCATCTGAGTGAGTTGCCATCAAGGACAACACATGTGTCATAATGCCAACAATCTCCCCCTTTGGACTTGATGGCAACCCCAAGTCACTCTCCCCCTTTGTCATCAAGGGCAAAGGGTTATGCTCCCCCTGAGCTCATGTGGATTTTTCTGATATGCTGAAGTGTGCTGATTGAGCTGCATGCCCCCCCTGAATATAAGCAAGGTCTGTAAAAAAAATATGTTCTAAAAGAGAACATGACTCTAGACAGACATCATAAATGACCTTCCTATCACAATGACTCACACATACATCCATCTCCCAACCAAGTGGGGATATACCAAGTTTGACTCATCGACCCAACTAAGTGGGGATATACCAATTGTTTATACATGTCAAAACAAGAACATTACATCATCCATCCCATGCACAGTGGGGTAACAAAATAGGTCATTTCATGACCTTGACATTAAAAGATATACATGACCAAATATATGAAAAGAAACTATCATCAGCAGCATCTGTCAATCAGCATCCAGACCAGAAACCATGATCTCCCCCTGAACCTGTTCCACCTGAATAAAAAACAACTGTGAATTTGTACCAAGATCTTCTAAGATAATGCCAACAATGCATTATTAGAAGTATATGCTCCCCCTGAACCTGTGCCATATGATCACTGTCAGACCCATATCAAACTCCTTTCATCTTGAGTTTGGCCCACAACTTCTCTTCAAACCAACATATATGCAACTGTATCCACAGAAACTAGTGTATGTACGTGACTACGCTTCATGAAACTCGCGTAAAACCAATTTTCTCTGAAACAAATAAGTTTTAACAAATGGATGATGCATCAACTACTCCCATCTTCTGTCTGAGATATTCAAATGTCTCTCTGGGTAGTGGTTTGGTGAATATATCAGCAACCTGTTCTTTGGAGGGAACATACTCCAATTTGACCTTTTGTTCAAGCACTTGTTCACGTAGAAAATGATATTTGATGGGTATGTGCTTGGTCTTGGAATGCATGACTGGATTCTTTGAAATACTAATGGCACTTGTATTATCACATAGAATGGAGATGGGTGGAGTACATGTGATCTGAATGTCTTGCAATGTTTGCATCATCCAAAGGAGTTGTGTGCAGCAAGATGCGGCAGCCACATATTCTGCTTCAGCTGTAGATAATGCAATTGAACTTTGTTTCATGTTGAACCAAGACACTAATCTGGAACCCATATAGAATGCACCACCACTAGTGCTTTTTCTGTCATCAACGCTTCCTACCCAATCTACATCTGTGTATGCATGAAGTGTAAGATCTGTATCTCTAGGATACCATAAACCAAAATTCTGTGTTCCTTGAAGATATTTGAAAATCCTTTTGACTGCTTGAAGGTTCGATTCCTTTGGATTTGCTTGGAATCTTCCAACTATTCCCACTGCATGCATGATGTCTGGTTGGGTACCTGTTAGATAAGTAGACTGTCAATCATGGATCTATAGGTTGGTTGATGTACTGCTACTGATTCATCATTTGAGTTGAGAATGCATCCTGTTACCATTGGGGTACATACCGGTTTAGAATCTTCCATGCCGTATTTTTTTAAGATATGCTTGAGATATTTTGTTTGTGATAGAAAAATACCATCTTTATTTTGTTGAACTTGTAGACCAAGAAAATATGTAATCTCACCAAGCAAGGACATTTCAAATTCTTGCTGCATTACCGAAGCAAAATTCTGACTCATGGCTTCTTCATTGCTACAAAAAATGATATCATGAACATACACAACAAGTATTAGCAATTTATTATTGTAAATCTTTGTATATAGATTTCTATCAGCTGATCCTTTTGAAAAAACTTGTTGATGGAGATATTTGTCAAGACGGTAATACCAGGTCCTTGGAGCTTGTTTTAGACCATAGAGAACCTTTCTAAGTCTGCATATAATTTTTGCATCATTTCCAAGAATGAATCCGTCTGGTTGCTCAATATAGAATTCTTCTTCTAAGTCTCCATTAAGAAAGGCAGATTTTATATCCATTTGGTATACTTTGAATTTCTGAAAACTAGAAAGAGCAAGGAACATTATTATGGCTTCAAGTCTAGCAAAAGGTGCAAAAGTTTCTTCAAAATCTATACCTTCTTGTTGAGCATATCCTTTACAAACAAGTCTAGCCTTGTTTCTAATAACTTCTCCATTTTCATTCAGCTTGTTTTTGAATATCCATTTAGTTCCTATGATATTCTTATCATGAGGTCTAGGAACTATTTCCCAAGTATTATTCTTTTCAATTTTCTCAAGTTCTTCATTCATGACATTGACCCAACATTCATCTTTGCATGCTTCATTTACATTTTGAGGTTTGATGGAGGAAAGAAATGCTAGATAGCTTAAAGCTTCTGTAATAGTTCTTCTTGTCTGCACACCTGCCTCTTTCTGTCCCAAAATTTGAGTCTCTGGATGATTTTTCTGAACATACGTTGATGGAGTCTTTTCTTCTACCGTTATCTGTTCTTCTGGTGCTTCATTGGTTTCTTCTTCAGAATTGGTCTGATTTTATGTGGGAGGATAATCCTCATCTTCTCCACAATCTTCGGTTTTTACTTGCTTTGGATTTTTGCATGCTTCATCAACCACAACATCAATACTTTCAATAATTTTCCCAAGTCTTTTATTATAACATTTATATCATTTACTTCGGGAAGAGTAACCAAGGAGAATGCCTTCATCTGCTTTGGGTTCAAACTTACCAAGTTTTTCATCAATCCTTTTGATGTAACATTTTCTTCCAAAAAGTTTGAAGTATTTTATAGTAGGAGTCTTACCATACCAAAGTTCATGTGGAGTTTGAGTACTGTTTACACGAACATTTGCTTGGTTGAGAATAGTGACGGCAGCGAATGCAACTTCACCCTAGAAGGTTGCAAGAGTTCCAGACTCATCTAGCATAGCACGGGCCATTTGTTGAACAGTTCTGTTCATCCTTTATACCACTCCATTTTGCTGAGGAGTCCTTGCAGTGGAGAATTGCCTTTTTATTCCAAGTTCTTCACAAAAATTAAAGAACTCATCCAAGGTAAATTCCCCTCCTCGATCAGATTTGAGGCATTTGATTTTGTGATCTGATTCATTTTCAACCAAAGCTTTGAAGGCTTTTAATTTTTCAAATGCTTCATCTTTATGCTTTAGAAGTCCTACCCAACACATTCTGGAAAAATCATCAATGAACAATATAAAGTATTCTTCTCCACGAGGTGTCTTTTTCCTTGATGGTCCACATAAATCAGTATGAAAAAGTTCAAGAGGCTTACTAGCTGATCCTTCTTTTTCAGGGAAGTGCGCTCTGGTTTGCTTACCAAATTGAAATGATTTGCATATTGTATTTTCTGGGATGCTGATATCAGGAAGATCACAAACAGCCTGGAATCTGCATGCTTTTCTGATTTGAGAGAAGCTTAGATGCTCCAATCTTCTGTGCCATAGCCAGTGTTCATAATTTTTGCTTAGATAGCACTATTGTTGTCCTCCCTTGAGTATGTATAAGTTGTTTGGAGTTATTATACCTTTGATCATAGTTTCTCCTGTATCAAGCTCACGAACAACACATCCATTTGATCGAAATACTACTTCATTTCCTTGATCACACATTTGACTGACACTCAACAGGTTATGATTTAGACCATCAACATACATAACATTCCCAACTTTAATTTTTTCTTTTAAGAGAACAAAACCTTTACCTTTTCTTACAGTAGGAGTGTCATTTCCAAATGAGACCTTCTTTTCTTTTTCTAAGGCATTATATGACTGAAGTTTTTCTTTGTCACCTGTCATGTGTTTCGAGCATCCACTATCAATGTACCACTGATTTTCTTGTCCTTTTGCATACAAGGCTATACCACATCTTTCTATTTGCAGTTCTTTCTTTCTCCATATTTTGGGATTTAATGAAGTTTTCTCCTTTTTAGATGTTTGCCAAACTTTACTCATGCATTCAGATTCTTCATGACCAAAGTTGTTGCAGATAGAGCATTCTATTTCATTTTCAAGAAGAGAAAAGTTATTGTAGGTCCGTTTCATGATCCCTGTCACATTCCTTTGATTTCATGCTTCTCTAGTCATGATGGTCTTGTAAGCAGCACATTGAGCAGCTTTGTGTCCAAAGTTATGACATGAAAAACATTGGCCATTAAAGAAGTTCCTGCGATTATCAAATCTACTGACTTGGTGATTGTAGTTTTTATTGATATTCATTCTTGAAACAGATTGAGTATGATTTACCTAAGGTTGGTTGTGGCTTTTTTTCATCCTTGAAGTAAATTGAGCCTGATTTACCTGGTGATCTATTTTATGCCTTTGCTAACGATTGTCAAACTGTTCACTGCTCTTTGCTACATCAAGATAGCTTTTAGTGGAGGTTGACAACTTCTGTGCTTGAGATGCTTCTTCAGTATATCCAAGACCTGTCTTTATTAGAGGAGAATGCTGCACTTTGATAATTTCATTTAAGGTTTCTGATCCTTTAGCAAATCTAAGATTGAGAGCTTTTGTTTTCTCAATATCCTTTCTTAGACCCACAATTTCACATTCTAGTTTTTCATTGTGTTTTTCTCTTTCAGCAAGTTGGAATGTCAGAGTATCTATAATCATATTCTTTTCTTCTAAACAGATTTTGAGTTTAGAGATTTCTTCATAAAGGTCATCTTCATCTAAAGCATCCAAGAAATCATCATCTTCAAAAGCCATCAGAAGTCTATAGTCATTACTATTTTCATCTTCATCACTAATTGATAAACCATCGCTATCTTCGTGCGTATAGTAGCGCTTCTTACTTACACTTTGTTTTATATTCCATTTTGCTGATTCCTTACCGTTATCAAGTTTATCTTTATGAGGACATTTGGCAGCATAATGACCGACTCTTCCACAAGCAAAACATTTGAAAGGTAGTTTGCCTCTGAATCTTTCGGAACCACGTTGAAGGTTTTTGACAAAGTTTGCTTCTTCCTCTCCTTCTGAAATATGTCCTGATTCATTGAGTTCTTCTCTTCTTGAAGATTTAAATGCGGCTTCTCTCATATTTGATGGACCTCCTTTTCTCATTTCAAAATTACTTAAGATTCCATGCAGCTGTGTCATAGTAATAGTATGAAGATCCTTCTTTTCTTCTATGGCAGATACTTTTGATTCAAACTTAGTAGACAAGGATCTTAAAACCTTTTCAACTAAAGTAACTTATTTTATCTCTTCATCTAAATTCTTCATGCAATTAACAATGTCATCTATACGTAAGAAGTAACTAGCTATACTTTCATCATTGTGCATTTTGAGAGTTTCATATTGAATTCTGAGAGTTTGCAGTTTTGCATGATTTACCTGATTGTCTCCTTCATAGCTTAGAATGATCTTATCCCATATTTCTTTGGCGGATTTGAGCTGCATGACTTTGACAAATTCTGATTGTGACATACTCCCCAATAATGTATTAACAACCTTGGCATTGGTTTCATATTGCTTTTTACCTGCCACATCTGTAGGAATTGCTGATGGAAATGTATATCCTCCTTCCACGATTTCCCAGACATATGTTCCAACAGATTGAAGATAGGTTGTGGTTCTTACCTTCCAATAAACGAATTTTCTCCCATCAAAGATTGGTGGTTTGATGGATCCCTATCTTTCGTGGTTACTCATGATGATAGATCTTCCTTCAAGTGAACAAGCTTCTTCTGAAGGACCTGCTCTGATACCAATTGTTGGAAATACTACTGAGAGGTGGGGGGGGGGGGGGGTGAATTAGTATTAGCAAGTCAATAATATTTCAATTCCATAATTAGATTCATATACGCTACTTTAGTTAATGGAACTTGTGTGTATACACAACTATATTTAAGGAAACTAGCGTATATCCTGCAAACTTATGATTCAATTAATTCATCATATGTTGATTTTTAATCAGTGCATCAGAACCATATAAACAGTAACTAGGTGCAGTAAAAATAGAATAGACAATCACACACATGAACACAATATATAAGGTGGAAACACAATGTGGGTGAAAACCACTTGTTGCAATTGTCTCTATCTTCTTTTTAATAAGAAACTTCGTTTTACAATTTTTTGTACTAGTGCAGTCTTATACCAGTACGTAGGCTTCTGCCTACAGAAGGCTACAACCTTCTCTCATTCTCCAGCTTCTCCTGGAATGGAGCTACAACCCCCTATCTCTTGTACTAGTTGATATGTTTACTAGTACATAGGTGCCGGCCTATAGAAGGCTACAACCATCTCTTTTCTTCCAGGGACCACGTTTCATAAATTTTCAGACTGGATCCATCAATAACATCATTCAAACATAAAATATATCTGCATCAACTAATCTCCTTTGCACCAACCACAACTGAATCAATCAATCACTTTTCAGAATGATGTAACCAGAATATAGTAAATAGAACACAGTAATTAGAACCCAGTAACCAGAACCCAGAACCCAGTAGCATATGAGGTATACGCTAGTTCCATGTGTCGAACCTGCATGCATACACTCTTTTCTTAAGGTGAACCTATGTACAGATCTACAAATCAAATTTAAGATGTATATGCTATTTTGATATGCAGATTCAATGTGTATACACGCCTTTTCTAAAGTGAACCTGCGTACAGATCCGTAAATGATGATTTAAACTTACAACAATTCCAGACTTCAGTTATACCCAGATCATCATATTTATAGACTACAACATGCGCTAGTTATTCAGATAAAAGATCAAAACCACACAAAGATACTTCACTTCAAGCCTTAAGATCTTGACCCATCATTAGATGCTATCCTTCATCAAGCGTTAGGGTTCATCATTGGTTCAGATCCAACTATGCACCATAACCCAATAACTTGTATACTAGATCTTGCTCTTCATCAAATATTCAATACTTGAGTACATTTGCCTAATGATCTTCTCCTCCTTTTATAGTCTTAGGCCTTACTCAATACCATGGACCAAAACCACTTAGGACCAATACCTTGGACCTAATACCTGGGGTCAACACTTCGGACCGGATACCTTGGACCAATAACATGGATCAGAATACCATGGTCCAAATACCACGGACCAAAACTTAGTTTTCCAACATGTACGCGCCTTTCCTTCTGTGAAAGTGCATGTGTACATTATACCCTCCTTTTGGTCTGCTAATCCGCGTGTACACATGGCTTGGTCAATGGGGAACCTACTTATACCTCTCTTTCTTCATTCTGTGAATCATTTGAGTGAGTTGCCATCAAGGACAACACTTGTGTCAAATCTGTGTCATAATGCCAACATATATGACTATTAGTAGATAACACGACCAACATTTTGGTCATATTTATTTGGTCATTAATTGGTTTTCTCGAGAATTCATATAGTAATATATTTTGTTGTATATTTGGTCATTAATTGCGACAATTAATGACTAAACCAATGAAAAAATAATGACCAAATTTATGACTAAATATACTACTAGATGGTAAAATTGAGGAAGCCAATTAATGACTAAGCTAAAAATGACTAAAAGTTGGTCGCATTGTAAGATATTGTAAATTAACTACTATTCGTCACTGAGTGAAAAATGGTCGTTTTTATGCAAATTTTAGTTTTTTTTTTAAGTAACTAATTGGTCATTTTGTACTAGTGCTCAACACCCTTAACATTATCATAGTTATATAAATTAATATTAAATGCTAGGAGACATCAATTCATTCTTTATAAACATCCATACAGTCCTTATAATACATATGGTATAAAAAAATCCTATATGCATCTTAAGTTTGAATCTATTAAGCTAATACTTGATTACACCTTTCTAGTTGCAAAACTTTCCTCAAGTTTTACACCCACAAAAGAGGCTTGCGTATCGAAATATTTGATCTGGATTTAGGGTAGATATAGGTTTGTTCACCTACACAATAAATTGTATTGTGTTGCCTATAAAGTTTTGGTGGAAATGAAAAAACAATTTTGTTAAAAAAATACAACCTCAAAAACAAATGTAAAATGCCAACAACAAAATCTTTGTTGAAAGGGAATCAATATCATTATGAAATATTTGTAATATATTCATTTAAAAATATAAAATAAATATTACTCAACATCAAAGCTTCAAGTGTTATTTACAAAAAAAGGCCTAAATATGTTTACACAAATATCATCGAGGGTAAAATAAATAATTAGAAAAATATTCCTCCATAGAGTCACACATGTTCAAGTCCTAGGCATGAACATATAACACCTCAAATGAGGATCACCGCTCTAAAATAAAACAAAACATTAATGAGGATGCCTAGAGCCCGGATTCTAGGAGCCCAAAGAAAATATTATAGGGGAGTTCGCCTTTCCCTATAGAAGTTGAGCTACAAGAAGCAATCAAGGAGATTAGGAATCATAGAGAAAGGTCAAGTCGAAAAATTATGCAAGAAAATGATAAATTGACATTTGACATAGGTTTTTTCTCAATCCACAACAAAAGGATCACGCCATGGTCAAAATATTCAAATAAATTGATGAATTGACATGGAAATGAATGTTTTAAGGGATTTTTTTTAGGTGGAGGAAAGATCATCCTTAGGCGATGAATAAATAAAATGTATGTCAATAATGTCTAAGCATGTTAACCTAGAAGAATAAAAGAAAATTGACTTCCCTTCAATGTATAACGAGGTACGTGAAAGAGGGAGAAAATTGTATGAATCAAAGGCACCTAAGGGGATGGATGGTGAAACAAAATATACACAAGCTGATATTTCAAATGGTGATCAGACTAAAATGTCCAAGATAGGTAATTACCAATTAGAAAATCAAACAACCAAATAGTTTACCTACTCAAGTAATGCTAAAATATTTTTTAAAGGCCACACACAAATATCTCCATGCATAAATAATGTGAGTTGATATGGCATGCACTCGATATTATGGTGGTCAACATGGTACACCAACGTGTGAGAGATATAACCTATTGGTATATAAATTGTTGTGTATATTCCACTAGAATAGTTCATAACCATAAATTTGATAAAATACTTAAATCTTTATTGTCAATGTTACTTTCCTTTAGATCTTAGATTATTTAATTATTGGTTTTATGCTTAAATGCATGAAATAACTAAAACACAAAATATAGAGAACAAAAAAATACTCACACAATATCCACACACAAAAAAACAATATTTACATTGGGAAACTTATATAGGAGAAAAACCAATTATAATGTGAGGTAATTCTGCTCTCTTTTCTCTAGTATGGAAATATGAAAATACAAATAAATATGTGCTCTTCGTGGAGTTACTTAAGACCTCAGGCATGTAAGGATGCTACATAATCTTATTTATCTTTTTTTCTCTCTCTAACTTCTCACTTCTAGTTTCTCTACTCAATTACAGAACACATACAATGATATAGAATGGAACCCCAAATCCTCTTAACAACCTGATATTTAACATTACCCCATACCCATCTAGGACTAGGATTTTGACTTTCCTAACCCTCAATTATGACAGTGTTGGACCTTCTAGAGTCTTCTTGAAAATCCACACATTGCTAGCTCTGTGTTCATGAGTAATGGGGCTTGACATGCATCCTCTTGTACCATAGTGGTCAACATGGTTGGTCAACTTGTATGAGTCATAAATTTTGAGTACAAATTTTGATTAACTTGATCTCTGTGTCTCTATAAAGGTATTTAAATGTATATTAGTTTCAAAGGGACTTGGCTAAATTTGAGAAAGTTTTGACTCCAAAAATTTGCATTTGATGCCTCAAAATGGCTCTGGAAGGTTTCAAACCCTAATTTTATAAACTTTGACCTATCATTAAAATGACCTTGCAAGTTGATTCCTCCAACGATTCCACTCTAAAAGCAACAAGATAGATTTATTTTCAAATCTGGAACAGAGAGTCAAGAGCTGCAAAGATGAAAAGGATATTGACAAGAGAGAAAACTGAACCTCTTTTGATCAGAGCTGAACAATCAAATCCCATGGCCCTCATCAGTACGCATAATTTGATTGCAAATGATCCTCAGTTGGCACCTAGATATCTTGCTACCCAAGAGAAAGAAATTTCAAATTTTGAGGACATGTTTAGGCTGCTAGGAGATGATAATATACATGCTTGCCTAAGGAGATGGAACACACTACCATACAACTTAAAGATAATAGAATATCACTCCCCTCAAAGGTTGAGAGAGGCACTCAACATGACACCTATGTATAAGCAATCTATGCAAAGGTTGAAGGTTAATTGGATAGGCCTAAAACTCAGCCCACCACTACTCTTGGGGATGCTAGAAGGGAGAAAAGAAGAAGAAGAAAAGAGGCAGTGGGAAGAGGTAGAAGAGGATGCATATTATGGTACAAGAGGATGCATGTCAAGCCCCATTACTCATGGACATAGAGCTAGCAATGTCTGGATTTTCAAGAAGACTCTAGAAGTTCCAACACTGTAATAATTGAGGGCTGGGAAAGTCAAAACCCTAGTCCTAGATGACTATGGGGTAATGTTAAAGACCAGGTTGTTAAGAGGATTGGGGGTTCCATTCTATATCATTGTATTTGTTCGGTAATTAAGTAGAGAAACTAGAAGTGAGAAGTTAGAGAGAGAAAAAAATAGAAATAAGATTATGTAGCATCCTTACATGCTCGACGTCTTAGGTAACTCCACGAAGAGAACATATTTATTTGTATTTTCATATTTCCATACTAGAGAAAAGAGAGCAGAATTACCTCACCTTATAATTAGTTTTTCTCCTATATAACTTTCCCAATGTAAATCTTGATTTTTTGTGTGTGGATATTGTGTGAGTATTTTTTTGTTCTCTATATTTTGTTTTTTAGTTATTTCACACATTTAATCATAAAACTAGTGATTAAATAATCTAATATATAAAGGAAAGTAACTTTGAAAATAAATATTTAAGTATTTTATCAAATTTATGGTTATGAACTATTCTAGTGTAATATACACAACAATTTATATACCAATAGGTTATATCTCTCACACGTTGGTGTACCATGTTGACCACCATAATATCGAGTGTATGCCATATCAACTCACATTATTTATGCATGGAGATATTTGTGTGTGGCCTTTCAAAAATATTTTAGCATTACTTGAGTAGGTCAACTATTTGGTTGTTTGGTTTTCTAATTGGTAATTACCTATCTTGTACATTTTACTCCGATCACCATTTGAAATATCAACTTGTGTATATTTTTTTCACCATCCATCCCCTTAGGTGCCTTTGATTCATACAATTTTCTCCCTCTTTCACATACCTCGTTATACATTGAAGGGAAGTCAAGTTTCTCTTCTACCAATGTTATAGGGATAACACTTATCATTGAGATGGACGTTAAGCTTTGTGATCAAGATAAGGGAGGATCTATGAGGACTATGGCCTACCTCATTCCATGGATATAGCAGAATTTCCCTCCTTACTCCATTTTTGTCCTCAATGGGTTCCTCACCTTCTAAAAAGATTTTTCTTTTGGCAACCTAGCTATCTCCTTTGTCTTCTTTCCTCCATGGTATTCCTAGGGGGAGTGTGGTGAATTTGCTGATGAGATCAGGGGTGATATCTATAGTGAGGCCCCTTATTACAACAGTGGCATGGATTCTAGTGAGTGGAGTGAGGGAGAGAAAAAATTATTGAGCCACCTCATCATCATATCCTCTGAATTTTTCGAAAATCCCCATCCAATTATGTCTTGTGAAGATTTCAAGCACTTGGGGGTGTTATTGGATTCTCAAAGTGTTGGTGGGTTCTCTCCTATTAAACCCTCCTGTCATCTTGTTGGTGAAGCTTGAGGATAAAATGAGAGGGTTGAAACAATTTTTCAAATGCAGAACCAAAACAGAGATGACTGTGTATGTAATTCCCTTCACACAGTTACTAAATTCACTCAAACTTAGAGGATTCTTGGTTCATTTACTTGCAAAGAGGGATTTAATTACAGAGCAATCCATCAGGGAGAAATTGGGTTGCGTTGTTTGTCTTTAGGCATCAATGAATGGTGGCTGCAGCAGCAACTTGATGATAAGGACGACTAGTCCTCCGACGTGAACAGATGGTGGCTACAACAACAATGTGGTGCTTGATGCATGACTTTCTAGTCATCGACTAGGTTTTATTATTATTATTATTTTTTATATAGGAGTCTTTTTTTTTGGTAATAAATATATATTCTCCTTTTTTTGTGTTTTGACTTTTTTCTTTGATCTCGTTAATAGTCAAGGGCCAAAATATATATGTGTGTGTGGCTAGAGACATGATGATAGAACCTGCAAAATGGAGAAGTTCCAAACTCTTGTAGTGAAACACCTCAATGGTAGCAAAGTTGACCAATATCAATGGCCAAAAGTTGGGATCAGAGAATGTGTCTCTAATACCAATGTAATGAACACAGTTCGTTTACACAACATAGAGATTCAGAATATCTGAAATATAAAAGTATCAATCATATATATATATATATATACATACAAGTGAGATATGAGATGATGATTGTTACAAATGAGGGTCTTCTTATATAGCTAGGTAGATGCCCCTTCATGAACAATCATGTGCCTAGAGACACACCTCTTCAGTAAATAATTATTGTTTAATTAACTATTACTATCATTAATGTTTACTTATATTATTTATATATATTTTATTCATAACATCTACCAAGTGTCGAGAGGGATCAAAGCTTTCGAGGTGCAAACCTTTTTTAGAGTGAACAAAGATTTGATCCCTCCTCGCCCTTGGTAGATCCTTAGATGGATACATGTTGGTTTAATTATTGGTTTTTAGTAAAGCTATTATGATATGTAAGCATAAATTTCTCTTCATTATGTATGTATGTGTGTGTGTGTTAATTTTTTTATTAATTTAAAATGTGGAACATATTCTCATATAGATGTGTAGTAATTGAATTTAAAGCGGTAATTTAACTTTTTTCACATTTACTGTAAACCTTTTTTTGAATATATATGTTTAATTAATTTTACTTATTGTTAAAGTTGCAGGAAGTGATCGACATCATTAGAATTAAATTAATGTCTAAACACACAAAAATAATAAAAAAAAACATTTCTTCAATAGTGACTTCTCCTTGAATTATAATATTTTAAACAATATTCTAAGAGAACAACTCCCAATTTTATTAAAAAAAGGTGAGCATAATTATCTATTGTCAAACCTTATCACTAATGTAGATATCATTCTGAGAGAGAAATGATATGTGGTATATTAATTTTCAAACTCTGAGAATTAGGGTTTCACTTGAAGAATACTTACTTGGAGAAGCTCGATAACATATCAAGGCGAAGATCATTCGTAGTGGAAAATAATGGTAAGAAAAGTTTTTGGGCCAAAGAGATGTTCATTAGAGCTTCCTGTAGATAAATTTCTAATGTTGTAGGTGGTAAATTAGGAGAGATAATCTTAATAGGATGATGATGGTAAATTAAAATTACAAACTAGTAATTCAAACCCTCAACACCATATTTTGGGCATAGGCTAAATAAAATAGTTTCCAAGATTTCATGATAGCCAGTCATATCTACATCTATATATATATTTTACTTACTATTAAAATAGCAGGAATAAATCTATATCACAATTAAATTTGTTAAACACACATGGACAGCAAGAGAGGTATGAAAGATAAAACATGCAAGTACATTTTTTATTGACAAATGATATACATAGTACATTATGTGACCATTGGGTTTCACATCCCAAGGTCTCTTGGACTCCTTTTGTCCATTCGGCTTCCACACTAACCCATTTAGGATTAGGTGTCGAACATTCCCCCCCTTAATCCGAAGGGTTATGTATGAGTCCAAGAAGAGAGCTGTAATACAAAATGTGCAAAAATGCATGGCAGCACTAGGCTGAATGTGTTCTCTGAAATGTTGGTATAAAGGGCGGTGGTTTAAGGATGACCACCAACACTGGAACGCTTAGTGCAGTTCCTGGAACTCTTCCAAAACTGGCAAGAAGCTGAAGTCTTCTGCTAGAGGAAATGATCCTATTGTTTTAAAGAGGGAAACCTTCAACCAATAAAGGGAGGTCTCACCCGCATAAAAGGGAGAACTTCAACCTAAAAAGGGAACTCTCAACCTGTGATGGTTTAAGGATAACCAACAACTCTGGAATGCATAATGCAATTCCTGGAACTCTTCCAAAACTGGCAAGAAGCTGGAGTCTTCTGCTAGAGGAAGTGTTCTCAATTTTGTTCCTGGAATGCTTCCAAAACTGGCAAGAAGCTGAAGTCTTCTGCTAGAGGAAGTGTCCCAGATTGCCAACTGAAGGCATGTTCACGGGCATCTTTGTTTTTGGCTACAACTCTGAAACTGGTGTGGTAGGTTGTGGGTCAGGCTCGCTTGATGTGGCTTTGAAGCTTGTAGATGACCATCATTTCCCCCCCTGTCAGATACAAGGTGAGATGATGGAGAAAACTCAACTGCAAGACTGTTCAATATTCTGGAACAATTTCTGACATGTGTTTGGAATATCTTCTTGGCTGTTGATGCCCATTGCCAAGAAGCGATCCATCCAAGATGAATCTTTGTTCTTGCAGGATGTTTGTTTCTGAAGCATCTGTGTGAAGAATGGCTAGTTTTATGACAGTGCTTACATGGATGAAGATCAAAACAGTGATCTTTCAAATGGCCAACTCGGTCACAGTGTTGGCATTTCACGATCTGTTGTTGTTGTTGTTGCTGTGGAAGAGGGGCAGAATCTGGAACAACTGGAGGTGAACTGTCATGAGAAGCAGGTGAACTGTCATGAATGAATCCAGCACTCTGAAACTGAATGGGCTTGGCATAGTCTGGAATATGAAAGGACAAGTCCTTGTCATATCCAAGACCAGTTCTGTGCTTGTTGTGGACAAGCTGTTCCCAAGGTCTGATGATGGGCTTGGGAAGTGTTGACCGAGTTTCTACATCTGCATGTACAACTGCTGCTTTATTTGAATGAACAGTAACATTATTGACTTGTTGTTGATGGGTTGCAGTCTCAATGTTCTGAACAAAAACAGGTTCAGAATGATGTCTATTTTGATGTAGCTCTTCTTGCTGTAGCTGTAATTAAATCTGCAAAAAATCAATCTTTTCCTGTGCATTTTGTAGACATGTCTGAATTTCTGAGAGAGATCTTTTGCTGATTTGTAATGTGTCATCAACAGTGGATAACATTAATGTGCTCAATAGCTCTAAAAAATAATTGATTATGGCCATTGTCTCACCAAAAATGAAGACCATTCAAGCTGACATCATGCTCCAAATAATGTATCACTTCCTCTTTGTAACAGCGAAAACACAAAATAATGTACCATATATAGTCGCAACAATTACACTGAGGGCCACGCTGTATGGTAGAATAGGTGGCTACAATAACCCAAGCAATGTGGAATCCTTCACAGAGATATAATGTTGATGAAGGGGCATGGACGATGTCAATCGAAATCCACAAATCACTTTCTTCTCAACAAAGTGTTTGAGTAGGAGATGAAGGGAGGTCAAGAAAGCAGAGAAAATGCAAAAAGTCAATCCACCATAAACACTAGATGGATTCTGACAAAAGAACAAAAAGATTTATCAGAAGAAATGTACAGGGAAGGGATCCGCAATCCCACTCCCGATCAAATTGATGAGATTGCCAGTCGACTGCGGACGTATGGTACCATTCAAAGCAAGAGCGTGCACTACTTGTTTCAAAATCGCAAAGCTGGCGAACGGAGATAGAAAGAAGAGAGAGTGTCACTCCATTAATGACCAGTCAGCTTCAAGGTTGTGCGAGAATTACACCACAACTCCATTACCAATTCCATTTTGCACAGTAACTCTCCACTCGCTCTTGGCATATTTAAAGAGAGATAGTGGGCACCTTTGCCTTTTGGCAAAGTCTGGTAGTCTTGTATTCGTAAATTGGCATGTAACTCTGGTTCTTTCATATTTTTATTGGGCCGACCATGGCTAATAGTAAGACTTTGGTGATTACCCCCATCATTCTCCAGAAGTGGAAGTTCAAGCCAGTGGATGATGATATTGTCTGGCCTCCCACTATCATAATTCAGAAAACGAGGCTCGCATAGAATGAAGATAGTCGATGGACTGGCCTCTGTGTCTTTTATTTTGCCTCAGTTGTATTTCCCTCTGAGAAACGTGATAATGAAATATTGTTGTTCACGGTGCAATCACGCAGTGAATTGCTTGACATGTTTTGCTTTCCTTTTCCTCAGTTTTCATGAAAGCTATAGCTCCTTAGTCAACTTAATTATGTGCAGCATTACCATCCTCACCCTAACACAGAATATAAAAATAATGCAAGCATCTAGTAACTTTAGTTATGCATTCCAGTACTCAGCAAGATCAACAAGTGTTGAAATATTAGAACAAATATAAAAAAACAATAGATGTTCCGAGTGTCGTCAACAACACTGAAACAAAATTCACTCCGTTGTTGCTAAGAATATTTTTCCCATAGATTTTCTTGACAGCTGGCCCTGATTATTTGGCTCAGCTCTTCGATTCATAGACACATCCTTTGTATACTAGCAATACGACGCAAATTTAATCCTAAAATTGGCACACAGTCCTAGCGAATGAAGTTACGGCAACAATGTGAGCTAGCGCAAGGGAGATTCTGCCTTCCAGTGTCTCTTTAGTGCTCATGGTCATCACAAAAGAAAATAATAGTAGGAGAGGACACGATTTTCTGTTGTTGTCCCTTCAAATGCACCAGCGGCAAGAATAATGAGCTCACGATCATCACAAAATTAGAGAATAATTTACCTTCAGTACTCAATGCATCCTTTAGATGAGAAAATTTTCTCTACACTTATGCTTAACTCGTCCTCTTCAAGGGTCCCGAGCTATGCTACAGCAGCCTTACTTTCCTTTCAAATTCACCTTCTTTCTTGAGAGTTGTAATGTCAGGTTCACTACGCTTCCGCCCAACGATTCTATGCACCAGGGCAATGCAACGAACAGGCCAGCATCATGATTATAGGAGTTATGATTATTGCAGGAGTAGAGTGTGGAGGAGGGTCAACATATGACCAGTGCTTGCATTGTTTAAAACAACATTGAACACAGGATTAGGTGGTTTGGATAATGCCAACCAAGAGATGATATACAGTGCTAATAACCGGGAGTGGATTCAAACAATGGCAGCGTATCACAAAAAGGCGCGGTATGGAATATCCCGGAAGTGCACCAGCATACAATATTTGGAGCGATACAAGAATGCACAGCCTCCAATTCAGCGCAGAGAAGTAATGCAGCCAGAAGATTCAGCACAGAATATGTGGTAGGAAAACAGGAGTTACAGGAGAATATAAAATGTCTATGACACTGACACAGTGTTTGCAGTAGGTCTTTTAACAGAGGGCCTTCATCATAGAGATTCAACGCTCCAGTTTTGGGAGACCAAGAGACGTTACACTCATAAAAAACGTGCCAACAATGATAAGTCAGAGGTGTGTTCTTGCTAGGGCGGCAGAGATGGCAGGTCTAAACAAGGAGCATTTTTAGAAGGCAGGTGAATAAAAATGGCGCTGGGAAATAACAGGTTGCAGCTAAAATTTAGCTGAGAAAATATTCATGACAAAATATTCATGAAATGCAGAATTGATGGCAGAAATGATCTGCACATAAAGGCCATAAAACAAATGGCTCAAAATAATTATGTAGGGCAGGAATACGCCTGCTCTGATACCATGTTAAACACACATGGACAGCAAGAGAGATATGAAAGATAAAACATGCATGTACAATTTTTATTGACAAATGATATACATTTATAGTACATTATGTGACCGTTGGGTTTCACATCCCAAGGTCTCTCGGACTCCTTTTGTCCATTCGGCTTCCACACTAACCCATTTAGGATTAGGTGTCCAACAAAATTAATGTCTAAACACACAAAATTAAATAGACCTTTTCTCAACAATGAATTCTCCTTGAATTATAATATATTGTTTAAGAGAATAATTCAGAATTTAATTAAAAAAAGGTTAGCATATTACCCATTACCCAATGTTATCACTAATATAAATATTATTATGAGAGAATTAATACTCAATGTATTAATTTCTGAACTTTGAGAATTATGGTTTCTTGTGAAGAATGCTTACTTGGAGAAGCTCTACAACATCTAACGGAAACAATCATATTGTTGTAGAGTGTAGAGATTAGAAAAAAGAGATACTTGAAGCAACAACAAACAAAATGCGAATTAGAGATCAAAAGTTCTCTACAAGTGGGTGCCTACAAAATTTTTGAAAAGGGATTGGTGTCTCCTACAGGTGGGTGCTTGCAAAATTTTGAAAGGGGATTGGTGTCTCTTTCCAGTGAGTGCTTGCAACCAATGTAACAATAGATTGGTGCCTACATATAAAATTTTAGAATATGGATTCCCCCCTCTTCTGAGATGAAAAAAATCACAAAAATTAATTCAATCATAACCTTATTATACATTTAAAAAATTCATAATAATTAACTCAATTATATAACTTTATTTTAAACTATTACTATTTTTTTAAATAAAAATGAGTAATATTGAATTAAATTTGTGCCTGATTGTAGAAAAACATATGGGGGTTACATCTTCAATATACAGATCCTGTATGACATACACTGCACTGCCTTCTATACCAGTATACCAAAAAGACTAATAAAGGTAGACACTTAACCCAACTGCAAGATTACATAATAAAACCCTTAAGACTCAAAACATTAAGTAAAGGATAGTTTCATATTATGTTTACATGATTACACAAATCATAGGACTGCATCCAACAAAAGACTAAACAAACTCTCATATGCATGATTACAAAAAGACAAAACTCCCCATAATGTGCTAGCAGGAGATATTAGTCACTATTTCTAGCTGGCTTGTTGAGGTTGATCTCGCGCTTGCCTGTATCCTCCTGGCGTTTGACTAAATCTTCTTATGCTTCTTTACGTAGTTCCATATTCATAATAATACTCCTTAGGGCATAAACTTTGTCAACTAGATGAGAGAATTGGAATTGGAAGGATAAAAGCTCATCAGAAAGCTCAATTTGAGTATAAGACATCTAACATAACTTAACTTGCAAATTGTAGTCGGCCCTATGGACAGCTTCATGAGAGGACAAGCAATGAGAGCAAGGGTTGCTTGCAGAAGAGGTCTCAGAATCTGAATCTTTGTTCATTGTGCTTTTCTAAGTGAAAACCAAACCCAAAAGGGAGTATGAAGGTGGGGACACCAGTGATATTTTGATTCCTTCCCAATTTATGACAAGGAGAGACAATTGTATTGCAAAATGATTTGAAATAGAAATATGAACCAGAAGGATGATACAATTTCCAAATACATTTGGAAATTTCACCGAAGAAACCCGACAAAACCTTAACACATTTTCCTTATCCTCTCTGTGGCTAATGAAGGAGCCGAATTCCCTGGAATTGTTATTTTGACCCAGATTTATGCAAACTACAGAGCTAAAATCTATATAAACAAAGGTACCTTCTTTGAAAGAAATTTGTTTCGGATTGAGATGCACAAGGCTAGACTATCCCAGATTCTTTTGATTGGCCTCTGAACCAGTTAGCTCTGAGCGCCATAATTCCCATGAACAAGAATGCCTCACCCACTCCGACATAATTGTGAGGAGAAATTCAAGCCTCAATTGGAGCTCTTCGCAGAGCTTCCAATAAGGAAACTATCTTAATTCCATAATTGAGGCGGGGAGCCAAACCAAAACCAAATTCACAACCATCTAGGTAGAAAGAACACTCGGGGGAAGGAGCACATAACGCAATGACTCTGAAGAGAGGCATCTTGCCAATTTAACTCTAGAATCCCTGCCTATGCACACAAATTTCATCTCCAAAAAATTAAATTTCCCTTTACGTTGATCTAGAATGTTCATCATGACATTGGGTGAAGGATGTTTCCAATGCTTAAGCAGGTGAGCTCTGATGTCTCGAGCATGCGAGGATGGAGAAAATGCACTTGCATGATGGGAGTTGATATAACATGACACATTTTGATGAAAGAACACACCAACACTTATCCTTCCATATGAATGAATGGAATATGAGCCATCATTACTTAGGGTGGAGGATAATCGGGAAGGAGAATATATAAGTAGGGGAAAGTTATTAAAATTAATTATTACCATTTCCAAATTCCAAGAATAATGATAAGGATCTGCTCTTTTAATGTCATTAATGTAATTAGTGAATAAAAAATATGGTTCTTTGATCATTGATCTTGAGCTCAGATTATTCCATGGCACAAGCTTGGTTTTCCATCATATCAACTTCCAAGTTATTGGATCTGGGGATATGATAAGAGTCCCTAGAGTGGAAGGATACCATCAAACTTCTAATTCTCTAGAGAATCCTCGCAAGAGAGCTCTCTTTTGGATGATTTTCTGAATTGAGTTACTGGATTGTAATTAAAGAGTCACCTAAGATGATTAATTATTCCACACCCTTGTCCTTTGTGATGTATAAGCCTTGCAAGAGTCCATACATCTCATCTTGATTAGCCGATCTTCTTCGTAGGCCCCATGAAAACTTTACTTTAGTTATTCCTTTAGGATTGATCAAAATCCCTTCCCCTCTTGCCACCCCTTATTTTAAACTATTATCATTATTATTATTAATAAAAATAAGTCATATATGAGTTAAACATATACAAATTTAAAAAAACTTGTGACAAGATTCTAAAATATGGATATTTTTAATATGTAAGTAGGCTTTGTTACAATACTATGGGTTAATACTATGGTTTACTAACACCACATGCTGACAAAACTATGACCCCCCAGCTAAACTAATCCAAGCTTAACCCACTGATGATTGAACCCATGACCTCAAATTGCAAGGTGCTTTAGCAATGAGACTTCAACCAATTGAGTTAACCCTTGAGGCTATCATTTATTAATTTACATATTTGAATGCATAAATCAATTCAATGCCATCAAACATATCCAAAACATTTTGATTATATAATTTCAATACTTAAAATATGAAATTCCAAAATTCCCAATTGAATTTTACACGAGCCTACATCCATCTTAACTCTAAAAATACCAAGCACCGAGAGAGATCAAATCTTTTGAGATGCAAACCTAGTTTAGAGTAAATAGAGATTTTGTCCCTCTTCACCCTTGGTAGATCCGAAGTTAGATCGAGGTTGGTTTAATTATTAGTTTTTGGTAAATCTACTATGATATGCATGCATAATTTGCTTTCCATTTTATATTTAAAAGAATTTTATAAATTTTATAAATATATATTTATATATTAAAAAATGTTTTTTTTTTTTTTATTAATTTAAAATGTGGAACATTCTCTGAGATGTGTAATAATTGAATTTAAATTAGTAATTTAACTTTTTCACATTTTAAAACCTTTTTTAAATATTTTTTATTTACATCACAATTAAATTAATGTCTAATGACACAAAATTAAATAAACCTTTTCTTAGTAATAATTTCTCCTTGAATTATAATATTTTAAACAATATTATAGGAAAACAACTCAAAATTTAATGAAAAAAGTTAACATATTACCCATTTTCCAACATTATCAGTAATCAAAGTATCATTTTGAGAGAAATGATACATAGTATATTAATTTCTAAACTTTGAAAATTAGGGTTTTGCCTGAACAATACTTACTTGGAGAAGCTCAACAACATCTCAAGGTGGAGATAGTTTTTAGTGAAAAACAAATGGTGGGAAGGAAAAGATGTTCATTAAGAGATGTTCATTACTGACAATGACCATGTCCCTAGAATTTTTAGTAACTAAAGTTTTAAAAATAAAACTTAAGTGAAATAAATTATTTTACTTTTAAATGTTAAAATATAGAAAATTCATTACAAATAATTTTAATTAATAAAAATTGTAAAATAAAAATTATTTTATAATTAAAATTAAAATTATTAAACAAATTCTTTAAAAAAATTTGTTTGCTACAATTGTGGCACCATTTCATAAAATATTTGAAACCTCGATTTTGGGCATAAGTTAAATAGCATAGTTTAGAAGATTTCCAGTCATATTTATATATAATAAAATAGCTTTAAAAATTTCATCATATCTATGCATATTTATATCTATATATATTTTACTTACAGTTAAAAATGTAGGAACATATCAATATCACAATTAAATTAATATCTAAACACATAAAATTAAATAAACTTTTTCTTAATAATGACTCCTTGAATTATGATATATCGTTTAAGAGAATAACTCAAAATTTAATTAACAAAAAAATCAAGTAGATTACTAATTGTCCAACATTATCACCAACATAAGTATCATTATGAGAAATAAGTATCATTATGAGAAAATTGATATGTAGTATATTAATTTTTGAGCTCTGAGAATCAAGGTTTTGGGTGAAGAACACTTACTTCGAGAAGCTCAGGAGATCATTCACAGTTGAAAACAATGGTGGGAAGACTTTCTAGGTGGACAAGATGTTCATCCTACATATAATCTTGTGGATGGACAAATAATTTTGTGAGAGTGATGGTGGTAAATTAAAATTACAAATCAATAATATCTTGTGGGTGTCAGACAAATAATTTTGTGAGAGTGATGGTGGTAAATTAAAATTACAAATCAATAATTCCAAACTTTTAACATCATATGCCTCCTTTGATCCATTGGTTTTTTGTTTTTGGATTGGTAAATGACATTCAAAGTGCCAACCAAATCTCTCTTTGGAAAAAAAGAAAATTATTGGAATTTTATGCCTTCAACATTAGAGAAAAATACTATGGGAAAAACCATGAGTTGTCGAAAGCCCCTAGCCAAAAAAATAAATTCAAAGTTTTACCTCAATTTTATTTTAATTATCAAATATAATTATTTTATTTTTTAAATTTAATTTAAATTTAGCTATTATTTTTATGTAACTTAACCAAGTCAAAATATTTATATAATAAAACAGTATTTCATGTGAGAGTAAATAACACAACAAATTTAATTAAATTTTCTTTTTATAAAAATTAAAAAATATAAAATATTTATTACACTTTTATTTGTAAATTTTTTTTTTTTTTAATATATATTCTCAATCCATTATTTGACAATATAGTCATAAAAAAGTTTATCACGATAAAATAAAAACTATATATTTTATATAAAATCATTCTCTCACATCACATCATATAAAATAAATTTATATAACAATCACGTTCAATATAAAATAAATGTATATATATTTTCTGAAATACATATCCATAATCTCTTAATTTATTGCGGGATGACAGGGATAATATTAATAGAAAACTCATGAGTGATGAGGGTTTTTCTATTTATATTCCATCGTTGAGAAAAAATTTGAAACTTCGCTGTAGTAACCATTTTGGAATTATATTGCATTAAAGAAATAAAGTTAGGGTATATAGGGGAAATTTTAAAATGAATGAGATTTTTTTTTTTTTTTTAAATTAAAAAATAAATGCATAACCATAAAAGTATTTTTTTTTAGCCAGCCAAATGTTAAATACGCCAATATTGGATTATCATCTTTTATAATTTAAAACGGATTATATATATTTTATTATTTATTATGATATGTTTATTTGGAAATTTTAAGTTATTAGTTTTCAGGTTTATTTTAAGGGTAATATTTACTTTCGTGATTTGGGTTTAGGATTTTTGGAATTTATTTAATGTTTTAAATGATTATTTTTGAGATCAAAATTTTGTGAATAAAGTTTATTGTATTGAGAGGTGTTCTATAGTTCAGTATAGTAGAGTTGTAATGTATGCTGTAATGTCTTTGCTTATTCTGTTTTGTTTAACATTTTTGAGATGAGTTTTTATGTAATGTTACACAAGGAGATATGCTGAAACTATGAGAAGGTGGAAGGGTCAGAGACCTTCAGAATCAATGCGATAAAGGTGGACTTTATGGCTCTGGGAATGGACCTCTCGATTCTGGATTCCTCTATCATTGCTAGTAATTCATCATTCATAATATCAAAGAAATGTAAGAAAATCTCCTCCATCTAGCTATCCGGGCTTGGACATTTGTCTCTAGCAAAATATTGAAGGACCGAAAGAAGTTCTTCCACCAAGACCAACTTGTATAAAGTCTCATTTGCCCCAACATCGAACATGATGGGATATTCCTCCACTACCCATAAAAGCTCCTCATACTGCATCTCCTCCCTGGCTATGAACAAATTTTTGAAATATGTGGTCGCTTCCCTTTGAATCTCCTCATCTGAGTATACCTTATTGTCGTTTTCCCGAGTGATATTCCATATGGCATTGCAATTCCTCCGTTGATTTGCAAAGCGATGGAATTTTTTTGTGCTATGGTCCCCTTCCCGGATCGAGATGGCTCTGCTTTTTAATCTCCAAGTGGCCTCCTGGATTTCCAGAATTTGCTTTTTCTTGGTCTCCAAAAAATTTAGTCTGTTCAAAATTTGTTTGGGTGGTGATTGTATAACAAAGACCTCCTCAATCTCAGCGATCACAACTTTCAGTTCTCGTAATAAAGCACCTTTTTATGTCGCTCCCAAATTCTAGTCCGATTTTTCAAACACTTTAGTTGATGTGTGATGTTATCCATGGCTGATCTGTGCCTGGAGCGGATAGGTGAATTCCATAAATCTTTGACCATAGTAATGAAAGAGTCATCCTGAAGCCATGTCCAATTGAATTTGAAAGGTATCCCTCTTTTAATTGACTTTGTCCTCCATGTTAAAACAATTGGACAATGGTCAGAAAAATGTGACTATTCCACATGTGACCGAATATTCCCCAGAGTAACACATAGATCTTGATGAACCAGAAATATGTCAAGCCTTTTACCAATGTAAGAATCACCACTCTTCCAATTGCGCCATGTAGGAACCACCGGATCGGGACAAATATCAACCAAATGGTTCTCTTCAAAAAGACTGTTTAGTCTTGTGGCCATGGGATCATCACGACCATTCTTGCCCTAGACCTCCTCATTGTTTAAAATGGCATTAAAGTCCTCACCAAAAATGACAAACCCAATATGCATAATAATAGATGCCTCTATCCTTTCTCAAAAAGTGTGTCTACTCTCATACAGAGCATAGACGTTGCAGATATAACCCTCTCCTCTAAACCACGAATGTGTCCAGAGAGAAGTATTCCAACAAAGAATTTGTGTGCTCTGAAATGATCCCAATATGGATCCCATAGAGCCACCAGCCCCCCAAACAGACCATAGGAGTCAACAACCACCACGTGCCAATTTGGGGCTATGGAAAGAAAATATGATATGGAATGTGAAGCATCAAACATCATCTCCTGTATGAGAAAGATAAATGACCGAGCATAATTCACAAGAAATCGAAAGGAGAGCTTCTTTGAGGCATCCCCCAAGCCCCACATGTTCAAAGAGATAATATTCATTATGTACCAAGACCCAAAAGCACTAATGCTCTAAGGGCCCCAGAGGAAGAAGAATCCAAAATTGGCACATCCTATAAATCATTAAGTACATCATTCAAATGAAAAAACTAAGGTTGACCTAAGTGTAGGCCTCGACACTGTCTACCACCCTTCCCACCACCCAAACAGGTGTTAACATTTCAGGCCAAGTTTGGGCTGATCACAGGGCCCTTTCCTTTACGTACCGTGAGGGAGGAGATATTCAAGGGCGGATTTAGGAGACGAAATTCCAAGTCGTTGTCAACAGAGTTATGCGGAGATGAGGGATGGTCATCCACAGACTGGAGGGGGTGTGAAGTAGATACTGCGGGGGATGGGGGGTATTTAGTTCAACAGAAATCACATATGGGGGTTCACAATGGCTCTTACATATGGAGGAGTTTCCAGAAAGCCAAATTATCCTTTCTACAACGCATTAGATGGGCTTTTTGACGGGGTAATAAGATCTTGATAGGAAGAGAATGCATAATGGGTTTGAACAATGATTTTGGATTTCCGACGCACATCCTAGAAGCCCTACATCAACGAGGTTTTTTCTTCTTGAGAAAAGTGATCAATGGGTGGCGTGGGGCACTCCCGACTTGGAAGGAGGCAACATAGCTTGCCATGACATGACACATAACCCATATTTGGAATGATTTTGTAAACAATTTAAGGCAGGCTGATTTATGCAGAAGTTTAGATGGAGATTTCCTCACTTGAGAGGGTTGTCTAATAAACCACTCGATGGTGGTGGTGGAATATTATAAACACTTCTCTCTATAGGGTTTTGAATATGCCCCTCGATCCTGGTACAGAACAATTTGGAAGTCATTTGCACCTTTAAAAGTGATTTTATTTTGTTGGTTGGTATGGCGGGATCACATTCTTACATGGAACAACTTGTGAAAACGTAGTTTCACTGAACTGGGTTGTGGCGTCTTGTGTCGGGCGAGCGAAGAATCAGTATCACACCTGTTCCTTCATTGTAGCTTTGCTTTACATGCCTGGTCTATCATACTTTCTTCTTGCAGGTTACCCTTTAGGATTTTTTTATCCATAGAACATTGTCTAAGATAGGGTGCTGCTGGGGGTGGTACCATTTCCTACATTCCCCTATTCATACTTTGGGAAATATGAAAGGCACGCATCCACTTTATTTTTCGTGGGTATCCTATCCATGTGCACCATGTATTTGAAAAAATTATATCATGGATAAAGCACATGGAACCAAAGTTCCCATGTGTCTAGGACATGTCCAGGTGACTCACATCCCCTTGCATGATTTTACCAGTAGGATAATTTGATGGTGCGACACAGAGGGGCAAATGTGGTTGTGGGAGGTGGCTCTTCTTGGATGAGCATACTTGTTATCGACTGCACTGGAGTGTTGGACATGGCACAAACACCAAGGCATATATGATTACCCTCTAGGGCTTGTTGTGGTTTTTCAGAGAAAAGGGATACAAAACATCAATATTTTCGGAGATTCACAGACCATCATCGACGACTTCAAGGGAGTTACAAGTTTTGACCCGTCGGATCTACGTGGATGGAGTGACCACATCGATGCTTTACTTTTTATTTTTGGGATCTATACTTTCACACATATCTTCAGTGAGTCTAATAGAGTTGCAGACGGTCTCTCAAAATGGGGATTGCAAGACCCAGAAGGCCTCATGTTCTACTATACCACCACCAATGGAAACAGATGGGAAGAAGGACAAATCATCATTCCATAGTTGATGGGTTTTTTTGTGTGTTATATGCCTCTTTTTATGATACTTTTTCTAAAGTTTTTGTGGACATTTTAGGTGGCAGGATATATATCTCTTGAAAATGACCATTTTTTCTGAATCATGATGATTGATATGTTTAAATCTCTATGACAATGTATGTAGAAGTTACTCCCAGTTTGCTTGAATTATCAAGGTGGATGCATAAGTTTATATGTAATTGATTCTCTTTTAATATAAATACCAATTAGCTTTTTTCTTTTGAATTTTTTTTTTTTACATAAAAATAAAAATAAAAATAAAATTATAAATTAAATTAAAATTATAGTTAAATAGTCATTTACCATCCATAGTTTTTTTACTCTAGATTTTGAATATAATATTTTAAAATGTAATATTTTAATTTAAAAGAATAATATAATATTTTTTATTTTTTAAATAAAAATATTCAATTTTAAAGTGAAAAAAAAAAATTTTCTACTCGAACAAAATAAATTAAATTAATAGAAAAAAATAACTTTAAAATAAAAATAACTTCATGGTATTCACCCATGGTATGAGAAACCATGGTATTCATTTGGAATATAGCCTATTAAAGGGGGAATTAAACTAGCCTAGATCTTATCCCTGTAGCGTTGAGAGGGATCAAACATCTTTTTACTCTAAAAGAGGTTTGCATCTCAAGAGATTTGATCCCTCTTAGTGCTTGGTAGATCCAGATTTAATATTTGATCCCTCTCAGCACTTGGTAGATCCATATTTAAGATGGATATAGGCTGGTAGGATCTCAAAGTTGTTTTACATGGAGGAGGAGTATATCACTAAAGGAGCTAGGCTCTTTGCCACTATATTTAGGACAGTGATGAAGGCTCTAGGTTCTTCTTTGACTTATTAAAGAAGAAAGTTGCAGTCGGTAAGGTGTTTAGTCTTCATAAATCTAGATACCAATTCAAAAAAATATTAGGATGTAGCTAATGAAAGGATTTATTTTGCAAAGTGATGAGCATTGAGAGCTTTCAAATAGTATAAAGATCACCTCAATCGAAATTCATGTGCACAAGTGATCCAGATTTGAAAATAAATCTATCTTGTTGCTTTTAGAGTAGAATCATTGGAGAAATCAACTTGCAAGGTCATTTTAATGACAGGTCAAAGTTTAGAAAATTAGGGTTTGAAACCTTCTAGAGCCATTTTGAGGCATCAAATGCAATTTTTTGGAGTCAAAACTTTCTCAACTTTAGCTAAGTCCCTTTGACACTAATATACATTTAAATACCTTTATAGAGACATAAAGATCAAGTTAATCAAAGTTTGTACTCAAAATTTATGACTCATACAAGTTGACCTACCATGTTGACCACTATGGTACAAGAGGATGCATGTCAAGCCCCATTACTCATGGACATAGAGCTAGCAATGTGTGGATTTTCAAGAAGACTCTATATGGTCCAACATTGTAATAATTGAAGGTTGGGAAAGTCAAAGCCCTAGTCCTAGATGGATATGGGGTAATGTTAAATATCAGGTTGTTAAGAGGATTGGGGGTTCCATTCTATATCATTGTATTTGTTCCGTAATTGAGTAGAGAAACTAGAAGTGAGAAGTTAGAGAGAGAAAAAAAGAGATAAGGTTATGTAGCATCCTTACATGCCTGAGATCTTAGGTAACTCCACGAAGAGCACATATTTATTTGTATTTTCATATTTCCATACTAGAGAAAATATAGCAGAATTACCTCACCTTATAATTGGTTTTTCTCCTATATAAGTTTCACAATGTAAATCTTGTTTTTTGTGTGTGGATATTGTGTGAGTATTTTTTTGTCCTCTATATTTTGAGTTTTAGTTATTTAATACATTTAAGCATAAAACCAATAATTAAATAATCTAAGATCTAAAGTGTTATGCTCTTAACCTGCAAAATGATACCCAAATACAGAATATGCGAAGAAAAGATACCCAGAACATAGAATAACAATGATTTTATTATTCAGAGAGTAATGTTCACTTGCCTCTTCGAGGGGGCAACCACCAATAGAGCAGAGCTCGAATACAAAATAAGACACAATGCTCCTCGTAGGGAGTCTCTATCCTTTATATATGACTCATACATGCAATACCACGGGCCAATACCATGGGTTTTATTAATACCATCTATCTAATACTACGGCCCATTTGCAACTAACTGTGGTCCCGTCATTAATTGCGGGTTAACCACTTACAAATATTAATATGGGCTTTATTGACTCTTGACTATGACGTGATCCCATGACATAAATAAGGGGGTTAGGGTGGGACCCTAACATGCCCTCCCCCTTAAGACTAGCCTTGTCGTCAAGGCTGAAGCTGCGGAAACTGCTGAAGAATAGTGGCTGGTTCCCAAGTTGCATCTTCCGGAGAGGTGTCTTTCCATTTGACGAGGACTTCCTTAATCATGCGGCCGTGCAGGTGCTTGTCTCGTGTGTCTAGAACCTGTTCGGGTTGAAGCCAGATTGACCCTTCTTCGTCCAATTCAGGTAGACTGGTTTGAACTCGGCAATTGTTCCCAATCACTTTCTTGAGGCACGATACATGGAAAACTGGATGGATTTTTGCCGTAGGTGGCAAAGCCAACTTGTAAGCCACTTCTCCAATGTGCTGAAGTACTTGGTATGGTCCGTAGAATTTTGGAGAGAGCTTTTGACAACCCTTGTCTTTGAGTGATGTTTGCTTATATGGTTGCAGCCTCAAAAAGACCTGATCCCCTTCTTGAAATTGGCGCTCTGAGCGATGCTAGTCGACCTGTTGCTTCATGCGGTTCTGAGCTTGATGAAGATTCTCTCTAAGATGGGCGAGCATGGTTGCGCGGTGTTGTAGGAGTTGATCCACTGCTTGTACTTTGGAGCATCCCTTGAGCTAAGAAGTAGGGGAAGGCGGTAGTTGACCATATACTGCTTCATAGGGAGTCATTTTGGTGGTGGCATGATAGTTGGTGTTATACCACCATTCAGCCAGAGGTAACCACTGTACCCAAAGGTGTTGCTTTTCTGAAGTGAAACACCTAAGGTAGGTTTCTAGAAATTTGTTGACGGCTTCGGTTTGACCATCTGTTTGCGGATGATATGAAGTACTGAGTTTGAGTTGAGTGCCTTGTATTCTGAAGAGTTCCTGCCAAAAATTACTGGTGAAGATCGGGTCGCGGTCGGACACAATAGAAGTGGGCATGCCATGCAATTTGAAGATCTGATCCATGAAAGATTGAGCAACCAAAGTTGGTGTAAACGGGTGGGGTAGGGCACATAAATGAGCATACTTTAACAGTCGGTCCACAACCACCATGATGACTGATTTGTTCCCTGACTTTGGAAGACCTGTAATGAAATCCATAGAAACCTCTGTCCAAATTGATGCCAGAATGGGCAATGGTTGTAATGTGCCTGGTGTGTTGACGGTTTCCCCTTTGTGGCGTTGACAGACATCACATTCTGCTACGAAGGTAAGGATGTCCTTTTTCATGCCTGTCCAAAAAAATGATCTTTTGGTGCGAGCATACGTCTTCTGAAAGCCCGAATGTCCTGCAATGGGAGATGAGTGCAATTCTTCCAAAATGTGACTTTTGAGGGTGGATGTTGTTGAGATTACGACTCTGTCCTTGTAGCGAAGAATATCATTCTGCCACGAGTAGCCCTTGGTGGAATTAGGATCTACCTGCAATTGAGAAATGAGTTGGGAGAGCCCGGGGTGTGAAAACCATTCCCTGCGAGCCTCTTCAATCCAGTCTGGAATGGGGAGGGAAATTGCGAGCAGAGTACTTTCCTCCTCAAATTGGCGAGATAATGCATCTACTACACTATTGTCTTTCCCTTTCTTGTAAATGATCTCATAATCATATCCCAGCATTTTGGCTAACAATTTATTTTGTTGTGGGGAGGATAGGCGTTGCTCCAAAAAATATTTAAGACTGTGATGATCTGTGCGGATTTGGAAACGTCGCCCCAATAAGTAAGGTCGCCAGGTCTCGACTGCATGTAAGATGGCCATCATTTCCTTCTCATAGGTAGATTGGCCCAGATTCCTCCCACTGAGTTGTTGGCTTGTGAAGGCCAACGGTCGCCCTTCCTGCATTAAGACCGCCCCAATACCTATACCCGAAGCATCACATTAAATGACAAAGGATTTGGTGAAGTCAGGTAGTGCTAAGACTGGAGTGGAACACATGGCATTTTTGAGAGCGGTAAATGCCTGTTGTGCTTCCTCGTTCTAGAAGAAGGAATTTTTCTTTAGGAGTTGAGTGAGGGGTTTCGCTATGCGGCCATAGTTGCGGACAAATTTACGATATTAGCCTGTGAGACCCAAAAATCCTCTCAAGCTCTTCAAGGTCTTAGGTTGAGGCCATTCTTGCATTGCCTGGATCTTTTTGGGGTCCACCTTGACACCTTCACGCCCCACAATGTGGCCCAAATACTCAACTTCTTCCATGCCAAACGAACACTTGGACATCTTGACAAATAATTTATGCTTGCGGAGCAGTTGCAAGAGTAGATCTACATGCTGAAGATGTGCAGCCCAAGTGCCACTATAGATGAGGATGTCATCGAAGAAGACCAGGACAAATTTTCTGAGATATGGTTTGAGAATGTGATTCATAAGGCTCTGAAAAGTAGAGGGGGCATTACAAAGACCAAATGGCATGACCAGGAACTCATAATGGCCTTCATGAGTTCTGAAAGCCGTCTTGGGAATGTCGACTTCCTTCATGCGAATTTGGTGGTAGCCTGAGCGAAGATCCAACTTAGTGAAGAATTGAGCCCCATTGAGTTCGTCCAGCAAATCGTCAACCACCGGGATGGGAAATTTATCTTTGACTGTCAACTTATTAAGGGCCCTGAAGTCGGGACACATCCGCCACTCCCCATCTTTCTTGAGCACCATGACCACTGGGGATGAATAAGGACTAATGCTGGGACGAATGACACCTGCTTCCAACAGTTCCTTGATGATTTTTTCTATTTCATTCTTTTGGGTGAACAGATATCTGTATGGCCGCACATTTGGGGGTTGGGCCCCTGGAACCAAGGTGATGCTATGATCATGTTCCCCTCGCGAGGGTGGAAGCTCATTAGGCTTGTCAAAGACCGTCCGATGGTTATTTAAAATCTGTTGCATCTCATGATGAATTGGCAGAGACATGGTTTCGACTACCTGGATGGCATTAAATTGAGCTACTACTCCATGATGGCCCTTTTTAACAATTTTTCCATCCTATGCGAGCTGATGATAGAGGGGGCTCCCACCTGGAGTCCACAGAGGGTATGTGTGGAGTTGTTATGCTTAAAACTCATATATAACTCCTGGAAATCCATTGTGATTGGCCCAAGAGTGCGGAGCCATTCAGCGCCGAGGAAAATGTCGCAACCCCCCATGTGTATGGCAAACATGTGGGTTTTCAACTGATAATCCCCCATTTGAAGTTTGACATTTTCACAGCGGCCTTCACATTTCATTGTGCCCCCATCCGCAATTTGGACTTGGAAGTTAGAAACTGCTCGTACAAAACAATGCGCTGCTTCTGTGATTTTTTTATGGATGAAATTATGGGTACTTCCACTATCAATCAAGACTACTACTGGGCGATGTTTAAGAAAACCCCGGATTTTGAGAGTTTGAGGGGAAGAAATCCCTGCCAATGCATGCAGCGAAATAACTAGTTCGTTAGAGACATTCTCCTTTGGGTTGTCTTCTTCTAGCGCCTCATGTTCCTCAAGTGGTGGATCTTCCTCTGTTGAGCTGTAGTCAGTGGCATCTATTTGAAAAAATTTGGGCTCCTTGCATTTATGACCCGGGGAGTATTTTTCATCACACTAGTAACATAGTCCTTGCTTCCTTCTTTCGGCCATTTCCGCAGGTGACACCTTTTGGACCTTAAGTGTTTGAGTCGTGTTGTGAGCCTGTGGGGGACGACCTTTAGCAGGGAAATTTGGGCGACTGTATTGAGCTGCTAATGCATGTTCCACCTTACGAGCTACCTGGCAAGCCTCCGTCCACGTGGGAGGGTGGTGAAGTAGAACTCTAGCTTTGATGGCTTCTTTAAGACCGCTGATAAAACATTCCATGTAGAACTCATCTGTGAGACCCCTAGTGCAGAAGGCTAAGGCTTCAAAAGCGGTAATATATTCATCCACTGTACCAGTCTGTCGGAGCTTAGTGATACGACCCAAAAAAGAGTCTTCCTATTCAAAGCGATCTCAAAGAGCTTTGGTAAATTGGGTCCAAGTCCTAAAAGGTCCATTGCAACGCTGATGCCATTCCCACCATTGCCACCGTTCATTGTCCAAGTACATGCTCCCAATCATAAGCTTATTCGCATCATCTGGGATATGATTCAATTTGAAATACTGCTCCATTTGTGCTAGCCATGCGGACGGGTGAGAACCGTCAAATTTATGCACATCCAACTTGGGAGGTCGCTGACTGGGTGGTGGATGAGTGTGCCAGACGTGAGGAGAGTGGCTAGACTCACCTTCATTGTATTCATGGCCATTATACGCCTCCTCGTGGGCTTGCTCCTTGCCCTTCGGGAGGAATTGCTGTATCTGGAGACTTAGTCCTTGAAACTCACGTTGGAGGGATTGCACGGAGTCTTCCAGTTTGTCCATCCTTTCATTTGCCATCGCTTGAGCTCTAGTCTCTACCATACACCAACCTGATGAAAAATTGGGACCACCAAAAAAATTTGACTAATAAATTGAATGGTACCACCTTGCTCAGCTCGTCGTCCTGATTTTGATGGGCTAGATCACCAATAAGCGCCCCGGAAGATCTCAGACTTTTTTTTTTTTTTTTGAAAACTCCTAACGGAGTTTTACTCCTTCTTGATCAATACTGCAGTCGCCAAATCCTCAAAATGTCAATGCTGCCAAAAGTCCTGCGAAAAGTATACCCCGGTATAGGAACCCTTCACAACAACTCCGATCTGGTGGGTCTGAGAGATCTGAATGGCGGAACAACTGCTGCGGCGGATCTGATGGATCTGATGTCTGCTGCTGCTGCACCTCTTTGCACCCGTGGATCGGGAATAGATGATGTGTGATCCCCTGATAGAAAAGGAAACTATGGTCGTGAGGAGTGTCAGGTGCTACAGATCGCAATATACATAAGGGTCTGGCAGTAGTACTCGGCCCAATGTTTCAGGGCTCTAACTAAGGAGGATCGACCGTACCCTTATCCGTACAACCGACTTCCCTATCGTACGGGCGAGTAATCTCTCCGAGTGCTGTTCTCGGTGTACTGTAGCCACAAGACATCCGACGGTTTATCTATGGCGAGGTTTCAAGGGAGCCTAGGGGGTTTCCGATATACCCAGAGGGTACGTGGAAGACAGTCCATGTGCGGTTCTGTCTAATGCGCTACTACTCAAAGGGGTACCCATAGGGGTTACAAGGGAGTCCAACAGACGTGACCACCTCTTGTATTTCCTGTGTGCATGCCTCCCCAAATCCGCAGGTTTATGCGCTCAACGACATATCCCGTGGTTTAAAGACGCCGGAACACGTCTCTAGCCGAAATTTTTTTTGCTAAGAATTGGAGATCCCACCGGCCCTGGAAAGTGCTTTGATACCACTTGTTATGCTCTTAACATGCAAAATGATACCCAAATACAAAATATGCGAAGAAAAGATACCCAGAACACAGAATAGCAATGATTTTATTATTCAGAGAGTAATGTTCACTTGCCTCTTCGAGGGGGCAACCTCCAATAGAGCAGAGCTCGAATACAAAATAAGACACAATGCTCCTCGCAGGGAGTCTCTATCCTTTATATATGACTCATACATGCAATACCACAGGCCAATACCGTGGGTTTTATTAATACCATCTATCTAATACTATGGCCCATTTGCAACTAACTGTGGTCCCGTCATTAATTGCGGGTTAACCACTTACATCTATTTATATGGGCTTTATTGACTCTTGACTATGACGTGATCCCATGACATAAATAAGGGGGTTAGGGTGGAACCCTAACATAAAGGAAAGTAACTAACAGATTTAAGCATTTTATCAAATTTATGGTTATGAACTATTCTAGTGGAATATACACAACAATTTATATACCAATAGGTTATATCTCTCACAAGTTGGTGTATCATGTTGACCACCATAATATCGAGTGTATGTCATATCAACTCACATTATTTATGTGTGGAGATATTTGTGTGTGGCCTTTCAAAAAGATATTAGAGGGTCCAAAATGTTTGTTGGGTGTGGAGCCTAATTATCTTCCTGATTGTTCAAAGTTTTTTGTTTCAGTCGCGTTGGATACTTGTTCCTATCGGGGTGGCAACTCCACTCGTTTAATTGTTGTCAAGGGGGTCCAGGGGGGGTGATGACAACTTTTATGAGCCCCCCCAGCGGGGGTTTAGGGGCAGTGCCCCTGAAGCTAAAAATAGATGAAAATATTCCTTGTAAAATATTGTAATTTTGTAGTCAATCTGTGTTGTTCATTAGGCCAATGATATGACGGTAGAAGTTATGTTAATTTAGGGTTTTTTTTCCTTAGAAGGCACCCCCTCGGTTTATATGAGGTAATTTTATTGTGGCTGTGGATTATTATTCTGAGAGAGAGAGAGAGGAGGCTGTGTGAGAGCGAAGAGGAAATTACAACGGATCTGCTATAAGTTGTATCTCTTCATTTTACTAGATAATATAAAAGGAAGGGCTGACTTCTTCTCCATAGACGTAACCCAAACTGGGTGAACCACATATATTTGTGTCTCTCTTGTTTTATGCATTTATGTATTTGTGTTTTTACAATTTTTTGTGTATTTCATTACTCTGTTAATTAATTTCTAACAACTAGTATTAGAGCCGAAGGTCTATTTGGTTGATAGATGCGTATGAAAGAAGGGTTCCTGGTTTGAGTGGGAGCAATGGCAGAAGATGGTAGGTTTAGGGTTGAGAAATTTAATGGAAAAAAAATACCAGTTGTGGAAGATGTAGATAGAACATTATCTGTATCAGAAATATCTATACCTACCATTGAGTGGAAAATTAAAGAAGCTGACGAGTATGATGGATGCAGAATGAGAGATTCTTGATAGAAAGGCATTAGGAACAGGACAAATGTGTTTAGAAGTTATGTGGCATTCTGATGGGGTTGAGATTTTTGGGGTTAATCCAAAATTCCTTTTCCTTAAATAATCGATTCTAATGCCTATGGGTTATGGCCCACTAAGCCTTATCGGAAGCGCATTTTAGGCTTTAAGCCTTTAACCATGGACTTACATTAGAATCGAAGCCACCACTTTATCGGAGTTTTTCCTCCATTGGAGGCATTACACATATCGAGTCTTAGCCTTAACCCTTTGGCCGCAACACTTTACACAATACGAAGAATGCATGGGAAAATTCTGCTTAGAACCAATGCCGAACCTCAAATATTATAGGCCCGCCTTTATAACTATCGGCGGGTACGCCTCCTTCACGCCATTCCACAGTGAAACCTTCGAACTTTGAAACCTTCGAACTCCGATCAGCGATTGCTCTGATCGCCGATTGGCGTATAACCATATCGCTTAATCGACTGTCAACGTTCCATACACCATCGACACTGTCCCATTAACTTTCCCGATTGCGATACAGTGATGCAATCGTGACTGTTGATCTGATTCATGATCTGACAGTTGCGATTTACTTGCGTGATCACATTCTGCTAACCCTCCAGGCTAGACTCTATCCACTTCAAAGCACCGATTCCATCTAAACCGTTGATCTATGAGAGATCCAATGGCTCCTGTATATGCTCACCATTCCTCCTTATCTCAGTCTTCCGCCATTTGAAGGATTTTTGCGTTAAACGCAGGTTTTAGCCAGATCTATCAAGCATGCATAAGTTCTATAAATACCTCTGGATCCCCATCACGCCTGATGGTCGATCAACCCACTCAAAATTAGGATTTAAACCCTCAACATACATCTGAATAGAGTTGGTAAAGAAACTACTTACGCATACATGTATATAAAACACAGACAAGTGCACAATTCAACACAAACACACATATATTCTATTATATACAGAGCACGGTTAAAATTCTAAGGCATTTCAGCCTTAGTACGGGTTCTCCCCTCAACTACATTGCAACACTCTGGATTCACACAACACATATATCTCTGTCTCTCCTCTCTTCTCTACTGAACACGCAGGTTCAACACACACACACTTATATATATATATATATATATAAGGAAGCATTGTTGGATTGGATCACTGGGAAGGATCCGATCATATCCCTTCCTTGATTTACTCAAACAAAATCCCTCCATGATGCATGCATGGCAGATAACAATAGTAAATATCGTCGAGACTTATTGCTTCCATCCTTTCCATCTTTAAATCTATATTTAAGTCTGTTTTACTCAAACAAAAGCCCTCCATAATGCATGCATGGCAGATAACAATAATAAATATCCTCGAGACTTATTGCTTCCATCTTTTCCATCTTTAAATCTATATTTAAGTTTGTTTTAAAGAATATTTTCCGTGTTTTGCTCCGGTGGTCCACGCCTTCCTCTTTTCTCTGCTTTGGATTCCTCTCTTTAATTAAGGGTGCTGGATGATCTTGCATCAGACTCCCAAGGCACAAAAATTTATGACCTCCTGGTCATATGCTTCTCCTTGTCCTTAGAAATTCTACCCACTACATTCCTCAGTGGGACTGCCTTCATGGTCTTTTGTGAGCTGCAACCAACTTCTATAGTAATAGTCTTCCTCTGCTACACAATACCTCACCAAGATTTCTCTTGAGCTTAGTCTTTTGGCATCCTTCAGGTTCTCTTCTCTTTGGAACCCATTGAGCACATCTTGCTCTAGGTTTGCTGCAAGTCATCTCACCTTTTGCTGCCGTTCTCTGTGTGACAGTAATACCATAAACTCTCTAGATTATCAACTGTACCTCTTGCTCCTTCTTATTTCTCTCTGGAATCCTTCTCCTCGTAGGAAACTTTCCCTGCTCTGATACCAAATGATGGGGTTCAGATTTTGGGGGTTAATCCAAAACCCCTTTCCCTTAAATAATCGATTTTGAGGCCTGTGGGTTATGGCTTACTAAGCCTTATCGGAAGCACACTTTAGGCTTTAAGCCTTTAACCATGGACTTACATTAGAATCGGAGCCACCACTTTATCGGAGTTTTCCCCCCAGAGGCATTACACATATCAGGTCTTAGCCTTAACCCTTCGGCCGCAACACTTTACACAATACAAAGAATGCATGGGAAAATTCCACTTAGAACCAATGTTGGACCTCAAATATTATAGGCCTGCCTTTATAACTATTGGCGAGTCCACCTCCTTTGCGTCATTCCACAGTGAAACCCCCAAACTTTGAAACCTTTGAACTCCGATCAGCGATCGCTCCGATCGCCGATCAACGTATAGTCATATCGCTTAATTGGTTGTCAGCGTTCCATACACCATAGACACTGTCCATTAACTTTTCCGATTGTGATACAACGATGCAATCGCGACCGTTGATCCGATTCATGATCTGACGGTTGCGATTTACTTGCGTGATCGCATTTTGCTAACCCTCCAGGCTAGAATCTATCCACTTCAAAGCGTCAATTCCATCTGAACCATTGATCTATGAGAGATCCAATGGCTCCTGTATATGCTCACCATTCCTCCTTATCTCAGTCTTCTGCCATTTGAAGGATTTTTGCATTAAATGCAGGTTTCTGCCGGATCTGTCAAGCATGCATAAGTTCTCTAAATACCTCTGGATTGCCATGATGCCTGATGGTCGATCAACCCACTCAAAATTGGATTTAAACCCTTGACATACATCTGAACAGAGTTGGAAAGGAAACCACTTACGCATACATGTATATAAAACACAGACAGGTGCACAGTTCAACATAAACACACATATATTCTATTATATACAAAGCACGGTTACAATTCTAAGGCATTTCAGCCTTAGTACAGGTTCTCCCCTCAACTACATTGCAACACTCTGAATTCACACAACGCATATATCTCTGTCTCTCCTCTCTTCTCTACTGAACACGCAGGTTCAACACACACACACACATAAGGAAGAATTGTTGGATTAGATCACTGGGAAGGATCCGATCATATCCCTTCCTTGATTTACTCAAACAAAATCCCTCCGTAATGCATGCATGGCAGATAACAATAGTAAATCTCCTCGATACTTATTGCTTCCATCTTTTCCATCTTTAAATCTATCTTTAAGTCTGTTCTAAAGCATATTTTCCTTGTTTTGCTCCCCTGGTCCACACCTTCCTCTTTTCTCTACTTTGGATTTGTCCCTTTAATTAAGGGTGCTGGATGCTCTTGCATCACATTCAAAATTTAAAAGGAAACGACAACAATATGTTTAATGATGGCATTGGCCAAACTATATGAAAAACCCCGACCTCAAATAAGGTATTTCTTATGAAGCGTCTATTTAATATGAAGATGTTAGAAGGTGGATCTGTTGTTGATCATTTAAATTAATTTAACAAGGTTACCAACCAATTAAATTTTGTAGGGGTAAATTTTTATGATGAAGTAATGACTTTGTTATTTTTGTGCTCATTGCTATAAAGTTGGAATGGCTTAGTTATGACTATTAGTAACTCTGTATTTGGATCTAGTACTTTAAAGTTTGATGATGTTGTTGGTGCCATCCTTAGCAAGGAGATGCAACATACAATCTATAATGAGACATCAGGTAATGTTTTGATTGCAGAGACTAGGGGAAGAAAAATGGAAAGAGGAAGGAGCTCATGAAATCGCAGTAAGTCAAGAAACGGTAGATCAAAATCCAAATTGGGTATAGTGTGCTGGAAATGGAAGAAAGGACACCTAAAGAAAGATTGCAAATCTTAGAAGGGAAAGAAGGTGATGGAAAAAAAGAGAACAATGATGAAGCGAATGTGACAGGTGATGTGTTGTAATATGCTTTGATTATTTGATTAGAGAATATTATTGATGTTTGGGTGGTAAATTTAGGGGTCTCATTCCATGCCACACCTAATAGGAAACATTTTCATGACTTTGTTCAAGGAGATTTTGGATAGGTTTGTATGGGTAATGAAAAATCCTATAAAATCATTGGAATGGGTAAGGTTTTTATAAAGAAAGAAAATGGAAATCAATGGATATTGAAGGAGGTAAGGCATGTTCCATATCTAAAGAAAAATATAATTTGAACATGGCAGTTAGGTGGCAAAGGTTGTGTAACTACATTCATAAACAAAACTTGGAAGGTCACCAAAGGAGCCCTGGTAATAGTAAAAGGAGAAAAGGGTGGTACATTATATTTATGCAATAATATTTCTAATTCTGTTAATGCTTTAACTTCCACAAGATCTGATACAACACTCTGACACCATAGGTTTGGGCACATGAGTCAGAAAAGGATGCAAATTCTTCAGTCAAGAAATTTGTTGCCAAGTTTGAAGCATCTTGATTTGGATTTTGATGAAAATTGTGTTTACAGAAAACAAAAGAGTCAAATTTATCAGAGTTACAAAGGAAAAGAAGTGAAAACTTAGAGCTTGTGCATACAATGTATGGAGACCTGCTCATATATCATCTCTCGCTGGCTCACGCTATTATGTTACTTTTATTGATGATGCAACTAGAAAAACCTAGATTTATTGTATTCGAAATAAATCTGATGTATTTGATACTTTCAAGAAATGGAAAAATTTGGTTTAGAATGAGACAAGAAAGAAGTTGAAGCGTCTTAGATCAGACAATGGAGGTGAATACTGCAACAAAGGGTTCGATAACTACTGTTCAAAGCATGGGATTCATAGAGAGAAGACAGTTCTAGGAACACCACAGGAAAATGGTGTGTTAGAAAGGATGACTAGGACAATCATGGAATGTGTAAGGTGCATGAGATTACATGCAGGATTGCCCTTACAATTTTTGGTAGATGTTGTAGATACTATTGATTATCTAATAAAAATATGGCCTTCAAGTTCCTTAGATGGTGGTATTTCGAAGGAGACATGGACAGGTAAAAAGATAAACTACTCATTTTTAAAGACTTTCGGTTGTGAAGCCTTTGTTCACATTAATAAAGAAAATAAAACAAAGCTTAAGGAAAAATCAAAGAAATGTACCTTTACTGGATATGGTGTTAATGATTTTGGTTATCTTTTATATGATTATTAAAATCACAAAATCATTAGGAGCATATATGTCTTATTCAATGAAAGAAACGGGAAAAACAAAACAAATCATGGGTATTTTTGAAATTATAGTTTTAAAATAATAGAATATAAATTTAAACATTTATAGTTTATTTAAAACTAAACAATATTTTCTAAAATTTCGTAATAGTTTATGCATTTTGGTCACCATTTAATGTTGCGGGTAAAACAAATATGAGGAATATTTCTTTCTATGTATCAATATTAATCATATTATTTATATTATTTTATGTGATAAACACAACTATATTCCACTAGTAGAAAATGAGCAATTAGTGACTAGGTGACTAAGAAAGTTAGTCACCACAACTTTTCCAAGTGAAATACTACAAAAAATGAGCAATCTTAAGTGACCGAACTAAAAACGACTAATATAAATTACTAATTTAGTCATGGGTTAAAGTATGTGACTAGCTAATAAGTAATACAATTAAAAATCACTAACATGAATGAATAATTTAGTCTAAGAACAAAAATACAACTACCTAACAAATACTACAATAATATGAATCAATTTTTTTATGTTAGTCATCTTAATTGTGTCAAGCAATCTAAACTTACAAGTGATAGGGGATTGACAGGTTGTTGAAGATTGGTTGAAAGGTTATCCTTCCTTAAACACTTCTTCATACTCACATGATGTATAGGTGAGCCAACTTTGCATTATTTATCTCTAATAATTTGTAATTTAAAAAATATCTTTTTTAATAAAAAAATTATTTTATGTATTTTTAAAAAATCTATTCATTGAATCTAATTGGATCTAGTTCCAATTTGAATTTTTTTTTTTCTCTGCAAATACTAAATACTATTAACTGTAAGGCAAAATATTTTTACATAGTGTCGAGGCCTCAGGTGACATAGTTTGAGAGCGCTCAACAGAACAGAACTGCCCCCTTACAAATAGAAGCTGGGGAGACCAGTTACAAAGATCAAGAAACCAGATGAAAGACATAGAGAGTGACATATTTAGCTGAGAAAGAGAGCTGAGCCACATAAACACAAAATCAATGCAAACCAACACAAAATGTATCACCAAATCCCCAGTTGGAAGCCAAAAACAATAGGTCATGAGTGCTGAAACCTGACTGTGAGCCTGAAACAGTAGCCAAAACAAAAAATAAAGAGGCAGTCCCAGGTGGCGCTACCCCTCCTTTGCCTTGCCATGATTCTTCTCCTCAGCCAGACCTGCACCGCCGGTTCTCAAACTTTCATTGCCACCCAAATCGTTGCCATGGATTGCCATGGAATGGCTTGCTTCACCTTGAGTCCCTTCCTCAGCAGCAGGTCCTGTATCTTCAAGGGGAGGAAGATTTTTGAGAAATTCCTCCTGTCCAGACTTCTCACTTTTCCAATTCTCCAGGCTGTCTTTGTCCATGGAATGCTCACTGCTTTGGGAAGGATCAGGAGCAATGCAGGCCAGAGGGGAGACCTGATTTTCCTCTTCCGAAAGAATAATGGTGATGTGAGAAGTAATAAGGGGCATATTCAAATTACTTTGAAATTTAAAGTGCGTGGTTTGGAAGGCACTGTTCGGAATAGGCTTGCGACCAGAGCTCAAAGGTGGCACAGCGTCGTGGATGGGGGGGGATTGATGGGCGCCAGTGTTATAGACATTTTTGTGCCTTACAGCTCTAAGCATGAAATGTCCATAAACCAAGGGCTCCTAAGTCCCTAAAAGTTTTGTTCTAACTCCTAAAGGAACAAGGTCAACAAATTACAGCTTCTCCTAGAAGTTCTCCACCAGAAACTACTCAAAATTGGTCAAAACTGGATCAGTGCACTTGCTCCATGGCGAGGGTGCTATGCAGCGCACCTTGTACACATGGGAAGTGCGTTCCAGTGCACCTAAATACACTGTGAGGGTGCGATGGACGAGAAAAGACAAGTGGCAGAGACAGTTTGCGAGGTGGATGATCATGGAATCTTCCAGAAACTTCTCATGGGACACTTGCCTCTCAAAATCGCCCAAGGATGAGTAAGAGATCAATGAGATATCCAAGTGGCATCAAGAACTATCAGAGAGAAGGCACTAATCAAAAAGCCAGAGCTGACTCACACCTCTGCAAATATCTATATATAGATCTCTCATCCCAGAGATCCAGAGGTTGGAGGCTGGAATTTTGTACATTGCAGAGAATTGCTGTTGGTTTTGAGATAGAGATCAGAGTATTGGGTGATTTATGCTTTGTTGGAGGCGAAGAGGGGATTCCTTTGCTGGGGGGTTGATGCTGGATCAGGAATCATCGGTTGTAACTCCTCCTGGATCTTCTTGTTATATCAATAAAACTATTTGAGTTTCTCCTACATGCTTGTGTATCAATGATGTTTTGTTATATTTGCATGTTTAGCTTAAATATGATCCTAAGCTATTTATGAATATAAATCCATGTCTTTGTGTAGTTTTCCTCTTCTGTGATCTTGCAGGAACTTGGTGAAGCTGGGCAAGTAAGGGAGCAGGTAGCTGGAAGCTATCAAAGAGGAGAGAGATTGGATCAAAGGACTAGCGCAAGATACAGGTTGGTTCATCCTATTCCTCTTCGTTTATAGTTCATAAAGAAGAATACGAAAGTAGTTTTCTCTATTTGTTTCTAAGGTACTGTCACACCTTAGTGGGATAGGGGCGTTCTAAGTAGACACTTTTCCCGTTAACAAAATGGCGACTCCACTGGGGATCGTGTCTAGTTAGTTTGTTTGTGTTTCTCTTATTGTTTGTTTCATAAACACAGAAGTAGCAATCGAACTGCATTTGCCATTATCAAATGCAAAGTAGACACCTGCTACTTCAATCCATTCACAAGATTTGTTTATGATTTGAACAGCTGATTCACAAATAATCTGATTACCCTTTGTGATAGCTCTTAGACCTCCTTTAAATCCACCCTCTGATTGTGCATTACTGATTGCTTTTACTTGGCCAAAAACCATAGATTAATCTGCGAACCGTGACCTAGAACCCGGATAGAAGTCTCGTTTCTGCCCCGGCGCAGGCTCTGTTAAGAGATTCTGCATTTCAACGCAGTTCTCGAGAGGGCTACCTGCGCTGCAATCCAGTTTCTCTGTGTAACAAGTGCGCTGATCAGCCTAGCCCTGTGCAGCTGAGGTTCTTTGCTTCATTTTTTCAATTTTGTCTCTGATTTTTGCAGCCTGTGATCAGTGTGTGTCTATTTAAAAACCCCTTTTCTTTGCCTTAATTCCGCCTCCTTTGTACAAAAAGACTGTAGATGTTCTTTGTGTGTTTGTTACATCATTTACAGTTTTCCATTGAAAGAGTAGAATAGTCATACTGTCGCCCTTGGATTTAGATCTATCGTAAGTGTCGATTTTGATCTTAGGAGAAAGTTTATTTGCTATTGACAGTCGATTATGATTTTACTTTTGCCTCTGGTTTGAATTTGAGATTTTCTAGTGTCGAAATGAGTGTTTATTTCAAAATCATAAAGTGTCGTAATCCTCTCTACCTTTTGATTTTGAAAAGAAGCTTGTTTGTGTTTGTCACTTGAAAGCAAATTCAGATTTGTACATCAACTTTCTTTTTAGGCATCAATATTAAGAAAGTGAAAACAAATACATGCATATGTGCATTTGCATATTGATAGTTTGCTTGGCTTGATTTAGGAAAAGAGCATTTACAGTGTGCTCTTTGCTCTTTGAGAAAAGATTGTGTCTTTCTTTTCCCCTTGTAGCTAGGATTTTCATTGCTGAAAAGAGATAAAAGTTTGCTTATCATCTTTAGATTGCATTTTAGGAATTACATCTACATCTCGTGGTGATCCCAAAAGGCAAACTTCTAAGAAAGATCAACTTAAAATAAATTGAATGAATCTAACAACGCTTTGGAACTTAACGCACAACATTTAGAGGTCTAGGCTAGAGACGTATTCTGGCATCGTAAAGCCTAGTAACTGTTGTCCTCACTGATGGTTGGGTGATTCCTCCACTTTGAGACGATAAGTGCCAGTACGGACTTGTGCTCCCACGTACCGTTGAGTATATATTGGGAGACCCCTATAGGCTTAAAACCTTTTATCCATAGGAAGCCGTGTCGGCTGCCCTACTGATCGCAATGCGCCGAACACAGCATTCGGGAAGATTGACTGCCGTACCGTAAAAAGTATTCTGCAGTTTTGTGATTGGTTTGGTACTTCCTCTACCTAGATCTCCAGAGCAGTCCCTTTCGTTCCTTTTGAGACTCCTTAACGGAAAAGGTCCATCTGAGCACTTGTCACTTCAGGCTCATTAAAAATTGAAGGAGACTAGAGTCATATTTTGTTTTTTCTCGACTCTTTAAAATTGAAAAAACAAGTTGTGTCAAAGCGTCTAAAAATTTATTTTAAACGAAATATTCATACCCTTTTCCTACGTTGATCTTAGGTTGAGAAAATGGAGTCTACCAACCAAGGAATTCCCCTTGGTGGAAATCCTAGTCCCTTCTCCTCTTGGGGAGATGTTGGTGCACCCCATATGGCCACATTGTCGCTTCCAGGACTAACAATTGGCTTGCTAGTATGGCTCTTCTCAACCAATGTCGTTCAGAACACCACTAGTCCTGAATAATCGAATCAGTAATTAGACGAGTCCAGAGTTGCCCACCAACCTTCTACTTCCTCTAATTCTTCCTCTCCTCCTTCCTCTTCGCTTGATGGGGCTGGCAAAGCCAAAAGTCAAGTTCCTAAGTAGAAGAAGGAGAAGAAGAAGAAAGAGAAGAAGAAGAAGGAGCCAAAGGCGAATGGGGGAAAACGAGTGTCGTCTAACGAAAATCCACACACTGCACCGACCAGGCCTAAATCGCCTTGTGTCATTTGCAAAGGAGAACACTTTCACAGAGATTGTCCTTACATCCCTCGGATACTAAGGGACTGGTCTCCTCGTTTGCACAATCCGGTGTCATCAACCTCTGATGATCATGTTGAAAGCACACCGTCAACTAGCGAAAGTGAAGCCCCAGGAAAAAAAGGGAAAGCTAGATTTCCCTGTAAACTGTGCGAAGGAAATCATGCCGTCCACCGTTGTCCCTTCTTAGACGAAGCGAAAAGAGTTTTGGATGATCGTCCGATTTCACCGTTACGACTTCCTCCTGGATATAAAAAACTCTTGCCGAGTCCGTCGCTAGTTGAGAATCCAGCTGGCCCGCTCAAGTGGTCTGCTGAAGCACCTATCATCGAAGATAAACCATCTGAATCCATACCAAACGAAAGTCAAAAGGTCGAGGCGGCAGTTGACCCGGTCTTGCCTTCAGAGGTTTTATCTTCAGATGATACAGTCACTGAGGAGAACAAGGATGACACCGTCCAAATTCTCTTCATCAACACAGACTCTGATGAAAATGGGGGCAATCTACCCATTCCCTTACCGCAGGAGGGAAGTTCGTCAGAGCCATACCCGGCCGTCTACTCGGTCCCACCTCCAAGCAACCTAGTTGTCTCCTTCGACTGGAATCAACTAGGCAGACCCCGTTTACCAGCAAGCATACCATTCCGAATTATCGTTCAAATATATAGAATGGTCATGGCTGGTACCATCATAGATGAGGGGGCTTCTGTGAGTATCCTTTCCTCTATTGCTTGGAAAGCGCTTGGTTCGCCATCGCTGTTGCCTGAGATGAGAAATCTGACAGGCTTTGATAAAGGAACCAGTCGACCTTTAGGGATCCTTCCCAATGTGCCCATAACATTGAGAGGGAAGATAGTTCAAATGAACATAATGGTTGTTCAAGGACCCTTGGATTATAACCTACTCCTTGGACGAGACTATATTTATTGCATGGGAGCCATCGTCTCCTCACTCTTTAGAGTAATGTGTTTTCCGCACGAAGGAAGAGTGGTCAAGCTCGTGGACCAGCTTTCATTTCCCGGATCACGCATAGCAAATAGTCATATACCATCCCTAAATGGTCTCTTCACACAAGAAATGTCTCAATCTCCATTCCGTCCTCCCGATGAGCACGAGTAATTCGGAGGGATATGACTGAAACCCAGGGGGCATGTGTCCTGGTCTGCTTTGGCAGGAAAACTTCAGGTATAGGGTAGGTTTTCGCGGGAGAATATGACTAGTCTGTACCCCGTCCGTGATTGGAAGAGGGGTTATTCTAGAACAAGATTCTCTTGTCAAAGTTATGTAAGTGGCGAGCACCGCCACTCACCTTTGTTTATCTTGGTAGACATCGCCGAAGAAGTGTTTTGTTGGCACTGCTAATGGAACAATCTTTGGGTGACCTGTAAGAGGTAGGCCTCTCCCGGTAAAACAAATGTTTTATTGGACTAAAGAAGGGGTAACCTTGAAACCATACTTTATACCTGGGGGCATGCAAACCTTTTGGAGTGCAAGCGAGGGGCGGCTATTTATTTTTTAAATTTTTAGGACCTCTAACCCTTTAAACTCGTAGGATTAGTCGTCACCTAACTTGCATAAAGAAAGGATGTGGGGCAAAAATCTAAAATCTGCCGTTTTATATGAGACATTCTTATCATATGACTGGATTAATCGAGCAGTTTTAGCACATAGTTCAAGCTCGTTAAAAAATAAACATAAGACATGAGCAAGTGTTTCCACCCGCGTTTAAGCTCGTTAAAAAATGAACTATTCTCCGGTAAATAACCACCGTGAATGAAGAATTTCAGCCATTAAAGCCTTGGTCGTGTTTGCACCGTCACCTCCAATTTTCCATTGGCCGATCATTCACCTCCATTTGATTGTTTACCCATTTTGAGGAACAGCTGCGAAGAGTGATTTCACTAGCCATCCTTGTGACACTGCCGTGATTGGAAAATTCCAACCCTTACCTGGAATCAGCTGCTACCCTTTTTATCATTCGTTCCTCAAAAGACGAGTCTTCTTTAAGCTCTTTTCAACTGACTCGTAAAATATGAAAAGATTGCCGAGGTTTGGCCTTCCAGCTCGTTAAAGCGACCGGAAGTGCTATCCCTCCTCTAGATTTTAATCTTTTTGGACCTGAGGGATTATTGCACAAAAAGATCGAGCACTTGTTTTGTTCGGCTCGTTAAAACTATCGAAAATTCATCCCTTCTATATTGTTTTATACTTTTTCGGACTTAAGGGATTAGATGACGAAAAAGGAATTTTGGAGTTACCTTTATGTACCTTTTCAGACTCTCTAAAAATGAAAAGGACCGAGTTATCTTTGTCGTTAAACTCGTTAAAAAGATTAATAGCGACAAACTTGTCTTTAGACGAGAACGAGTTTCACTATCGCTAGGCTCGTTAAAACATAGCGATGGGTTTGCGCGAAGGGCAAATTATAGAACAAGCATATGTTATCCTCCTCAAGCTTGACAAAAATAAAGAGGTACTGGTCAGCAATGACTGGGGAAAAATTGGGAAGAAACTCAAAGAATCTTTATTGGTAGCAAGTCGCTCTTGAACATGACACTTCCACTCCGTGCCTGGGTCGGGTTGGGTTGTTTCATTCACCGGTCACATCACCATGGTCACGCCATACCATCCACATTTGGGGTAAATGCTACCAATCCATCACATAAGTGTCGCCGACATGTTCAAGAGAAGTCATCCAGAGAAGTCACCCGTGTCCCATCCACTACCATACATTATACTTCATTCGTTCATGACCACCATCCTGAACCATATATCATCAGATCGTTTTCGCCCCCATCAAAATCATTTGCTCCGTTCTGTGTCATTGATGTGGGATTCATCAAGGCCCTCCTTTGACGGATCACTTCTTGTCGACATCAGCTCATTATCCAAGGAGTTGATCTAGGAACACCCCATTCAGTACTTTGAAGCTTGCATGCCTCAATGGCAAGTTTCTCACTTCCGGCGACAGGTATACATCAATGACCTTCGACCGAAAGATTTTGTGTGGTGTTCGATGCCAAGTCCTTTATTCGCACCACGTGAATTGTACTGCAGTACCTTGAGGGTCATCATCATTATCGGTGATTCCTCTCGCGCTTGTTAACAGTTTACATCATTGACTGGTAATCAAGCGATGTCTTTCCATGTTCGACTTCAAATCATTTCTCACATGGATCGACTTGTACTTCGAGTGAAGATCGGACGAGATTGAAGACCCCGGATCTAGTTTCATCCATCCGGGCTGCGATATATATTCAGGAAAATAAAGACATTGAAATGTACAACATTGCAGCACAAATAATCATCCTACCAAAAGGATGATGGCTCTATCAGAATCATCAGTCTACCATCAGACGGTTGTTTGTCCTATGTACATGAAAATGAATTTATAAAGCTGAGCATGGGAATGCCCGCCTCAGCTAGATCATGAAAACAGTATGAAGATAATGTATTGTATTGTATCTTATTACAGGTCTCCTCCCAGCATTGAAAGAACTTCGGATCCTCCTAATAAAGCATTTCACCCGATAAACGGCCTCATACTTTAGAGGGAAACTATTATAGACATTTTTGTGCCTTACAGCTCTAAGCATGAAATGTCCATAAACCAAGGGCTCCTAAGTCCCTAAAAGTGTTGTTCTAACTCCTAAAGGAACAAGGTCAACAAATTACAGCTTCTCCCAGAAGTTCTCCACCAGAAACTACTCAAAATTGGTCAAAACTGGATTAGCGCACTTGCTCCATGGCCAGGGTGCTATGCAGTGCACCTTGTACACACGGGAAGTGCGTTTCAGTGCACCTAAATACACTGTGAGGGTGCGATGGACGGGAAAAGACAAGTGGCGGAGACAGTTTGCGAGGTGGATGATCATGGAATCTTCCAGAAACTTCTCATGGGACACTTGCCTCTCAAAATCGCCCAAGGATGAGTAAGAGATCAATGAGATCTCCAAGTGGCATCAAGAACTATCAGAGAGAAGGCACTAATCAAAAACCCAGAGCTGACTCACACCTCTGCAAATATCTATATATAGATCTCTCATCCCAGAGATCCAGAGGTTGGAGGCTGGAATTTTGTACATTGCAGAGAATTGCTGTTGGTTTTGAGATAGAGATCAGAGTATTGGGTGATTTATGCTTTGTTGGAGGCGAAGAGGGGATTCCTTTGCTGGGGGGTTGATGCTGGATCAGGAATCATCGGTTGTAACTCCTCCTGGATCTTCTTGTTATATCAATAAAACTATTTGAGTTTCTCCTACATGCTTGTGTATCAATGATGTTTTGTTATATTTGCATGTTTAGCTTAAATATGATCCTAAGCTATTTATGAATATAAATCCATGTCTTTGTGTAGTTTTCCTCTTCTGTGATCTTGCAGGAACTTGGTGAAGTTGGGAAAGTAAGGGAGCAGGTAGCTGGAAGCTGTCAAAGAGGAGAGAGATTGGATCAAAGGATTGGCGCAAGATACAGGTTGGTTCATCCTATTCCTCTTCGTTTATAGTTCATAAAGAAGAATACGAAAGTAGTTTTCTCTGTTTGTTTCTAAGGTACTGTCACACCTTAGTGGGATAGGGGTGTTCTGAGTAGACACTTTTCCCATTAACAGCCGGCTCAGTTTCCACAGCATGACCGACCGAGGGATGCAAGCTACTGTCACGATGCCCCCCTGAACGATGCCTCTTACCCGAACAAACCATGATGACAGACAGGTGGTAGGGCGCAGAGAGATTATAGATAGCAAAGACGACAGAACAGAGTCGGTTGAGGTGGAAGGGATACCCAACAGAACTCACAGACGACGACACAATACAACCAATGCGTAAATCCAGAACAGGGGAGAGCTTACCCTTGGTAACGTTGGCCTGGAGCTCGCGGCGGTGAACCAAAATCAGTCCATCACCAATAGCCTCCACTAACCAGGTTCCGTTGCCGAGAGTCTGAGCATAAGGCATGATGAAAACGCTGAGGAACAACATGATTAACTGAGATAATGTTGCGTCGCACAGGGCGAGCCATTAATGCAGATCTGCTAACCGATCCTGCATTAATACCTTCCTCCCACTCGCATAAGGTTAAGTCTCGGGAAGCCACGCTGCTCTATAGCTGGCAATACCAGACTTTAATTCTCTGCATGAGATGCATTAAGGGTGATGGTGCCACCCGCATCCAGGGAGTTCCAATTTGAAATTAATTTGAAGGGAAATTTTAAATTTTAAGACTATAATATCAAATAAAAACTACTTTAATTTCATATTAACTGACCTAGATCCATCTTAACCCTGGATCTATCAAGTGCCAAGAGGGGTCCAATGTCTCGAGGTGCAAGGCAAAACTTGAGGAAATGTTTGCACCTCGAGAGATTGGATATCTCTAGGCACTTGATAATTATAGGGTTAATATGGATCTAGGTTGGTTATATAATACTATATAATATCTATATTTGTATTTTTGTCTCTTTGTTATTCCCTCTTTCTATCTCATCCCCCAAACATACACACACTCTCTCTCCCTCTCTTCCCCTTCTCTGTCTAACTCTCTCATTCCCTTCTCTCCCTCTCTATCTATATCACTTTCTATTCCCTCCTACTTTCCTCTCTCCCTCACTCTCTCTCCATGACTCCCTTTTCACCCCCTCCCTCTCTCCACCTTTCTCCCTCTATGTTTTTCTTGTTCCCTCCCTCCCCTACCCCCTCTAATTCCATCTCTCTCCTCATCTCTATCTTCCTTCCTCTCTATCCCTTATCTCCCACCTCCCTCTATTTCTCCCCCCAAATCACTCTCTCTCTCTCTTCCTTCCAAATCTATCACTATCTCTCCCCCTCCTTGTCCTTCTCCATCTCTATGTCTCCATCTCTCCCCCTTCCCATTCCCTCCCTATCTATATCCTCTCCTCTTCTTTCTCTTCCCTCCTCTCCTCTCTCCCTCACTCTCTCTCCATCTCTCCATTCTCACTCCTCTCTCTCTCCACCCCTATCTCTCTATGTATTTTTTCTTTCCTCCATCTCTACCCCACTCCAATTCCATTTCTCTCTCTCACTCCCTCTCTCCCACCTCCCTCTCTCTCCCCCCATCACTCTCTCTCTCTCTCTCTCCTCCAATTTTTTCACGATATCCCTCCCTCTCTCTGCCCCCTCCCCAACTCTCTCTTAAATTTGATCACATTGTATTGTGTTTAAGAAATTATCTAAATTAAAAAAACTTAATTGGTTGTAAAATATTAAACCTATATTTTGGATCAATCATGTCAAAGAAAATAAAATAATGAAAAACTTTAAAAAGTCATGCACCATATTTAATCTATTATAATTAGTCAATTTGCTTGCTCTCATCCCTTGGATCCTTAGCTAAGATGGATCTATGCCGGTTCTTTATATATATATATATATATATAGAACTGGCATAGATCCATCTTAGCTTAATTTTATTAAAACCTTAATTTAATTTCTATGGGAATATTTTTAGTAGTGGTGAGGATAGAGTGTTTAGATATATATTAAATTGTAACATTTTCCCTTTTAGATTCAATTAAAAAAATATTGTAAAATTAAATTAAAATAAAATATTTTTATTATGAAATAAGTTATGGTTTTTTGGTATTGATAAGCCATGGTATTGGCCCATGGTATTGTAACAAAGCCTATTTACAAATTAATATCCATGGTAAAGTGAGGGTGAATATCCATGGTTAACAATCTTGTCATATTGTTATAAAATATTTTGATTGTGAAATAATTTATGTTTTTGGGTATGTGGTATAACAAATGCTATTTTTTACAAGTGAGGGTGAATATCCATGGTTAACAATCTTGTCATATTGTTATAAAATATTTTGATTGTGAAATAATTTATATTTTTTGGGCATGTGGTATCGATAATCCATGGTATTGAACCATGGTATTGTAACAAATGCTATTTTTTACAAGTTAATAATATCTACCGTAATGTGGGGATGAATATCCACGATTAAGAATCTTGTCATATTGTTATAAAGTATTTTGGTTGTGAAATAAGTTATGATTTTTGGACTTGTAGTATTGATAAATCATGGTATTGGCCCATGGTATTGTAACAAAGCAAGTTAATAACAAAATCAAAATATAGCAAATAAATATTTTGATTGTAAAATAATTTATGTTTTTTGGGCATGTGGTATTGATAATCCATGGTATTGACCCATGGTATTGTAACAAATGCTATGGGAAAGGTCATTCAACATGGAGATTTTGATAATTTTTACATGGGTATGAATTTGGAATCTGGAGAGTTCTTCCTTTTTACTAAAGATGATTTTTGTTCTTATGGGTAAACAATTTCGAGGGTTTATATGATAAAAGTATGAATTTTATCTAGAGTTGAGGGTTTAATGATTATGATAATGCAGATCTTGAATATTTTGGTAATTTTTACATGGTTATGAATTTGGACTCTGGAAAGTTCTTCTTTTTACTAAAGATGATTTTTGTTATTATGGGTAAATAATTTCTAGGGTTTATATGATCAAAGTATAAATTTTATCTAGAGATGAGGGTTTAATGATTATGATAATGCAGATCTTGAAGATTTTGGTAATTTTTACATGGGTATGAATTTGGACTCTGAAGAGTTCTTCCTTTTTACTAAAGATGATTTTTGTTCTTATGGGTAAACAATTTCGAGGGTTTATATGATCAAAGCATAAATTTTATCTAGAGTTGAGGGTTTAATGATTATGATAATGCAAATCTGATTGCCCCAAACAATTCATGAAAAAACAATGTACAAGTAAGCATTTTGCATGTCCTTATTGAGATTTTGGTAATTTTTACATGGGTATGAATTTGGATTATGGAGAGTTCTTCCTTTTTACTAAAGATTATTTTTGTTCTTATGGGTAAACAATTTCGAGGGTTTATATGATCAAAGCATAAATTTTATCTAGAGTTGAAGGTTTAATGATTATGATAATGCAGATCTTGATTGCAGCCAACAATTCATCAAAAGACAATGCACAAGTAAGAATTTTTCATGTCTTTATTGTACAAAGGGTTTAATGATTATGATAATGTAAATCTTGATTGCGGCCAACAATTCATCAAAGGACAATGGACAAGTAAGCATTTTGCATCTCCTTATTGTACAGATCAGTTCGCTCCTCCCTAAATTTTCTAGGGTCAGAATGCATGAAATTTTATTTTTTCTTTTCACCTTTTTTTAGTGTTTGATTGTTTTTGTAATGGACTCTACCATGCCCAAATTCAAAGGGCTCGAGTGATGCAAGAAAATTTTCTGGTAGGATGCAAATGCTAGACCTTCCTCAAACTTTGTTACATGAAATTAAAATTTCTTGTAATCATGAACATAAAATATTTTATTTTTCATCCTTAGATTTGGATCTCAATGCCTACAGTTTTGAACCATGTTACTATATTTTAAGTAGAATATACTTAGATCCATTAAACCTTACAACTCTCCAAAGCTTAGGCTAATTTTTGCTAAAAAGAATGAACCTAAATGGCTTTTGCAATTTAGATTCAATGCTTACAGACAATGATTAAAAATGGAAGAACCTAAATGGTATGATAACTTTTACCCCCCCATAAATTTCCAAGACCTTTCCTATTATTATGAACCTAAACAGAGAGAGTAGAGCAAGAAGAGGATCCTGGATGAGGTGGACCCTGACCTACTTGATACTTTGCAAAAGTTGGGCATGCCCTTGACTAGAAGAAGAGCTTGACCAACATTGTTGTAGATGCTTTTTTTGACAGTGTTTGCATTTCTACCATGAATAGGTAGACTCTATAGGCAGTTGTTGTTATCTTTGGTTCATTATAAGAGGTAATTAAAGAGTACCTTTATGTAGTTAGGAAGTAGCTTAGCAGGGTTGTTCCTCCTGCTGATAACTATTATGTTGCATTTTTTTTTTTAGTGATATTTCCTTCTATTAAATCCCCAAGCACACTTTGTCACCTATGGAAATATCCACTTATTTCAGGATGAATGAGATGGAGACCAGGCAATTTGAGAGGAATCTTATTATTGTAGATGAGAGGAGTTTTGTGAGGTGAGAGGAGTTCTGTGACATATATTGAAGGATGCATTGCACCATTTTATGACACCAATCATCTCCATGCCACAGTAGTGGATCTCTATTGCACCAAGGGAGCAATGATAAATTATTCCACTATAAATAATTGGTATGTCAGGGAGGAGGAATTCAGATGTGGGATTTATAATTTTATTACGAAAAGAGGTTTGTGTGATGGAGACAAATCCTACAGGTAAATTGTATCATTATATTTTTATGAAATCTTGGAATGTGTTCAATACATAAATATGCATGTACTCTTGAATTTATCTATGTTGTAATAAGATCAAGAATAAAGTTGTCATTGCAAATAATTGGGATCTACCATGTAAGTTTAGTTTACTACATGAAATTATTGATTTGTTAGATCCCAACTAGTTAGGGTTGAATTTATTTTTGTTGTAATCAGATTAAGAATAAAGTTGTCATTTTAATCATTGAAATATACCATGTAAAATTTAATGACAACATGAAATTGTTTATTTGTTAGAGCCCAACTTATTAGGATTATGAAGAGTCCTCTTTCATGACAATATTTATGAATGCTCTATTCTTGCTCAAAGAATTACAATTTACAGGAAGGTGAAAAATAAATGAGATGCAAATGAATGGATTCCGTTTTAAAATGTGTGGAGGGAGTATAAAATCATTTTCAGTTGCATTCAAATATTTTGGAGCACTCACTAAAGTTCTTCAATTTCCTCCTAGTTAATTCCATTTCTACTATCTCAATGCTTCTAGAAGTCCTTCTCCAAAGTGATCTCTTAATTATCTTAGAGGGAAATTTATTAATTGATTGGAACCCACAAATTACAATTTGATTAGGAGTAAGGGATGAGAAAGCTTCATATTCTTCAATATATTCCGCAAGTTAAAATCATATCGAATGATTGCATTTCTGTTTAATTGATACGACAATCACTCGACAATTTGTTAGGATTTTGAGACCTTTTTCAATGATTTTTTTTCTTTTGAAAGTTATGTTATCAATTAAAGAAATTAAAGAAAAGGTGAAAATGATGCAATTGAAGAATGCCTTGCTAATGTGAAGGGATTGGTATTTTCTTGACTCAAGATTAGTCACATTTGACTTCCTAGCATTTCTTTTAATTTAATTTTTGTTGTGTTTATATTGATATCCTTGAAGTTGGTGATCTACTATGTGTGTAATAGGAAGTATTAAATACTAAACACTCTCAAAGGTGATATTGATGGATGACTGACTTTAAATGAACCTACTTGACACTTTAGTATTACATGATCATGCAAAGAAAATATTAATCAATATTAAAGGGAAGATGATTAACGTGCAATGTTTCTTGGCTTGTCATATAATTACTGCATTTTGGCTGCCAATAATATATTTGAGGCTACGCTTTGGTCGTTACTTGTGGAGCTTCCCTTTGGCTTAGAAAAACATCGAGAATAAATGTCCACTGCATTGGCATTGGACATCATCAAAGAGGAATTCATTAAAATCAGTAGAAGACATGGGAGCAATTGGTACAATGAGCAGATAATGCTAGAGAAACATTGAGGAACCATAATTTCTTGTTTATTTAGATTCACTTGAAATTAACTAGTCACAAAAAGTACCTTTTTTTTCCAAATTTTTTCATGTATAAGATATAAAAACACAATTTTAGACTAATTATTAAAACTAATAATTATTTGATAGTCATAATTTATAATTAAATAATATAATATGATTAATATTATTGGACAAAACTATAGGGTCCGACTGTGAGGGGCATTGTGACAATATATGTACACTTCTCATTGTATTAGACAATCATCTCTCAGAGTGTGATATCCATCCAACGAAATGTACTCCCAAAGGCCATTGTGGGATTGAAATTTTTTCTTTCAGTGGAAAAGTGGTGATATATTTTCTTAGGCCTTAGTATTCTGCTTTTGTAAGGTTTTGACACCACTCATAGCTAGCACCTTCATTCAACCAAGTGAGGTACTCATCTTGGAAATTTGAATCATTTTGTCTCCACAATCCAATATGATGTTGGATCAATCTCATGATCCTAAAAACATAGGTCATAATAGTGAGGAACTTTTACTATGGGCAAAAGAATATCCAAATTTAAGGAACATGACTCTTTTAGAACAAGCAATAAGGATATTTTTTACACTATTTTTTTTTCCATTTGTTTTCACAAGTTATCTATTGCGTGATATTTTTAACATGTAACTTAGTTGGTATGATTGTGCCTAAGTTTTTGTTGAAGGTTGAATACTAAGTTCCTAAGGTGTTATTTTCTATGGTGACATTTTATTTGTTTTGTTTATACAGGTCATCTAGCCACATAGTGGCCACTATTGAATGTTGAGGTATATGTTGTATAAATATTTTATATTCTACTTTATTTTATATTAGAGTATTCATCGTCTTTCATGTATTATACTCTGCATTTGTATCTTCTTTCATTTTCAGGAGAGGAACTCAATATTGATGGTAAGAAGCAGCAATTGAAGAAATAGGAGAACAATAACACTAGAGCGACAAATGCAAAATGAGAGAGAGAAGAGAATCTGTCTAGTGATACCCTTAGAGCCAATATCTTGCATAAGACACACTCATAGACATTGATGATCAAGCCTTCAGAGTTGGTGAATTCACTTGCAACGCTTTGGCAACACAGTGATAATGTTTTGAAATGATAAAACAATATTTCATGTGTAAATTGTAGTCCAACCCATATTAAGTTGGAAACTCATATTGTAATACTTTATATTTTATATAATAATATTTATATGGTTGAAATTATTTTTATTTGCACTTGATATTATTTAGTCTCGTAATTAACATATGTAACTTTGCGTTATCATATTAGATAAACATGCACATTGTATGACATTTTTTAAAAATTTAGTCACAAAATCATACTAATTAATTTATGTTGATTAGTAATAAACACATAAAATCAATCTAAAACTACTAAATTAGTAGTTTATATTAATTAATGATGAACACGAATAAAATGAATATATGATTGAATTATTCGTTTATAATGATTATGAATGAAATTAAATGAAATGAATAGAAACTACTAAATCAATGATTTATATAATGAATATGAAAATACCAAGAAAAAATAAATGACTACTGCAAATGATAATTTTTTGATTAAAATGATCACTAAATTTTGCATATATACAACTATTAGCAGCTAATTTACATTATCTTATAACATGACTAAAATTTAGTCATATTTCTTTGGTCATTAATTGGTTTTAAATGATGACTAAAATTTGCATATATATTGTTGGAAATAATACTGAGAGGGGGGGGTGAATCAGTATTAGCAAGTCAATAATATTTCATTTCCATAATCAGATTCATATATGCTACTTCAGTTAATGGAACTTGCGTGTATACGCAACTGTATTTAAGGCAACTAGTGTATATCCTGCAAACTTATGATTCAGTTAATTCATCATATGTTGATCTTTAATCAGTGCATCAGAACCATATAAACAGTAACTAGGTGCAGAAAAAATAGAATAGACAATCACACACATGAACACAAGATATAAGGTGGAAACCCAATGTGGGTGAAAACCACATGCTGCAATCGTTTCTATCTTCTTTTTAATAAGAAATTTCCTTTTACAATTTTTTGTACTGGTGCAGTCTTATACCAGTACACATGCTTCTACCTGCAGAAGGCTACAACCTTCTTTCATTCTCCAGCTTCTCTTGGAAGGGAGCTACAACCCTCTAGCTCTTGTACTAGCTAATATGTTTACTAGTACGTAGGCGTTGGCCCACAGAAGGCTACAACCTTCTATTTTCTTCCAGGGACCACGTTTCATAAATTTTCAGACTAGATCCATCAATAACATCATTCAAACATCAAATATATCTTTATCAACTAATCTCCTTTGCACCAACCACAATTGAATTAATCAGTCACTTTTTAGAATGTTGTAACCAAAATACAGTAACCAGAATACAGTAAACAAAACACAGTAACCAAAACCCAATAACCAGAACCCAGAACACTACAACAACAAATAGAAGTAGCTAAAACATGTTTTATGAGGTATACGATACTTCCATGTGTTGAAACTATGTGAATACACTCTTTTCTCAAGGCGCACCTGCGTACAGATCTGCAAATCAAATTTAAGATGTATACGCTGTTTTGATATGCAGAACCAGCGTGTATACACGCCTTTTATAAAGTGAACCTGCATATGGATTTGTAAATGATGATTTAAACTCTACAACAATTCTAGACTTCAGTTATACCAAAATCATCATATTTATAGACTACAACATGTGCCCGTTATTCAGATAAAAGATCAAAACCACACAAAGATACTTCACTTCAAGCCTTAATATCTTGACCCATCATTAGATCTTATCCTTCATCAAGCACTAAGGTTTATCCTTGGTTCAGATCCAGCTATGCACCATAACCCAATAACCTGTATACTAGATCTTGCTCTTCATCAAATATTCAATACTTGAGTACATTTGCCTAATGATCTTCTCCTCCTTTTATAGTCTTAGGCCTTACTCAATACCATGGACCAAAACCACTTAGGACCAATACCTTGGACCAAATACCTAGGGTCAACACTTTGGACGAGATGCCTTGGACCAATACCATGGATCAAAATACCATGGTCCAAATACCACGGACCAAAACTTAGTTTTCCAACATGTACGCGCCTTTCCTTTTGTGAAAGTGCGTGTGTACGTTATACGCTCCTTTTGGTCTACTAACCCACGTGTAAACACAACTTGGTCAATGGGGAACCTACGTATACCTCTCTTTCTTCATTCTGTGAATCATCTGAGTGAGTTGCCATCAAGGACAACACCTGTGTCATAATGCCAAAAATCTCCCCCTTTGGACTTGATGGCAACCCCAAGTCACTCTCCCCCTTTGTCATCAAGGGCAAAGGGTTATGCTCCCCTTGAGCTCATGTGGATTTTTCTGATATGCTGAAGTGTGTTGATTGAGCTGCATGCTCCCCCTAAATATAAGCAAGGTCTACAAAAAAAATATGTTCTAAAAGAGAACATGACTCTAGACAGACATCATAAATGACCTTCCTATCACAATGACTCACACATACATCCATCTCCCAACCAAGTGGGGATATACCAAGTTTGACTCATTGACCCAACTAAGTGGGGATATACCAATTGTTTATACATGTCAAAACAAGAACATTACATCATCCATCCCATGCACAATGGGGTAACAAAATAGGTCATTTCATGACCTTGACATTAAAAGATATACATGACCAAATATATGAAAAGAAACTATCATCAGTAGCATCTGTCAATCAGCATCTAGACTAGAAACCATGATCTCCCCCTGAACTTGTTCCACCTGAATAAAAAACAATTGTGAATTTGTACCAAGATCTTCTAAGATAATGCCAACAATGCATTTTTAGAAGTATATGCTCCCCTTGAACCTGTGCCATATGATCACTGTCAGACCCATATCAAACTCCTTTCATCTTGAATTTGGCCCACAGCTTCTCTTCAAACTAACATATATGCAACTGTATCCACAGAAACTGGTGTATGTACGTGACTACGCTTCATGAAACTCGCGTAAAACCAATTTTCTCTGAAACAGATAAGTTTTAACAAATGGATGATGCATCAACTACTCCCAGCTTCTGTCTGAGATATTCAAATGTCTCTCTGGGTAGTGGTTTGGTGAATATATCAACAACCTGTTCTTTGGAGGGAACATACTCCAATTTGACCTTTTGTTCAAGCACTTGTTCACGTAGAAAATGATATTTGATGGGTATGTGCTTGGTCTTGGAATGCATGACTGGATTCTTTGAAATACTAATGGCACTTGTATTATCACATAGAATGGAGATGGGTGGAGTACATGTGATCTGAATGTCTTGCAATGTTTGCATCATCCAAAGGAGTTGTGTGTAGCAAGATGCAACAACCACATATTCTGCTTCAGCTGTAGATAATGCAATTGAACTTTGTTTCTTGTTGAACCAAGACACTAATCTGGAACCCATATAGAATGCACCACCACTAGTGCTTTTTCTGTCATCAACGCTTCCTACCCAATCTACATCTGTATATGCATGAAGTGTAAGATCTGTATCTCTAGGATACCATAAACCAAAATTCTGTGTTCCTTGAAGATATTTGAAAATCCTTTTGACTGCTTGAAGGTGTGATTCCTTTGGATTTGCTTGGAATCTTCCAACTATTCCCACTGCATGCATGATGTCTGGTTGGGTACTTGTTAGATAAAGTAGACTGTCAATCATGGATCTATAGGTTGGTTGATGTACTGCTACTGATTCATCATTTGAGCTGAGAATGCATCCTGTTACCATTGGGGTAAATACCGGTTTAGAATCTTCCATGCTGTATTTTTTTAAGAGATGCTTGAGATATTTGGTTTGTGATAGAAAAATACCATCTTTATTTTGTTGAACTTGTAGACCAAGAAAATATGTAATCTCACCAAGCAAGGACATTTCAAATTCTTGCTGCATTACCGAAGCAAAATTCTGACTCATGGCTTCTTCATTGCTACCAAAAATGATATCATCAACATACACAACAAGTATTAGCAATTTATTATTGTAAATATTTGTATATAGATTGCTATCAGCTGATCCTTTTGAAAAAACTTGTTGATGGAGATATTTATCAAGACGGTAATACCAGGTCCTTGGAGCTTGTTTTAGACCATAGAGAACCTTTCTAAGTCTGCATACAATTTTTGCATCATTTCCAAGAATGAATCCGTCTGGTTGCTCAATATAGAATTCTTCTTCTAAGTCTCCATTAAGAAAGGCAGATTTTATATCCATTTGGTATACTTTGAATTTCTGAAAACTAGAAAGAGCAAGGAACATTGTTATGGCTTCAAGTCTAGCAAAAGGTGCAAAAGTTTCTTCAAAATCTATACCTTCTTGTTGAGCATATCCTTTACAAACAAGTCTAGCCTTGTTTCTAATAACTTCTCCATTTTCATTCAGCTTGTTTTTGAATATCCATTTAGTTCCTATGATATTCTTATCATGAGGTCTAGGAACTAATTCCCAAGTATTATTCTTTTCAATTTTCTCAAGTTCTTCATTCATGGCCTTGACCCAACATTCATCTTTGCATGCTTCATTTACATTTTGAGGTTTGATGGAGGAAAGAAATGCTAGATAGCTTAAAGCTTCTGTAATAGTTCTTCTTATCTGCACACCTGCCTCTTTCTGTCCCAAAATTTGAGTCTCTGGATGATTTTTCTGAACATACCTGGATGGAGTCTTTTCTTCTACCGTTATCTGTTCTTCTAGTGCTTCATTGGTTTCTTCTTCAGAATTGGTCTGATTTGATGTGGGAGGATAATCCTCATCTTCTCCACAATCTTCGGTTTTTACTTGCTTTGGATTTTTGCATGCTTCATCAACCACAACATCAATACTTTCAATAATTTTCCCAAGTCTTTTATTATAACATTTATATACTTTACTTCAGGAAGAGTAACCAAGGAGAATGCCTTCATCTGCTTTGGGTTCAAACTTACCAAGTTTTGCATCAATCCTTTTGATGTAACATTTTCTTCCGAAAAGTTTGAAGTATTTTTTAGTAGGAGTCTTACCATACCAAAGTTCATGTGGAGTTTGAGTACTGTTTACCCGAACATTTTCTTGGTTGAGAATAGTGACGACAGAGAATGCAGATTCACCCTAGAAGGTCTCAAGAGTTCCAGACTCATCTAGCATAGCACGGACCATTTATTTAACAGTTCTGTTCATCCTTTATACCACTCCATTTTGCTGAGGAGTCCTTGCAGTGGAGAATTGCCTTTTTATTCCAAGTTCTTCACAAAAATTAAAGAACTCATCCGAGGTAAATTCCCCTCCTCGATCAGATTTCAGGCATTTGATTTTGTGATCTGATTCATTTTCAACCAAAGCTTTGAAGGCTTTTAATTTTTCAAATGCTTCATCTTTATGCTTTAGAAGTCCTATCCAACACATTTTGGAAAAATCATCAATGAACAATATAAAGTATTCTTCTCCACGAGGTGTCTTTTTCCTTGATGGTCCACATAAATCAGTATGAACAAGTTCAAGAGGCTTACTAGATGATCCTTCTTTTTCAGGGAAGTGCGCTTTGGTTTGCTTACCAAATTGAAATGATTTGCATATTGTATTTTCTAGGATGCTGATATCAGGAAGATCACAAACAGCCTGGAATCTGCATGCTTTTCTGATTTGAGAGAAGCTTAGATGCTCCAATCTTCTGTGCCATAGCCAGTGTTCATAATTTTTGCTTAGATAGCACTATTGTTGTCCTCCCTTGAGTATGTATAAGTTGTTTGGAGTTATTATACCTTTGATCACAGTTTCTCCTGTATCAAGCTCACGAACAACACATCCATTTGATCGAAATACTACTTCATTTCCTTGATCACACATTTGACTGACACTCAACAGGTTATGATTTAGACCATCAACATACATAACATTCCCAACTTTAATTTTTTCTTTTAAGAGAACAAAACCTTTACCTTTTCTGACAGTAGGAGTGTCATTTCCAAATGAGACCTTCTTTTCTTTTTCTAAGGCATTATATGACTGAAGTTTTTCTTTGTCACCTGTCATGTGTTTCGAGCATCCACTATCAATGCACCACTGATTTTCTTGTCCTTCTGCATACAAGACTATACCACATCTTTCAATTTGCAGTTCTTTCTTTCTCCATATTTTTGGATTTAATGAAGTTTTCTCCTTTTGAGATGTTTGCCAAACTTTACTCATGCATTCAGATTCTTCATGACCGAAGTTGTTGCAAATAGAGCATTCTATTTCATTTTCAAGAAGAGGAAAGTTATTGTAGGTCCGTTTCATGATCCCTGTCACATTCCTTTGATTTCATGCTTCTCTAGTCATGATGGTCTTGTAAGCAGCACATTGAGCAGCTTTGTGTCCAAAGTTATGACATGAAAAACATTGGCCATTAAAGAAGTTCCTAGATTATCAAATCTACTGACTTGGTGATTGTAGTTTTTATTGATATTCATTCTTGAAACAGATTGAGTATGATTTACCTGAGGTTGGTTGTGGCTTTTTTTCATCCTTGAAGTAAATTGAGCCTGATTTACCTGGTGATCTTTTTTATGCCTTTGCTAACGATTGTCAAACTGTTCACTGCTCTTTGCTACATCAAGATAGCTTTTAGTGGAGGTTGACGACTTCTGTGCTTGAGATGCTTCTTCAGTATATCCAAGACCTGTCTTTATTAGAGGAGAATGCTGCACTTTGATAATTTCATTTAAGGTTTCTGATCCTTTAGCAAATCTAAGATTGAGAGCTTTTGTTTTCTCAATATCCTTTCTTAGACCCACAATTTCACATTCTAGTTTTTCTGTTTTAGCAAGTTGGAATGTCAGAGTATCTATAATCATATTCTTTTCTTCTAAAAAAATTTGAGTTTAGAGATTTCTTCATAAAGGTCATCTTCATCTAAAGCATCCAAGAAATCATCATCTTCAAAAGCCATCAGAAGTCTATAGTCATTACTATTTTCATCTTCATCACTAATTGATAAACCATCGCTATCTTCGTGCGGATAGTAGCGCTTCTTACTTACACTTTGTTTTCTATTCCATTTTGCTGATTCCTTACCGTTATCAACCTTATCTTTATGAGGACATTTGGCAGCATAATGACCGACTCTTCCACAAGCAAAACATTTGAAAGGTAGTTTACCTATGAATCTTTCGGAACCGTGTTGAAGGTTCTTGACAAAGTTTGCTTCTTCCTCTCCTTCTGAAATATGTCCTGATTCATTGAGTTCTTCTCTTCTTGAAGCTTTAAATGCGGCTTCTCTCATATTTGATGGACCTCCTTTTCTCATTTCGAAATTACTTAAGATTCCATGCAGCTGTGTCATAGTAATAGTATGAAGATCCTGCTTTTCTTCTATGGCAGATACTTTTGATTCAAACTTAGTAGACAAGGATCTTAAAACCTTTTCAACTAAAGTAACTTATTTTATCTCTTCATCTAAATTCTTCATGCAATTAACAATGTCATCTATACGTAAGAAGTAACTAGCTATACTTTCATCATTGTGCATTTTGAGAGTTTCATATTGAATTCTGAGAGTTTGCAGTTTTGCATGATTTACCTGATTGTCTCCTTCATAGCTTAGAATGATCTTATCCCATATTTCTTTGGCGGATTTGAGCTGCATGACTTTGACAAATTTGATTGTGACATACTCCCCAATAATGTATTAACAGCCTTGGCATTGGTTTCATATTGCTTTTTACCTGCCGCATCTGTAGGAATTGCTGATGGAAATGTATATCCTCCTTCCACGATTTCCCAGACATATGTTCCAACAGATTGAAGATAGGTTGTGGTTCTTACCTTCCAATAAACGAATTTGCTCCCATCAAAGATTGGTGGTTTAATGGATCCCTATCTTTCATGGTTACTCATGATGATATATCTTCCTTCAAGTGAACAAGCTTCTTCTGAAGGACCTACTCTGATACCAATTGTTGGAAATACTACTGAGAGGGGGGGGGGGGGGGGGGTGAATTAGTATTAGCAAGTCAATAATATTTCAATTCCATAATCAGATTCATATACGCTACATTAGTTAATGGAACTTGTGTGTATACACAACTGTATTTAAGGAAACTAGCGTATATCTGCAAACTTATGATTCAATTAATTCATCATATGTTGATCTTTAATCAGTGCATCAAAACCATATAAACAGTAACTAGGTGTAGTAAAAATAGAATAGACAATCACACACATGAACACAATATATAATGTGGAAACCCAATGTGGGTGAAAACCACCTGTTGCAATTGTCTCTATCTTCTTTTTAATAAGAAACTTATTTTTACAATTTTTTGTACTAGTGCAGTCTTATACCAGTACGCAGGCTTCTGCCTACAGAAGGCTACAACCTTCTCTCGTTCTCCAGCTTCTCCTGGAATGGAGCTACAACCCCCTAGCTCTTGTACTAGTTGATATGTTTACTAGTACATAGGTGTCGGCCTATAGAAGGCTACAACCATCTCTTTTCTTCCAGGGACCACGTTTCATAAATTTTCAGACTGGATCCATCAATAACATCATTCAAACATAAAATATATCTACATCAACTAATCTCCTTTGCACCAACCACAACTGAATCAATCAATCACTTTTCAGAATGATGTAACCAGAATACAGTAACCAGAATATTGTAAATAGAACACAGTAATTAGAACCCAGTAACCAGAACCCAGAACCAGTAGCATATGAGGTATACGCTACTTCCATGTGTCGAACCTGCATGCATACACTCTTTTCTTAAGGTGAACCTATGTACAGATCTACAAATCAAATTTAAGATGTATACACTGTTTTGATATGCAGAACCAATGTGTATACACGCCTTTTCTAAAGTGAACCTGCATACAGATCCGTAAATGATGATTTAAACTTCACAACAATTCCAGACTTCAGTTATACCCAGATCATCATATTTATAGACTACAACATGCGCTAGTTATTCAGATAAAAGATCAAAACCACACAAAGATACTTCACTTCAAGCCTTAAGATCTTGACCCATCATTAGATCCTATCCTTCATCAAGCGCTAGGGTTCATCCTTGGTTCAGATCCAACTATGCACCATAACCCAATAACCTGTATACTAGATCTTGCTCTTCATCAAATATTCAATACTTGAGTACATTTGCCTAATGATCTTCTCCTCCTTTTATAGTCTTAGGCCTTACGCAATACCATGGACCAAAACCACTTAGGACCAATACCTTGGACCAAATACCTGGGGTCAACACTTCGGACCAGATACCTTGGACCAATAACATGGATCAGAATACCATGGTCCAAATACCACGGACCAAAACTTAGTTTTCCAACATGTACGCGCCTTTCCTTCTGTGAAAGTGCATGTGTACATTATACCCTCCTTTTGGTATGCTAACTCGCGTGTACAGATGGCTTGGTCAATGGGGAACCTACGTATACCTCTCTTTCTTCATTCTGTGAATCATCTGAGTGAGTTGCCATCAAGGACAACACTTGTGTCAAATCTGTGTCATAATGCCAACATATATGACTATTAGTAGATAACACGACCAACATTTTGGTCATTAATTTGTTTTCTCGAGGATTCATATAGTAATATATTTTGTTGTATATTTGGTCATTAATTGCGACAATTAATGACTAAACCAATGAAAAAATAATGACCAAATTTATGACTAAATATACTACTAGATGGTAAAATTGAGGAAGCCAATTAATGACTAAGCTAAAAATGACTAAAAGTTGGTCGCATTGTAAGATATTGTAAATTAGCTACTATTGGTCACTGAGTGAAAAATGGTCGTTTTTATGCAAATTTTAGTTTTTTTTTTTAAGTAACTAATTGGTCATTTTGTACTAGTGTTCAACACCCTTAACATTATCATAGTTATATAAATTAATATTAAATGATAGGAGACATCAATTCATTCTTTATAAACATCCATAGAGTCCTTATAATACATATGGTATAAAAAAATCCTATATGCATCTTAAGTTTGAATCTATTAAGCTAATAAATTGATTACACCTTTCCAGTTGCAAAACTTTCCTCAAGTTTTTCACCCACAAAAGAGGCTTGCGTATCGAAATATTTGATCTGGATTTAGGGTAGATCTAGGTTTGTTCACCTACACAATAAATTGTATTGTGTTGCCTATAAAGTTTTGGTGGAAATGAAAAAACAATTTTGTTAAAAAAATACAACCTCAAAAACAAATGTAAAATCCAACAACAAAATCTTTGTTGAAAGGGAATCGATATCATTATGAAATATTTGTAATATATTCATTTAAAAATATAAAATAAATATTACTCAACATCAAAGCTTCAAGTGTTATTTACAAAAAAAGGCCTAAATATGTTTACACAAATATCATCGAGGGTAAAATAAATAATTAGAAAAATATTCCTCCATAGAGTCACACATGTTCAAGTCCTAGGCATGAACATATAACACCTGGAATGAGGATCACCGCTCTAAAATAAAACAAAACATTAATGAGGATGCCTAGAGCCCGGATTCTAGGAGCCCAAAGAAAATATTATAGGGGAGTTCGCCTTTCCCTATAGAAGTTGAGCTACAAGAAGCAATCAAGGAGATTAGGAATCATATAGAAAGGTCAAGTCGAAAAATTATGCAAGAAAAAGATAAATTGACATTTGACATAGGTTTTTTCTCAATCCACAACAAAAGGATCACGCCATGGTCAAAATATTCAAATAAATTGATGAATTGACATGGAAATGAATGTTTTAAGGGAATTTTTTTAGGTGGAGGAAAGATCATCCTTAGGCGATGAATAAATAAAATGTATGTCAATAATGTCTAAGCATGTTAACCTAGAAGAATAAGAGAAAATTGACTTCCCTTCAATGTATAACGAGGTACGTGAAAGAGGGAGAAAATTGTATGAATCAAAGGCACATAAGCGGATGGATGGTGAAACAAAATATACACAAGCTGATATTTCAAATGGTGATCAGACTAAAATGTCCAAGATAGGTAATTACCAATTAGAAAATCAAACAAGCAAATAGTTTACCTACTCAAGTAATGCTAAAATATTTTTGAAAGGCCACACACAAATATCTCCATGCATAAATAATGTGAGTTGATATGGCATGCACTCGATATTATGGTGGTCAACATGGTACACCAACGTGTGAGAGATATAACCTATTGGTATATAAATTGTTGTGTATATTCCACTAGAATAGTTCATAACCATAAATTTGATAAAATACTTAAATCTTTATTGTCAAAGTTACTTTCCTTTAGATCTTAGATTATTTAATTATTGGTTTTATGCTTAAATGCATGAAATAACTAAAACACAAAATATAGAGAACAAAAAAATACTTACACAATATCCACACACAAAAAAACAAGATTTACATTGGGAAACTTATATAGGAGAAAAACCAATTATAATGTGAGGTAATTCTGCTCTCTTTTCTCTAGTATGGAAATATGAAAATACAAATAAATATGTGCTCTTCGTGGAGTTACCTAAGACCTCAGGCATGTAAGGATGCTACATAACCTTATTTATATTTTTCTCTCTCTCTAACTTCTCACTTCTAGTTTCTCTACTCAATTACGGAACACATACAATGATATAGAATGGAACCCCAAATCCTCTTAACAACCTGATATTTAACATTACCCCATAGCCATCTAGGACTAGGATTTTGACTTTCCTAACCCTCAATTATGACAGTGTTGGACCTTCTAGAGTCTTCTTGAAAATCCACACATTGCTAGCTCTGTGTTCATGAGTAATGGGGCTTGACATGCATCCTCTTGTACCATAGTGGTCAACATGGTTGGTCAACTTGTATGAGTCATAAATTTTGAGTACAAATTTTGATTAACTTGATCTCTGCGTCTCTATAAAGGTATTTAAATGTATATTAGTTTCAAAGGGACTTAGCTAAATTTGAGAAAGTTTTGACTCGAAAAATTTGCATTTGATGCCTCAAAATGGCTCTGGAAGGTTTCAAACCCTAATTTTATAAACTTTGACCTATCATTAAAATGACCTTGCAAGTTGATTCCTCCAACGATTCCACTCTAAAAGCAACAAGATAGATTTATTTTCAAATCTGGATCAGAGAGTCAAGAGCTGCAAAGATGAAAAGGATATTGACAAGAGAGAAAACTGAACCTCTTTTGATCAGCGCTGAACAATCAAATCCCATGGCCCTCATCAATACCCATAATTTGATTGCAAATGATCCTCAGTTGGCACCTAGATATCTTGCTACCCAAGAGAAAGAAATTCCAAAATTTGAGGACATGTTTAGGCTGCTAGGAGATGATAATATACATGCTTGCCTAAGGAGATGGAACACACTACCATACAACTTAAAGATAATAGAATATCAATCCCCTCAAAGGTTGAGAGAGGCACTCAACATGACACCTATGTATAAGCAATCTATGCAAAGGTTGAAGGTCAATTGGATAGGCCTAAAACTCAGCCCACCACTACTCTTGGGGATGCTAGAAGGGAGAAAAGAAGAAGAAGAAAAGAGGCAGCGGGAAGAGGTAGAAGAGGACGCATATTATGGTACAAGAGGATGCATGTCAAGCCCCATTACTCATGGACACAGAGCTAGCAATGTGTGGATTTTCAAGAAGACTCTAGAAGTTCCAACACTGTAATAATTGAGGGTTGGGAAAGTCAAAACCCTAGTCCTAGATGACTATGGGGTAATGTTAAAGACCAAGTTGTTAAGAGGATTGGGGGTTCCATTCTATATCATTGTATTTGTTCTGTAATTGAGTAGAGAAACTAGAAGTGAGAAGTTAGAGAGAGAAAAAAAATAGAAATAAGATTATGTAGCATCCTTACATGCTCGACGTCTTAGGTAACTCCACGAAGAGCACATATTTATTTTTATTTTCATATTTCCATACTAGAGAAAAGAGAGTAGAATTACCTCACCTTATAATTAGTTTTTCTCCTATATAAGTTTCCCAGTGTAAATCTTAATTTTTTGTGTGTGGATATTGTGTGAGTATTTTTTTGTTCTCTATATTTTGTTTTTTAGTTATTTCACACATTTAATCATAAAACCAGTGATTAAATAATCTAATACATAAAGGAAAGTAACTTTGAAAATAAAGATTTAAGTATTTTATCAAATATATGGTTATGAACTATTCTAGTGGAATATACACAACAATTTATATACCAATAGGTTATATCTCTCACACGTTGGTGTACCATGTTGACCACCATAATATCGAGTGTATGCCATATCAACTCACATTATTTATGCATGGAGATATTTGTGTGTGGCCTTTCAAAAATATTTTAGCATTACTTGAGTAGGTCAACTATTTGGTTGTTTGGTTTTCTAATTGGTAATTACATATCTTGTACATTTTACTCCGATCACCATTTGAAATATCAACTTGTGTATATTTTTTTCACCATCCATCCCCTCAGGTGCCTTTGATTTATACAATTTTCTCCCTCTTTCACATACCTCGTTATACATTGAAGGGAAGTCAACTTTCTCTTCTACCAATGTTATAGGGATAACACTTATCATTGAGATGGACGTTAAGCTTTGTGATCAAGATAAGGGAGGATCTATGAGGACTATGGCCTACATCATTCCATGGATATGGCAGAATTTCCCTCCTTACTCCATTTTTGTCCTCAGTGGGTTCCTCACCTTCTAAAAAGATTTTTCTTTTAGCAACCTAGCTATCTCCTTTGTCTTCTTTCCTCCATGGTATTCCTAGGGGGAGTGTGGTGAATTTGCTGATGAGATCAGGGGTGATATCTATAGTGAGGCCCCTTATTACAACAGTGGCATGGATTCTAGTGAGTGGAGTGAGGGAGAGAACAAGGGAGAGAACAAATTATTGAGTCACCTCATCATCATATCCTCTGAATTTTTCGAAAATCCCCATCCAATTATGTCTTGTGAAGATTTCAAGCACTTGGGGGTGTTATTGGATTCTCACAGTGTTGGTGGGTTCTCTCCTATTAAACCCTCCTGTCATCTTGTTGGTGAAGCTTGAGGATAAAATGAGAGGGTTGAAACAATTTTTCAAATGCAGAACCAAAACAGAGATGACTGTGTATGTAATTCCCTTCACACAGTTACTAAATTCACTCAAACTTAGAGGATTCTTGGTTCATTTACTTGTAAAGAGGGATTTAATTACAGAGCTTAACTCTTTATATTGTTTGCAGTGGCCAACTCCCATGATATCCCTTCTGAAATCTTCTCTGCCAATCCTGTAGACAGTCTCTGTGTATCCTGTAGGAATTCCTGTGCAGTGAATTGATGGAGTTTTTCTTCTAGTGGGTTACCTCGGTATGAGAGAGACTTGAGTGAGGGAGTTTCAAGGAAGTGAAATTCATGAATGCATGGGAATGATGTTTTATTTCCTTTTATGGTGATTCGGGGTGAGGTGGTGTGCTGGCAACAAAGGTACGTTTCCATTTTTGGATTGTTGGTCCCCACTAACACCTCATCATTTCGCACTCCTCGTAATCAACTCCCACCTTATGGATCCGTAGTTTTAACCACTTTTTGTCCTACTCCTTCTCTGACTTTGAGTTTAGTGTAGCCACATGTGAGAGGACACTTGGTTGTGCACGTGTTGACTAAACAAAGGTGGCCAAGTTAACTGGACACCTTTTCACTTATAAACCAACTATCTCATAACCCTGAGATGTCACCCTCCCAAGAGACCCTCATTAATGTTTATCCAGCTATCTTGTTTCTTTTAGAGTGAAACATATGGCTTTGAAACTTTGAATGAACGTTTAGGATTGCTTTTAAGGCATGATTTGTTAAATCATTTTGTTGTAGGAAGAAAGAGTAAAGTCGAGATCTCTTATAACAGGGTGTGGATTGATATAGATTTGCAGTATGGTTTTGAGTTACATTGTAGTTGTGTGAATAAGATTTCAATTTAAGTACAAAGTTAATTTCTCTTTTTGTTAGAATAATTTAGATCTGGTTTCATTATCAAAGTTTTCTTTCAAGCAAGCGTGTGTGTGATTTAATTTCAAGCAAGCGTGATATTTTATTTCGAGCAAGTGTGTGTGTGATTTCATTTCAAGAAAGAGTGAAGCAAGTGTGATGCTTATTTTAAGAAGAGTGTGATCTTTCTTTTAAGCATGAGCAATAGTTTTGATTTCATATTTACTTTCATAGTTGTTAAAGAAAACATGTGCATTTCAATATCTCAATTTAATTTAGGATTTATTTGAGTGATAAGGACTCCTAGCGTAAGCCCCAACAAATCTGGAAGATGAAGACACATTTATCTTGGATCCTAGTGGGGGTGCTTACTCAGTCAAGTCTAGATACATCATTCTTCAAGCATAAAAAGATGAACAATATTTCCCCCCCTGGAAATTTACATGGAAGACAAAAAACCTCACCAAAGTCAATATTTTCAGCTATACTCTCCTCAAAGGTAGAATTCTCACAGCTGATAACCTCAAAAGAAAGGGTTTCTCTGGATGGGACTTCCTCATTATGGGATCCAAGTGAAGTCCCATACTTACAAATGTAGTCCTATCACCTGGTCTGCTTCTTGAATCTTTTACCAAGAAGGATCGGATGCAGGGAAAGAAATGGGAAAAACAAAACAAAGAATACACAGTGCTTGATGATATCACATAAAAAGTAAAGGTGCCTAAAAATCATAATGATCAATGGCCACAACAACAACAACAACAATCACATTATCAACAAGCACCTCAAACACTTGAAATTGGTGTTAGAAGATCTACTAGGATAAGTAGAACCCCTTAATGATATTCTCCTTCATTACATTATGTATTGTTGATTGATTCTGGTGAACCAAAAAGATATGAAGAAGCAATGTAGGAGGAAACTAGGAATACGTGGGAGCAAGCCATGGAAGAAGAGATGAACTCCTTGATGCATAACCAGACTTGGGACATAGTCAAGTTGCATGTAGGTAAAACAACATTGTAGAATAAATGGGTTTACAGGTTGAAATAAGAAGATGGAGGTAAACAAAGGTATAAGGCTAGACTTATGGTGAAGGGGTTTTCACAAAAGAAAGGCATATACTATGATGAAATTTTTTCTCCTATTGCTAAAATGACTTCAATCAGAACTATTTTAAGTCTAATGGCAGTAGAAGATTTTCATCTTGAGCAGTTAGATGTAAATAAAACCTTACTCCATGGGGATTTGAAGGAAGAAATATATATGCAACAACCATAAGGGTATGAGGTCAAAGGGAAGGAGAAATTAGTGTGCAAATTGAAGAAGAGCTTGTATGGCTTAAAACAGGCTCCAAGGTAATGGTATCTAAAATTTGATAGGTTTATGTTTGAACAAGGTTATACTAGATGTAATTTTGATTACTGTGTTTAGCTTAAAAAGAAAAATGATGGCATCTATATTATATTATTATTGTATGTATATGGCATGCTTGTTGTAGGGTCTAAAATGTAGGAAATATATGTGCTCAAAGGAAAATTATTAAATTAATTTGCAATGAAGGATTTGGGTGCTGCAAAACAAATCCTTGATATGAGAATAACTAGAGATAGGAAAAATCACAAATTAACATTGTCTCAAAGTGAGTACATAGAAAAGGTGTTGGAAATATTTAATATGCAGAATGCAAAACCAATTAGTACACCTTTAGCTATCCATTTCAAACTAAGTAAGGAGATGTGTCCCAAGACTCAGGAAGAGATGAATCATATGTGTAAAGTTCCATATGCATAAAAAATTGGAAGCTTAATGTATGCAATGGTCTATACAAGGCCTGATATTACACATGCAGTGGGATTTGTAAGTAGGTATATGAAAAATTCAGGAAAAGAACATTGGACGGCAATGAAGTGGATTCTTAGGTATTTGAGAGGTACCACAAGTCAAGAATTATGCTTTGGTGGTTCAAACACTGCTCTATAGGGATATGTTGATGCAAATATGACATGTGATAGAGATAACATGAGGAGAAACACATGGTATGTGTTTACTGTACATGGAACAACTGTCAGTTAGGTTTCAAAATTGCAAAAAAAATGTTGCACTTTCAACAACGGAAGCAGAGTATGTTACTGCTACAGAGGCTAATAAAGAAATGATTTGGTTACAAAGGTTTATGGATGAATTGGGCAAGAAACAAGAGATGGGAAGGTTATATAGTGATAGCCAGAGTACCATTCATCTCACAAAGAGCTGAACATTTCATTCCAAGTCTAAACATATACAACTCAAGTACCATTTCATACTGTCAGTGTTGGAATATGGACAGTTGAAGCTGGAAAAGATACATACTAGCTAGAATCCTACATATATGTTAACAAAAGTTGTAATCAGGGAGAAACTGAGATTCTACTTAGTTTCAATTGGTCTTCAAGTATGATGGTGAATATCATAAACAACCAAGTCCAAATTGGAAGCATTGTCTAGCAAGTGAAGCAGCGATGGAGTTTCTATAGTCAATCTCCAAGTGGGAGATTGTTGGGTGTGGAGCCTGATTATCTTCCTGATTGTTCAGAGGTTTTTGTTTTAGTCGCGTTGGATCCTTTTTCCTATCGGGGAGATAACACCACCCATTTAATCACCATTAGTGGGTTTAGGGGGGGTTACACTGACTTTTATGAACCCCCCATGGCAGAGGTTTGGGGGCAACACCCTCGAAGCTAAAAATAGAAGAAAAATTTCCTTGTAAAATATTGTAATTTTGTAGTCAATATGGGTCGTTCATTAGGTGAATGATATGATGGTAGAAGTTATGTTTATTTAGGGGTTTTTTCCCTAGAAGGAACCCCTTCGATTTATATGATGGAATTGTATTGCGACTATGGATTATTATTCTGAAAGAGAGAGAGAGAGGAGGTTCTGTGAGAGTGAAGAGGAAATTATAGCATATGTGCTGTAGGTTGTATATCTTTATTTTGATGGATAATATAAAAGAAAGGACTGACTATTTCTCCATGGACATAGCCCAAATTGGGTGAACCACATATATCTGTGTCTCTTTTTTTTATGCATTTATGTATTGTGTTTCTCCAATATTTTGTGTATTTCATTGCTCCGTTAATTAGTTTCTAACAATAATAACATTAATTAGGGGTTGAGGCATGAAATAACCCAAGCCCTAAATTTAGATGATTATTGTATTGTGTATTATTGCAAAGTACAACAAAGTATTTAGGAGTGACATTGATTCAGGTGGCTCTAGAGAAGCTCAAAAATAGAAGTCTTCAGATCTCATCGAAACCAAGACCAGATCAAAGAGCTTGTCATCTTGATTCCAATGGCATAGACAATGCCTCAATACGACTTTCTATGAGGGAGTTGTTGTCAGTAAAATTTTCAAGTCAAAGAAGCAAGATTTTTGTCACTAGATAAATTTGGAGGCTCACTAAATTTGGAAGCTCAAACAAATTTGGTGGTAGCAAATCGAAAAATTCAAATTTAACGATGCATGAAAATGGTCAAATTATCAAATGATTTATTTTTCCAGTGACCCTTAATAGAATCCAGTGGATGGTTTATATGTGAATCCAAAAATAATATTAAAAAAAGGGGTGGTGGGTGGCAAACCCCGCCAACCCCCATACCACATACTTGGGACCCCGCCCAATGACCCAATGACCCACCAATTGACATGGGGCTAGCTATATTAAACCCTCTCCAGCAGAGTTGGATCTCCAACTGACCCCAAATACACAAGCCCTTGGTTACAAATGATGCATAAAATTGGAGTGGCGGGTTTCAACCCTGATACTACCTCTAAATAATTACTTAACACACACCCACCAACTAAACTTCCTAGTCAATGGGCTTTGAAACCTCCACCACTCGAATTTTATATGTAAAATTGTTATTTATTTGCATGGGGGACGAGTGAATGGAGCCATCAGGCCGACAAAACAATGCGGTGGAGCCATGAATGGAGTTGGAATAACACGACACAAGCAGGAGTCAAGGTTCTAGTGGAGAATATTCTAATGGAATCTGTAAGAGAATATTCTTTTTAGATGCGGTAAAGATTCTTAAAGATTCCCTAGAGGCCCCGATTTGATAGTGTCAAAATGGGGTTAGCTTTATACTCAAATTTCACCATTTTTTGCAAGGATCAGGATGGCGCATTTTGTTTTGGAATTTGAGCAGAACATTTTTGGGCCATCGTCAGATTGAGAGGAATAATGATGCATTTTGGCCACTTTTGCTTGTTTTTATTTCAATGAAAGGATGGATGTATGTTGCAAGTTCTGGGGATATCTATATGCTACAGTAGGATAGTGAGATCTGAATCTTTGAAGGAAATTCATCATTTTAGCTGTTGCATAAAAATATAGATGGTGCAATGATGAAAGAGGGCCATGTTGACACTTTATAGAAAGTAGTCTTGTTTACAGTCATTGGTCTCAGAATTTCAAGACGATTATGATGATGATGAGTATGATTTGAATTTGATCAATAGATTCAAGAGGACCTGTTGCCACTTATGTGAGAGTGTCCATTTTATGCCACTTTTGTGAGAAGCCATTTCTTTGTCTTGTTTAGGAGAAGTTTTTGTGAGTGAGAGCTCTTTGTAGGAGAACGTCTCTAGAGGAGAGACATTTCCACTCAAGATGAAATATTTTTCCTTGTTTTGATAGAGATCTGCGATTTACTCATTATCTTTTGTTGAGACTAATGAAGCGACCTCCCCACACTTGACCCAGGGTCCGGAGACGTAGTCCATACTAGATGAACTCTATTATTATGTCTTGTGTTATGATTACTTCATGGTTATTTTCTTCTTGTTTATGTTGACAGATTGCTGAAGTATTATTTAGAGAATGTATTGCTCATGATTTCACATGAAAATACAAGTGTAAGTAAAAAGTCTTGCAAATGAAGATTTTTGTTTAAGAAAGTATTCACAAAAATTTCTGGATCAGACATATTGAAGTAGAATAAAGATTGTAGGAGATCTCGCTGCAACAATATTAGCTATAGTTTCCATGGCAACTCCACAATGAGTGACCCTTTCTTTGTATTTGGATTTCATAATTGAGAAGAAAAGGACAGAGCATATGCCTCACATTTGAGTTAGATTTTCTCATATTGGGTTTTTTTGGCGTACATCTTGTGTTCATCATGTGGATAACATGTTTTTTTACAAAGTAAAAAATCATATATATTATACGAAGAAATATATACATGAGAAAGTTGTTTGATTTATGACTGGCATTAAAAATAAAAGAGACTAGCTATCTTGTAACCTCGTCATTAGAGAAAACATAAAGTTACGTTGCTCTTCAAAAACAAAACATGACATTGATGTTCAAAAATGAAATAAGGCCTTTGAAACTTTTCCATATGCAACAAGATTTGAATTGACGAACCATTGAAGAGGATTGATAAATTGAGGATATTCTCCAGACACTCAATCTCCATCCAATGCAAATTATTTTAAACTGAGTTTGTCAAGAGAGTGACAATTTCTTTAGATAGGCCATTTACTTCAAAGTTTGATTCACGAAGGATATGACAAAAAGAAACATGTTCAAAGGCATCCATTGTTGATAGAATGTTACTTAAGAGATAATTGAGACCCACGTTGGAGAAGGAAACCTTGAAGTTTTCCTAATATAAAGCAAGTTTAGAATCATCAAAAACCTGCAACCTATGAAGACCTTTTTTCCTTACCAACTCCAGGAGATACCACAAAGCACATGTAGATAACATGTTATTTTATTGTCTTCTTTCATTTTTCATTATTTGCATTAATCCAATAACATCAAATATGAAATCTAAAGAAAAACAAAGTATATTAAAGGATTTCAAAAACTTGTAAGATATATTGTGATGAGCTACTCTCATGGAATATCCACAATAGATTACTGATCACTTTGCAATATATTCTTTTTTGAAAAGCTACTACTCTCAATAGAATAAAGGTATATATATATATATATATATATATATATATATATATATATATATATATATATATATATATATATATATATATATATATATAACAACAGTAGACACCAATGGGTTTTGGGCAAAATCAACCAAAATGATATGAAAAAAGAAGAAGAAAAATAAAAATAATAATTTATAAAATGGTTTAAAGAATGAGAAATAAAAGCAAAAAAATCATGTAAAAAACACTACAAGAAAAGAAAAGAGGAAAACATGCAAAAAACAACTATATAGATAACTTTAATGAATAATAAGAGATCTCAAGGAAAAACTACTTGAAGCTTCATATGCCATGGGTATGTACAAAGCACAGGATAACACAACTAAGAACCAATTCATATTGATTAAGATATAAAACAAGCAAATGAGAAAATCCTATGAATCATAAAAGCGAAGGTTATGTCAAATATGTTGAAATGTTAAGGTAGATATTTCACCTACATTGTATAACATACTCTATAAATTATGGAAAGGTCTAATTTATATATCAAAGATTCGATATCAATATTTTCAAAAATATGTAATGAGAAGTACAACCTTCTAATAAAGAACACAACAAAGTTTGTTAAGTAAATGATGTAAGTGAGAAGTAAAAGGTTGAAATAAAGTGAAATAAAGTGAACATGGTTATTAACTTCTTATGCAAAGGTTGGTTAAATAAATGATGTAAATAAGAAATAAAGGGTTGAAATAAAGTGAACATGGTTATTAACTTTTTATGCAAAACTTGGTTAAATAAATGATGTAGGTAAAATGTTGACATAGAATGAACATGGTTATTAACCTTTTATGCAAAGTGAGGTGGAGTAGATTTCATAGAGTAAAGCAAATCCACATAGATGGGTATATCAGATGCAGAAATATTTCTTCCTATTGATTTCAGAAGATGGTTACAATTCTGAAAATCTTCAATTTTTTCAATCCAGAGATTGATTATGGGGGCATTTACCAATTATATCATCTGTTAAGCAGAAATTTCTGCAGATGAAATTTGGAGGCTTCCTAGCCCGACACAGACTCTGTCTTTGATATAAAAATTTAAGGACTCTACCTATAGAGTTTAGCCACTTTAGGTTCTCACCAAGGTTTTTAGGCCTTGATGTGCAAGCTTCCAAACTCGACTCTAAAGAGATCTTGCTCCGTGATGCAAGCAGATCGAATAGAGTGTTCACAGATGCATAGCAGGGAGATAGCTCTTAGACTTAGACTCAAATCTGTCCAAAATCGGATGCCCAAATGAGCCTTAATCCTCTCCTTATATAGGATGAGAAGGGGACAAATTTCCGACAACTCATTTTTTGTACAATGATTCCGAGATGTCGATCAAATCACACCAAAAGTTGGATAAGTGCTCTGAGTCTCAGAATAGTATAGGACAACTATGCAAAGTGGAGATTTAAGGGAATCCCACAAAACTATAATTTCTTTATACAGATATGGGAGATTTTTGTTGGGAATCTCAAGAAAAAACTCGGTCTCTGTCATAGTCAAGAGACAAGACTTTATTGTACACTGTGGATGCTTTATATCGGGAGCCCATGTGAACCCATGAATATTTAATCATGTCCCTAGTGTGTTTGTACCAGGGAATCTTCCAAGTGCTGGATGATCATATGCTCCACAGGTGTCCCAAGCCTTTGAGTAAATTCTTCTAACAATCATTGGTTTGCCCAAGACAATCTGATGCTTGATCTTGGTTAACACAATCCACTAGAAGTGTCCACTCATAAAGGTCTTCAATATCCAGTCATCTGAGTATGAATTTAGGCTTGCTATGGTTTTACAAGGATAATGGAAACAATCATGAGAATTTTGAGCACATGTCATGCAATCTCTTTGAGTATAATTTTCAAAATATCTGGGATCCATAGCAGTCTTGTTGACTCTGAACCACATCCACCAAGTTTTTAGCCATTCTAGTCGCCATAAAAGTTGATTTACAAATGTTGGCCCAAATTTTAAAATGGCGTAGTGGATTTTTGTTTTCTCATCTCAGCATAAAAGCTCCCACCATAGATTAACGTAAACTTGAAATTGTAGATGGTGTCTAGAAATAATATTTCTGGATCTTTCTGTGGCCACATGTATTTTGAGAAATGGTTTGGGTCCTGTGTCCTGTTTATAGTGTAATTTTTATGATATACCTTTGTCCTATCACTTCCTTCAGTCCAAATTACACTTATATCTTTGAAGCTTTCATATAAAGCTTCTTTAGCAAGATTAGCTGCTAATATTGATCTTTTATAATTCATGTCATGAATTCACTTTCTTTTGAAAGCTTTTGAAAACAATGAGTAGGAGACTTTTGGTGAATTATTGGGAGATTGTTCATGTAGTTTTGGCTTTTCCTTTGGGAACAAATAAGGAATTTTTCCTACTTGCTTGAAAACATGTTGGATATTTACAGGGTGGCTAAAAATCATAGAATAAGGAATGTGCTTATCTTTGGGTGTTATGGAGCAACAATGCATGATAAGCACATTCCTTATTCTATGATTTTTAGTCACCTTGTAAATATCCAACACGCTGTCAAGAAAGTAGAAATATTTCCCTATTTATTCCCAAAGGAGAAGCGAGAACTGCATGGACAATCTCCCAACAGTTCACCAAAAGTCTCCTACTCATTGTTTTCAGAAGCTTTCACTAAAAAAAAATATCCCGAGTCTTTTGACAAGCATTTACTTCCCATATATGAGCCCCTCTCATGCCATTTTTCCAGATATATAGCCCTTGACCTAGTTGGTAAGGGTAAAGATCCAGAAACTCACACCTTTCAAACTGGCTCTTACAAATAATGGAAAATTGACGATCTCAACACTGGTCAAATTAGGCAAATGATTGATCAAATGTTTACTGAATATAAACTTATGTGTATGTAGGGAAAAACAAAAGTTGAAGCCTGTAAAACAATCATACAATGTTTTACGAGTACATTGAAAAGATGGTGGGATGTTGAATCATCTCCTTCACTTATTATAGAAATGGAAGCAGAAGTAGTTAAGGACGAAGAAGGTGATGTCCTCTATAATGAAGATGGTACTCCACAAAGAAATATGATAGGATCCCTCACCTCCTTTATTCTTGAACACTAGCGTGGAGCTACAATTGAGATTGCTAACAAGCATGAGATGGCACTGATGAACCTCAAGTGTAAAAAAATGTCCCAATATGAAGACTTTCATCATGAATGGACACAACAAATTTAGGAAGTAAAAGAAAGCCAAAATGCATTATGGAAGCATGTCTATCTTGCTGCTCTACCTTCTAAATTTGTTAAGTGTATCCAGAGGCAAGAAGTCTTCCAGAATTATTTTGAAGCATAGACTTGGGGTGAAATTTATTGCAATATCACTAAAGCAATGGTAGGACTTTGCACCAGCATGATGGTGAACAAATCAATGCAAAAGTTGTCAAGACTGCCAGATAGAAAATCAATTTGCAGTAAGTATGGGCTTGCAATTGATGATCCAATTGTTTAGAGAAGAAAGAGTAAGAAAAGTAGCAAAAAGGCCTAGAGGTAGCCTACAAAAAATTCAAAGGTCCATGCTTATAGAACAAATCAACACAAGAAAGGATCTTACAGATATGTCCCTAAAACTCATTATTATGAGCCAAAATATATCCATCTTATAACACAAAGACATGATCGAATATTATGTTGGTTATGTGGCCAAAAGGGACATACAACAAATAAGTGTTCTAAAGGTAAAGAATCTAAGATGAACAAAGGAAAGAAATCACAAGAAGTTGCCTCACGAAGATCCCAGAGAGAGACAAGAAGACATCCTATAATCACCTTTAAAGAATAAGTGCTTTTAATGAAAAATGACTACTGCAGCACTTCAGAAACAACAAGCACTACTTCCTATAATTTCGATTCCAACATTGAGCATGTAAATATACAACAATGTGAATGTACAAAATCTGAAGATTGCAATTGCAATAATTCAGTCAGAATCAATCCTTAGTTCAGAAGAAGAGACCGAACTCAGGTCAAATAAGGAAAAAAAAAAATCTGTATGGCACACACCATTGAAGACGATGAGTCAAAGGTTCTTTCCAACATCAAAATGTTGGTAGAAGGAGAAATGAAAGAAAAGTTTCTAGTCTACAAACAATGCACAAAGAACAAGGTAGCAATAGTTCAAAGAATAATCAGGCTAAAGCCCTATTTGTAGATAATTCCTATGAAAAGGACACCAGATCTTTTCAAGAAATAAGGAGCATACCAACATAAGGTCCTTAACCTTGGGATAAGCCAGCACGGAAATATACCATCTCAAAAAAGAAGTTTCTGGCCTGAAAACATAGATCTCTCAGATAGAAAACAAGAACGAGCCTATTAAGAATGATAATGTAGAGATGTATGAAGATAAGTCCTATTATGGAATGGGATTTGGAGAAATGAAAATAATGACAGTCCAATATCAATAGCATCATGTGTTGTTGACCATTGATATCCAAGGAGAAAATTTCAGTTTGAGAACATTGATTGATTCAGGCGCAAATATCAATGTTATTAACAAAAAGATTGTCCCAGCTAAATACTGGAAGGTGGTTCCTCAACAAGTAACTAGAATTGGACCTCAAACTTTTAGGTATGAAGTTCCTATTGCCACCATGTATTTCGAAAAATACTGTATGAAGTTAAAGTTTGCAGTAGGAGAAATTCCCATAGACTGCATATTGGGAAATGTGTTTCTAGCAGCAGTTGAACCCCATGGGTCAGCCAAATTGCTTGATGGAAAAGTAGGATTTTTCATTTCAGTACCAAATCATAAAGGATTTCTAGATACACTGACCTTACCATATATTTCTACTCCTAGAATTTCCACAATGGTACAAACAATCAGGGAAAATTTTAAGAACCCCCCCTAAATTTACATGTATAATAAATGGGCGAATCGCCATAATATATAGGAAAAATGGAAGGCGATTTTACCAATAATATGATTTGTATATATAATTTTTTGGCGAATCTCTCACCAGGCATGGCGAATATTTTACTCAATTATAAAATCTTGTGTTTATTGAATACACAAATGAAATCATTGCATTTCTTTAAAATATCTTTTGAAATCAAAATTACCGAAATTACATATCGATAACCTAGTGGGTGTAGGATAAAATTCACCCCTGCCATTCACAGAAAGGATGAGAAAAAACCTAATACTATATATAAAACCAAGAAAAATTCAAATTCATCACTTCTAGGGACCTCGTAACCACCCTGCCAATACACAAGTATGTTCCTGTTTGCAATTAGAAAAATTACCCAAATTACAATCTGTTTACTCCAGCATATGTTGGAAAGTTATAGAAGGATGACTAGTGCAATCAATCCATTCCTTTTAGCCCTGTATTTGTTTCAGTTTAAAACATAAGTATACAAATATATGCTTTAACCATTCACCTTAAGATGTTTTTACAATATAATTTCCTCAGTCTATTTAATATCTTCATTATCATAAAAACCAACCTATATCCATCTTAACTCCACATCTACCACTCTTAGGGGGATGAAATCTATTTATCCCTCTAAGCACTTGGTAGACCCAGAATTAAGATGGATCTAAGATGATAGAATTTCCCCTTTAAATAGTCTATGCTCACATGAATACCATGGTATTACCATGGGTCAATACCATGGGTTCTTAAAAATTACTATTAGTAATTTATAAAAATTAATAAAATTAATAGTTGATTTTTATTTTATTCTTTTATTTTAACCAAGCTAAAATGTTTAACATACATTAAATTACAACATCCATTTTTACTCTTGATTGGATCAAATATTTTTTCACTCTATGCGAGTTTGCATATCATGATATTTGATACCTCTCGGAGGTTAATAGATCCAGAGTAAATATGGATCTATGCTGGTTTAATTCCCCCATTTAAATAGTCTACATTCCAGGTGAATACCATGGGTCAATACCATGTACCATTTTGGTGAATACCATGGGTCAATACCATGTGCCATTTTGGTGAATACCATGGGACAATACCATGTGCCATTTTATTTTTATTAATACTAATATTAGGGTTAATAATGTTTTTTTGCATGGTATTAATAACAATCTAGTCCATGGTATTTGTCCCATAGTATTTTGCCCATAGGTTTCACCTAAATATAACACATTTTTTGAGTGTTCGTAAATATAAGGTGACTTATGGAGTAAATATAAAAAAATGTTTTATTTGTTTACCATAGCTATCGTTTATTTATATTTTTATTAATTTACCATACCTCTTTTACAAATATGGTATTTGGCCCATAGGATTCACTTAAATAAAACCTCTTTCTTTAGCCTTCATAAATAGAATGAGGGTTATGGACTAAATATAAAAAGAGGTTTTATTATTTACCATGCGTCTAGTTTATTTATATTTTTATTTATTTACCATACCTTTTGAGTAAGTATAAAAAGACGTTTTATTTATTTACCATACCTCCACTTATATTTTTATTTGTTTACACCCTTGCATGTATATAAGGTGACTTATGGAGTAAATATAAAAAATGTTTTATTTATTTACCATACCTCTCATTTATTTATATTTTTATTAATTTACCATACCTCTTTTATAAATATGGTATTTGGGCCTTTGGCCCATAGGATTCACTTAAATAAAATTTATTCTTGAAAATGGGCGAATGGAAAGTTGTAACTCCTAATTTCAAGGGCTAAATTTACCTTTTTTACCCTCTCCCTTAAAATATGGTGGGCTATTTGAGGTGATTTGTAAAAATGTACTATGATACAAAATATTCGCCCACTAAAAATTTAAAACCCTTTAATTTCGCCAAAGGGCGAACATTCGCCCCTAAAATTTTCTATGCAAACAATGCAGGAAGTAGAACTGTTAGATAAAAAGATTGAAGAATTGAAAGACTTTAAATCTTCAATCAGAATCAAAGAACAACTCCAACTTCCTAGAATCATACAAAAAATTGTAGAACTAAGAAAGCACCTGAGTGTTGTTCAGAAAACCCAAAGGCTTTTTGGCACAGAAAGCAACACACAGTAGAATTGCCTTTCAAAGATAAATATGAAGGAAAACCTTGTAAGAGTAGGGCAATTCCCATGAACAGAGACTATAGAAATCTCTGCCAAAAAGAAATCTCCAGTCTTCTGCAAAAAGGACTCATCAAAGAATCCAACAGTCTGTGGAACTGCTATGGATTTTATGTAAATAAGCATTCAGAACAAATTAGGGGAGTGCCCAGACTTGTTATAAATTATAAACCTCTAAACTCTGTTTTAGCAGATGATACCTATCATATTCCACATAAAGGAAGCTTAATTGCAAAAATTGCAGGAGCCAAATTATTCTCAAAATTTGACATGAAGTCTGGTTTTTGGCAAGTTTCTATCGAAGAATAACACAGATTCAAAACTGCTTTCAACATTCTAGTAGGGCAGTATGAATGTAATGTAATGCCTTTTGGACTAAATCATGCTCCATCTAACTTCCAGATGGTAATGGATCAAATTTTTAAGCCTTACTTTGAATGACTAATTGTGTATGTAGATGACATGTTAATTTTCTCCAACACCATAGATGAACATTTCAGACATATCCACACTTTTGCTCAAGCTGTAAAAGAAGTGGTTTATTTTTAAGCAAAAAGAACATGGAATTGTTCCAGACCAAAATCAAATTTCTGGGACATACGATAGAAGATGGCCAAATAACTTTGTAGAAGTATGCTCTAAAGTTTGCTAATAATTTCCACATGTAATCATAGAAAAACACAACTGCAAAGGTTCCTCGGTTACTTGAATTATGTAAGTAATTTATATAAAGGGTGTACAACAGACCATAAGATTCTTAACCAAATATTGAAAAAAGAGCCTTCACCATGGACAGATGATCACACTAAATCTGTCCAGAAAATCAAAAGAAAAGTCCATACATTGCCAATCCTCTATTTGGCAGATGAAGATCTCCCCAAAATTGTTGAGAGTGATGCTAGCAACCTTGGATGGGGAGGAATACTAAAGCAAGTCAAAGAAGGGACCAAGCAAACTATACAATTTGCCTCAGGTACATGGAACCCAGCAGAGCAAAACTACTCCACTATTGAAAAAGAGGTAAAAGCTACCTAGAACTGTATAGACAAGTTTGATATACACCTTGTACATAAACAATTTTTTCTTAGAACTGATGCTTCAGCCTTGAAAAAGGTTCTAACTAAAGAAATAAAAAAGCCTGAAGAAGCCAAGTTTGCCAGATGGAAGACACTATTTGCTAACTTTGATTTTGAAGTTGAGCATATCAAAGGAGAACAAAATTGCTTGCCTGACTTCCTAAGCAGAGAATATCTAGAACAGAATGACCATTTGATGGTTATAGTAACCGAATGGAATCCAAACACTCAACAAGAAGAAATCCGAAATATTTTAGATGACACTCCTTGGCCAGTATACACAGAACAATGGAAGCCAACATGGCAACTCAGAAACACCAAGGTCATGGATGCCAACTTGCAGCCCCACACAGACTTACAACATCTAGTGCCCGAAAGGAAGATCTATCCAAAATCCAGCAAGTGGATTCATGACATGATCTACAAAAGATCAATATTAGCAGCTAATCTTGCAGAAGAAGCTTTATATGAAAGCTTCAAAGATATAAGTGTAATTTGGACCGAAGGAAGTGATAGGACAAAGGTCTATCATAAAAATTACACTATAAATAGGACACGGGACCCAAACCATTTCTCAAAATACATGTGGCCACAGAAAGATCCAGAAATATTATTTCCAGACACCATCTACAATTTCAAAGGCTACATTAATCTATGGTGGGAGCTTTTATGCCGAGATGAGAAAACATAAATCCACTACACCATTTTGAAATTTGGGCCAACATTTGTAAATCAACTTTTATGGCTACCAGAATGGCTGAAAACTTGGTGGATGTGGTTTGAAGTCAATAAGACTGCTATGGATCCTAGATATTTTGAAAAATATACTCAAAGAGATTGCATGACATGTGGTCAAAATTCTCATGATTGTTTCCATTATCCTTGTAAAACCATAGCAGGTCTAAATTCATACTTAGATGACTCGATATTTAAGAACTTTATGAGTGGACACATCCAGTGGATTGTGTTAACCAAGATCAAGAATCAGATTGTTTTGGGCAAACCAATGATTGTTAGAAGAATTTACTCAAAGGCTTGGGAAACCTGTGGAGCATATGATCATCCAGAACTTGGAATATTCCCTGGTGCAAATGCACCAGGGACATGATTAAATATTCACAGGTTCACATGGGCTCCTGATATAAAGCATCCACAGTGTACAATAAAGTCTTGTCTCTTGACTATGACAGAGACCGGGTTTTTTCTTGAGATTCCCAACAAAAATATCCCATATCTGTATAAATAAATTATAGTTTTGTGGGATTCCCTTAAATCTCCACTTTGTATAGCTGTCCTGTACTATTCTGAGACTTGGAGCACTTCTCCGACTTTTGGTGTGATTTGATCCACATCTCAGAATCATTGTACAAAACACGGGTTGTCGGAAAGTTGTCCCCTTCTCATCCTATATAAGGAGAGGAGTAAGGCTCGTTTGGGCATCCGAGTTTGGAGAGAGTTGAGTATGAGTCTTAGAGAAATTTCTAGCTTTGTGTGTTTTGAGTCTGAGAGCTATCTCCCTGCTCTGCATCTGCGAACACTTTGTTCGATCTGCTTGCATCACGGAGCAAGATCTCTTTAGAGTCGAGTTTGGAAGCCTACACATCAAGGCCTAAAAACCTTGGTGAGAACCTGAAGTGGTTGAACTCTATAGGTAGAGTATTTAAATTTTTATATCAAAGACATAGTCTGTGTCGGGCTAGGAAGCCTCCAAATCTCATCTGTAGAAATTTCTTCTTAACAATTGATATAATTGGTAAATTCCCCCAAACCAATATTTGGATTGAAAAAATTGAAGATTTTCAAAATTGTAGCCATCCTCTGAAATCAATAGAAAGAAATATTTTTGCATTTGATATACCCATATGTGTCATAACTCTGAGTAATACTTTTTCTTTATGAGTATTGAGTTGTTTATGAGTAAAAATATTCATATTCTATGAGAGGAGAGGTTCGCTGTGTTGTCTAGGGACATTTGCTTGCTGAGGCAAGGAGGCCTTTGAAGAGCATTAAAAAAATAATTTTATTACAAATATTATTCTTGTATAATGAATCTTATAAATTACATCATAAAGGTAAGAAAATATTTTATGATATTGATTAGTGATTGACTTATTATTAAAGTAATCACAACTTAAAAATAATAGATAATAGATGGGATGATGTTGTTTAATTTTATTAATAATTAATAAAAGTTATGATAACGATCAATTGATAGATACATTTATTTTTTGAAAAAGGTTGAAATTAAAAATTATTTATGCTTTGAAAAATGTTGAAATTAAAAATTATAATATTTTATAGAATATTGAAAAGAATTACATTTAAATTTTTTCAATAGATATATTATTAGTTAAAAATTAAATATTATTAAAAAGTAAACGGATTTCTTTTATTTTACTTTACTGTTTTGTGAGAAATTTAATTAAATATTATTAAAAAAGTAAACGGATTTTTATTTTATTTTTTTTACTGTTTTGTGAGAAATAAACGTTTATGAAGAAGCACTTGTTTTTAGCTATTAAAATCACTCTAGTTGTGCTTTTACATTGGTTTTATAATTTTTAAATGTTTTTATTTATTTTTACATTGGTTTTATAATTTTTAAATGTTTTTATTTATTTTTTCTTTTAATTAGTTTATTGCATATTTTTTATTTTTATTTTTTTAACTCGATTGCTTGATTATCTTTTTTTTAATTTGTTTTCTTTGTATTAATTTATTACTTTTTATTTATTTATCATAGAGATTGAACATAATATTATATTCATTATAATTTTAATATGTGATATATGAAGTTTTTTTTCCTTTAAGAAATAAAAAGTCAACAATTTTTATTGAAATAATTTTTTTTTTACATAAACTGTGAAAAAACAAAATAGTAAGGCACATAGACCCACTAAAGAACTCTATAGGGATTGTCTAATGAAAAGAAAACCAATCTTTACAATACAATGCGAGTCAACGTGCCCTAGAATAAATATGAAAGGAATAAGGGCGCAAGGCCCACACACAAAATAATAGCTGGAAGATTCTCTGACCAGCATGGACACGCTTGGAAATGCTTTGACAAGCTTCATGATCAATGCTGGAAGATACTCTAATTGGTAAGGAAAAAAATGGCGGAAGATACTCTGATAGAAAAGAAAAAATAACGCTGAAAGACACTTTGACTGGTAAGAATCATTGGGAGATATAATGACCGAAAAGAAATGCTTAGGAATGCTCTAACAGGCCTCTAAACAAGGTACAATCCACCCAAGAAGTCTGAAACAACAAGGCTAAAGCCAGGGCATGTTGGGGCCTTTGTTTTTGGAGAATTAAGAAGTTTTGGAGAGAAGTCAAAAGGCTAGCGACAAGTGGTGGAAATGACCATTGGAGAGCTGCAGGAATAACAACCGGGAAAAAGGAAGGAACTCGCAGAAGACTGGCAGTTACTTAGGGATGACAGGAAGGAGCAGAAACAACCGAGCAGGAAAAGAGCAAGGACAACCGAAAAATGGAGACAATCGAGTAAGGAAGAAGGCAGAGAGCCTGAGAAGGAAATGGTAGTCCAGGTTGGCACAGAGAGAGAAGAAGAACATGTCAAAAGGCAGAAAGGAGGGCGAGAAATGGTTGTCGTTGATGTTGTTACCATTGTTGTTGTGGAGCTATGAGACTGCTATGTATTTATCATTCCATACACTTGTGTACCATTCTGTTAGAGTCTTGTATGCTAAGAAAGAGGCCCTGAGCTTGGTGTAATGTATTAACTGCTTAGATTAATGATGAGGGCTGCTATTGGGACCATCGTGTGTTAGTTGTATGTTATTATGGTTCTTTTAAATTTTTATGTATGCACATATTTACGTAGTCTATTTGTTACAACATGTATGACCTATTGCGATCTGACTTCCTTCTAGAATGATTTAGTGTTCTTTGCTCTTGATTCTCTAATATGATTCTCCATGATACTAGATTTCAATTCCCATCTAAATAAGGTCCTGACACTCATAGCATAATGTGATCAACTCCACCAAGATAAGGAACAAATCCCAGGGTAGCTAGAGCTGATCATCGCAAAATTCCAGGTACCGTGGCCTTCAATTTTTGATGTTGTGACCAATGCCCCATAAGACTTTTCAACTTGCACATTGGTTGAATGTTGCGATCATATTCAAGTCGCGTGCCACGATTTAATATCTTCCTACTCAGAAATCAAGAAAAACCTTGCTCCAACAAGAAGTACATTGTCGGACCCTACCACGGCATATGAAAATGAAATAGAACAAAAGATAACAAATGCAACAGCCCTAAAAGACTACATTATCAATGTTGTGAATGAGGCCTACACTCTCCTGAAACAAGTTCACGACTGGTTGGGTTACCTTGCGAAGAAGAACCAACTAGTCTACCCCCTCCGCATCCAGGTTAATCAACTCCTCAACGATGCCAAGAACACTAAATACCAATGAAAGATGATCAGGGAAGAGATAGACACTCTGGAGGCCCACATTCAACATATAGAAGATGAGTCAGGCAAGAGAAAGTAGATACTCCGAGACCTATGGCCCCCGACTCAAACACACCTAGAGACACTGCAACAGTTAAGTGATAACATTGATACATAGTGGAATTTCTTGTTGATGACACAACTAGCCCAATCGATGTCCGACGCAACATTTGAGTTCCTCAGACAAGCAGCTGCGATCATAGGAATATGGTAGGCATCACTCAATGAGTACATCAAGTTTTGCCAGGTAGCCATTGATTTTGTCCTTGAATTGGGGCCTTCGTTTAAAGAGACCAGCTAAGAGGATGCACTAGCAGAAGCATCAATAGTAGCAACAAAAAGAGCATCAACAACAACACCAACAACAAAAGCATCAACAACACCAATGACACCGAAGAAAGATTGACTCAGGGACAAGTCAATGGAATGTGGTTAGGGCCTGTTGGGGCCTTCATTTTTGGAGGAAATAAGAAGTTTTGGACAGAATTCAAAAGGCTTGCAACAAGTTGTGCAAATGGCCATTGGAGAGTTGCGGGAATAACATTCAGGTAAAAGGAAGGAACTCGTGGAAGATTGACAGTTGCATAGGGATGGTGGGAAGGAGCAGCTACAACCGAGTGGGAAACTAGCAAGGACAACAAGGGAATGGAGGAAATAGAGCAAGGGATAAGGCAAATAGCCTAAGAAGGACCTGGTAGTCCAAGTTGGTGTAGTCTATTTATTTAATTAAAATTTTGTCTTTATTATTTTCCATATTCCTTTATCTATTATTTATATCGATGCGAAATGTATATCTAAATTCATAATTAACAATATTATCAAATGACAAAATATTTAATTTAATCTATAAAATTAATATAAGATATTTATTTTAAAATAGTTTAATTATTTTACTTTTTAAACTTATATACATAATTAAAATCAATCAAAGCATGATTAAAATTAATAGATATATGATTAAGGGTGGCAAGAGGGGGAGGGGTTATGTATAACCCCAAGGAAAAAATAGTAACATGGTATTCATGGGTATTGGGGCATATGACCAATAACCAAATAGATTTACATGGCTTACTGCAAGGCCCGCCCCTAGCTAAGGCCATGCATGCTACTAAGATCACTATTTTGGGGTATTCACTTATAATCATCCAATTCTTTAATAAAGGAATGTGGCCAAAGGATAAACATCTCAAGATCCCGCTATAGATAATATAAGGTTACTGGAGGATATCCCTAAAAAATCATTTTTCCATGTCTTAAGAAACTAGAACATAGATGTTGATCATCAAGCTAACAAAGCATACCTTCTCAAGGCAGGCCAATTAGAAGTCAATAGTGTACAGGGGTGGAGGAATCTACCTCGACCTATCATCCCTTCACTACAAGCATAACTCCATGGTATTGACATATTATTAAAATCACTTGCACCTTGCAAGAAAAGTTTACATTTGGAATTATCCAATCAATTTTGGACAAATCCCACCCGTCTTCATGGAAACCTTAGTTAAAATGACACTCGCACATTTTTCTAAGATTTCCTCCTCGCATGATCCAAGTACATTGTATTGGAAACAACCTGATCTCAGCGTAGGTCCTTCATCTCTGTTGGTAATTAACACCAAGGTAGTGGCAATTATGTTTCACTATGGTGACAGTAAAATCGATGCATGTGAGATGATCAATCAACTTTATCATTCCATGGAGCACTAACATTTCTGTGCTTGTAAAACTTCCTAGTTTGGTAATCTCCGACATTGAGTAAGTTGATGATGGTAATCTCTCTCTCTCTCTATCTCTCTTTATATATATATCTATATATATATATATATCTATATATATATATATATATATATATATATATATATATATATCTATATATATATATATATATATATATATATATATATATATATATATATATATATATATATATATATATATATATATATATATATATATAGATATAGATATAGATATAGATATAGATATATATAATGAGTTGTATTTTATTCAAGTTTGAGCCTGGATGACAATAAATACATCAAAAAGTACAAAGTTATACCTTCAAAAATTCTTCTTGAGCCTTCTTATTCAACAAAACTAATTTTTTTTTTCTAGAGGGACTTCAAACTGCAAAACCAAAAATAGTGTTTCGTAGGTATATACCATACAAAATTGACCCACCAATTTTTTTTTTTACATGTCATACTATTATTGATTGATAATGCAATCCTTCATAAGTGTGCACTTCCAATCCATTTATCTCTAAAGAGTATGAGAGGGCTTGATTCAAACATTAATTTTTAATTCTCTGAATCTTAATTTACACCCTTCATTAGCACATAAGTCCGCATCTTTATTAAGATCATGGAGAACATGGAAATGTGCTATTGAAGAGAACCTTTTCATTGCATTTATAATTCCTTTCATAAGGATTTCTAATGTTTTGTCCATCAAAGAGGAGTTCTTCACCAAATGTTGAATAAGAAGGGAGTCTCCCAAATTAGTGAAAAAGGATACCTTATTTTCTTTGGCTAACTGATTCCTGTGGTAAAGGACATAAGCTTCAACTTGGTTGTTGTCATGCATCCTAAGCCCCATGAATAATCTAGAACTTCAACTTCCTCGATGCCATAAAGCATCCATCCTATATCCACTCTCCAATTTAAATATATTAATATTGAAAAGAAAAACGTTTTTATTTTCATTCTTCAACTTTTATTCCTTATTGACTTTTTATTTTATTTTTATTTTTTAAAGTGTTTTTATGATTTATTATTTGACTTATTTTCTTGGCATTAATTTAATTCAATTGAATCTCTCATTACATATTCCATTTCCATAATATGTTAATTTAGTTTCTTTATCATTTTATTTTAAATTATTATAAATTTATTTTGTTTTTTATTATATTTAATTATATAATTATTATTTTTGTATTTTTAATTTGGAAGCTTAGTGACAAATTCCAATCATGGGACTAGATTCCTCTTTTCGAGAGGACCAATTTTGATCTTTGAATCAATGAATTTGGACTAGGGAAAGTGTATTTTTGAAATAAAGCCTACATGTGCACAAAAGGATAGGTTAGCCCTAAAGGAAATTGGACACCCTTGGATAGCTATAAATATAAGTCAAGTAACCCTGATTTGGACATCATTAATCATTATTATTTCTTTGGTTTGGCTCGCACAAGTCTGAGGTAGTTCATGGAGATTGGTTCGTACATGTTTGAAATTGCAGGGTCTGATTCATGCATGTGTGATTAGGGTTTTTGGTTCTTAGCCATAGGGATGCTATAGGGTGTTTTCGATTGCAACTGCATGTATGCAAGATCATGAGTGCGGTTGGAGGATTTTAGCTGCATGCACATCTCTCTCTCCATGCGGTAGGAGCTTAGGATTTTATTTTAATAGTTGACTGAAGTTGACCGCAGATTCAGACAGTTGATGACAGTTCACTGCAGGCTTTTGAATCAGGGTTTTGATTATTATCATTGTTGGGTTCATCTCTTGGACACTATTTAGTTTATTTTGTTGGATAGTTTTATGGTTGAATATATGGATCATTTTACTCTCTCTTTGTTAAAACATTCAATGACAAAGTAATAAGAAGAAGAATTTGAAAGGGTTTTACCCATTGTGGGGTTTTTCCACGGTGTTTGACCAATCTCAGTGTCTCTATGTGTGAATGATTTTCTTTTATTATTCCCTTATGTTCTGTTGAATTGATGATGATATCGTTATTTCTATATAATTGCATATGTTGCTAAATAATTTTGTAAAAATAAATAATGTTATGATGTTTTAGGGTAAATTCAACGCGTAAATGATGAAATGCAATTATCTAAAGAAAATAACAATAGAGCCCTAAGAAAAATTAACATGGTTTCAGAGTTGGTTTGAAGAAAAGTGATTAAGATCATCCCTATGAAGACACCATTAATGGAAGTAAGAGAAGATGGAGGAGACTTAAAAACCCTAGCTAATTTGGTTATTACGTTTTGATGGATATTATGAGGTTAAGGTTTGGAAGAAATCCTGGATTATGACAAAGGTTTGAGATATGCAATCTAGAAACCCTAGCATGATCAGTGTAAATATGTTCTAGCACTTGTGATAGGTTTGATGTAACCCTTTTTGGGCTAAGTATCAATTAGCCCTTAGTTATTGATTAAGTCAATGGATATATTGAAATAAACATTGTTATATGGATAATGGATGGTAATGACTCTTGAACACTGGTTCAAGAGGGAGATGATCATTTCTTGCTAAAGATAAGTACCTTTCAGATTTATGTTATTTCCTTGTGACACTATTCTTGTTTTGACTTATTGTTTTGATTATTTCTTATACTTCCTGCATATCTGAGTATTTTAATACTTCTAACCTGTAAATGAGATGTATTAAGCTTTCAAGGATTGTCTAAGGTGCAAGAAATACAACCTAGTGCAGGTAGAAAAGAGATGGTGGTACCTGATTTCAAGGTAAGCACTTGGAAATTAAAATATGCAAGTGTTACAACTGCCAATGCAAAGTAAAGAGCTACAAGTTGCACAAGTATCTGAATACTACAAGGTATGTATGGTGTATTGTGTCAGTGTTATGATTTAGCTACAAGATTGGAAGGAAAGCTAAGCCATTAGGTATGATGAGAATATCATTGTCATCAATGAAGAATAAATGCATATGAAAGTAAGTTTGATTTGTGGTACACGTGATATATTGGAGCACTTGATATTTAACAAGTATCTTACATTTTAGAGATGAAGGATATCTTGATTTTATGAAGCAAGCTAGATAAATCGTTTTTTATAAACGGTGACTTGGTACTATTGTTAATGTTTGTGATAAGCATGATAAACTTGATGATAAAAGCATAATAATAAGATCGATACTCAAGACCTTCTTGTTAGGTTTGAATAATCTTAGTAAATTTGACAATGTGGTAAATTTAGATGCCCTCTCTTAATGATTGGTTAATGTGATAAAGAAGTGATGTTGTGATTACGATCCTTGAAGTATACTCCTATTAGATGTTCTAATTATTTGACACTAACCATTGATGACTATTTGATGTCATGTTCATATTTGATGATGAAGTAGTTGATGCTGATATGTTATGAATATGATGCATAAATGTTTGAAAAACTTGATAGAGTTTGACTTCATGATCTGACAATTTTGTTGACGAATGAAAACATTATGATAGATAGGTTAATCTCTTGAACAATGATGACTAAAGTGGTTTACGATTCAGAGGGAGAAACTTTCTGTGACATATCTACACCTATTAGTAATTGCAAAAAATGAATAGAAGGCACTTGACTATTAAAGGAAGGATTCCGGACATGAATAACCATCTGATGTTGTTAAAAAGGTTCTGGCAAGTTCTGATCTGAGTAGAGAAGATTTCTCCTAGTCCAATCCTTAACCGCTGGGAGAAAGGCTTAAGGTTGTAGTTATAAGTCTCTAAACTACATGGAAGAAGGCCTATGTGTGCGGTTGAGCTTGTAAAAATAAAATCTTATGCACAAGACCAGGAGCACACTAAGAGTATGATAAACCTACAAACATGGAGTAGATGATGGAGAGTTCTATGAGCAAGAAAGCTTTTAATTGCTACATAATTTTTGAATCATTATAGAGAATGTTAATATCTTGGCTAATCTTGTGTTTGCAGGGGACTAAAATGTGCATATCAGTATGTTGTTTTCCTTGACTTAATCATTTAAGCTAGTATTTGGTAACAATTGCAAGGACTTGGCAAGATTTGGCTTATTGGCTTGACTTAGTATAGATGAGCAATATTGGATTTGATAATTGTTGATACCTTAGAACTTTAGCATGATTCTTGATAGTTCATAGATATGGACTATTTGACTTGGTGGGCTAAGTGACTCTTAAGATTCAGAATTGATTTTGTATTAGTACCTTTGGCGTTTGGCACATTAATTAAAGTATAAATTTTTTTAATTCAATACGCAAGGATCTCTCAATGAATGGATGAAACTTATATGACTTATCCTTGGTGTATGCATTTGCATCTTGTGGCGTAAATGATTTATATTATGATCATGAGGATGGCTTGATAAAGTTTGGCTTGATATTGCTTGGTAAATAACATTTGTTGACATGACAATAGATAAGGTTGTAACTTGGTATTTGGATGTGAGATCGACCTGAAGTCCAAAGAGTTTTTCATAGTGATAATGGAAAAAACTTTTACGAATTTGATATTAGTTTTGATTTGGCATCTAAGGCTTGATAGGTTGACTTAGTTGATTCCATTGCAAAATATTGATTTGTGTGAGGTTAAGTATATTGGTTTGATCAATATAATGTTTGCAAATAACATTGTATGGTTTGAAGCCAACTTTTTGAGCCTGGTATGTCTGCATTAACAATTACCTAGTGAAGCTTGAAAGATGTGCCGATTCAAACCTATAATTCAAAAGTGGTCCAAGTTATGCCTTTGATTTTGGTTTTATATGATGATGATGTATTCTTGATAGGTAATGAGCCTATGATGATCAAAGTAAGAGGGAGTTGGCCTCTAAAGTTCGAAAAAATGAATATTGGCATGATGAATTAATTTTTGAAGTTTGGAAAATAAAATATATATTGTGAAGCTATTGAACAATTTTTGGAAAGTGGAAATGAAAATACTTGGAAACTCTAATTGAATTTCAAGAAGTTATGCAAAATATATTGCTAAACCTAACTTGGAAAGGGACAATTGATTAAAGCCTTGATGTTCCTTGTGAACACCCATATAGAGATATATTTTGCAGAGAATAACTTGGTTTAATTCACGATTGAGCCGCTTCATACACATTGGGTTTCCACCAAGCATTTTTTGAGATATTCACATGGGACGATCAATCTTAGTCTGAGATATACTTCTAGGGATGTATGGCTACATAGATACACTAATGATCATTGGGATGGAAATGATTATTGACATAAAGTGCACTTTTGGGTGCTACTTTAGTTTGGGATTTGCCATGACATTTTAATGAGTAGGAAATAGGAGTTCGTAGCTTTAAGTGCAGCTAAGGTTGAGTAAATTGTTGCTAGCATGGCTAGATATGGGGTAGTTTGGTTAACAAAGTTATTTGTAGAGATATTTGAGCAAGTTCTGGATATGCCAGTGATACATTATGATAATAAAAAGTGGGATTTGATTGGAAGAAAATCTCATATATTGCTGGGACTAAGATATCTCCTTGTGTTGAGACAATGCTACTATATGAGACAAGCTTAGGCTTGTGGTTGTTGCCTCTGTGAGAGGGAGGATGAATAAGGTATCCTTTTGTGACATGTATTTATTCTAACATAATATTTGATTTGATGAACTGCATGAACAAGAAATCAGAGGACTACTGCTCTTGGTAATATATGAGGCAGTGCAATTGAGCTATTTAGTGAGATGTTTAAGCTGATACCATATATGAGCACGTTGATATGTTTTTGATATACAAAGAGCAAGGTTGATCGAGGACACTGATCCAACTCTTCCCCCCTTTCTAAGCTCCTAGGGTGAGGAATTGAGATGTAGGGCTCCTGGGGTTGAGGGATCTCTGGAAAATAGGGTATCATCCCTATTTGTCACCCATGGGGTGGAAGATGTTTCTCCCATATCTTGGTTTAGCAGAGTATACCTTGGTTTGCATCATACCCACAATCTGAGCCTATCGGTATTTTCACTGCTTGTTTGGCCAACGGGTTGAGACGGCTTGGGGGCATGTGATTCTTATCTTTTCTAAGTCAGATATATCACCCAAGCCTATGATGCAACATGTTCTACCATATGACTCTTGAGGGTCATTGTTGGGAAGATCAATGGGCAATATGATGGATGAGATATTGATTAACATAGGGTGGAATATGTTTTCTCCCCTATGCGATGACTCCTATTGCTTGACATAGGGTGGAAGATGTTTTCTCCCCTATGAGATGACTTAGGGTGAGAGTGTCCCATAGGACCTTCCTCGTTGTCATTGGATTTCGAGTTGAGACTAGGCTCCCCGATGTGGTTTTAGGTTGAGATGTTCTCCCTGATGTCATTCCAAATTGAGATAAGATCTTTGATGCTACTGATGTGAATTGAGGGTTGTTATAGCATCATTTATCACTCCTATAGACTTGATGCTGTTATATGGCCTTGAGCATCCTTTTCCCATGCATACTTGATCTTATATTAAAAAACAATATTTCAAATTCCATAAGTGACTTTTCCCATTCAAAAGTGTGTACATACGCGGATTCTATAACTGCATACCCACGTATACCTTTTAAAATATGAAAAAGAAATAATATGCTATTTTTTCGGGCGGGGTTCATGGGTTTTACCGAGACCCCACCTATAGGAGTCCATAACACAACTAAATTAACTAATTTCAGGTGGTATATATACACTCCTTGGGTAGGCTTAAAATAATTAAGAGAAGGGATATTGAAATTATACCATTTTTTCTTCCAGATCAAGTTTGATTTTCCCATGCCTCCTGCACTCCCAGTCTCTATGGAAACCCTAGTTTCCTTTGCAGAGATGTTCATCATATTTATAACATCTCCTTGCATACATTAGAGAGGTCGTATTCATGGCTTGAGCTAGATGGATCTGGAGGAAGGCTTTGTCGGTGCTTTGGCTTTGATCAGGTTGTACCTTTCCTGTACCTATTTTTGATTATCAATAAAGAAGATCATGTCTCGTTTCTGATATGTTATTGTCTCATGAATAAAAATTTCTATATTTATATATGATGACCTAACATATATTTTAAGTATGCACATTGAATTATATATCATGTATATATTTCTTTGAATTGACTTGCAGGCCTACTCGAGTCTGGAGGAAGAAGAGAGTTTGGATTCTATGGGAAAATCATCAAACGTAGGATATCCAGGTAAGTTTTCAAGTCCATATTTCTAATTCACATGTTTGGCATGCTTTCTTGACTTCTCTTTATTGATTATCTTATTATGCTATGTTGAGGTTGTCAACCCTTACCTTAGGGAACTTTTCCTGCCAACAGAATTGGTGACTCGATTGGGGAATACTATCAAGTAATTACTAGAAGGGTTAAAATTCTCTAATCTAGGTTTTGTTCTGCTATTTCTTGATTTTTCTAGCCTTCTTGACTCTTAGGCAATTTGGTCATTCAACCAGATCTCTTGGATCAAGACTATTTATTTATTTATTTTTTTATTTAATTTTTTTCCCTAATTTTCCATTTATACTCTCTTTTTGTTCTATACAAAAGCATACATACATGTTTTATTCTGAAGAAACCCACGTATATGCTAGTTTCTTCAAAAAAATTCACATACATATGTGTTTCCGGAGTTACACAATCGCGTACAGATTTGAAAAATGATTTTTTCCATTTCTGTCTTTTGCTGGGGGTTTGACCATGTTTTATTATGTATTTTTGGTTTGAATGAGGCTTGGAATTATATTGTTATCAACTGTTGTTGGTTTCTTCCATATCTTTGGTGGAAAGCCTATGTCAACCTAGGGTTTGTAGTTTTTGAAGCTTTTTATATTTAAAATTAGGTTTCAGACTTTCTTTGAGAAGTGTCTGGCTGTTCTATGCTTTTGGGACGGTTGGTTGTTCTAGAAACTTGTTTATGACCCAATTTTCTTGATTGATTCTTTTACATTCTTAAAGTTGGCTTATTTTCTGCTTTTCATTGGTTGTTTGAGAAAAGTGTTTGCAATTCTTGGGTAAATGAGATATTTCAGTTTTATGAAATCTTTCTGATTTCCAGAGTTCCTTGTATCTTCTTATCCAAATGACTTAAGGGTTGTTAGTCTCTTATTCACATTAGACTTTTAATTTGTGGGATTATTAATGAATAGTGAGATTTGGGTCTATTTCTTGTTGTTGGTATTGAATTTGATACTTTTACTTTCTGAAACTTTTAGCCTTTAAATTTCTTAAAGAAAAAGAAAACATTTCCTTTGTTTTTTCGTTTCTTTGTTTCTTGGTTTTGTAGTCTTTTGTTTTTTAGCAAATGTATGAATTTTTTATTATAAGGTTAAAAGTCCTTTTTGAGTTGAGGAGTGCTCTTTATCTTCAGATTTGTTTCTATTTTCTTCTAGAATTGGCCTTTACCTTTGTGATCACATTTGTTTACCTTTAAGTCTATCTTTGGATCTTACATTTGCATACTAGTGTGCATTAGGTCAGATGCATTATAGACATCATTTAGTTATTTTTGTTAGTTTTTGAATGTATGAGTGAAAAATAATAAAAAAAGGAGTTTTTCTTTGTAGGTCCTTTGTAGAAATCACTTTTCATTGAAGAAAATGAGTTGCATATTCATGTAGCTAGTTTTTCTATTGATTTCTTTTGCATTAAAACACCATTAGTTTCACTTCCATTTCCATGTCTTAAATAACAACAAATTAAAATAATAATTTAATTAAAATGAACTAGACTTTTTATTTTTTACATAGCAATATCAACTAGTCTAGGGAATTAGGGCCTTAGAATAAGTGTGTGGAGAGTAAAATCTCCAAGGGCACTTGAACTGAAAGTATAGAAGTTTCCTAAAGAGTGGAAATCCAGTATTGTTAAGTTGTCCGAGAAATCTCTTCTAACACATGAGTTAAGCACGAGGATATGTGAAGATAAGGAAAGAGAGATATCCTCTCTCATGCTTATTGGATCACATGCCCACAACTATTCCGCCTAGCTTCTGATCATGAACTGGTGACCTTAGTTTCCTTTCCTAGGGAGCACACATGTCACTGTGGGCGGGAATGTCCATGGTACCTGAGGCATATGTTGCATCAATTTCATAGTACTTCTGGAGGGTGCCCTTGCGAAGCTTGGGTACTTGCACTGGCAAAGGCTATTGTCTAGAGGTTAGTGTAACTTCTTCTGATACCTCTGATGGTAGGCTTGGGCCCTTATCATCCCAAACTACCTTTAGGAGGTCCTATTGTTCACTTTCTTTTATTTTGGTGTTTAGTCCTAATCACCCACAGGGAAAATAATTGGAAGTGTTAGAAAATAAGAAAGGAAGTAAATATTTTCTTGTTCTTTATAATTACTTGTGATGTTTCTTATTATTACAATTATTTATATCTTCTTTCTTTTATTCATCAAGTAATTACCAAAAGCAGCAGCACATCAAACAATAGACATAAGATGTAGGCACATGCCAGGGAAAAACCCCCCTTGAGGGGAAAATCCAGTAAAGATAATTCTCCCTTTCAATAGTATTCTTTGAGACTCTTCACCCTAGACCAAGAAAATACCTTCCCTCCACACCAATTCATCCTCCCAGAATCTTGACCTCTTTCCAAAAACTTCAACTGTGCAAAAACTTACGATAGCCAACAACTTCTGGAAATAGTGAAACTTGGAAGACTTCGATCTCCCAATCTAGGGCACGAAACAGAGAGAGAGATACACCATAATTTTGATTTTCCTTTTCTCCTTAGACTTCCCCAAACTTGCATTCACTTTGGCTTCTTGACAATAGACTTCGCACCTTTTCCTAGCTACAAGAGAAGTTCACACTTCTGCCCAGCAACAAGAGACTTTCATACTTCTTCCCAGCTGCTAGAGAATTTGAACTTGATGAGAGAATGATGCTCCAATTTAATTTGGTGATCTTCCTTTTAAAGGCTCCTTGTGGGGTCGAATAGGGTCCTTAGGCCAACTTGATCTTCCCTTAGGCCGACATGGTGTGGAGGTTACATAATTCATATTTGACTCAATACTTAACCTTTTTACATGATTCAAAAGCCCAAGAAGGGTCTCTGTAAATGTACAATAAGTTCATAGGCTTAGAATAAATCCTAGAAGCCCTCAATGTGGACTTTGACCTAAAACATGGTGACCCAATCATGAAACCCATGCTTTAATAAGTCACAATAATAATAATAATAATTCTTTTCTTTATTCATTTGACAAGTACATTACATGATGAATCAAGTACATTATTGAATATCAAACATAGTTACATTTTCCAACACTTCCTCTTAACTAGGGAGGTATTCATTATGTATAAATACAATGTAAGATCTCAAACTATATGAACCATGAAAAACTTTAGGCACCACAATGCCATGGACTAGATTCATGACTAGGGAAATCTATCTAAATAGTCACTCAATAGTTTAGGCACCACAATGCCATGGGCTAGATTCATAACCAAGGAAATCTATCCAGTTGGGTCTAAGATGGACTCAAGCTTTCAACCCCTTTAGGTAACCTTAGGCTTAATTTCTAACCATCAACCCAAAAATCCAGGTGTGTATCAAAAACAAAACTCAATAACCAACACCATCTTTCAACTTTAGGAATCAGACATCAACACAAAGTGTCAGCTAGGTGTCTTCCTAGGAAATGCTTCACTCACAAAGCCTCAACACCCTTGATCCAGCATATCAAGAATCACCAATATCTCCCAATAAAACTGATTGGTAACTAGCATGCTATCAAGTCCTTCGAGATATTCACCTGTACAAACACAACCCCAATCAATAATATACTTTCACATGTACATAATCAAATCCAAATCTCTGGGGTCTTTTAGTCAACATATATTGCTTGACAACTTTTCATAGTAGGAATATCAACTGAATATTTGATAGAATATTCCTCAATCATCCATTTTTATTCCTAATTCCTATGTAGCAATATTCTTCAATTGGATCCTTCTTTCTTCTTTCAGCAACACCCAAAAATGCATTCTCCAATTTCCTTCTCCTACTCATGGCCTTCATTAAAACTTACGACTATTAGTACTGGTCTAGTGCATGACACATGAAGTAAAGAATCATATCTGTCACTCCCTCTTAAACAAATAGGATCTAATCATTCCTATACAAGGAATATTCTCAACCATCCTCTTATCCCAGGGAGATTCCTTTCGTTCAAGCTCCCTCTTAACCTAGGGAGAGTTAATCTAGACTCCCTCTTAACTTAGGTAGTTCTACTTCTTATTTTTGTCATTGGAGAATATTCCATGGCTTCCAACCATTTCATCAGAGTTATCCCCATCATGCTTATCACATCAATGAGCACCTTCACTGAGTTGAAGATTGTGTACTTGCACAACTTCAGTAGCAAGTACAACCATATCTATAGAAGCATGATGTTAGCCATATCAAAAACATGGAAGCATTTCAACTTTATACATATCAAATACCAAAACCCAATTACAAACAAGAGATATATACTCTTCAACATCATGCTAGGGACTTTCTTATACACCCTAGACTACTTCATAACAACATTCATTCCATTTAGGGTTTCATTGTGTCTTCCAAAGGTATGACATACCTTACTACAACATATAACAAACTCTAGAAATAATTCACACAAATATAGATCTACAAAGTATCTAACAACCTTTCAAAATACATATGTTAGACTTCTCACTAGGGATTCATACAAATCCTAGATTTCATACAAACAAATCAATCAAATTCAATCACAACTTAGTCATTAACTTGATCAGATTTCACTAGGGTTAGTTCTAACCCCTAGATTTTCAATCAACCATCAAGCAGTGACTAACATGATCAGCTACCACTAGGGTTAGTTTGCAAACCCTAGATTTCATAACAATCATCAATCTCAACCAAAAATTTTAAATTTCAACAAATATCAAATTATCATATAGTCATCATACATCAGAGATTTCTACTTCGACTAACTCCACCCTAGAATTCCAATTTCACAATCTTAGCAATTTTACACAAATCTCAAATCATCATATTTCAGAGATTTTCCTTTGACTTAGGTTTAAATCCAAAACCCTAGAATTCAACAATCATTAAATACATAGATCTCAGATTGTTACCTTTTATACTAGACAATTTTACTACTAGAATTAACTGTACAACCCTAGATTTTCATTTTCCAACAATCATTTAATAGATTTCATATTCTTATATCACACATAGTAGACAATTTAAATTCACTAGAGTTTAGCCATAAAACCTTAAATTTTCAAATATCATCGTACTAGAATCTTCCATTAAATCCAAGATTCATGACCATCAATGATTAGGTCATCACACATATCTAGGAATTCATAACCATACATAGGCATATCATATGTCCAATAACATAAATACATTTGACCTAGACAAACCTTGGACTCCAATCAAAAGGACATATCCATATATATGCCTAGATTTTATTATCATGAAAAATACATTTCATATCATGTGTTAGTAAAACCCAACTTCACAACAATATCAAATAAGAGTTAGACATATAATCATTTTTATTACACTCGGGTTTGATTAAAAAAACACACCCATACCAAGGAAATCATTTATAAGACAATATAAGGGTCTTGATCATACATTTCACCAAGCCTTAATGAGCTATGGTTGCAATGTAGAAACATAACAAACCCAACACTACCAAAAACATCAAAGTTTATGAGATTTTAGACCTTATCATTCAACCCTAACAAGTTAGGATTTCCCGATCATACCAAAATCCCAAACAAGACATCATTAATAAAACTTCAACTAGTATTTAACAATCACCTAAGTAGTCTAGGGTTTTCAGACATTCACATAAGAATACCCTTCGATTAGGGTTTTCCATAACCTGTCTAAGATTCTACATAATCAGTTAAGAGTGAGGTGGGTAGATTTATCAAGAGATGAATCACTCAAATAAGAATCACTAAGATTCAATACAACTAGTCATAGAAAAGTTAGCAATAGATGATCAAATGAATAATCCTTTAAATCACTGTATTTAAAGCATACCTTTGATTGTTGACTAACCTTGTATTGAGAGATCTTCCTTCTTGCAGATGTTTTCTCTAATCAAGAAAACAAAGGGATAAAGGTGATTAGTATTTGATATAATCAAAACTAAATAATTACATGACCCCAAAAGTGAAAAGACATGAAATAATTATCTTCACAAAGAAGGTTTCCACAAAATCTTCTTTATTCATCCCGATATTCTTAATAGTAAATAGCTTCGACAAGGATTCATACATCTCCTGAGCATGATCGATATTAGCTATGAATGGGATAAGATTGTCTTTTATCCCTTCTACCATCAGATTCATAGCCACCAATTCTAAATCCCTGAATTTCACTTTGTCGACATCACTGGCTTCTTTTGTAGGCTTCTTTACATTTCCTTTTAGAAAATCCAAAACCTTGTTCTTTTCGAGGATTAGGTCAATCCTCTTCTTCCAGGATCTGAAGTTAGATGCTCCTTCAAGTTTTTTCTCACCCTTGATTGAGTTAGACATCTTCCTTGAATATAATAGATTCCTTCCCTAAGATAGTACCTATGAATGGATCAAGTTCTTGAGACTGCATTTTTCTTCCTTCTTCACCAAAGCTCTGATACCATGTTAGAAAATCATAAAGGAAGTAAATATTTTCTTGTTCTTGATAATTACTTGTGATATTTCTTATTATTATGATTCTTTATATTTTCTTTATTTTGTTCATCAAGCATTACCAAAAGCAACAACACATAAAACAATAGACACAAGATGTAGGCACATGCCATGGAAAAACCCCCCTCGAGGGGAAAACCCAGTCAAGATAATTCTTCCTTTCAATATTATTCTTTGAGACTCTTCACCCTAGACCAATACAATACTTTCCCTCCACACTAAGTCAGCCTCCTAGAATTTCGACCTCTTTCCAACAACTTATGGAAACTAGCAGCTTCTGGCAACACTGAAACTTGGAAGACTTCGATCTCCCAATCTAGGGAACGAAACAAAGAGAGAGAGAGACACCAGAATTTCGATTTTCCTTGTCTCTTTAGACTTACCCAAACTCACTTTCACTTCATCTTCTCGGAAACATACTTCACACCTTTTCCAAACTACAGGTGAACTTCACACTTCTGCCCAACAACAAGATATTTTCACAATTCTTCCCATCTACAAGAGAATTTGAACTTGATCAGAGAATAATGCTCCAAGTGAATTTGATGAGATTCCTTTTATATGCTTCTTGTGGGGTAGAATAGGGTCCTTAGTCTGACTTGATATTCCCTTAGGCTGACATGGTGTGGAGGTTACATAATCATATTTGACTCAATACTTGACCTTTTTACATGATTCAAAAGCCCAGGAAGGGTCTCTTTAAATGTGAAATAACTCCATAGACTCAGAATAAATCCTAGAAGTCCTCAATGGGGACTTTGACCTAAAACATGGTGACACAAACATGAATCCCATGCTTTAATAAGTCACAATAATAATAATAATAATTATTTTATTTATTCTTTTGACAAGTACATTACATGATGACTCAAGTGCATTATTGAATACCAAACATAGTTACATTTTCCAACAGGAAGTTGCTTTCTTGGCTGTATCTTTAGGAGTTTGTAGTGGAGTGATATTTTCTCTTTATATTTAGTTGGATTTAGGTGGAATTTGTCTTGTCACTTTTGGACCTTTAATTCTAAGTGACTGACCAACCACTCCACTAGTCTTGAAAGGATTTTGATCTTTCTCTTGAAATTGTGGAGTTGCCTCCTTAAGGGAAAAGGTTTGATTGTGCATCTCTCTTCCTTGAAAAGTAATTTGAACGATCCTGTAAGGGAACGATCTGCGTATTAGTTGGGTATGGCCAATGTTCCTGTAGATTCCAACCAAGGGACCCATCCAAAAGGGTATCCTTGTGTTTTTTCTTTCTTTGGAAACGTTGGTATTCCCTTGATTGCCACTTTGAATATTCCTGGATTGAATGTTGGAATAATAGTTTGGTTGTGGTCCACTAAGAATATTCCAAATGTTCTTGAAGCTTCTTAGATGAGCTCTTTATTTCAAGGACATCAAATGGGTGCTAATTGTTCTTATTCTTCACCAGAGAAATATAGACTTCCTCTTTCTCCTCCATCTTGTAATAACAAATATAAAAAGAAGAGAAAGGGGAAGAATAAGAAGAAGAATATTTCTCTCCGTGAATCATCACCAACCTCTGCTAGTCATGTTAAAGATGAGCCTTCAACCACTGCAAGTCATGCTAGGGGCATAAGTCTAGTCACTACAAGTCATAATAGCAATGGGTCACCCACCTTTGTGAGTTATATTTCTGTTGACTCACCAACTTTTATGAGTAGGACTGGTGGCACAAGTCATATGTCTCTCGGGAAAGAGTCACTGACTTCTACAAGTCATGTTGGAGACTCTCGACCAGCCACTGCTAGTCATGTTGGGGGAATTGATTTTGAACAAAAACCTAGGCATAGAATACATAACCTAAGTTCCCTTATAAGATATGTAAGGGAGATCATCTTACTCATTTGTACCCTGATATTTCAGTGGTACAAAGGTTATTGTCCGAGTATAAAAGTTCTTCTACTTTTGAATTTAATGGTTTCTCAACAATCTAATCAGCCATTTGTTGGTGAATGGTCGAGCCAGTGAAAAATTTGGCCAATCCAACTCTTGTTTTGGGGGGTGAAGTGCATAACAATAGAGTATTCTTGATTTCTAGTTCAAAGTCCTCTGGTCTAGGGGGCACACCGGTCTCTTCAAGTGTACCCCTTCCAAGTTCTAGGAGTGTTTCCTTTGATTTGGATAATCTTGTTCAACCTCATCTTCCTTCTGTTGCACATTTCCAAATAAGGGTTAGAGTTAATTACACAAATGTATATCGATGTATGGTGGATGAAGGATCCTCTGAAAGTATTATATCCTCCTCTACTTGGAAAGATTTGGGTTCTCCAAAGTTGTTGGAAGCTGATAGTCAGTTGTTAGCCTATGATATGAAACCTGGTGAATCTATGGGTGTTCTTCCTCAATAGCCTATTACTTTAGGTGGGAAGACTGTCTTAATCGATGTGTTGGTGATTGATCACCCTTTAGACTTTAATATTATACTTGGGCAAGATTATTTCTATGCTAAGAATGTTGTGGTGTCTTCACTCTTTCAAGTGATGTATTTTCCTCATAATGGAAGTATAGTCACTATTGATCAGCTTGCATTTGATATTCACCATCATAATTTGAACTTAGTTCAGAATACCACTTGGTATGTTCCAAGTGTTCAAGTAGACTCTGCCCCACCACGTGTCAACTATGTGGAATTATATCCTTAATGCTTAATTACTTTTGAGAAGGATCTTTTGAACTATTATTTTCCTTCTCGAGACTTGGTCCTGACAGTTGACCGAGTGATTTCTCCTATGGGGGCATGGGACTACCTTTTTCCCCCTTTTGATCCTTCTGGTTCTCATGATTTCTTGGATGTTGAGTTTCCTTCGTAGGAGGAACTTTTTGAAGCCATGAGTTTTAGCTACCAAAGGAATCCTTGGCCTGAGCCCTGCAAGGGGCTTGTCCTGAAGAACTATTATGCATAAGTTGCAAGGCTGTGTAGTTCCCTGTAGCATATTGTACATATAAGATACACACTTTCAAATTTTGTATTCTATAACACAAGATTTTATCTGAATTTTATATGTGGGATGTATTAAATTATTTCCCAATGTTCCTAACTATGTTTATAGAACTTTTAAGACTTCTCCTTTGGACATTTTTATGGTTGATCCACTTTGAAAGATATTGGTTCTCAAAACTGGCATATAGGTTAGGTTCTCCACTTGCATTGTGCATTTATCAATTTCCTTTTCCGTTTTGGCCTTAGGATTGACCCCACCAAGAGATGACACAAAATCTTATCGCTACTTAGAAGTGTCATAACTTGCATGGTAGGAGCCTTCCTTATCATGGGCGTCCTAGATAGTACCTTGTTTTCACTTGGCACCCATGTTGAACTTTTATTCTTAGGCTTGGGAGTCCTCTTTAGTCCTGCCACGAATTTGCATTGAAGCCTCATTCTCTTTTCTTCTTCACTATCTTTCTGGATTTATACTCTACAGGCTCCCATGTGCTGAGTTGTACTACAACATTGCATATTGAATACTTGTACCTTTTGGCCTTAATCTGACTTCATTTGGACTCATGTATAAGCCACTTTTGACCATGGATTTTCTGCAAGTTCAAACCATGCATTCATTAGCCTTTACGACTTGACACCCTTTTTCCATGGAAAGAACATCCTTTGAGTGTTGATGACCAACATCTGCCACCTTGCATTGAGCATAGGAATGTTCCAATCCCAGGAACTAGTGCACTTTCCCTTGACACTCGTATTCTCCAATGTAATATAGGCATTATTTTATTCCTTTTTAGGCTTTAAATATGAAAAAGAAAAAAAAAGAAATATTCCAAAAAGAGTGGGAATGTGACAGTTTCTTCATCATTTGATGGCAGCTAGAGTCAATCATGTTGCCCTTGAACAAAGCACTTAAAATGAGTCTTTCTTCCATCGGGATAGGACTTAGTCTGGCGTTAATGACACCATAACCTTGTTTGTGATTTAGTCCTCCTCTGGTTGGTTATCTCTTCCAATCATATGGAGAGCTTTTTAATGCCTCTTGCATTGCAAACTTGCAAAAAGTTATTTTATGCTGCCATAAAGTCACATTGAGTCGTGCTTTTGTTCAAGTGAAGTAAACATGTTGTCATCCATTCTGTGGTGTCACTTGAATCATTTATGTCGACCATACACAGTGTGTCAAGTTATCTTTAGTATCACATCAGCTGTTTGGTCCTTCACTTGTGATGGTTAAGAAGGTCCCCATTGAACTCTTACTGGCGGGTTTCCTCTTATCAACTTCGACAAATTGCTTTGAGAGTAGACCTAGAGTCGCACCCTGGCCCTATTTACATCATTGATAGGTCACCTTGTGCTCAACATCAATCAATATCATGGGTCTTTGACTTAGTGGTTTCTCTTGTGTTCAACGTCAGCTTACATTATCATACATTGGGATTCATGCAGTACCTTGGTTTCCATTTGAACCTATTGGTGGATTCCTCACCTCTGTGTTAGCTTTCATTTTTGGTTAGTTTAGAGGAATTCTTATGTGCATTAGCAACATATTGTGTACACCAGAAATTTACTTCAGAACAATTACTTCATCTCTCTTTGTCCGAGTTCTTCCAAATTATTGGATTGCAGGTTACACTCACACTATTTGATGTGGGATGCCTTAATGCCTTCCTTCCAACAGATCTTTTCCCATCAACTCCGACTCATTTCTCTGGGAATAAGGTCTAGATTCCTTTTTCATTACCTTAGGGTTTGCAATCATTAGTGGTAGACTCCTTTGCTATCAACAATGAGAATTCATTAATTTCTCCCGATTGATAGATTATTTGAAGTGTTCGACTTCAACACGTTTATTCACACTTGTTAGATTTTACTGGGGTACCTGGACACTCATTATCATTATTGGTGAGTTGTCTTGCATTTGTTAATGATATACATCAATGATCGGTAATCAAACGATTTCTCACATGGCCAACTTCAACTCATTTACTCCCATAGTATAGAAATATAGAATATGCGATCGGTGAAGACCTCAGGTGTGTCAGCATTGTGGTTCACTTGACAACTCCTTCAATTTTCTGCTAGTGACACCTTCCACCCTTATATGTTGCAGTCCTTCACAACAACATCCTATATGTTGGCACCCAAGTTTATGCAGTACCACTATTCCACCTATATGAATTGGTAATTTTATGAGGATCGATTATGCAACATCATTGATCATAAAATATTCTTACATAATTGATCATATATTCTTCTATATGTGACATTGAGACATAGCTACACTGTGTTCTTTTGCGGTTATGATGTGATTATTCGTTATGTATTCTACAACTCCTTCTGTTCACTTATGTATACATTCCTGGATCCTCTTTATACTTGATCAAGAGACATGCTTTATTACTTCTGAGCATGGGTATGCTCACCTCATACATGAGTTTTCTCTTTGTCTCCTTCCATAGGTATTTGATGAGCTGGAATTTGGTGATCTCCTCTTGGGTTTTCAGATGAATCCTCTCTCTATACTCAATATATTTTGGCCATCATGTACCCCTTCTGACCTCATATATTATGGGGCATATATTATGACATCATTTAGATTCAAGAGTAGACAACATATGAGTAGAGACAAGCAAGAGATAAGTAGGGCTAAGCAGGGATGAGATGAGATGAGCAATGATGACATTTTATGATGATATACATAAGATAGGACATGATTTGATGATAGGATACTTGCAATGATTATGTGATGTAGTTGGAATTTCTCCCTAGCTGAGAGGGAGTGTTAATTTGGTAGCTTAGTGACAAATTCCAATCACAAGACTAGATTCCTCTTTTCGAGAGGACAAATTTTAATCTTTGAAGCAATGGATTTGGACGAGGGAAAGTGTATTTTTGAAATTAAGCCCAGATGTGCACAAAAGGATAGGTCTTCCCTAAATGAAATTGGACACCCTTGTATGGCTATAAATACAAGTCAAGTGTCCCACGTTCGGAGATCATAAATCAATCTTCTTTCTTTGGTTTGGCTCACATAGGTATGTGGTAGTTCACAGAGATTGATTCGCACTGGTTTGAAATTGTAGGGTCTGAAGCTCATACATGTGATTAGGGTTTTTGGTTCTTAGTTGCAGGGATGCTACATGGTATTTTTTGTCACAACCGCAAGCACAAAATCTCATGAGTGCATTGGAGGGTTTCAGTTGCATGCACATCTCTCTCTCTCTCTACAGTTGGAACTTAGGATTTGATTTTGACAGTTGACCACAATTGATTGTAGATTCTGACAGTCAATGACAGTTGAACGCAAGATTCTAAATCAGGGTTTTTATTATTAGCATTAGCATTATTGGGTTCATCTCTTGGATGTTATTTAGTTGATTTTACTAAATAGTTTTGTGGTTGAAGATATGGATCATTGTGCTCTATTTTTTTTTTTAAACGTTCAATGAAAATCTAATAAGAAGACGAATTTGAAAGGGCTTTACCCCTTGTGGGGTTTTTTCCTGGTCTCCGACCAATCCTAGTGTCTTTATGTGTGAATGCTTTTCTTCTATTGTTCCTTTATGTTCCACTGCATTGATCATGATATTGTTCTTTCTATATAATTGCATATGTTGCTGAATAATATTGTAAAACTGAATAATGTTATGATGTTGTGGGGTGAATTCAACGTGTAAACGATGAAATGCAATTATCTAAAGCAAAGAACAATATAGCCCAAAGAAAAATTAACATGTATTTTGTATTTTTTTTTCATTTTCTTAATATATTAGTACAAACTTGATAGTTATTTGAAACATTAGTGTAAATAGTTTCATTATTAATTAAAAATTTAAATATTATTAAAAATGTAAATTGAAAGCTTTTTAATTTCATTTTTTTGTGAGGCAAGGGGATTCATCATGACTAGTAATCTACTCTTCTAGATTTGAACATATAAACTCTTACCAAAAAGTACATGTTCTTAACCATTAAAACCACTCAAGTTATGTTTTAAAATTTATTTTATAACTTTTAACTTGTTTTTATATGTTTTTCTTTTAATTAATTAATTTATTTTTGTAGTCCTTTGACTCTCTTTCTTTATTATCTTCTTTTAATTTGTTTTCTTTATATTAATTTATTACTTTTTATTTATTTATCATAGAGATTGAACATTTTAAATTGTAGTTTCTCTGTTTTACTATAAGTTTATTATTATTATATTCATTATAAACTTAACATGTCATAAATGAGAATTCTATTATAAGCTTAATATCTCACATGAGAATTGAATTTGGGTAGAGAGGATAGCAACACTTGTATCTATTTACTTAAACTTTTGTCTTTATTATTTGTCACATTCCCTTTTTATTATTTATATGGATGTGAAATGTAAATCTAAATACGTAATTAACGATATTATAAAATGATTACATATTTAATTTAATTTATAAAACTAATATAAAATATTTGTTTTGAAAATAGTTTAATGTGTTTACTTTTTAAACTTATAATATACATAATTAAAATCAGTCAAATCATGATCAAAATTAATATCTCTCTCTCTCTCTCTCTCTCTCTCTCTCTCTCTCTCTATATATATATATATATATATATATATATATATATATATATATATAGATATAGATAGATATATATATATATATATAGATATATATATATATATTATATATATATATATATATAATATATATATATATATATATATATATATATATATATATATATATATAGATATATATATATATAGGGAAAAATAGTAACAAGGTGTTCATGGGATTAAGCGATATGACCAATAACCAGACAAGGTTTCATGGTTTACTGCAAGACCTGCTCCTGACTAAGGCAATGCATGTTACTAATGTCACTATTATGGGGGATTTTCTTATAATAATCCAATACTTAAATAAATGAACATGACCAAAGGATAAACATATCAATCTCTCGTTGTAGAGAATAAAAAAATTATTGGAGGATATCCCAAAAAAATCTTTCTTCCATGTCTTAAGAAACTATAACACGAACACTGATCATCAAGCTAAAAGCATGCCTTCTCAAGGCAGGCCAATTAGCATTCAATGGTGTACAAGGGTGGAGGAATATATGTTGACCTCTCATCCCTTTCCTACGAGCATAAATCCAAGGTCTTGACATATTATCAAAAGCACTTGCACCTTGAAAGCAAAGTTTCATTCGGAATTATACAATTATTTTTGGACGAGACCTTCCTGTCGTTGTGGCAACCTTAGTTAAATCGATGCATGCATGTTCCTCTAATTCATCCTCCTTGCATGATATAAGTACATTAGATTGGTGACAGCCTAATATCAGCACAGTCCTCAATTTTCTGGTAATTGACATCATGGTAATGACAATTATGTTTCACTATGGTGACATTAAAATATTAAATGCATGTGAGAATATTGATCAACTATATAATTCCATGGAGCACTAATGTTCCCATTCTCGTAGAACTTTCCAATTTGGTAACCTATGGCTTTGGGTAAGACAATGATTTGGGAGACTACTAAGATAATGTAATCATTCTGTAGAGGTTTATTTGGCTTTTACAATAAACCTTTCTCGATTGAACCTCTAGAATGTTTAGGGTATTCTTTCTTTAAGAGAATTTAACTGTCTTGGTTTGCGTGATGACATCACTCCCTAGCATGATTTATTCTCACGATGGTATTTCTTGTATAATAAAGTTTCCAATTAGCATGCCTATGATTTTAGTCTGTAGGGTCCCTGCATTGTTTCAACAAGCACATTATTTCCTCTGTAAGTAACTATCTCTCCCATGCCTGGTAATATTCTATATGATCGGCTCTCTCAAAACCGATGAGGGTGTCATTTTTCTCTTGAACTTGTAGTCAATATTTCATCTTGGAGTCTTAGAGGCCTACATTGTTATTTGAAAACTCACATTCTAGCATATTTAGTATTGATTTCTTACCCAACTGGATTTATGGCTCCCTATGCGGAATTCCCCCACATTGGCATTTAGCCTGCTTTGGTATATCTATCTTTCAACCTTGTGCTACCATTATGTGGGTGAACAATGAATGATAACTCTCACACAAGGTATTCAAATGGCTCTAAGGGATGATTTTCTATTCATTTCCAGCTAGATTGAAACGTGGGCCAGTAAAAACAAAGAACTAGATGAAAGTAGTAGAAAACTTTGTAGCAATCATGATTAGCTAATGGAGACTCTATAACTTGATATTCTCGAAAAAAATATGAAACCACAAGACTAAATGAGAAGCATCATTAATCTATTGGAGGAAATCTAAGATTTAAAGTGTGGATTGGCCTGCTAATATGATGAGATGGATGCATTATGCCAACAAATTGAAGGACTCCAAGCATAAATCACTATTAAGAAATAACACAACTTTGAATCAAGTGTTATCAGTGGGCACGTAAGATTCCCCCTTCCTAACCACAACTAGAATCTAGATGAGTAAATTCTCCCCATAGTCTAATGTATTCTCATTGAAAATGTTGTCTTTTGCTTGGATGCTTATGTAAGATGTACTCTTGTCATCATATAGTCATACTAGTTTGACTAAGTAGTCTTTTTGAGCTATCAACACTCACCTCTCCAAAGGATGAGCTATTAGAAGCATACATGAAACTCATTTCCTAGGTATTTTGCACAAACAGGAGTAGATTTAATATAAAATATACACATTTATATGAAAATAAAACAAAAAATAGATATATGATTAAATAGAGTTAGAAATCAATAGATATATATCCCTAGAATAGACACAAAATGTAAAATGGTTAAACCTTTATCTTACCTTCAAATAATACATATACACACTTAAATTTAAATTTATTATATTAATATTCTTAAGGTAAGATAATTTCTCTCTCTCTCTCTCTCTCTCTCTCTCTCCTCCCTCTCCCTCTCTCTCTCTCCCTATCTCTCTCTCGCTCTCTCTCTCTCTTTCTCTCAAATAATACATATACACACTTAAATTTAAATTTATTATATTAATATTCTTAAGGTAAGATAATTTCTCTCTCTCTCTCTCTCTCTCTCTCTCTCTCTCTCTCTCTCTCTCTCTCTGTCACTCTCTCTCTCTCTCTCTCTCTCTGTCACTCTCTCTCTCTCTCTCTCTGTCACTCTCTCTCTCTCTCTCTCTCTCTCTCTCTCTCTCTCTCTCTCTGTCACTCTCTCTCTCTCTCTCTCTCTCTCTCTCTCTCTCTCTCTCTCTCTCTCTCTCTCTCTCTCTCTCTCTCTCTCTCTCTCTCTCTCGCTCTCGCTCGCTCTCGCTCGCTCTCGCTCGCTCTCTCGCTCTCTCTCGCTCGCTCTCTCGCTCGCTCTCTCGCTCTCTCTCGCTCTCTCTCTCTCTTCTCTCTCTCTCTCTCTCTCTCTCTCTCTCTCGCTCTCTCTCGCTCTCTCTCTCTCTCTCTCTCTCTCTCTCTCTCTCTCTCTCTCTCTCTCTCTCTCTCTCTCTCTCTCTCACTCTCTCTCTCTCTCTCTCTCTCTCTCTCTCTCTCTCTCGCTCTCACTCGCTCTCACTCGCTCTCGCTCGCTCTCTCTCTCTCTCGCTCTCGCTCTCTCGCTCTCTCGCTCTCTCGCTCTCTCTCTCTCTCTCTCTCTCTCTCTCTCTCTCGCTCTCTCTCTCTCTCTCTCTCTCTCTCTCTCTCTCTCTCTCTCTCTCTCTTCTCGCTCTCTCGCTCGCTCTCTCTCTCTCTCTCTCTCTCTCTCTCTCTCTCTCTCTCTCTCTCTCTCTCTCTCGCTCTCTCACTCTCTCGCTCTCTCGCTCTCTCTCTCTCTCTCTCTCTCTCTCTCTCTCTCTCTCTCTCTCTCTCTCTCTCTCTCTCTCTCTCTCTCTCTCTCTCTCTCTCTCTCGCTCTCTCTCTCTCTCTCTCTCTCTCTCTCTCTCTCTCTCTCTCTCTCTCTCTCTCTCTCTCTCTCTATCACTCACTCTCTCTCTCTCTCTCGCTCTCGCTCGCTCTCTCGCTCTCTCTCGCTCTCGCTCTCTCGCTCTCGCTCTCTCGCTCTCTCTCTCTCTCTCTCTCTCTCTCTCTCTCTCTCTCTCTCTCTCTCTCTCTCTCTCTCTCTCTCTCTCTCTCTCTCTCTCACTCTCTCTCTCGCTCGCTCTCTCGCTCTCTCTCGCTCTCGCTCTCGCTCTCTCGCTCTCTCTCTCTCTCTCTCTCTCTCTCTCTCTCTCTCTCTCTCTCTCTCTCTCTCTCTCTCTCTCTCTCTCTCTCTCTCTCTCTCGCTCTCTCTCTCTCTCTATATATACACTAGAATGATAATTTTGTATTTATATGCAAGTTTGAGTCTGGGTGCCAAACAAATGCATCAACTAGTACACAATAGAACTACAATTTTTTCCAAAGGGACTCCAAATTACATAACAAAAAATAGGTTTTTGTAGGTATATAACTTACAAATGGTGCCAACAAATGCATCAACTAGTACACAATAGAACTACAATTTTTTCCAAAGGGACTCCAAATTACACAACAAAAAATAGGTTTTTGTAGGTATATAACTTACAAAACTGACCCACTTAAAAATAAAATTTTACATGTCATACTATTATTAATTGATATTGCAATCCTTCATAAGTGTGCACTGCCAATTGATTTAGCTCTAAGGAATAGGAGAGGGTCTGATTTGACCATTTATTTTTAATTCTCCCAATCTTAACTTACATCATTCATTAGCACATAAGTTTTCATCTTTAATGAGATCATCAAGAACCTGGAAATATGCTATTGAATAGAAACCTTCCACTGCTTTTCTAATTCTTTTCATAAGACTTTCTAATTTTTTTTTTTTTTCCCTCAGAGAGAATTCCTTCACCAAATTTTGAATAAGAAGGGAGCCTTCCAAAACAATAAAAGAACTACCTTGCTTTTTGTGGCTAACTGAATCATGTGGTAAATGACATAAGCTTCAAATTGGTTGTTTTTCATGTATCCTAAGCCCCATGAATACTCTACAACTTTAACTTTCTCAGGGCCATAGAGCATCCCCATTTTTGGCTTAAGGGCTAACCCAGGTTCAAAGTTGGTCGTGCCAACCAACAAAACCCTCAAATTCTGGCCCTTTCGGCAACAACCTGCGTAGCGTAGGTTGGAGCCTCACCCAAAACAGTATAGGGGGATTCTAGAACCAAGTTTCTACATCTAGGGATATGTGATAAGTGGTTTCTAAGTATGCACAGCTTCAGATCTACTTTCGTGTAGATCAGTGTCTTCCCAGGGCATATCACTATAATTAGGGCAAGATGGCTTCTAGACCCTCGCGAAGGTCTATGACCAATCTTTGTAGATCTTAAACAAACATATCATCTACTTATGTGCATCAATAAACAATTCTAGTTCTAATTTTGTGCAGATATATCAATTCATCAGAAAACATAACATGAATAGATTTTAACTTCACGAAAGTAGATAGCTACTCATATAATGCATCATTAAGATAGGTTCAGTGATGTTGCTCAACATTCATTCATTATTTCATAAAATTATATCATTAAGCGACAACATATAACATAAACAGATTCACATAAATGCACAATACTTCTTTAAAATCAGTCTTTATTGATTTTCCACGTTCAAATTATAGACTCTTCTACTCTACGTATTCAGCTATAGGGGTCTGCGCACTCATCTGTGGACTCTACCCAGGCCTCCTGCACACTCCGCTGCATGAGACTTCACTTCTTCACCTAAGTACAGGAAGCAGAGCCTTCCTGCCTTAGCACTTATCCAAGACAACAAAAACCATTATGCATACCAAATTCTCTATCCCCATTTATATCTAAGAATTGCTATGAATCGACTATTTATAGCTTTCCTTCATACAATACCATGGTTCGCGGACTATGGGTGAGTCTCAAAACTGACTTAACTATCTATCCAAACAAGGGGCTAAGACCCCTTTGACAACTATCTATCTGCACATTTCGCATCCACATATTGCAGAGAACTTAAATATTTTACAAAAAATATACAAAATTTGGGTTAAATAACCCCAAAAATAACCCTAAGGACCTTATCCCAACAAGTCCCCAACACAAATATCATGACTCGCCCTCGAGCCACTCAGATGGCGCTGCGATCTTGCTGCAAAGACCACCCAGCTCAACCTGCATCACTGCAACTTCAAAAATTCTCTGTGTCGCTGTCTGTTGTACCTATTCAACCAATTTCTCTATTTTTGTCCCTTCCACTGCTAGGCGCATGGTACTCTATGTCTGTTATAGCCCCTTGAGCTTCTCCTGAAGTGACAGAGTAAGATGGAAATCTTCCTCTAGCCACGACTACGATCTGGCCTTCAGCAAGGCCTCTTTCCTTTGTAATTCCTCCACCTCTGTGAGTAGCTGCTTGCCCTCCTATAACTTTGTGAGGCATTGCACTGGTGCCAAGGTGTGCGCAGTCGCTCGGAACTCATCATACTGCCACTGCGCCTCTCTGACATCTGTGTTCAGCTTCTGCAGGTTTGGGTCCTCCCATTGATTCGTCCATAATTCCATTGTGACATCAAAAATTGAGGATCAGTCATTGATTTTGGTATCTAATGTTTTCATTCCATCGTTGATTGTTGGTCCGAACTACTCCCAAACCTTTGGCAAAGTCATTGGGTGTAACTTCAACTGTAGCTCTGATATCTTCATCTAGGATTTGAAGGTAACCCTACCGATTTCATCCTTCTATGTGTATACTATGACAGCCAATTTCCTGACTTTTGCTGAGGCTTCAACATCCTCCAGTATTTGCAATTTGGGCACTGACTTGTAGGCCTTGTCGATCACCGTCTCTAAGCTTCGACTTTTCTGCTGCATCTCCTCCTTGGCCTTCAGTGTCTGAGTTTTCTCTGTGAACATATGTTCATTTTTCACCTTGAATTTGCTAATAACTGTGAGGACGCACTGTTCGTGAATCCTCAATTCCTGTGAAACCACTTCATGCAGCACATGGAGGGCCTTAAGCAGAAGCGCGACCAAATTCAGGCCCATATCCTTCATTGTGTTGATCACAACACAATCCTCATCTGACTTAACATGAATTGATCCCTCTGGAAATGGTATGACTTTGAGGCCAGAAGTCTGTTCTAGCTCCATCACGGTTCTACTTCCCTGTGTCAAGCTTGCTTGTGCTCTGCTCACTTATGCAATGCTTACCTGGATCCTGTTAGCCTGGATCTACAGCTCATGCAGATCCTTTTGGACGCTCCCCAGCATCTACATATATTGTTGCTCAAATTTTTGCAGCACCTTCATCATCGTATCTAGAATTTTTTCATCAATCTCATCGAGGTCACCTTCAGTCAGCACCATTGAATTGATATGTGTCTGCTTATCAGACTTATGCTTCTTCCTCTATCCAATAGTCTGCTCTTGGCTGCACCACTTCAAGGTGAAAGGAGTGCGCTAATCCTCACCACCACCTCCTTTGTGTGCTGACAGCGCCAACTCATTTGTACGATGTGAGGCCGACTTGTCACCTTCCTCTGTATCCTAGTGATATTTTTCATCCTGATCTTTGGTAGCGCACTCTTTATCCATTCGCTCCTTTTCCACAGCTTCCTTAGTAGCTTCCTTCTTCTTCTGCTCAGTCAAGGCACCACGAATTTTTGAGCTGCATCCTTCTGCTTCTACGCAGCAGAGCTCTCTGTGCCTTTGGTTGTTCCCACATCAAGTGTCCTGGGTTCACGCCACTCTGTTGGCCAATACCACTAAACTTGTGTGCTCTGGGTCCTTCTGCGCTCTGATTGACACATTGTAGAAATCGACCTTAAACTCCGTGTAGGATGTTAATTGTTTGAACAAGGTTGGGGACAACGTTAGCATATGATTAATCACCATTCGAAGGTCCATCTCCATCAGGATCTAGAAAATCTTCGTCTCCTTGACTTGTTCTTGATCCTTTGTAGACCACAACGATGTGAACGACGCTGCCTTGGGTAAATATTCCTTGTGTGGGGGAAACTGGCTATCCTCTAGCAATCTCCAAGCTACTAGAACAATAGACAGTAATAGCCATGCATAGTGGAATGAATCACTCTCTTCTTGGGCTTCTTGAAAGTTCATGATGAACTCCTGGCATAGATACTTGACCCAATTATACTGAATGCCCTTTTCACACTGTGCTGCAAGTGACATTGCAGGTGCCAAAACTTCATCCACATGACACTTTATCATGATCTTGCCTGTGAGAATTTGGGCAACGAACTATACTACTTGGTCTTGAATTGAAAGGATAGATTATCTACGTGACTTTTTAATAAGGCCATACTCCTTCATTTTGTTAGCTAATTCTTTCTCCTCGGCTCTCCCTCCAAACTCCTTGGCAGGGTTTGCTCCTTTGTGACGCAACTTTGTTATCCTATGGATCAACATGTCGGTTATTGGGATGGGCTGCCCAAGCCACAAACACCCATCGTGCACTAGCACGAGGAGCTAGAGCACACACACCATATTGATAACTGAGCGATGATAGTGCAGCACTAAGAGCATGTTCAGCAACCCCACCTGCTCAACGCCGTGGACCCACTTCATGGGTGTCAACGTCGTAACCCCCGTTTCTTCATAATATATCTTTGTCATATATTTATGGATTCCTAAATGAGGGAAACTCTCATGGTCTGCAAGGTCCCAGTCCTCCATTTTCAGTAATGGAATGATTTAGAGTCGGTATAGTCATACCTCCGTCAGAGATCAAAAACTCTTTGTTGCATTTCATTTTTAGGTGTCTCATTCATCCGGTCAGTTGCATTCCATTAGAAGCATTGATTTTCTGATGGATGGTTCTTGTGTTTCAATTTCCCTCATGTCATGTATCTGCTGGTTCGTGTCTGATCATCAAAGTTCATCAAAATCAATTTTACAGTCATTCATAGTCATGGATGGTTTCTTGGTTAGAAAAGAGTCATTTCAGTCATTAGGTCTAGGGTTTTTGTTTTTTAAAGTGTCCAATAATGCCAGCAGACGCATGAGGGAGGTTTCATAATAAGTTTTCATCGCAAATTTCATCATCGCAATCTTTGATCATGACTTTTCTTCAAAACTCTGTTTTGAAGAAAATCGTCATTTTGTTCTTTGTAATAAATTGCCATGTATATTTTCAAGGTTTTTCAATTGTCAAAAATCTTCAGGTGCAGCTCTGGTCCTTTGCAGAGTTTTGAAGAAAATCGTCATTTTGTTCTTTGTAATAAATTTCCATGTATATTTTCAAGGTTTTTCAGTTGTCAAAAATCTTCAGGTGCAGCTCTGGTCCTTTGCAAAGTTCCAGGCCATTCATCCCTGCAAGACAAGCGAAAATCAAACCATTTAGTCCAAGAGCAACAAAGAAGAAAAGTAGAGTTTCAAAGTGAAGGGTCAAAGTTTGCAACATGACAAATTGGTTTTTGAAAATCAAGAGTTAAATCCTTGGCATATATATCATTTTTGTGTTCCAAGAGTTCATTTGCATACTAAACACATCAAAGAGCCAAAGTGGAAAATTGGAGGAGCAACGGAATCGAATTGAAGGAAAACTGTGTGTAAATTTTGGTGCGCGGCGTGTTGGCTAAGTGGCGCGACGCACTGGGCGTGCGCAACGCATAGGGCCATTTTCCGCAGTGTAAAATTACACAGGCGCGACGCACATGGCACGCACGGCGCGTTGGGTTTGGTGCATGGCGCACAAGCCTGAAACGCTAATTTTCAGTCATTGCTTCCTAAAACTCAAATTGACTCAGTTTTTTCTGCTCAAATGAGTTCATGTGACCCTCCAGTTGTCATTTAAAAATGTTTGAGATTGGTTATGAGGATTTTCATGCCAAAACCAAACCCTATCACCGTGTTGAGATTTGCTCCATGGTTTTGAAAGTAGAGTTTTAAAGTTAGTTTTGGTGCCAATCTTTTCTATTCCTCATTGTTTTTTCCTCCCCCTCACTGTTAATATTACCATTACACACCTCCCCTATCATTCCCTATCACTATCACTCTCCCATATCACTTGCAGAGAGTCCTTAATATCTCAAGTCATCTCCTATTCATAGAATCATTTCATTTCCCATTATTTTCCCTTTCCCAAATTTCCTATTATAAAATCCCAAACCCTAACCTTATACAAAACCTCCCAAACATCCCATATTTTCCCTATCTAAATTTATCCCAACAGTCCCAAAAATTCCCACTATTTTTCCCTCTCCTAACAGTCCCTTGTTTCATTGTTTTCCCTTGGTAGCAGAGGTTGCACAATTATTAAAGACAGTCCAACATAGTTTGACACATCAACACACATCTATTCAGGACAGTTTTTCCACCAGTAGTCATGGCATCTAATCCTTCATCTGATTATGAAGAGGAGACCTAAAGTGACTCACCTGCAGAAGGACATGCACCTCGGAGGCCTCATAGAGGTGGCAGACATATCAGAGAAGAACCAACCACCCTTACTGAATTATAAGCCTGCCCTCTTGCCATCTCTTGTTTCCAGCATCAGTCATGTTATGAGTTTTGTGAGAAGGTTGCTAATGTTCAATTTCATCATGAGTTGGCTCGTCTGTTTGTACTGCATTTACATGGTGACCAAGCCACTCTAGCAGGTGTTACTTTCACACTAACACCAGATTCCATTTCATTAGCAACCGGCATACCAAACATTGGAGAACCATGGAACAAGAGGCAGAAAATTGACCAACAACGCTATGAAACGTACATGAAGCCCGACTTTTTGAGATAGCTCAAGAGAGTGTTTCCATTTCGGTACCTCAAAGATGAATATGCGCCTTTAATGAAACTGATCATGAAGTATTTTAGCTATGAGGGCCAGTTTCCCGCTTGTATGCTTATCACATCAGGCTGCTGATGTATTTCACTTGGATACAGATGATGAACATTCCTTAATGTGCCTTTAATGAAACTGATCATGAAGTATTTCAGCTGTGAGGGCCGATTCTCCCGCTTGTATGCTTATCACATCAGGCTGCTGATGCATTTCACTTGGGTATGGATGATGAACATTCCTTATTTCATATGCCGAAACATAGAAAGGATGACCACCCTTGTGCAGCACAAGACCCCTCAACAGCAGCTTAACAGTGTTTATCATTTTGCTCTCATCAAGATTGTGGTGGTTCATCAGCTTGGATTACAAGGCATCACTTGGGATGATTTTATCTCTCGTGACTTTTTCAGAGCTTCACAGGGATCTTTAGAGGCTGGACATGAGACAGGTGGACCTTCTTATCAGCATGAAGGTCATGAGACACATACTGCTACTATGCTAGTATTCATTACTTATCAGAAGGGCGCTAGACAGTTATTTGCAGCAGCAAAGCGAGTGTTATCTCCACCTGGGGTGGAAGGGGCCTCGCTTCCAACATCAGCACCACAGGTACAGGACAAAGGCAAGAGGCCAATGCAGGATGAGGGGCCTTCAGGTGAATGAGAGACCGACTTCATTCTCATTTAGGATGACGATACAGACATGGGCCTGCAAAGTGCCAACCTTAGAGATATCATCCAGGAGCAGTAGACAAAGATCAAAGCCTTGTCCCTCAACTTGGAGAGGGCTAAGTGGATTATAAAATACTTGGAGCAAAGGAATAAGAAGCTTGAAGATCAGCAGGTGATTATGGAATTACAAAACATCAGGGAGAATCGTCAAGCTGCCCAAAGGAGGAGGATTGAATTCACTTCATTGGAGCAAGAGATTAATGATGATCAGGAGTCTTGGCTCGAGAGAGTCAACATCCACTTAGAGAGACTACTGGACAAGGCCGATAGGGACAAAGCATTGCTAAGACACATGGCTTTCCACTACATGGCATGGAACAAGGTTTGCAAGGCACGAATAAGAAATTTAATGGCAAAACTAAGGAAGGCATCAAAAAGGCAAAAGAGGCAAAAAGAGCATGATCAGCTCTGGATATTGGCTGAGGCATCCTTGGCCCATCATAGCTCTTGATGAAGAAGGTCCAGCCCAAATTTCAAGAAATTTGGAGCAATTTTTTCATTTTGAAATTTTTTTTGCACTAAAAAACAGGGTTTTCCTCCATATGCGTTGCGCCACGTGGTGCTCGCTTTCGCTAGAGGGCTCCAAATCCAAAAAACTTTACATTTGTAGATTTTTCATGATAAATTATGTTTTCCTACCTATGTCCAAGAAATTTGGGCAGGTTTTGAGCCCTCAAAAGGTTAAAAAACACTTAAAAAATGACCTCACTGCCCCTATTTTGACACACAGGAAGCAGTCTTGGGAGATTGGACATTTGGAGGGGAAAATGGACACCAAATCCAGAAATTCTACTTGGGTTGGAAAGTAGATAGGCAGGGATTTCCAACGAGCTATCATGAGCTCAATTTGGACTTCAGGAAGGGCCTCAAAATCAGCTCCAAAGTTGTGCTACACATAGAGATTTTGGGCGCGGTGCATAGAGGATTTTGGCCTATTTTTCACTCTCCAGCTCAAAATTTCAGCCAGTTTTGACTAGTTTCACTTTTTGATGTTACTCTTGATCTAAATTGATATAATTGCATGACCGTAATGTAATTTTGGCACATTTTTACTTGTTTTAGTAGATTCATTCACCAAAAGGTGAAATGTGAGTGAATGAATCAGTTTCCTAGCATATAGATGCAAGTTGTTACTTTACCTATTTTTCAGTTCCTTGTTTAGATATGGTTGAAACAACTCCTATAATGATGAGTTCGACCCCTAGAGGCATGGGAAGGAGTTAGTCTTGTCTATATCATGTAATTTCTCAGTCATTTTCAGGGTTGGACACTACGGATTGCTTGGCACTCCATTGTACATTTGATTTCTGCATTTTTGGCAAAGGAAAGACCAGGGTTTTGCAGCACTTGTTGAGATCCTTGTGGCTCTATGTTTTGATGGTGTTTTTCTTCATGCAATTGTAATTTCATTGATGTTTCATGTATGCCATTTCCCTTCTCTTTGCTTCTGAAATTAAACAAATGATTGACAAAAGGTAGAATTCATTAGCTTGATGTTCTCTGCCTGTTAGTTTGTTTAATTTTCAATGTTTTCTTTAGTTTGAAGAGGATTATTGGTACCCACTTGCCCTCTTCAGCTCCTCAGCGGTCTTTTCTATCCATTCATTTAATATAAAGCATCAAAACTACTACCTACCTTGCCTTAATTGGAACTCTGCAAAAATTTGGCCTCATCCTCGGACCCAAATTTGCCTTTCCCTTGATTCCAACAAAACTCCCAAAAAATCAAATCAAATCCTTGCACTTCATACCTAGCCTAAGATTAGTTGTTAAATCAGTCATATCAAGCCTCATCTGATTATTTTTCACTGAGATTGACCCAGAGAGAGCCCTTTCCTGTCCTCGTAGGGCTAGCTACGAGGCTGAGCGTGGTTTGATGTGGACCTAGAAGCTTACGTTTTCAGCCTGAGGTAAATCTAGGCACTAACATAGGTGCGACCATACTAGGGAAGAAAGTTTATTTTCATTATTTTGCTTTGTAGACTACAGACGGAGCCTAAAGTTAGCCAGGTAGCCTTCGAAATTCTTTTGCTTTGCATTAGCGCAAGTAGATGAATGCTGCTTCAGTCGATCTCCGGTCTAGTTTATAAACTGAACATTTGATCTAAATGATCACCCCAGTACATGTATCAAGTTTAGATCTGATTGTTGATGGTGGACAATGATCAGACACCAGCAAGGCTGAAATCATTCACCTGGTGACTCCAACTCAATGTAGAGACTCCACTGGAGGACTAACTCTTTATCTGAGAAAATGGAAGGATCTTACACAAAGTTCAGGTATCCAAAGTGGAATGGTATTCAGGATCTAGTCTGGTTTCTTGTAAATTACTTCTTTGCTGTTCTTGAAGATGTCCTGAAAGTTTTTCAGAATTTGTTGTATGATAAAGGTGATCAAAATATTCAATCAACCTATTCAAAAAGTGTAAATATTGAGTTTCCCTTTGATCCTGGCCTCCTTACTTTTCCCACATCTTATGATGACTCTCTTCAGAGTGATGAGCCTAAAGAAAACAAAGCTGATCCCATAGCTCTTGTATACACTCCTACACCTTTTATAGTCCTGGATAGGTATAAAACTCTTGTTTTACCTTCTGTTCTCCATGCTTTCCCTGCAAATTATTACCTATAGTTGCCAAGATTTGACGGTGAATGTAAGAATGTCAATGCTGAGCAACATGTGCTGAATGTTGAGACTTTTCTAGACCTTTTTGAGGTTGATGACGAAGATGTTAGTATAAGGATTTTTGCTCTTTCTTTACAAGGAAAAGTCAAGAGTTGGTTCAAAACCTTGCTTGATGCAAGCATCTCAGATTTCTAGCAGTTCGTCAAAGTTTTCATCGATAGGTGGGTGATCAGACAAAACCCTTTCTTGATTATAGAAGAGTATAACCAGCTGAAAAGATTGCCAGGGGAGATAGTACAACAATTTTCTGCCAGATTTAATCAAGTTTACTATTCAATGCCGATTGATATAATACCTCCTCCTAGATCTACTCTCTTGCACTATCCGGGTGTCTTTGATCCAGAAATGGAGTTTTAGCTGAGAGAAAGGAACCTTGCAACACTTGAAGAGATGCAGAATAGTGCAATAGATGTAGAAGCTCATTTGCTGATCCGAAGGGAAAAGTTGAAGGAAGAAGAGATGAAAAACATAGATCCAGAGGAATCAACATCTCTAGAGGTAAAGCTTGACGTTTTGGTAAGTGTAGTGGAAAATATGATGCAAAAGATCACCACAAGGAATGATTATGATGTTCAAACCCATGGCTCGCTGATTGAAGAAGAACAAGTTGCTGATCCAAAACATAGATCTGATAATGATTGTCTTATAGATCATCTTGGAGAAGAGAGATCTGTTGATATGACATGTATGCTTGATGATGTGTTTTATACTGACGATTTGCCTTAGTTTGATCAGTATGATGATGATTATGTTCTCCAAACAGAAGCTAATCTTGCAGACAAATCAACAGCTAGTTTGTGGGAGGAGGAAGCTCACTTACAGTAGCTCGACTACAATGATCAAATGATTCATATCAGCTATGACAATGACGAGGAAAGTGAAGAAAATTTTGAAGTAAGTGAAGGATCTTTTCCTTTTTGTTTTGATTCATTTCAGTTCATTAGAGACAATTTTCATGCAATCAGAAATCAACTGTCAACAAGTCTTGATCTGGACGATCTTGAAGGCAATAAAAACCTTGTTCAAGACTTCTCATATTCAGATTTCCAGCCCCCAAATTCCATTGATTGTCAAGTTGCACATGAAGACATGGAAGCTGGCACATATGATCAAACGATACAGGATGATTCTCTACCTTTCTATTTTGAATCATTTCAGTTTTTGAAGGGTAAATTGCACAATAAATCTTCGAAAGAGAAGCCTGTAGGAAATCAACAATCTCATAGCTTTAATGTTGAGGATGAAGGTCAGATTACAGATGAAGGTGTGGCAGCTGAAATACATGATTTAATGATGCAAGATGATTCTGTACCCTTTTGTTTCGAAGCATTTCAGTTTATAAGGCAGAATATTCGTAGTATTTCTAAAGAAAAAGATGAACAGCCAGTAGGATGTCAGACAATTTTAATGGATACATCGCAATAGTCTTCTCAAATTTTTGATGATCCTATTGCTCGTGTGTTGGATGATGTTTGCTGTAAAATTTCTTCCCCATCGGCTAACCATGTGACAGAAGAGAATGTTGATAATAATCTGATTCAAAGGTCACCTTCATTGTCTTGTTTAATAGATTTTTCATTACAAAGCTCAGATCAAAGTTTGCAGTCATATGAGGAGATCGATAAAGGATATTTTTGTTCTGTTTGGAAACAGCAACAGAGTTTGGTTATTCACGAAATTCAGGATCCTTTTGACAGCCTGCTGCTATCACCAAAGAAAGACAGCACATATGTGAGGAAAATTTTAATATCCAGCTATGAAGATTACTTGGACTAGAGCAGTAATGTGTTAATTGAAATCAGTAGTGATGTTTATGAAGATCCTTTCACACTATTCTTGAAGTCATCCGGTCAATTCATGTTTTGAAAGTTTATCAGCAGTCAACTCGAGTCCAAGTTTTCATGGGAGTTTCCTTTCAATTCTTCCCTTTTCCTATGCATCAGAAAGCATTTGGGAAGAAATCAAATATCAGCCATGATGCTTACATGGTTGCATTGGCTATTCCATTTCACTTGATCAGGTGGTGAAAAGAACTATTAAAGTAGGTTTTGATGAATAAGCTCTACTTTGAGCATCATTTCTAGTTTGTCGGTTGTGTTTAAGTATCGAGTCAGTTTTTAGTTGAGTGATAGTCAATTTGTGTCTTCGAGTCATCAGTTTTCAATCATGCATTTCAGCTTGAGTTTTTGACTCCATTAGCCAATGGTTGAAGGCACAGTCTGCTCTCCCAAAGATCTACAGTCCTTGGCACCTCCAAGGAGCTACCATCCCCATTGGAGCCAATGTTAGAGTCGGTATAGTCATACCTCCGTCAAAGATCAAAAACTCTTTGTTTCATTTCATTTTTAGGTGTCTCATTCATCCGGTCAGTTGCATTCCATTAGAAACATTGATTTTCTGAGGGAAGGTTCTTGTGTTTCAATTTCCCTCATGTCATGTATCTGCTGGTTCGTGTCTGATCATCAAAGTTCATCAAAATCAATTTTACGGTCATTCATAGTCATGGATGGTTTCTTGGTTAACAAAGAGTCATTTCAGTCATTAGGTCTAGGGTTTTTGTTTTTTAAAGTGTCCAATAATGCTAGTAGACACATGAGGGAGGTTTCATAATAAGTTTTCATCGCAAATTTCATCATCGCAATCTTTGGTCATGAATTTTCTTCAAAACTCAGTTTTGAAGAAAATTGTCATTTTGTTCTTTGTAATAAATTGCCATGTATATTTTCAAGGTTTTTCAGTTGTCAAAAATCTTCAGGCGCAGCTCTGGTCCTTTGCAAAGTTCCAGGCCATTCATCCCTGCAAGACAAGCGAAAATTAGACAATTCAGTCCAAGAGCAACAAAGAAGAAAAACAGAGTTTCAAAGTGAAGGGTCAAAGTTTGCAACATGACAAATTGGTTTATGAAAATCAAGAGTTAAATCCTTGGCATATATATCATTTTTGTGTTCCAAGAGTTCATTTGCATACTAAATACATCAAAGAGCCAAAGTGGAAACATGGAGGAGCAACGCAATCGAATTGAAGGCAAACTGTGTGTAAATTTTGGTGCACGGCGCATAGGGCCATTTTCCGCAGTGTAAAATTACACAGGCACGGTGCACATGGCATGCGTGGCGCGTTGGGTTTGGTGCACGACGCACAAGCCTAAAACACTAATTTTCAGTCATTGCTTCCTAAAACTCAAATTGACTCAGTTTTTTCTACTCAAATGAGTTCATGTGACCCTCCAGTTGTCATTTAAAAATGTTTGAGATTGGTTATGAGGATTTTCATGCCAAAACTAAACCCTATCACTGTGTTGAGATTTGCTCCATGGTTTTGAAAGTAGAGTTTTAAAGTTAGTTTTGGTGCCGATCTTTTCTATTCATCATTGTTTTTTCCTCCCCCTCACTGTTAATATTACCATTACACACCTCCACTATCATTCCCTATCACTATCACTCTCCCATATCACTTGCAGAGAGTCCCTAATATCTCAAGTCATCTCCCATTCATAGAATCATTTCATTTCCCATTATTTTCCCTTTCCAAAATTTCCTATTATAAAATCCAAAACCCTAACCTTATACAAAACCTCCCAAACATCCCATATTTTCCCTATCTAAATTTATCCCAACAGTCCCAAAAATTCCGACTATTTTTCCCTCTCCTAACAGTCCCTTGTTTCATTGTTTTCCCTTGGTAGCAGAGGTTGCACAATTATTAAAGACAGTCCAACACAGTTTGACACATCAACACCCATCTCTTCAGGACATTTTTTCCACCAGTAGTCATGGCATCTAATCCTTCATCTGATTATGAAGTGGAGACCTAAAGTGACTCACCTGCAAAAGGACATGCACCCTAGAGGCCTCATAGAGGTGGAAGACATATCAGAGAAGAACCAACCACCCTTACTGAATTATAGGCTTGCCCTCTTGCCATCTCTTGTTTCCAGCATCAGTCATGTTATGAGTTTTGTGAGAAGGTTGCTAATGTTCAATTTCATCATGAGTTGGCTCGTCTGTTTGTACTTCATTTACATGGTGACCAAGCCACTCTAGTGGGTGTTACTTTCACACTAACACCAGATTCCATTTCAATAGCAATTTGCATACCAAACATTGGAGAACCATGGAACAAGAGGCAGAAAATTGACCGGCAGCGCTATGAACCATACATCAAGCCCGACTTTTTGAGACAGCTCAAGAGAGTGTTTCCATTTCAGTACCTCAAAGATGAATATGCGCCTTTAATGAAACTGATCATGAAGTATTTCAGCTGTGAGGGCTAGTTCTCCCGCTTGTATGCTTATCACATCAGGCTGCTGATGCATTTCACTCGGTACGGATGATGAACATTCCTTAATGTGCATTTAATGAAACTGATCATGAAGTATTTCAGCTGTGAGGGCTGGTTCTCCCACTTGTATGCTTATCACATCAGGCTACTGATGCATTTCACTCAAGTACAGATGATGAACATTCCTTATTTCATATGCCGAAACATAGAAAGGATGACCACCCTTGTGCAGCACAAGACCCCTCAGCAGCAGCTTAACAGTGTTTATCATTTTGCTCTCATCAAGATTGTGGTGGTTCATCAGCTTGGATTACAAGGCATCACTTGGGATGATTTTATCTCTCGTGAATTTTTCAGAGCTTCACAGGGATCTTTAGAGGTTGGACATGAGACAGGTGGACCTTCTTATCAGCGTGAAGGTCATGAGACACATACTGCTACTATGCTAGTATTCATTACTTATTAGAAGAGCGCTAGACAGTTATGTGCAGCAGCAAAGCGAGTGTTATCTCTACCTGGGGTGGAAGGGGCCTCACTTCCAACATCAACACCACAAGTATAGGACAAAGGCAAGAGGCCAATGCAAGATGAGGGGCCTTCAGGTGAACGAGAGACCGAATTCATTCTCATTCAGGATGACGATACATACATGGGCTCGAAAAGTTCCAACCTTAGAGATATCATCCAGGAGCAACAGACAGAGATCAAAGCCTTGTCCCTAGACTTGGAGAGGGCTAAGTGGATTATAAAATACTTGGAGCAAAGGAATAAGCAGCTTGAAGATCAGCAGGTGATTATGGAATTACAAAACATCAGGGAGAATTGTCAAGCTGCCCAAAGGAGGAGGATTGAATTCACTTCATTGGAGCAAGAGATTAATGATGATCGGGAGTCTTGGCTCGAGAGAGTCAACATCCACTTAAAGAGATTGATGGACAAGGCCGATAGGGACAAAGCATTTTTGAGACACATGGCTTTCCACTACATGGTGCGGAACAAGGTTTGCAAGGCACGAATAAGAAATTTAAAGGCAAAACTAAGGAAGGCATCAAAGAGGAAAAAGAGGAAAAAAGAGCATGATCGGCTCTAGATATTGGCCGAGGCATCCTTGGCCCATCATAGCTCTTGATGAAGAAGGTCCAGCCCAAATTTCAAGAAATTTGGAGCAATTTTTGCATTTTGAAAATTATTTTGCACTAAAAAACAGGGGTTTCCTCCCTATGCGCTGCGCCACATGGCGCTTGCTTTCGCTAGAGGGCTCCAAATCCAAAAAACTTTGCATTTCTCGATTTTTCATGATAAATTGTGTTTTCCTACCTATGGCCAAGAAATTTGGGCAGGTTTTGAGCCCTCAAAAGGTCAAAAAACACTGAAAAAATGACCTCACTGCCCCTATTTTGACACACAGGAAGCAGTCTTGCTAGATTGGACATTTGGAGGAGCAAATGGACACGAAATCCAGAAATTCTACTTGGGTTGGAAATTAGACAAGCAGGGCTTTCGAACGAGCTATCATGAGCTCAATTTGGACTTCGGGAAGGGCCTCAAAATCAACTCCAAGGTTGCGCTACGCATAGAGATTTTGGGCGCGGTGCATAGAGGATTTTGGCCTATTTTTCACTCTCCAGCTCAAAATTTCGGCCAGTTTTGACTAGTTTCACTTTTGATATTACTCTTGATCTAACTTGATATAATTGCATGACCGTAATGTAATTTTGGCACATTTTTACTTGTTTTAGTAGATTCATTCACCAAAAGGTGAAATGTGAGTGAATGAATCAGTTTCCTAGCATATAGAGGCAAGTTGTTACTTTACCTATTTTTCAGTTCCTTGTTTAGATATGGTTGAAACAACTCCTAGAATGATGAGCTCGACACCTAGAGGCACGGGAAGGAGTTAGGCTTGTCTATATCATGTAATTTCTCAGTCATTTTCAGGGTTGGACACTAGTGATTGCTTGGCACTCCATTGTACATTTGATTTCTGCATTTTTGGCAAAGGAAAGACTAGGGTTTTGCAGCACTTGTTGGGATCCTTGTGGCTCTATGTTTTAATGGTGTTTTTATTCATGTAATTGTAAATTAATTGATATTTCATGTATTCCATTTCCCTTCTCTTTGCTTCTGAAATTAAACAAATGAGTGACAAAAGGTAGAATTCATTAGCTTGCTGTGCTCTGCCTGTTAGTTTGTTTAATTTTCAATTTTTTCTTCAGTTTGAAGAGGATTCTTGGTACCCTCTTGCCCTCTTTAGCTCCTAAGTGGTGTTTTCTATCCATTCATTTAATCTTAAGCATCAAAACTACTACCTACCTTGCCCCAACCGGAACTCTGCAAAAATTTGGCCCCATCCCTGGACCCAAATTTGCCTTTCCCTTGATTCCAACAAAACTCCCAAAAAATCAAGTCAAATCCTTGCACTTCATACCTAGCCTAAGATTAGTTGTTAAATTAGTCAACTCAAGCCTCATCTAATTATTTTTCGCTGAGATTGACCTGAAGAGAGCCCTCTCTTATCCTCCTAGGGCTAGCTATATGGCTGAGCGTGGTTTGATGTGGACCTAGAAGCTTACCTTTTTAGCCTGAGGTAAATATAGGCTCTAACAGAATGCGTGCTAACTTAGGACCTTCAAATTCGACTTGCTCAGGCAACAAGGGTGTCGACACTATGAATTTCCCAGAATTGGGATCCTTGGTTACTTTGGTTCTTCCCTTCTACGAAGGGATATACTCAGGGAGCCTTGAGATAGGCTCGATCTCTTCAACATCTACTTCTTTGACACCTTGGTATTCCTAACCTTCTAAATCCATCACCTTTTCCAGCTGTTTGTCTTTTTTCTCCTTCTGCGCACCTCCAGATTCTTCCTCGGCGACATTCTCACCAACGCCAGCTTCTTCTGCTTCTCCTTTGCAGCTAATTGTTTCTCTTTTGCGGTTGGCTACTTCTCATTTGTAGCAGATTTTTGTGGCCTTGGTGACCTCGGTGTGGTAGGCACAGGGGTTGAAGCTTCCATACTTGAAATCTCAATTCTTGGTGAGTTAGACACAACAATTTTAGAACTCACGACTTTGGTGGGATTGGTGGCAATCATTTGCTGAAGAATAACCTTCTGATTCTACGTAGGTAAGGCAAAAAATGTTGGGCTTGCCATGAAATCCTCCAAAAATTGACAACTCATAAATTTCAGACAGTAAATTACCCAGACAAGTCTCAGAATGAAAAGTCTTATTTGGTGGTCCAACATACGCGATTTATAGGCATTTTTGAATTCAAATCCGACTGTTTCGCCCAAAATCGGATAATAAATGCCTCTTTGGTAGCATATCTTCAAATATTTTCACCATAAATAGTGCCTACCCGCTCCTCTTAACTGATTTTCGGCCATCAAATCATGAATAGTAACCTCAATGACTACATTTGGACCTATTTGCGCAACACCATCCTCCATGGTGAAACTTATCCCATGTGGCTTCACTTGGCGCACCCCTGTCCTCCGTCACATAGCCTTTCTACCATGTTCTCACATCGTCAGGAAACATAATTTATAGTCCCGCAATCCCTTTCAGTTGCCTGGATTACTAAGACTGTCCTGCTGCCATATAGTCATTGTATAGGGGCATGATCCCCTATGTACAACGTCAACCTACTTCCATTCACTCACCTAGGGAATGGTTCCCCATTCAGCTTCGTGAGTTGAATTGCATCACCATCTGTGATCTCCTTGATAACATACAACCCCAACCAATGCATTTGAAACTTTCCTGGAAATTTTGTAAACTTGATATCATATAACATCACTAAGTCATCCACCTTAAATGTGTGCAACTTAATATGCCTATCATGCCATGCTTTCTCGTGATCCTTTTGCACTTGCTAATGAAATCTTGCAAGAAAACAGTCTTCTTCTAACTCCATCAATTGTGCAAGCCGTTCCTCCAAGGTCTCGTGGTCCGCAATCTCGATCAAGGCTGAAATCTATAAAATTGGCACAATATACTCCATCAGCATTACTGCTTCAATCCCATAGACCAACTTGAATGGAGTTTGGCCTGTTAACATTTATAGGTCGTCTTGTAAGCCCATAATACAATAGGTACACACATGTCCCAATCAGTCCTCTGCGCGTTGCAGACCTTCATCAATGCATTCTCCAAAATCTTGTTAAAAGCCTCCACTATTCCATTCTCCTACGGGTGATAGGGCGTACTCTTCTGATGATATACCTGGAATTCCTCAAGCATCGCACTGATAGTCTCATTCAAGAAATGGGTACCCCTATCACTCATCAATATCTTAGGACAACCAAACCTAGTTAAAACATATTCAAATAAAAACTTCATGGTAGTGGTTGTTGTACAATCTTTCACCGACTGTGCTTCTGCCCATCTGGTCAAGTATTCTATAGTAGTGATGATATATCATGCTCCTGTCTTCTTTCCTGGCGGCTGGATAGGACCTATGAAATCAATGGCCCATTTATCAAAGACTTGCAGTGAAACCTGGGGATGTAATGGCATCTCATCTCTTCGCAAAGGTTTCCCCATTCGTTGGCAAGCATCACATGCCTTGCAGTATTCCTTAGAATCCTTATGTAGTGTAGGCCACCATAGCCCAACGCGCAAAATATTTTGCGTGGTCTCTTTTCCAGCATAGTAGCCTCCTGCCACCCCTCCAGGGGCTTCAGCTAGTATACTAGCGCGTTAGAACTCTGGAACATACCTGTGCAATATCTCATCCAACCCCATCTTATACAAATGACCCGCAATGACCAAAAAATATGCAGTGTGAACTACTAACTCCTTCTTTTGCTATGTGGAATATCCTTCGAGAGCAGTTTCCATCGTTAAAAACTAAATAATGTCAGAAAAATGATTGTCGACGATGCGCACCACAAAGAGTTGCGCATCTAGCAATCCTTCTTCCAAATTAGTTGGCTCTTCCCCTGTTTCAATTCGTGACAGATGGTCTGGTCCGGAATTCAACCTACCTGGCTTCACAAGCACTTCAAAGTCGTACTCCCGGGACAATAGTAGCCATTGGCAGATCTTCCCCCCCCAACACAGGCTTATTGACTAGGTACTTTAGCACAGAGTGATCTATATACATCTTGAAGTTTTTGCCCAACAAATAATGTCTGAATTTCTGCAGCATGTAGACCATCACCAACCCTTCATGCTTTGTTGTGGAATAGTTTTTATTAGCTTTGGATAACTTTCTACTCGCAAAAGCTATCGGATGATCAATCTCTCCCTCTACTGCTTATGTTAATACTTCTCCTAGCGCAATACATGAGGCATCAACATGCACATGAAACTCCTTTTTCCAGTCTAGAAATACCAAAATGGGCATTGTCACCATTTTTTCCTTCAAGACATCCAAACGTTGCTGAAATTATTCATCCCAATAAAACATTGCATCCTTTATCAATTTTCCCATCGGTGCGGTGATCTGTGCATACACCTTAATAAACTTCCTGTAGTACCCAGTGTCTCCCAATGTCACGTGTAGCTATTTCACATTCCTAGGGTGTTCCAAATTCACAATAACGATGATCTTCATAGGGTCCACCATTAATCCCTGCTTACATACAACGTGGCCAAGTAAAATCCCAAAAGGCACACATAATATACACTTTTTCAAGTTCAACATGATCTGATACCTTCGACAGGTATCTAGCATGAGGTGTAGACTCGCAACATGTCACTTCACTAACCCAAACATGGTCCATTCATCAAAATATACTTCCAAGAACTTGTGAATAAATTCCTTGAACACCGCTATCACTACCTAAGAAAATATTGCAGGCGCGTTCTTCAATCCAAATGGCATAACTATATATTGGAAGCAACCCCACTCCATCGCAACGGTTGTTTTGCTTTGATCCTCCAGCACGATCTTTATTTGATGATAACCCGAAAATCCATTAGTAAATGAATAAGATTCTTGTTTGCCAATACTTTCTAATACTTCATCAGTAAATGATGTCAAAAACAGATCATGTACACAAGCATCATTTAGCTTCCGTAGATTTATGGATATGCAAATTTCGCCCTTCTGTTTCTTTTCTTGGACTACCATTGGGTTTACCCAATCAGATTCTTCTACAGGCTCAGTAATGCTAGCTTCTAGCATCTTATCCAGATTGAGGCACACCTTCTCCTTATACTTTGGATTCAATTGATAAGGCCATTGCTTAATAGGTTTTGCATCCGGTTACAAAGTAATCTTCATAACGCCAAAATCTCCAACAATACCTTTCAAATATGAAAAATTCGTTGGAAATAAGTCTTGGTACTTGTGCAGCAACTCGACTACCTTATCAATTGTATCTTCATCCCAATAATCTCCAATCTTTGTGAACTTAGGTTCTTCTTCAGGTCTGATGTTTACCTATCGAGATTTCCAAGGTTTTGATATATCCGGGTTCACCACCTTCGACTTCGAGATGTCCTTTAGTTTTAGGAATGTTAATATTCTGCGGATCATCCTCTTCTTTAGAAGTCACATTATAGAATTCCAATGCATGGCGCAACTGTGTACTCCAATTTGGCTGAGTCCATATGACCGGTTCCTTTGGCGTTCTAAATATAACTGCTTTAAGTTCTTGTAGTGCTTCATCAGTGCTCTCAAACCCATCCTCGAAGCTGAATGTTAATAGAAAAATATCCTTTAAAACATCCCATTCAACCATTCCATGGCAAAGGTCCATCTCCAAATACCAGTTCATTGCGATTGTATCTAGTGTATGCCAGAATATATGCACCCACTCTAGTTTTGGTTCTGTTCCCGAGGCCTTAGTCCATCATGCTAAATGATCGCGCAGATCATCCTTACCTCCATATTTTTCTGTCATCCTGGCATTGGCGTGGCCAAACCTCAAATTCATCATTCTTCGGTATTCTTTCCATCCACTAAAATTCTCCTTGTGCGTACCTGACCAACGAGCAGGCGTAGTGCCAATTCCAGTGCTTGAAATCAATGTTCTTTCGGTACTTCCTTTTCAAATTCATCTAGAAACAATTCCACATCAGTCAAACCATTGTAATGCAGAATATTCCTTACCTCAGCCAAGACACACCTCAGCCACTTGGTCATCATGTTGCAGCAGAGCGTAGATACTTCATGCAACCTATTTTGCCAATTCTCAAGCTCTTCATTAGAGTCTGAGGTGCAAGAGCTATCCTTGTCCCACGCAATTCATCCATCGACTATAGGATTGATCCAATCCTCATCTCGTGTTGTTATCTTATATATCTGATCCAGGTCATCATCACTTTCTACATAGTTGCAGACGTTTCCTCTGCAAGGTGTAGTGGCACTATAACCCTGAGTGACTTCCTTTCAAATGACATTGTTTGCTTCTTCAAGTTGATTACCCCGTTCATATCAATATCCCAGTAAATCCCTAACAGCACATGGTAGGGATTACTGTCATCCACTATTTCGATGACCTTGAAGTCAGCCAATGTGCTCGCTCCCTCAATGTCCATCGTTACACCATATAAGCGTCCCATCAAAATAATTTTCTGCTGGTTTTCCATACGCAACTGAATAGGAGACCACTGCAGCGCAGGTCGCCCCATCCTTTCCCATGTCTTCTTAGGTAAGACATTCACATCCGATCTTACATCCAAGATTACCTGATCCATCTCATATTCACTTATCTGTGTGGCTAGCCACATCTCACGACTCGTTCGTGCTTTATGCTTAGCAATCTTTCTAACTGTGCGTTGTTTAGGGGGAATATTTTCCTTATGTGTGCACGTGTTGATTAAATCTTTCAACCCTTCTACCACTTTCTGATCGAGTAATAGCTTCATGCAAGTCTCTACAAATGTAGCTAGCACTGAAGGATCTACTTCTTGCGTTGCGCTAGTCTTAGGTACTTTTTCCTGACTACCTGAGGTAGATGCCTTAGTGAAGTTCTTCTTAGCCTCCATGAAGGTCTCCTTAGCCCGATTAAGATCAAAATCTTGTTCCTTCTCAACAACCTTGCACACCCATCCGTCTTCCTCCAGCTGCTTTCCTTTATCCTCACCAGTCGTTATGCCACTTATCAGCGTGATATTCATGTTATGATCCTCTTCGTAGGGTTCAACCCTCATCATCTGAATGTTCTATGTAGGCTGCTGCGGCTGTGCCTTCTTCTCTTGCATTTTTTCAAAATGGACTGGGCATTCCTTTATGACATGATCAAACTATCGACAATACTGACATGAGGGATGTGTGGGGTTCGTACAATCATGTGCAAAGTGCCCTGCTTCACCATAGTTATAGCAGATTACTTGCCCACACCCTCGACTTGGTCCAACACCTCTTCGTCATCCTCGACCTTGGAATTCTCCGTGTGTTGCTCCTGTGCCCTAATCCTGAAGCTGGTTCTCTACCTACATTTTATAGGTATGAGTCATATCCATCATCAGCTCATAACTTCTACAATGGCGTTCATCATGCCCTATTGACTTATAGAAATTGCAAAATAATTGTTGAGGGGTTTGTACAAATTTTTGCAACAAACGACAGTTATCAATAGCATGTTGTCCTGTAACCTAACAAATAGTGCACCACAACATAGCTTTTGTGCTTGTCCTAATATTAGTCTCTAGTTTCAGGGGTATAGGCCCTCCCCCTATAATATAATTCTTAAAGACCGGGAAATGACCCTTATTATGTCCATGGCTTTTACATTTTAGACACCAGATCTCAGCACGCACCTTTGACTGAGATTCCCTTCCCTTATTCAAGCTCTTCAATTCCAATTGTAGGCTCTCCAACTGCGAATGAATTTGTTGCACCCCGAGGTGATGCGTGCAGCCTCATTGTGATCTCCAAGGCCTCTTCTTACGTTTCTATCTTCTTCTGTGATAGAGGTATTCTTAAATGGGGCAAAAGTGATGCTATAAACCAGTCGTGATGCTACGTATCTCAGATTCGTGTATTAGCCTGCTTAATCTGACACTTCAACCTCTGATCAAAGTCCCAACGTGTCTCATCGACTTTAATTTGGATCTCCTTAAATTAGATTACTGACCGCGCCTCTAACTTAGGCATACTGAACTCCTTA